>JAWNLM010000278.1:2132500-2732500 GCA_035042345.1 Drosophila fungiperda | reverse complement strand
GTAGTTGTAGCTGTTGCTATTCTTTTTAGGCCAACAATTTCGGATATCTGCCCGGACAAAGTTCTTAGCGCGCCCAAAATCACAACTCTGAGTGAGTGATTGGCCTAGGAACATGAAAGCCCCCTCAGACATGATATAATATCTAAACTAAAGAAAAGTATGGGCTGCATTCTCAAGTAATTGAGTGACTGTCCGCGGGCGGGGCAGAGTCGAGGGACTCTGCAGAAGGCCAACAAGTTGACGGGCTTTGCATATTTGATTCAATTTGACTGGTGAGTTCATAAAATTTCAACACGAATTTCAATGTACATCGATCATTCCAAACAGGACAGGCCATAGAATGTCTAAGAATAATAAGTATATGCTTATTCTGCTAATCCTGCACAGCCAAGCAAGAAGCAGCTGACAAAAAAAAGGACGGCGCCCATTTTGAATAGACAAAAGTTTTTGGCTCGTTTTAATAAACTTATTAAATGTGGGCTTTCTTAGCTCAGATTTATTTGAATTCCATTGTTAAGGTGCGAGATGCCAAATATTGCACTATATTATTTTTGCTGGATTTAATAAAGTTTAACTTATATTTTTACTTATAAAGGGATTATTTATTGATTGAGCCGTAAATTAAAATATTTTTTGGATTTATTACAAAATTCAAACAAAATATTTTATATGTATAATTTCTCACTGCAAACAAAAAACTGTTGCTTTTTTTCAACTAATTCCACTTGTTCCATAATTGTGTAAATGTTGTAATTATACAGTTTAATCCGTGAGTCAATCATAACAAAAGCAGCTTAATACACTTTGAAAAGGGAATATATATTTTTGTCACAAAATTGTGACTATGGAAATTGTTAAGCTCTGGATGGGTTTATGATGTACAATTTTAACTAGAATTTCGAGCTGAAATCGCGTTTCCAACTTTGAATGTAGGACAAGCTATGATACAAATATAAATCTGAATAAATATATATCTATCTATAATCTTAACTTAGATTCTGAGCCCAATTTTGATTATAGTATTATGCAAGACTAAGAAGCCTCACTTGTGAAAATTTGATAACTTTTACCTAATTATGGCTGCTGAAAGTTTTTAGGGTATATTTTTTATCTCCCTTTTAAAGGTCTGCCATGATTAATTAGCTTTTATCAGTTCAGTTTTGATTAAGATGTTCGTTGTACACATTAAAAATGTATTTAAATTGTGGCACTTGGCTTGGTTTGTTGTTTTTTTTTTTGTCTCTCTCAGTTGAAACTGTTGAAATACTGATTATGTTATGGTCACCACTTTATCCCTAACCGCCGCACTGTTGCCACAACCACTCTCCCTTTCGGCCATATTAATATGCAATTGTAAGCAAGTAAAAAGGGCCAAAAGTAACTGGAAAAAGCTGTCGCATTTGACAATCTAATCAGCTTTGGTATTAATACTTGGCCACAGCCACAAGCCGCAATCATTCGATGTGGGCCAACCAATACTAAAAGTTCTCCAACTCCAACTCCACTAAAACTCTGCCACACTTCGCCCCCCCCTTTTGGGCGCAGGCAATATTTGCGGTGCGGTGGAATTTCTATTATCCTTTGAGTTTGCAGCGAAACGACTTTGAAATGGCGAGCTGGCGAAATGTTGCTCCACTTGCCGACCACAATGCTGAATGCTGTCGCCAATGGAAAATGGCCACAAACAGGACCTGCGCTAACGAGCTCCAAACCGCGCCAACAGCTGTGCGAACAAAAGGGCCGCCATTGTCCTTTTGCCCGGCTCACAGACTCCTCGCGCGCACTGCGTCCGCTCAGATAAGCAGCACTGAAGAAAAACCAAAAAAAAAAAAAAAAAACAGAAATAAAGTAAAACAAACCATCCTTTCTTGTTTTTTTTTTGTGCCCTTACCCCCTTTAAGTGCACAAGTGGCTACAGTTGTCCTTTTGTTGAGCAGCATGTCCTGAAATTGAATTATTCTCGCTGTAGCTTTGATGTCAACCGTGCATAAATTCTCCAGCCGAAGCAGTAAGATTTCTATTAGCTCCCGTTTTGGCTTAATCGCATTATTAATAAGCATTCATTAGACGCGGCGACTCGCAGTCGCAGAACATATCCATAAAATGCCATCTATTATACACAAACCATTGCATTCCGCCCCTAAGGCACCCGCTTGATCGCTTGATTTATTAAATTTATCAAAAAAAAAAATACAGAGCCAACCAGCCAGCCAAAGGATACTGCAGCCACTTAGCTTGTGGAATTGATGTGGAGAGATGGGCGAGTGGCAAGTGGGGTTGGGGGAGGTGGGGAGCATATTTAAAGGCAACTGCGTTTATTTACGCACCACAGGACATTGCCCATTCACCTTGGCGAATGTGGCCCAAAACCCCCACCCAATCATACCCGACCCCTCCACCCCTCTGACAAGTATTGGCTCGCTTGGCTGCGCAGCAAATGTTCCATGCCAGAAAACGTTTCACATAATAATGTGGGCCACCCCACCTCCCCCCCCCCCCCTAAAACTCGCAACGAAAATCGAAGAGAACTGCTATCAATGCCAAATATCTTCGTTATAAATAATGACAGTTTAAAGCCAGTCCAGAGATGAAACTAACCAATTTGAAGTGGTTAGTTTTGGCCTCTGTCATTCCTTGTTTTTGTCTTTCGTCCTTTATTTCGAGAGCTGTCATTTACAAATACCGCTGCTATCCCACAGGACGAGAAGCCAGCAGCCAGTAGCCAGTAGCCAGTAGCTACTACTTTGGGTGTTAAGCATTTTTGACAGCACATTCGTGTAATTCAAAGCCTTAACAACAACAACAACAACAAGAACAGCAACTTTACAAAGCCCTCGACAATGTTGTGCTATTCCCAAACCATTTAGTTGTCGGCTTTGTCAGTGCTTAACGCAACGCTCAATGTTCCTTTCGATGTCCTTTGGGTCGCTTCTGTGTGTGTGTTTGTGTGTGTGTGTGTGTGTGTGAGAGTGTCCAGTGACAGCACATCATAGTTACTTAAATTACAAAATGTGGAAACTGGTTACAACTAATTGAGCGTCGCTAATTAAAGAGCGGCATTCGTAATTAGTTGAAAGGTCAGTTTTGATCATTACTCGTTTTTTTTTATAAATTCTCTTACAGATTTTGTACTACAATTTTAACGTGGCATCAACACAAATAAACAGCATTTTCTCTACAATTAACGCTTCTAATTAAACGAGATACTCAAAAATTTAAATGTGAGCCAGAAATTAGCTTTGCTTGTATTTTTTTTCATTTATTTTTTAAATTGTTGTTTTTACGGACGCAATCTTTAGAAATGCTTAAAGTTGTTCTAATTAATGTTTTAGCTTGAAAATGAATATGCTTTAAGCTAGGGGTTTAGTTTTCTTTCTGTGTACAGCTAGATTTTTTATCTGCAACAGGCAGCAACACCATTAAATAATAAGACTAAAATACTCCCACTTTTTTAACTAGAAGTTTATTTATTTAGGACTTGTAAACTATTTTCAGTATGTATTTAATTGGACTCCCATTCACAGCTATAAATACTTTTTGAAAATTATTTTTAATGACATCCGCTGTTGGCCTTTCAACTGACATCAAGTAATAAATTCGTAGAAGTTTGCAGCAATAATTTTTAGGAATTTTCTTTGCTGCTTATCAACATGTTGGCATAACACAAAACACTCGCAATTAGCGACGAACATAAATAGAAAATAAAAAGAGGAAAGCAATTAATGATGAAATATTAAATAGTGATGCAACATGGCCAACGAACAACAGCAGCAGCAACAACAACAACAACAGAAACAACAACAAAAACAAGGACAACTAAAACGTTGCTCGTAATTCAGCCAAACTGAAATTTCGTTCGATAACAATTGCGACAACAACAACAACAACAACAACAGCAACAACAAATAGCAAATACTTATTGCATGTTCTCGTAATGTCGCCGTCGCTGTCGCTGTTGCAGTCGCTGTCACCGTCGACGTTGGCAGCATTGTTGACGTCGTCGTTTAGTTGAGTTTCATTTTACAGTTGTTGGCTGCATTTTCCGCCATTTGGTTGCCGCCGATAACAACTGTAACTGGCAAACAGTATTTAGGCGGTTAAATATATATGAACTACAATTGCAATAACAACAACAACATCATCCAGTAGGCGAAGCAAATATATCCTATAAAGCACGGCTAAAGGGTATACCTAAATCTGTATATAAATTTGGCTTACTGAAATTATTTTAATTATTATGAAAAAATGCTAAAGAAAAATCAACCACAATTTACTTATTATATTGTTTTTTTTCATATGTTTTCGTAGTTTTTTTTTTTACAATTTTGTGCATTTTCATCGGCCTATCAAATAAACTTTTAATATTTTTACAGAGTATACGAGTCGATACAATAAGAACATCGAACATTTTGTGCACGAAGGCCAAACGAATTGAAACTTTTGCTACTTAAGGGAACATTCGTTGCACATTCGTTACAAGTTGCCCCCAGTTACAGCATGCCCCTGCCGCCAAATAGAGAGCCAAAAATTTATATATTAAATGAATTGCACAATTTTGTGGCACGTTGTGCGCGACTGTGGCAGCTGATTTGAAGCGAACTCGTCGTCGAGCCAAATCGAGCCAAAGAGTCAGCGACAGCAGCAACAGCAGCAGCAGCTTTGCAATTGGGCTTGCGGGTTGGGTGGGTGACATTTGAAACAGAAACCGGAAATTGGAAGTGCAATTTATGCTCATCGCATCGTAGGCGCCATGTTGCACATTTTAAGCTGGCAGCAAATCCGCTGCTGCTGCTGCTGCTGCTGCTGCTGTTGCTGCTGCGACTGCTGCATAATCTATTTCGGGGTCATTTGCAAAAGGTCAACACATGCCGTTACTTTCAATGAGGCAACCGCCCACTAGAGGCCTTTTGTAATTAGCTATACGAGCATTGGCAGTGGGCGTGGCAAGAGCCAAAAATGTATTCGGATAACATTTTAAATAGGTCAACGCATGGAATTTTATTTATTATTGTGTACGTCAAGTGGTAAATTTATGGCTGGTAAATAGGGGTAGTAATGGGGGTGGTTGCCAGTGGGCGGATATTAATGCGCATTGTGTGAGCCGTTTTTGATGTTTGCCAGCAAACACTCAACTGATCTGTTTATGACCAACACAACGGGGGAAATTGAAATTTCCACGAAGCGCGAATTATTTTTGCATTTTTGTTTGCTCCTGCGAAATGTGAACGAAATAAAACACTCTAAAATATCAATGAGCTGTAATTTTGAGATATTTTAATTGCACACACACAACCAAATATTATAATTGACAAAGGCGAAATATTCGAAATATGGTGAATATTTTCAAATTCCAATTGGAAATTTCGAATTGTTAAGTTTGACAATATGCTTATATTGATATTGGAATTCTAATTGGTGTGATTCAATAAATATGTGGAAATTTCTAGAGTGAGTGTTAATTTTAATTGGTTTTCTAAGTTTACTTTATTTTATATGGATTATTTGAAATACTTTGCAGTAAACAATTTTAAAGCATTACTAAAATATATTATGTATTTGGCTCACAAGCTAGCATTTGCTATTTTTCTAAGACTTATTCAACTTATTGGATGCGCTGCGCATGATTAATCTTCCAAAGTATTATGTCAAGAGACACACACACACACACACTAACACTAACACATGCATGCAGAGAACAAGCTACAACATGTGTGTGAATGTAAATGTAAAGGATGCCAAGGCGACAGAAGCAGAGAAACGAAAACTGTGTTTTTGTGTTGACTGAAAAATGATTAAAAACTTAACTTTCAAAGAAGTTGCCAATGCAGCAGCAGTAACAACAACAGTTGCACACATACATATATGTATGCTTGCCCTAGCATTTGTCTCTCTCTTTTCTCTCTCTCTCTCTCTCTCTCTCTCTCTCTATTTCCCTTTGTAGCTCTGCTCCTTTTGTCTGGGTAGTGTGCTCGTGCTGGCGGGTAATCCTTTAATGCTTGCAACGCGTATGTCACAGCAGCTGCAACTATTTCTCATTTCTCATCACTGCAGACGATGGCAATGGTGACAGGAAAGTATCGCCACAACCCGCCTCAACCCCCCCTCACTTTTGCCATCACGCACCCTTGTCAGTTCCACGAGGCTTTTTGGGGGTCCCACATCAACTTACTTATGCCTGCTAAACTGACATTTTCCACTCGTCGTTGTTGATGTTGATGTTGTTGTTGTTGCTGTTGCTATTCCTGTTGCCATTTTAGCTACTTACTTAAAATATTTCTACTCACTTGCATTTTATTTCTCGCTTATCCCTTTTCCTATTTTTTTTATTCTCTCTTTTTTGACTGCCTCTCAGGCTAACCGCTCCTTTAAAATCTGGGCACAAATATTTTCACAAGTTTTACCTCAAAAACTTCTTAGGTGTTTTTTTTTTTTTTGTGGTTGTTGTTGTTGTCTACATTGTTGTTGCCGCTGATGCGTTTTTCCAAAGATTTTGACGCATAATAAATGGCGGGAAAACAGGCGTATCAACACACCTGTACACCCCAGGCACATGTGTAAATCTGTGTGTACTACGGTGTTGTGTGTGCGTGTGTGTTTCTTTCTTCGAAGTTTTTAGTGCAATAAGGAGTTGTATGCAAAACTTTTCAAACTGTTTAGCGCATATAATATTTCAGCCATTCCTTATTGCTTTTGCTGTTCTGTATTACATTGCGATATTCAACTAACAATTTTCTTGAAATATAGTTTTTGGCGGCAGTTCTATTCCCACAACGATATTTCAGAATAATTCTCATCCGATTTCTAGCGTAATCTTTCTTTGGAACACTGTCTGCAACTTTATATATATTTCTTTATATCTCACTGTCTACTCCTCTGTGTTAATATAATTCTCTCTCCCTCTATATATATCTATCTTTCTCTCTCCTACAGCTTCTTTGAGTGTTCCAGTTGCTTGGCGTATTTTAGCAAACAATTTTCCGCAACATTAATTGCTTGTCAATGTCAACGCTATGCGCTCTTTCAAGCGGCCCAGTTCATCTGCCACCCCATTTCTCAACTCCATCCAATTCCTCCTTCAGCTAAATGTCGCCTGCGGCTCTTTTTAGCTAGCCACATTAAATGTCGCCTTGAGGCGCGTTCATAAACTTTGTCACGAGCAAATTGTAAAATTTGCATTGCATACTTTCGTGCGCCATCCAAAGACACCAACGCACAACATTCTTCGGGTCCCCCCACCCTAATGCTGCACCCCATTCTATGATCCCTAAAAAAAATGCGTTTAGCTCAATATTGTTGTTGTTGTTGTTGCTATAATTGTTTTTGTTGCTGCTGCCTTTGCCATTTGCAAATTAACGTGTGAAATTAAAGTGAGGGTAAAATGTGGAGTGGAAGGGTAGAGTGCTGGGTGCGTATTAGGGGCGAAGCTGGCAATACGCCCCTTTTGGTCCATACAAATTTTTGGCCAAAAAGTTTCGACTGTTTATGAGTGCTGAATACTTATTTGGAAGGATTTAATTAATGCTTAGTTGAGTGGAAGTTTAGAAAAGTTATTCAAAATAGAGTTAGAATCCACAGGGAGAGGGCGAAAAGAGACAGCAAAGAGAGAGATAGAGAAAGAAAGAGCGAAAGTGTAAATTGAATTTATTTTCAGAATTTGTAGCTGGCAGTTGAATATTAAGTACAATTGCATAAATATATCTCAGCAAGAAATCTCGCTAATGCTGATGCTTTATTAATTTTGAGTACATTAAGCAAGAATTTCAAAGAATTAATCTTTATTTGTGTTTTGTTAAAGAGAATTTCCTTTAATATTGATATATATATATAGGTAAAATATACATTACGCACTTAAAGGCTTACTCAGAGTCACTGAAAATGCGAAAAGATTCATTATGAATAACGAAAAAAGGGGCTTAAACATTGACCTGATGCTCATTCACTGATTCATTCACTCATTTACTCAGTCAGGCTCAGTCTGAGTCTCAGTCTCAGTCTCTCAATATGCTGCTGCTTCAATATCAATACCAATAAATATGAAAGCATTGCAGCAGCTTGATAAACAACTCATTATACCACGTACAGCGAAAAGGATTACTTAAGGGTTGCTTGGGTTTGCGTTAAGATTGATAATTTACACAAAAATTGCAATGAAAATATCTTAGAAATTAATTTTGATTTAATTTTATTTGCATATCGAAGAAATATACAGTGAACTACTTCTCATACTCTATACTACAGGGTAGCTGCTAGTCGTATCCTAATTCGAAAGGGCATCCCAACTTGTCTTCTCTGGCACGTTGGCATATTAAATGATTGCTAAGCGCAAAAGGCGAAATGCAAAAACCATTTGCAATTCATAAACCCAACGGAATCCCAATCCATGTCGAAGTTTTGCAGCTTTGCAATGAATGCGGCAGCAGGTGGCGTAGCTTAAAAGGGTGCTAAGGGGGGTTGGGTGGCTGGGTGGCTGGGTGGCTAGGTGGATGAGTGGAAAAAGCAGGGAAAATTGCAGACAACGCGCGACTATTAATAAAAATATGCGAACAATGCATAGCGAAGCGCCCAACATTGATTTTAATATGGCGGCTCTTGCACACACACAGACAAACAATTACTAACACACACATATATATACACACAAACACAAACACACACACACACACAGAATGGCACAATGAATGACGAACGTCGTCGAGCGGCAGTGAAATGAATGAAAAAGCAAAACAAAAACTTTAAATCCTTTAGTTAAACAAAAGGAGTCGGCACAATGGCAGCCCCATGGCCCCAAGGACTCTGTCGGCACATGGTGGTAATAGCTGCATATAACTATTCTGCGCCTGCATTCTGCTGGCATTGTTTACGCGACGGATTAGCAAGGACTAAACATAAAAATATTGGCAGCTAAAATACAAACGCCTCATTCCGCACCAAGCACTTCTCTCCACCAACCCATCATTCATCTCAAATAACAATGCTGACCGCATTTCAAGCAGGCGTCTAAAAGTCTGATTTCTCACCAAAAAAAAAACAATACCAAAAAAAAAAGAGTTTAGCATAAGCGATTAACTACTGCTTTAAATACAAGTTAAAGTCTGGTGACAAATATTCAAAATAAAAATAGAGGAAATTGGCTGTGTTGCCAGGCAAGTAACTTGCTGATGAAATCACATTGGACGACCCTTAACCCCTGCCCCTCAATGTACGTGACCTTTGAGCCAAATTCTTTTATAGAATGTAACTCACAGAGAGATAGAAGACGACGACAACGATGACGATGACGATGACGATGGCTGAAACCCAATATGCTTGAAATGAAATTGTAACAATGAACTGCACGAGGAATAAACCCCCGCAAGATTTCCTACGAAAACACTGACAACCCCAACACAAACACAGAGAGTGAGAGAGAGAGAGAGAGAGAGAGAGAGGCACACTCATCACACACTTGTAACATATTCCATACACATCCGGCATGGCCTAAAAGAGTCGGGCCAAAAATAAGAAGCAAAAGCAAGTTGCCATCTCACTCACACCGTTGACCCCATCATGCCATCTCGCTCTCTCGCTTTCTCGTTCTCTTCGGCTGTCTCGCACTATATAATTCTTGATATTGTTGTCGGCGTCAGAAATCTTTGCTCATTATTATTGGCAGGCACTTCAGAAACCAACGCAAATTTGCCCAGTTTCCCAGAGCTTTACCCATTTTGCAATATTTCATAAATGTCAGAAGATCCCAAACATGAATCTCACTCTATGTCTGTGTGTGTGTGTGTGTGTGTGTCTGTGGGTATGTTTTTGTTGTGCTTCATAAAATTGTTTCCTATGCTGCCAGTGTGGGAAAATGTTTGGAAAATCTCGCTGTTCGCTTAAAGTTTACTTCAAGTTTACGCATTTTAATCAACTTTATGGTCTAATCAAAAGGGTTCAAGAGCTCAAACAATAACCTGCGCTTCCAGCTAATATACAGCTAATTATCATAAAGAGACCCTTGCAACAAAACAAACCCAACGAAAAAACTTTGCCCATAAACAAAGCACAATTCCTAGCGAAGAGTAACAGAAAATGCTCCACAACAGCAGCAGCAACAACAACAACAGCAACAACAACAACAACTAACTGGACAACTAACCTACTAAAGTGGCTCATAAAACGAATACTGAATAATCTGAAGTGGCTGCTCTTCGCTTAACCAAGTGCCGGCTACCAAGGCTAATTTGCTGGTAATCAAATTTGAGTGACTATTGAGCCGTGAAAGTTGTCTAATTAAGCCCAGTCATGCTATAGCTGACAGCACTATGAAAGTACAACTTTTTATAAAATAAAAAACATAATTTAAAAAAAAAAAATTAATAAAAAAATAAATTAGAATGAGAATGTCCAATAAATGTGAGTTACTAAAAATTATCTTATTTTAAACACAGAAACCGAGTCTGAAATGCAACTGCAAACTGTTTTCATAAATTTTTGTAAAATTACCAAAACTACAAGCGAATAGACTCAATCAAATCTACAACCAAATCTATAAAAAAATAAAGTAAATTTTATTATATTTAACGAACATGTTGGCAAACGTTATAAATAAATTTTCCCAAGACTGGAGACGCTTTTCCGCGATTGTCGAGCGGCTGCAGTGGGAGGCGGAAAATGGCGAAAAACGTCGATGGCAAGCCGCAACATTTATTATGACCGAGAATTCATTGAATGCGGCAGCAACTTGTTCCCAATATTGTTGCAAGTGCAGCAAGCAAAACACACAAAAATTGCGGCTATAAAATTGTATTTATTACATTTCTTTATTTGAAGTTTGGAAAGCATTGAAAAACGAGCAGGGCAAGCAGATCATTAATAATATTCTTTTTCTTCAATTAAATCTTAATTTAAGGTATAACTTTTTTCGTTACTTTTTTAATTTGGATTTTTTGTTGTTGTACTGGGTTGGTGGTGGGTGAGTGCTGGGAGTTTAGCTGAGGCCAAGCCGAGTACTATTAAAAATCGCGTCAACCAAAAAGCACTTAAAAGATTGCATTTAAAAACCGTTTCACAACAATTACAAAAAAAAAATGAAGAAGAAGAAAGAAAAGAGGAGCAACCAAAAACCCTAAACTGAAACCAAAACCAAACATGACGAGGGAATCGGAGCACTTTGCTTCAAAACTAACTAACTTTTTGTGCAGTAAGCAGACGCGACTCGCCTACGCTCAGCCAAAGTGCCCCACTGCCACGCCCCCAGATATCTAGCCAACCGCCAACCGACGAATGCCCAATAGTCAACTGCCAACAAGGACCAGAACCGTAGCCGGCTAATGGATAACGTTATCAACGCCATCGCGACGCTTAGGAAACAACGTAGACCAGAGAATTGAAACTGGACAGAGATTGGGTGGTCAACACCCACTCGCATGTTTTTCGTAGGCTGTTATTTTCTTTCTATATTGTGTGTGGGCTTTTTCTTTTTTTGTTTTTTTTTTGACCGGTTCCACTGGCTGTTAACCAAGTTAAATTTCAATTTTGGACACTCGGCTGCGTGCTGAAAAACCGACAAAGTAAACAAATTGCGGTGGCAACACATGAGCGACCAGGCCAAATTGTATTTTTTTTTTTTGCGATTGGGCGTGGCAGGACAAATATCTGCAAATGTTTGCATATGTGTGTGCGCGCGTGTGTGCGCATATGTGTGTGTGTGTGTGTGTGTGTTTGTGATTGTGTGACAAAAAGAATGCAGCCCCGGAAAATATAAAATTAATATGTATGCAAGCCGCACGATATGCCGCTGTCAGGTGTTTGGTCTACCTTGATTCGAGCAGTTGTCGGCGTTGCTTTGAAATTCACAAGTTAAATATTTAGTTGGCAAATAAAACCGTAGCCACACTGAGTGTGCGAGCGAGATGGCAAGATTGAGTCTGGAATATTCGTATTTCAAATTAGAAACAGGCTGGGGTTTGCCTTTGCAAATATTTGATAGCTCCAAGTTGAATGCTTTAAACTTTTGCGAGCACAGCGCCCCGCAAAATATCCTGGCAAGGCGCCAAAGTGCACTACAAACAAGCAAATGCCCTGCAGATGTCTTTAGTTTTGCAGCTGAGTTCAATATAATTATGAATTACTTGCATAGCGCTGTTGTCGAGTCCCCGGGCTTCCGGGGCGCTGAGAGGGAGTCGCACTTTGAGCTGCTTTTCAAAGTTATTTATTAAGTAAATATTTGTTGAGGCACGATCCTTTGATAAGTTAAAGGCGATTGAATGGGCAGAAATGACTACATTTTGTTTGTGTTTAAAAGGTGAAGTTTTGAACATTATTAAAACAAAAATTTATATATAAGTACTTTATACATAAAACTAGTTTTCAACTGAAGTAAGCAAACTTCATCAGAATATTTCGATTACTACAAATTTATATTTAAATTTCATATTTTTTACAAGTGTATTTTATTAAATCATTTCAAAGAAATGGCAAACATTTTACTCACTTTGCAAAAAAAAATATCTACACTTAAGATTTATGGCACTTTCAAGATATATTCAATTTTGTTCAATTCGCTCGCATAAAAAGCATTTTTTATGTTAAATAAACATAAATAATGTGCAATTGAATTGGAGCACAGATAATTTAACACAAAAAGTTAAGAGCTGCCCTCAAAGTTGAAAATGTTGTCCAAATAGCAATGGAAAGAAACGAAATAATAATAATAATATTTGAAATAGAAATAAATGTATCTTTTGAGGAATCACAAAGCAGTCAAGAATCGTATCTTAAGTGCGAAATCTTGTAACGAAATAACGCCTCAGTTTCTATACGTATCGCTAAACCAATACAAATCCCTATTCCTATGTCAATGCCATTTCCTGCTTAAGTGTCAATCTCAGCTACAGTTTCTTATCAAAGCGATAGTTTTTCTTCTTTTTTTTTATTGTGGGTCTTCGGTTTTTTGCTGTTGCGCTGCCGGCACCGCAATAAAGCAAAACTATGCCTCGAGTCCCACGCTGAATCCGTAAGCAATTGTGTCTCACAAAATATAAAGGCGCAAGGATATGTCACACCTCGAGCACTTTTAGCATCCTTGTGCGTCTATCACAATTTGCGTGTTGGCCTCGTTTGCTATTTGGCCAGGAAACGGATGTCTCCACAAATACAAACACAAGCTCAGACAACTGAGTCCTGAACTTGCCAACGATTTAGTGATTTATTGAGCACTGATTGACGCCACAAGTGCTGGCAAATCATTGAAGTGTTGCTCATGCTGCTCCTGCTGCTCCTGCTGCTCCTTCAACCTGTCCACTTGGCGAACTCCATTCAGAAGCAAATGCAGACAGCTGATAAGCGCCTTTTACCCATGCCAATTTGATAAGAATTAAAGCCCATTGATTGCTTGCCAACTCGCTTCGACGTATGATAAGTTGAAAGAAAGCTGCACAATTGTAAATCACTGCCCAGTAAAATCCATCAAGAGCTTAGCTTCCACTCCATGTGTTTTCCACTTGGTCAACGATTCATTCTACTCAATCGACTCGTTGGCAGTTTTAAATTCATTTGCCCAAATGAATTTGCAGCATCTAAGCTGACGTTGCCAAACCATGAATTTAATTCTGCATTTTTTTTCTGTATAATTTAATTTGTAACATTGAAACAAGGCAGCTTAAGGCCATTTGTGTAATTCGTCTAGTTTTTAATGGTTCTCTGCTGGCAGTTGTTTGGAAATACTAGGACAAGATATGCACCATGAATATTCCCAAAAGAAGGGAAAAAAAAACAACGGCAGCATACAAAGTCGGATCTGGTCAGAAAAAATGTGGTACAAACTATTGAATGGGGTATTTGGGTCGTTAGGTAACAACAGCGAGAACAAAAGTCTATAAAGCAAAGTTATCAAAAGCAGCAGCCGCAAACAAAAAAAAATACACCAGTGACAATGCTCTAGTCGAAAGAGCTCAACTAACAGATACCCTATATCCAGCTGCAATTCGTTAATGAATAATTGAAATATAAAAATCAAATAAAAATGATGGTAGTTTTTTAACACAAATTTAATATAATTATTAATTAATATTCATGAACTCATTGTAATACTTAATCCATTGCTTTTACCAATAATAGTCATTTAATTTGTGTAACACTAATTGAATATGGTACAGATATAATTAATATAAATTATTCATTAACTCATTGTAATACTTAATACTTCTACCAATAATACTTATATAAAATTATGAACTTTAATATATAACATATTGCTTCGATTAACAATTTATATATGCACAACCAAATAATTTTTAAATAACGAGTTATCACAGAATAAAATTTTAAAGTACATATTTTTTTCAGCTATTTCTCTTTTTTTTTAAGGTCACCTGGCCAACTGCATGCTTTAGCCAATATAACCCCAGAATAAGTTGTAAAATGCAGAAATCAAACCGAAGAAACGACAAGTAAAAAGAGCAAACTTGAAAAAAAAAGAGCAGTGCAAAATGAATTGAAGATACATGGCACAAGGCTAAAACGGCTGCAATTCAGCTGCATGAGTGAAGTGAGTGTGTTCGAGTGTGTGTGAGTGTGTGTGTGAGTGTGTGTGTCTGCGTGTGTGGGATTGGAGGGCATTATATGAACACGAAACTAACGAAGCTGCAGCCACAGCAGCAAACCAATGGCAAATTTAACAGGTATTTCTTTAGCCAGGCTAACAACAGCAGCCAAAGCAAAAAAAAAAAATAATATAAAGCGTTAGACGAAGAAGAAGAGAATAAACGTAACGGATAATAAACGACAATGGTTCTGGTATTAATTATTGGTTTCGGCTTCGCTACGTGCAAGCGAAAAGAGAATCAAAAAAAAAATAAAAAAATATATGTGAAGAAAATAAAGATTTCAATGGATTTGGAAAGAACTTAAAGTTTTGCTTTTACTTTATGAGCACTTGTTGTGAAATTCAAAACTTATTAAAACACAAAGGATTCACGCGCACAATAAAGCAGCGAACAGCGTCTGGTTAGTCGTCCTAGCAGTCGTCCTGGCAGTCGTCCTGGCAGCAGGCGTCACCGCTTGTTGAATAATTTCGGCATCTTTTGTTTTAGCGGCAGAGCCTTAGCGCAATTGTTGTCAGCTGCACTTAGTGGGCCTTTCTTTTGTCTCATTCACCAGCCTCTCAGAACTCACTCTCTCTCTCTCTCCATCTCTCTCTCTCTCTCTCACACTTTCCAAGCCAAGTCTGCATAAAAAGAACACTTCGCTTTTTAGTTTTAATTATGGGCAAAGTTTTGCACAGGCCTCTGCTAAATGTGTTAAATGTGGCAGAGACACAGCTAAAATAATTATAAATGGCAGTCGCTGAGCATATTCAATTTTGGCTTCTAAAACTACTTTTGGCCGTTACCAAAGTTTTATCCACAATAAGTTACTGCAAATACCCTATAAATCTATAAATATTGTATTTTACAATCATAATCAGACGACTCGTTTTATAGGTTTAGCTATATTTTAAAGATTCCCATTATTTTCTCATAAAGCAAATTGGAATAAAACTTAATTTTTTCAGCAACTTCTGAACTTAAGTTTAAGAAAGAAATAATGATTTCATACACCATGTGGCACAAATGTTAGCAATTTGCGTTGAACAGGACACGATTTCTTTTGGTGAATTTTAATTAAAATTATATTTAAAAGTTGGCCAGTCTAGATGAGTGAATGGACACGCATGGCTGTAATTGGAGTTCCATGTGGAACTTTCGGCAGTGTTGCATGCTGCAAGCTGTCCAAAGTTGACATTATACGGCGATTGCAATGAGAACCGCAAACCCAAAGAAATGAAATAGAGATGGCAAGTTTCTGAGCTCTTAGCCATGAGCCGGGGCAGACCGCACGCGACTGAAGGCAAACCAAAATCCTGAGTGTAACACACAGTCATCAGGCTGGCAGATGGCAGATGGCATCTGGCAATGTCGACACATCAAGGCTCCAAGTTGGGCCTCGGCTTTTGCTTCTGCTTGCATCCGTTTGCATCGCTAACAAAACCAACAACAAACTAACCAAACCAACTCTGACATTGACAATTCACAAGAACATGACATCATGTTACCCCTAACCCCCAACTCGACCCCCCCCCCTTCCACTTTACCGTTGTATGTGTGTGTGTGTATGATAATTAAATTTTCCAGTTTTACTTCCGCAGTGCATTTGGTTTTGGGTTCTCTTTGTGGTCTAGTCTGACTGGTGGTTTTTTCGATTGCTTGCCTCGACTTCGACGGGCATTTGTCGATATCTGTCGGTCGACATCAGTCTGTCCAACTGTCTGTCCAACTGGCTGTCCAACTGTCTGTCTGTCGTCGGTTGCAGCAGTTGATTTGGCACCAACCAACTCGAAAATAGTCCCCCTTGGCCTTTGACTTGAAACTGAAAGTGCCAAATGGTCATTGATGAATGTTTCCGTTTTTGGTCGGAAATTGAGTTTGAGCCGGTGATGGATGCAGCAGACAGCCAAAGTGAGCTAAGCCTAATTGGTGTAATGGCCAAATTGTTGACAATCTTTTCACAAACGAACGCCTGCATTCTTATATTCCAGAAATATTTGAAAATATCCTAATTATGTGGCAATAAGGTTTGTTACTGTCAGTTATTTGCAGTTGGCAGGGCAAACAATTTTATTCGAATTTTTTGTTTAATTTTATTTTAATAAATTCCCACTCAGAATATAAATATGTTTAGAAAT
Source organism: Drosophila fungiperda (assembly GCA_035042345.1). Taxonomy (NCBI): domain Eukaryota; kingdom Metazoa; phylum Arthropoda; class Insecta; order Diptera; family Drosophilidae; genus Drosophila; species Drosophila fungiperda. The sequence continues at coordinate 2,715,804 of JAWNLM010000278.1, read as the reverse complement.
ATGCTGACGATATCCTTGAGTTTTGTAGACAAACAAAAATAAAATGAGTTCGCTGCTAAAATGAGAAGATGTGAAAGTAATTACACAGCATGGATATAAATTCGCTGGTTGTTGTTGGTTGTTTAATTAGATCAGTTAAGCTGCTAATACTTTTGGTCTAAATACTATTTACAACTTGCAGAAATTTTCAATTTAGTCTGCTTAAAATGCCAGCAGGCTTTTGCTGTTTGGCTAAGGACATTTATACAAACGCATATATATATATATATTATGCACATGTCCTTCATAAAATTACCAAAACGTGTTAAACTTTCAAATGCGCCTCGCAATTTTTACCCTTGCCAAACCACTCCCCGCCCCTCCTGCTGCTGTTGCTAACGGCTCTTTCTAATGGCGCCGAATTGTTTGCCAGCAGAAACAAAACAAAAAAATGAAATGAAAACAAAAAGTGTAGAAAAAAAGACAGAAGCGGACATTTTGTAAATATTTTTCATGTGTACTTTGCAGCAACAATTGGAGTGGGAAGTCGAGTGGATAGTAGCATGGCAACAGTCACACACATACACTTATATGTATATATATATATATATAATATATATATATACACATTGAGTTAGGACCTTATGTTGTTGTTGTTGTTGTTGTTGCTTAAAGCAAATATGGCCGCCGACCCGCAGCTTTTGGCTCATTTTGCGCCCGGCAAGCATAAATAAGGCCATCTGCGTTCGAGGAGCATCATCCACAACGCAATTTGGCAAAAGAGCCCAAGCACCTCCAATGCCCTGCTACCCCTTTGCCATCACCCCCCCCTCCCCGCTCTTTGCGATCAAACGAAAACAAGGACCGCACCGAGTTAGTGGCAGCTAGACCGCCAGTCATTCGTTCAATCATTCATGTTGTCATTCAAACATTGACGCCAGCTGTTTGCAGTGAACGAATACCCTTTGTTGTTGTTGTTGTTGCCGCTTCAACAACTGTTGTTGTTGTTTGATGCTTTAAACAGCATCAGAGTGATAAAGAAAATGTGTTTGTTTTTCATTTTCTAGTTTCTTTCGCTGCCAAAATACATATTCCTGAAAGCGAACAGAGTGAGACAGACACTGAGTGGGAGTGAGTGAGAGAGAGAGAGTCTAGGTCGACACATGCCACATGTAAGTTGTGGCCAGGCCCAAAAATTCCCTTAAATAGAAGGTAGGAATGCCGTAAGCCTTTTTTAAGTAGTTTTTAATAATGTTGCCGCTGCCACACACGCGGCAAAAAGGACGCAGCCAACAGCTGTTGCCAGTTACGGATGGAAAAAATAAAGCAACTTATGGAAAAAAAAATAAATAGATGGCCAAAAACGGCAAAGCCAGCATAAATAAGACGCTGGATAATCATACAGCGCTTTAGCCATTGCCATAACCCGAGAGAGATAATCGACGACTCCTTGCAGTTGCCGCATGCCGCATGCCGCATGCCGCATTTTGTGGCCTGTTGCGGCTGCCTCAGGTTGCGGGTGGGGTGGTTGCTTTCTCTATTGTTGCACGGCAAGCAAACAAATTGAATTTAAATGGTTGTCAGCAACAGAAATTAGTTTTGCCTTTTGAGTGCCTGAAATAGATGGCAACTGAGCGGAAAAATAACGCGGGGCACACTGGTTGGGGCCACATTCCAGATAGAGCGAACAAGTAACTGCAAATGGAAAAAAAAAGAGCGCACTCAATTCAGCAAATTATGAAATGAAATGGCGGCAAAATAAAAATAAAAAAATATAAAATCAGAAAGAAGATAAAGAAAAAGAAAAAGGAATTGTCCGACTTGAGGACTTCAGCCTTGGAGTGGTCTTTGCGCCAACAAGTCTAATTAAAAGATGACAACTGAAGATTCCCAATGCCTAGTTTCTAATGTGTATTTTTTATCAAAGTAAAATATAATTAGCTGACAGCCGCAAGTATAGAATTGTGATTAGAAATGTGATAATACTGAAAAAAGCATCTGTTCAGCCATTGCAAGTAGTCCTGAGTCAACAATAAGTTTTTTTTTATATCTTTCTGTGACTTTGACTCGAGTACTTTCCATAACTTCACTTTTGGGTAGTCTAAAAATAACAATAAACTCAACTCAACTTCAGTTAAGTAAGAGAAATGAATTGAAATACGTTGCACAAGTTGTAATCATATTAATCACAATTTTAAAGTCGCATACGAGAAACGTTAACTTGCAGTGGCTCAGGACCCAAAGGGTCGATGGTGGTGGGGGGGTGGGGAGGCTCTACATGTGTACACATTGTTCACATGCAGATACTTCTATATATAAGTACATCAAAAAGCACAGCTGCCTGGCCGCAACAAAGCAAAGTCTACTTTAAAACACTTTTCGGGCCAGGCGAGTCTGACAAAAGGGGACCAGAGCAGGCAAGGGGCTGGCGGGGCATTGGCAGGAATTAAGGGGGGCTGGCACAGAAGGCACACACAAGGCGAAACAACAACTGCAAGAAGTACAATGATAATGATGATGGGCATCCTGAGGACTGGGGGCTGTTGATGAGTGAATAATGCGGCACACGTTGAGTGCCCGGCTCCAGCTAACATATGAGCATCATATATTTTGACAAAAGCTGACAGAGTATACATTCTCCAACTGTGTTTCACTTTGTGTGTGTGTGTGTGTGTGTGTGTGTTTGGTGTGCACAGTGAAAAGGACTCCACCTGCAAGGGTAGGTAAAAATCTCCGTGTCCACATCTTTAACACAGTTGACTGTCAGCGCAAACAGCATGCAGGATATAAATGGAGCATAGATATATGAGCACACCACATCATCTCATCTTATGTAAATATAATAAAAATTTTAATAAGGCCCTTTTTATTAGTTATTATTATTATTATTATTAACAAATGTGGCAAGCTGCTCTCAGCTAGTTTTCAACACAGTGCAAATATTATTTTTACCGGTAATGTTTTTAATTTCAACCATTTTAATTTATGTGACAATGGGGCGTATGTATAATATTTGCACATGGTGTACCAAAACCAAAAGAAAATAGACAGGATAAAAAGAGTTAGAGAAAATGAAAATGAAAATGAATGAAAAGCAAATGCAACAAAAGAGAATCAAATAAATGATATTTTTAATAAATTAAAATTTAAAATAATGCTGAAAGTTGTAAAACATCTGATGTGTTGGCAAATAAGTTGATTAAATGCAGCTGTTATTTAGTCCTGCAGATAAAAAAAATAATATTTAACCAGTTAAATAAATGTATATTTCAAAGATAAATTTAAATAGCTGCTAATGTAATTGAAAATATGTCTCATATAAAATATATTAGTTAACAGTTGGGTGTTAAAATCGTGCCTCTTGGACAGAAGTTAAGTTTTATCACATTACCACTTAACCAGGTCGGCCTTGAGACTACCATTTGCCAGGCACATCTCAAAGTCGTTAAACGCAACGCACAAAGCCATTTGATCAGGTCCAAGTGGCGTCAGTGGAAGGCACTTCTAAGATTCCTTTTGATGTTCATGATTTTTATAGATCTTTGCTAGGGTTTCTCCTTTTTTTTTTGTTAGTTTTTTTTTTAACGATTCAGCAGAGTTTTAAGGCCACGTTTATTGCAGCGTGTACCTGAAGTGTGGAAATAATGAAATGCAAATTGGCATGTACGTGGCAAGTGGAACAAGTGACGCAACTGCTGTTGTTGTTGCAACAGCTGCTCATAAAATGAAATGAACTCATTAGTCGGTAACTAGTAGACACTTAAGAAAGTTTAGAATGGGAGTGACACATTTGTCTGGCTGCAAAATCACTCTGAATAATTGGCAACTATTGAATGCATGTTTTGCTGGCAATATACATATAATGGGAATGCAGCGGAGCAGTCATAAGAATGAGGAGCATCAGATGCGCGAAGCTTGTACAAATGTGGTACAGCTAAACTGATGGACAGTCATTTTTAAGGCACTACTTATGCCACATCTGTCACACCCTCTTCTCCCTCTCTCTCTCTCTCTCTTCCTCTTTGTCTTTCTGTCTTTTCAATTGTCAAATCCACTGCAGCATCATCCTTGGCAACAACAATGTGCAATCCGCATGCCTTGAAGGCAACTTCCGACACACTTATTTATTTTTTGCTTTGTTTGCATGTGTGGCAGTGTATCTCTCTCTCTCTCTCTATATGTGTATGTGTGTGTGTGTGTGTGTTGCATCTATGTGTGAATGGTTCGTCCACACACCGTCACACTTTCAATAGCACTTTCCATTGACACCAAAACCCGAGCTGTTCTATAACCCTGTTCCCCCCTTTTATGCACGTCCCCCCACCGAATGGGAAAAGCGAACAAAAATTGTAACGACAACATCTCTCGGCCTGGGTCCTGACTTTCGTCCTGGCCCTGGCCAAACTGAAAGCAACTGAATGCGAGTGAGAGTTAACAGCAATTTGTAACGATAATTGTGTGTATTTTTCAGTGACAATAACGTTGAATGTTGATGAGTTTGCCTGGCGACGACCGGTCCATCTACCCCATGTACCCACACGCCACATCCCACCCCCAAATAGCAGTCCCCCCTTTACAGTTCTTATCGCTCTTGGTCCTTGTCCATGACGGGGTTGTCATTCGTCGCATAGTGATGCCACAAGAGAGATAGGAGCCACCATCATGCAGGACAGTGTCTGCATAGATGTTGCATCTGCACTGTCAGTGCCTAAACGACAAACATTTTTAATCTAAGTGCTGTGCTTTTTACATGCCGTAAACACAAAAAAAAAAAAAAAATAAACTGTTGGCAAACAAAGATAAAAAAAAAAAAAAGAAAACTTGCAATTTTGTCCCTTAAATTGGCGCCAAAACCGGACATCGAGTCATTGTCAAATATGTTCGTGCATCGTGCAACATAAGTGCAAATTGAAAAGGGACACAGGTGAAAATCGAAATGTTAAAAAATATACAAAAATAATATCACTTTAATAAGTATTTTCAAAAGTATTGCATACCTTTTGCGGCCAACCAATTTAAAGTTGTTTTAAAATTCGAATGTGAAACAAATGCCGCAGTAAATGAGAGGCAAACACACACACACACACACAGTTAAACACACAATCACGCACACACATGCCACGTGTCCCCGCAATTAAATTCAATTTGTCATTTAGGTAAAATTGACTTTGTGCATAATTGATTTCATTTGATTTTGCCTTTGCCCCTGCATGTTAATGTACATTTATGGCTGCGTGTGTGGTTGTGGGTGTGTATGAGTGTGTGATTGTGTGTATTGTTTTACCGTTGTCATTAAAATCGTTGTTGTTGTTGTTGGTGCTGCTTGTCGTCATTATTGGGGCGCACGTTCAATTGTTTCTGACAATTAATAAATTCTGCGCATAATTAATTTATGCGTTCCCTTTAAGCAAACAAAAGAACCAAATCGCTGTTAGTCAACGATTCACTAATAAATTTACTAGTTTTCTAACTGTAATTAAATGTCATTATTCCACATTTTGACAACAGTTTAAGCGCTGCTCACAAAAAAAAAAAAAACAAAACACAAACAATGCAATAAAAACTAAAATATTGACAAATGAAACACTATAAATTTCATTTACATTTTGCAATGCGATTACAATTTCAACATTTAAATATAAAAAAAAAAACGATGTTGTTGATTTTATTTAAAATTAAATGAGTAAATCTTATGTTTTTAAAGTAAGCTGATACGAGTTTCAAAATCCACTTAAAGCAGTCGCAAAAAACATGTTTATTTGAGTACAGCAATTCTTGGCAATTTAACTTTGAAATTTTTTGTGTTACTTGTGTTGTTGCGGCTTTGCCTTGCCTTGTGTCTGTAAGCACCCTGCACCTACACCTTCCACAAATAAAACCCATTTCAAATAACTTTCGCCATTTGCCTTTCGGGCATTTTTAAATACACCAACAAGGCAAACAAAACGCCTGCGTAAAGCACTTGGATCAGTGACGGTTCTGTGGACAACGCTTGGGGTATGCGTTAACATCTTATACAACCACATACAAATATACACCCACACACACACACACAGACACACTTGTATGTAATACACACTCATACGTTGTACAAGCAACTTTCGCCTTTATGTTTTTTTATGATGCTGAAATATGAGTCGCGTGTTTCGCTTGTATGTGTTTGGGTTAACAGCTATACGTGTTGCTGTGCGTGTGTGCCTGTGTGTGTGTGTGCTTGTGTATTTGTGAAAGTATGTAGTTTGTATTTAGGAAAGGATTTTCAACACCGTGCTCGGTTACTCGTATTTTTCTATGCAAACACAGACGCGCTTGCCGCCAACGTTGTTGTGGCACGAACACGTATTTTGTATAACGGTATTTATGACATGTTTACTCAATAACAAAACACTTGAGCCTCTAACCCAAATACCCATAAACAAGTGAGCCACACACTTGCACCCACACACACACACAGCAACTCTCAACTGTGTGTGTAGCAACAACAACAACCACAATTTTGCTTCCCTTTCAAATGCGTCTCGCGACGTTGAAAGCTTCAAAAACCGCGACCATTTTCCATGCCACATGTTTCGAAGAAAAATAATTTTGTAAAATTACTTCGAGTTAGCAATGCGTGCCTTAATTTGTTAGCCTGTTTTTGTGTGTTTCTTTGCTGAAGGCATATTTTATGAGCCATTATCTGTTTTCTCTCTGCTCTGTTTCAGTAAATTAAAATCGTTTGCTCAGCAAAACAGAATTTTATCCGAGTTATATGATCTTTGATCTGGGATATTACATGGAAATAAGCTTATTTCAGGAGTCTCAGCAGCTTTTAAGATAATTATAATCAATGGACAACAATTTCAACACTATAAACTTGTTTTTCTGTTTGTTTGCTTTTTCTAGAAATACTGTCAATGGGGGAAAACTAACAGTTTTTGTTCCAGCTGAATGTAGTCAATGTGGGTTTTTTAATCTGCTCAAGTTCCTCAAAGGATATTGATAAACACTCAAAGTGTGCAACCAGTTGCAATTTGCATGCGAAATTCTCGGCAGAAATTGAACACATTGAAAGTATGAAATACCTGGTAAAAGTTTTTATCAAGCTGCATATTTGGCTCAGGTCGTCGCACAGAATGTTGTTAACAAAAATGAATGCGGCACACAACTTTGCCTATGGGTGTGTGTGTGTGTGTGTGTGTGTGTGTGTGTGTGTGTGCGTGTGTGTGTATGTGTGTGTGTGTGTGTGTGCGTGTGTGTGTGTGTGTGTGTGTGTAAGAGTGCATACCATAAACAAGAGTCAAATAAATCAACGTCATCATCATCATCATAGAGGAGCCCACATGAGTGCGTCCTGTGTGCCAAAGGACGAGGACATCGGCAGCAGGCAGCCACGCAGCCAGCAACAAAGTATCAGGACATACGCGAGAAAATCTCCTGCAGGGCAGCCATAAAGCAGCCAGCGAAATATAAATGCAATAAAATATTTTTAATGGCTCGTAAATGTAAAAATTACGACAAATATAAAGAAAAAAAAAATGGAAGAAAAAGTGCAAGAAGACCGGCAAAAATGATGATATGCAAACGCAAAAAAAAAAAACACCCATATTTGAATGGGCTGCAAATTGTCGCAACATTGCGAACAGCCAAAAATTCTATGTAAATCTTTACCGAATTGAGTAAAATTAACAGATTACCATATTAGTTATAAAATTGAATAGTAAACACCACAGGAGAGCAAACTTTTCAATTGAATACAACTATTTAAAATACCATAACAACGACAATAATGTTTCACATTGAATTTTGTGCACAAGCCACGTTAAGCCAATTACGACAAATTGTCAAGGCGAAGTGAAGCTTACCAAAATTTACTTACTGTCGAAGCCTAAAGTTAAATCAAACGAAGCTAAAAAATATCCTTGAATTTAAGCTAGATATTTGCAGGGAGTATATCAAATTTCATATGCTGACAAAAATTTAGATTTTAAAATGCATATCCATTATTTTGTAAAGAAACAAATTGCTCAGTCTTTAACAAAAAAACGTTGCCATTTATTGAATAGAACATAGAAATTGATGTGCCTCAAAGATGATGATGATGATTATCATTTTTATCGACAACAATTATTATAATAAAGTTATAAAGAGAATTAAGCTAACTGTGTAAAAACAGACCACAACAAGAGAGATGGGCAAGAACAATGCACAAAGCTCTGTTGCATGTATGTGTTGATAAAATTAAACTGCATTGATGAAAATCACAGTAATGGCCATAGAGATAATAAACAAATGGAGAGCTGAACGAAGTTGCCACACCGCAGGATAGGAGAGGATTGGTTTGGATTGGATTGGATATCAGGCAGGACACTGGCGTAAATTTGTTTCTGTGGTTGCACATTTAAATATTTTAAAATATTTATTGTTGAAAATGGCAAAATATTTATAAGCAAAATGTTGCACAAGATCTCTGAATCTCACCAACCAAGCAATGGTATATGTAGTATGTAATGCGTATGTGTGTACGCGCACGCGTGTGTGTGTGTATGTGTGTGTGTGTATTTGGTATTTCTGAAAATAAAGCCCAAGGGGCAAGTAAATGGCATGTCCGTATGCATTTATGCAAGCCAGACTGCCAGACTGCCAGACAGGCAGACATCGAGACTGCCAGACAAGCACACCGTTGGATATAGCCATTGGGACACAGGACACATTGCATTGACCACACAAACACACACACACGCACACACTCACACCCACACATGGACAGGTGGTGTGCTGGATTGCGAACAACATATGCTGTCCAGGCGTATACTTTATCCATTTTAAATATGCAGATCAGGCAAAGGCTGTGCGACATGCAAAAGGTTAAGACAAACACGAATATGCCCAAAATATGCACTGCACTGCCCCGGCACGAGACCAATGACAACACAGAGAGCTGGAGATTTGAAGAGATTCACAGATTGTGAAAGCTGGAGGGGCTTAAGACAACAGCTAATGTCTGCGATTGTTTTGCAGCCATACATTTAAGCCCATTGAGAGGAACACACACACACACAGAAATCCATGGACTAAAGAGTGCCTGGGGGCCATAGAAATTTACAAAAGTAAAAAATTTACACATTATTAGCATTAGTTTAAATTTGATTTTTATTCTGTATTTTTTATACCAGCCATGTTTGCTGGCAACTGGAAATTACCCTGCCAACTTCCGTCTGTGCCATCTTGTTGAGTTGGGTGCAAATCCGTAACAAATCTTTTGAAATTGTTTTACTGACTGCATTGAAATTTATTTGATGGCAATTCTCATCCGATTTTCTCATGCACACTTCCATTGCATGTGTGTGTGTGTGTGTGCGTGTGTTTGTAACTGTGTATTGGCAAACTGTGGCATTTCATTTAATATCAATTGATTTAAATGAATAAATGCACAACAATGTTAAAAATGAGCTGCATTTTTAAAAGATTTGAATTTAAGAAAGTGTTAAATACGATTTATCGATTTCTTATAGACATGGCCTTAATAAATTATTATTGTTTATATAGATCTTTATGATCTGTCACTGTAATAAACCTTATTTTATGACTTAAATAGCCTCAGTAAAATTACACAAAATGCAATCATAATAAATATCGAATCGGGCAGCTCAAGGCTCATAAGTAAAATGGAGATAAAGTCTGAGAGTATTGCAACTGGCCGAATGTTTGTTATGTATTTAGAAATTATAGTCATATATTATGTGCTAGCATTTACCATGCAAGTATATAGAAAATTCGCATTGCTGCTTATTTCGCAGAGGTTTTGCCACTGACCAAAGCCAATTGCCTTTCAGTGACTAAGATTTATTTGCATTTCCGTTTGAATGCATTCGAGTTTTATTTCTATAGCTGCTGCTTTAAGTGTGTGTCTCATGCGACTCGACTAAACACGCACATGTAGAGACACACACAATCACACACAGACACACACACATACACACTCACTCACACACAGACACGCACAACAAATGCTCTGGATTTGGCAACAAAGTTGACTGCGTATTTGGCAACTTGAACGTGGCCTTTACCACCGTCCATCTCTCCCTCTCCTTCACTCTACCCCCCGCTCTCTATCTGTTCTCTGTTGTTCTATCCTTTTCTTTCCCTCACTCGTTCGCTGCATAAAACTTATAATGGGGCATTTTTTAGATACAGCTCGTAGCATTTGGCCCTATTAACAAACTCAATTTGTGAGCAATTTCGAGGGCTACAATGGGAAAAGCGAACGGTTTAAGGATATGCTTTACGTCTAACGGTTTTATCGTCTCTGACCAGTGCAACACGTACCACGTTGCTGTTCATCTCATCACACCTTCTGCCCCTTGGCAACTGCCACCTGCCAACTGATTCGTGCCATGGCCAGCAATATTCGAAGTCGTTTTGGCCATGTTCCCGTTAACGGATTTCGCATCGTTACAACGACACCAACAAGAACAACAATGGACAGTGTACAGACCCTGTACCCAATTCCTGGTAAGACTCAGTCTGTCTATTCTTTGTCTGTCCCCCTCTCTCACCCTGTTTGTATGCAGAGCAGCAATTTAAAAATCGCTTACGGCTATGCCACTGTCATAAAATCAAGCATCATCATCTTCAGAAGCAGCGGGAGCAGGTGGAGCAACGGGAGCAGGTGGAGTAGCAGGAGCAGTAGATACAGGAGCACCAGAAATACCAACACCAATTGGTTGCCATAGAAAATGGTAGCCATGGCGCCTCATCATTTTTTCTATCTTTCGCTTTGTGTGTTTTTTTGCTATTTTTGGTATCATTTCAGTTTTTTATACACTTTTTAAGAAACAACAAAAAGTGTTGATTTGTTTCGATTATTATATTGTATTAAATAATTTGAAATGTCTCATTTAATTTACTAACAAAATTAAAATGTAAAAAAATAGTTAAGGCTATTAATAATCTAAATATAATTAAGACAAATTTATTCAATTTTGAAATTTTTTTGAATTCCTAAGTTTTTTGCAGAGTATTGCTTAGTCGGCTGCTGACATCGTCGTAAGTTCTTTTTTTTTTATTTGTCTTGCTCTTTGTCATCTCTTTGTGGAATGTTTAGTACGTGACAGATTTGTTATAATTAACATGATTGACGAGCTTGCGACACCACCAACTGATAACTATATAAATTATAGTTTGGTCTTTTCGATGTCGTAAAGTTTGCATAGACAGAAGGAGAGTTGATGTGTGGCCAGATGTCAGACATTTGATTTGTTGACTTTATGCATGCATTAAAATGCATCAATATTAATGTTAAAGTTATACTATACTCACACACACACACACACACACGTACACACACACTAACAAACACATTTGGTTGCATTGCGCACGCTTCGATTGAAATCTAAATTGCATCGCATACCAACAGGGGGCAGCTACAAATTCAACTGTAAAAATTGCTGCAGTTAAATACTGCACTTGATAACAACTGTAACAACAAGAACAACAACAACAACAACAACTACAAATGCGTTACGTGTTAGACGCCAACGCCGTCGCTTTTGGCTAACAAGCAGCACAGAAAGACAGCAGCAATAACAACAGCAACAACAACAGCAACAACAGCAACAACAACAGCAACAACAGCAACATCAACAATGAACAATGAACAAAAACAAACAGGATATGGGCGGGCAAGCACGATATGTCTGTGTGTGTGTGTGTGTGTGGGGGGTATATATGTCTGTGTGTGGGTATCTTCTGTGGTGTATGTGGGTGTGTGTTTGCCATACACATACATTACATTGCACTACAGTTTTTGCAACTGTAAAAGGCTACTGCCTGCAACAGCAGCAATGCGAACAGCAAATGCATCATTAGTGGCATCATATTGATCGGTGAATACCCTACTTTTCATATATATATACAGGTCAATTAAAAGTTCTATAATTGACCCTTAAGTTTGCACTTAGTTTGTCTACACTGACCAACTAAGTGCTTTTAGTAAAATTAAATACGTGGAATGGAAAATGAAAAATGTAGTTAGAGTAACTGATTGTCTGAGTGTCTTGGAATTAAGTGACATTTCTCGGAAATAGTTATGTATTTCATTTTAACAATTCCTTAGAGCCACTCAAGTTGATGATGCATTGTTGCAATGATCAAATCAATAAGTCAATTGAAAAGCGACTGTTCGAATTGTAAGATTATTTTTGTCCAACCCAATATAGTCGTCTACTTTGCTATTACAAACTTACTATAATAAAGAATTTGGGCTAATATTATTATTAATAAATTCCTGCATGCCACACAGCACATAATTTACTATAATAAAGATATTAACCCGTTTAAAGAGTAGCTGGAGTAGTCCACGAATTATTTGGCGTGGCAACTTTGAAAGTGGCTGCTGGCCACGCGTTTATTCAAAAGGATATTACGAGGACTCGCACCAGCAGTCAGTGCCAATTGCTGATGGTGTTGGTGTTGCTGCTGCTACTGCTACTGCTACTGCTGTTCTTGTCATTTACAAGTGCAACAATTGCAACAACAGGAACAGCAACAATAACCGCAGCCAGCAGGCATCAGGAATTGTAACCGCAAAACGGAGATCAGAATTGCATATGCAAAAATGTAACTGAAATTCGTAAAATGCGCCAAACGGAGCACAACACTCAAACGGAAGAGAAAACAGAGCTGGGGCCAGGACATAGTTGGAGCCGGTACAAGTAGCACCAGGTCAGGTCAGCAGCAGTCCAAGTTAAAGCTTCTGGTTATGTGGTGGCCAATCGAATAAAAAGTGCATGAAATATGTTTACTGTTATGTGTTGGCGTTTATGTTCGCATTGTTGCTGTTACTGTCTGTACAGAAGGTCAATAAAAGGTCATTGAGAAGGTTATCACAGTGGCCACAGGATGTGTGTAAGTGTGTGGACGAGAGCTTGCTCATGCGTGTGTGTGTGTGTGTGTCTGCTAAGCTGTGTGTGGGCAGTTCAGTCATTGCTTTTATGCCTGTGTCTCTGTGTGTGTGTGTGTGTGTGCGAGTGTATTTGGCCTAAGCAAATGCGAGACCAGACAGCCAGCCAATAGTTAGCCGAAAATTTTTTTGTTGCCTTTTACGGGCAAATGCCAAAAAGTTAACGGATTAGAATGTAGTGTTAAAAACCGAGTTTGAGGGCGAAAGCGCCAACAACAGCAAACAATTGCATAACCAATTGAATTTTATTTGCTGTGGCTTAGCAACAGATTTGGAGATACTAGTTTCTGTGTTCAAATTGATTTGCATTGCCAAAAGGTAAACTAGCAACAATTTCATTTATGTAGGTCATACCAATTTTATAAAATCCAATCAAAATGAATACTCAAATTTTGTGTTTTTTAAAATCAGTTAAGCGATTTACAAATTTTTGTGCGAAGCAATTTTCAGCCATCCCATAATATGATTTTTGGGGCGTATTTGCTTTTCGAAAATTTTAATGACTTTCGAGCGAAAGTCAACAATTGTAAATGTAAAATTAATTAAGATTATGATTAAACATTTCTGGTTTTTGAAAATGTACTTAACTTGGACAAAGTTATAGCTTGGACTTTGGCTCACCACAAATTTGTGAGGGAATAGTTATAACATGAATTTCGAGACAGAACTATTCAATTTAGTATTCATCTGGAAGTCAAATTATAATTAAAAATCTCTTAATTTTCAAAATCTGTTCAGTTTTAACAAAGTTTGCCGGGTCATGTTCTATATGGCTATTGGCTATAATTTTAACTAGACTTTTAAAAGAGAATCGTGTTTTCAACTTTAAATGTGGTAATAAACTAGAGATCAATTCATGTATAAGAATCCATTACTATTGAAAATCGTTACAGTTTTGACTAATTTATGGCTGCTGAAAGTTTTGTACTCTCAAGCAAACAATTCAATGTGGCCATCGGATAAAATCTTCAGATAACCAGCAAACTTATACAAAATCAGAAAGAAAGAAGATGAAAATGAAAATGAAAAATTCTTAGCAAGTTGCGCTCATTAAGGCAGTCAAACGGAAGAAGTTGCCAACGGAAAACCATAAAAATATCAATTTTATGTTTGAACAATGCACCATAAAGTGTTGTCAGCGCTGGTTATTGGGGTGTGGTGCGGGGGTGCGGGGGTGCGGTGGTGTACTCTGTTAAGATGAGATTGCGATGAACGGGGCTCAACAAATCTTTGGGCAGCCGCAACCGCATCAACCCCATCAGCTACTCTGATGCCTTTCAATAATAATAAAGCTGATGATGGCGCCACATGGATGCAGAACAGCAGCAGCAGCAGCAGTAGCACCACCATCACCACCATCAACTCTATCATCGTCATCATCATCACAAATTGCTCAATCAGTGTGGTAAAGTGTGCAAAACTGAACAGGCAACCCGCTTGCAATATACGATGGTCGTAACTAGCGCTATAAGATATGAAAATGATGGCACACCTAGTTGAAATTTGGCTGATGGTTCGATGGTTATATTGGTGGTGTTGGGTGTGTTGGGTGTGTTGGGTGTGTGCGCCGCAGTTATAGTTGTAGTTGTGTAGGGCCGTAAACTACGTGGCTACGCCTTGGCCAGCAAAACTTTTCAAGTAGCTGCATGGTCTTTAAATTTACGGCCGACCCACGAGCAAAAAATGAAAGACGCAGAAGCAGCTAAAGAAAATGCCAAAAACCAAAACAGAAACAGAATCAGAGGCCAGCCCAAGCGTATCTGAGAGCGCTGCAGGAAATGGTACTGAGACGGGAAGAGTGGTAATAAAGAGGGGGGGGGGGGGGGCAGGGCGTTTGGGGTTTGGTGTAGAGATACATTTGCTAACTGCCAACGGCGGCCGGAAACAGTGCACTGCATGAAGAACAAGAAGCAGCAGCGGCAGCAACAGCGGCAACAGCAGCAGCAGCAGCAGCAACAGCAACAGCAGAAGTTGTGGCAGAAGCAAACGCCTTGCCTTTAATTTAGCGAACCTGCCCCCAATCCTCCTACTGCTGTGCTGTGCTTGCGCTTGACACGCCCACACATAAAGAGCAAGAAAAGAGAGGGCAATACTGAGAGAGTGAGTGCGAGAGAGTGGGAGAGGACCACTTGCCGGCGGCGTAATTTTAATAGACTGCAACAGTCTCAAGTTGCAAAGTTGATTTGCCCAGTGGTCGTCCTGCCTGCGTCCTGCCAGCGTCCTGCACAAAACTTTATGTGTGCTGCTCTGGCGTAGTTTTCGTCTTGGTTTTACGTCTTGTTTTTTTTGTGTTTTTGCTTTCTTCCTTTCTTTTTTGCTTTTTTGCTATTTTATTTTATAGTATGCCGGCATTTTCTTACCAGCGCTGGGCAGTTTTCTTGCCACTGTGCCTATGCCAATCCCTTAGGGTTCGGTGTAACACTAAACTGCATGCGAGTACAGCTTGGCAATGGGGATGGCTCGAGGAAACCTGATTGTGATAGTGTATACATATATACATATATATATATATATATGTAGTGTAGTGGGTGTTTAGTTTTTGCCAGGCTTTGCACTTTGGTCTTGTTTCGTTCATTGGAATTTATGTTCGAATTTCATGAAAAGAGCTTGTTTCCCTGCCTTTGGAGGTTTCCCCTAAATGTTTGCCAGCCTAACTATATATATGCATATATATATATGTATGTATATGTGTGTGTGTGTGTGGGTGTGTGTGACTTGGCTTATTAAACATCAACAGCAAACGCCTTTGGGGATAGCAGCCTGTTGGTCTGCTTTTGCTGTTTGCTGGCTCAGTTTTTAGAAAATTATAAAATTACCATAATTAGTGTGTTGATATACGATGAAAGTTTTATAAGCTGATTTATATGATATGTTCACAAAATTTTCATTTTAGTTGTAAGCGGATTCCTTGACTTCATTTCAAACCAAAAAAAAAAAAAAAAAAACACTCAACTGACTCTTGTTTGCCCCTGTTGGTTGCCATATGGCGTCTGTTTGCCATTTGATAAAGTGGCCGTAGATAATTGCCATGTCGAGATACATAAAACTACCTTGCATACTAATGAGCCACAGAGTGCATTTGGCCAATTAAGTGGTAGTAGTTGAAGTTAGTTTTTTAGAATGTTGTTTAGTTGGCCAAATTGTATTTAATTAATGAAGTTAAAATAAAAATTAAACAAAGCAAACTAGACGATAATTATGGGAATTGAGAGATAAAATGAATTCATAATTAAAAAGTTTAAATTCGTCTAATAAAGTGTAGCATACTTTTATGGGTAGTCGATGTGCATATGAATAAGAACTTTGTTTTGTCGAGACACGCACAACACGAGCAAATACACTCATTTACTCTGCTGTGTGTGGCATACTCTGCCTAATTAACACTTCAGCTCACGTAATTGCCAGTCTCGTAGCAGCCACAACAAGTTG
Organism: Drosophila fungiperda; assembly: GCA_035042345.1. Classification (NCBI taxonomy): domain Eukaryota; kingdom Metazoa; phylum Arthropoda; class Insecta; order Diptera; family Drosophilidae; genus Drosophila; species Drosophila fungiperda. Next base: position 2,699,453 of record JAWNLM010000278.1, on the reverse strand, counting down.
TATCTGTGTGCAGCAGATACGAAGCGAAACGAAACGAAACGAAGCATGGCATATTATTTTTTTTACACCCCAATTAACGTCACTTGCCCCATGCAACCGTTCAAAAAGTTGCCACATGGCAGTCAGTTGTTTTCCAGTCCAACTATGAAAAGACAAAATTAATAAGTTACATTATCATCTCTGTTTTTTACTGGTCTATTTTTTTGTTTTTTTGTTGTTGTCGCACAACTTTTATAGGAATTGCCAAGTTTTTTCACCTGCTTCACTGATTTGACGAATGTTAACTGGCGCCCCAATAAATAGTCAAGTTTCTGCCGGCTGCATGCTTGATGACATGTATATATATATATATATATATATATATATGTATATGTAAATTGTCTTGTTGATAACTGACTTTTAATTAATATATATGCGAAAAGTTTTGGCCTGTCGCAGTTACCCCTATCCCCCCGTTCTACTTCATTTAGCGATAATGAAGCGAAATAGATCCTTAATGCAATTGCACAAAGTTTTCTGTCATGCTTTTAGTTTATACATTCCCCCCTGCCCCCTGCACACCAATCAACTTTTGCTTGATTTTTAATGACTACTTAAGAAGTTGTCGTCACATGCGGTTCGCACATATACATATATATATATATATATATATATATATAATGTGTAATGTAGGCGCTCGACATGCGTGACGTGGGCGTTGCATATAGTAAATTGTATCTGAAATTTTGTATCTGTGTCGCGCTGGCTCTGGTATCTGTCACAAAAGTTAAATGTACTTCAACTTATTTGTTGTCGAGTTGTTTGCCCGAGTTTTGACGCAACGCAAATGATTTGTATGCCAACTTCTGAGAGATTTAATAAGTTGCGAGAAGTTTTTGGGCCCCATTTTGTGTACGAGTGCGAATATGTTTTTGGAGCTAACGCGATGTGTGTGAGTAGTTCACAAGCCTGTTTGTCTTGGACAAGCAAAAATACAGTTTTAATTGAATATTACCAGCAGCTGCAATGCATGTTAAAAACTTTACTGTGTAAGTTTAGAAGATTTGCCCTTAACTATTTGCTGAGCGGAAAGACAAACAATCCATTTGATTTGTTTATCTCGATACCAAAGCTGGTAAATCTATGTTGACAATTTTTTATTTATTTATATATCTTAACTAATCTAAGTTTTCATTACAAGATTGTTCTGTGTTCTATCTTTTTTTTTATTTTTTAATCTCAATACAAATGTTTTGTGTTGTTATTTCGCAGTTTTAAGCCTCAGCAATTTAGTCAAGGTAAGCCACTCTGAGATCTAATTAAATTCTTACATTTTTACATTTTTCTCTTGCAGTTGCATAGTTTTTTTTGGGATTTGTTGCATCCTTTTTTTGCTGGCGTGTAAATGAAGTGGTTGAAGTACGAGAATAGTATATAATGCAACAAAAGAGAGAAATTCATTTTCACACTTTTGTTGCAAGATTCTTTTTTGCGGACCATTAACTGCTGTCTGTTGCCATTAGTGGCAAAGTAGCAACCAATTGCACTGAGACAGGGCAGCAAAAGCACTCGGTGGCATCTCTCAGTGGCTGTTCGAAACGCTTGTAGCTGTCTTTTCGCAAATGGCAACTAAAATGCCAAGCAGCAGCAACAGCTAAAGTGGCAGCAAAGTCAAGGCATCCTGGATACACGAGCAGCACAAGACGACGAGCAGCTGGAGTAGTCTCTCAAATGTTAAATGATGCAGTTACAGCAAATTACGCAAGAATGCCAAAAGCTGCTTCAAAAGCAGGGCCAAAGGTATTCGCGAACAGATTGCAGCTAAAAAGTGTTTTTCCCCCTTCCCCCCTCCGCGCTTTCAGCGGGAGTTGCAAATATTTGGCGGATTTGATAGTTAGCAAACTGTTGGGCATCAAATGAAGTTGTTTGCAATTTCAATTTTGTGCACACCCCAAAGAGCAGTGTGTGTGTGTGTGTGTGTTTGTGTGTGTGTGTGTGTGTGCACTTTCAATATCCGTTGATGTTGCTGTTGAAGCTTGCCGCGCAATTAGGAAATGTCTGCTGGGTGTGTGAGGAGTTGGCGGGGTGTGGCGCGGTGTGGCGCGGTGGTGCGGTGACAGGTGCGCTTGCTCGTCAACAGACATGTCGCGAGGCTTACTGCAACATAAACCGGAGAAATGACTGCACATAAAGTTGCTTTAATTGAGTTTTATGCTTTCAATTTGGGCGCTATTATGGCGCCGATGAAGACAACATACACACAGAGAGAGAAAGAGAGGGACAGGGGGCGATGCAGGACAAGCGCAAAACCCATAAAACTCATCTGTCAAACACTGAAACGCCGCCTATCAACATTCATGTTCACTAATCCTTGGCATATATGCGCAAACGGATATAACGATGCCGTATATGACAGACACTGTGTTCTGCCTGTATGTGTATGTGTGTGTGTGTGTGTGTGTGTATCTGTGTGTGCCTGTCGAGCTGCCATTATCAAGGTTTTTTCTGGTTTGGCAGCACGAGAGACGAAAGAGCAAGGGAGACTAACAGATTGAGAGACTGTGAGATTGAGAGACTGAGAGAGGAAGAGCGGCAAGTGTGCATAAAGGATTAAGGACAACGAAATGCGTTCGAGGACAGCAGAAAGCAAAAAGCAGACAGGAGCAGCGACTAAGTTGTGAGAGACTCAGCAATAAGCGAAATAAAATAAAGAGAATTCATATAAACCACACAAGTCGCTTGTAATTTTGGCCTGAGCCACATTTCAGTTAAGAAACATTAAATATAATTATTATATCACTGATAAATTGGTTTTTTTTAATCACAGTAACTAACAAATATGACTTACTGTACTTTACTTAACTAATTCAATTCTGAAATCGAGTAAGTTTTATGGCTTTCCACTCAAGGCTACAAAGCCCATAAACATTATAAGTTGGCCCACTTTTGGACAGTTTTAGGCACTAAATGAATGTGAGGCTGATCTTGGTTTGGGTTTTTTTTTATTTTTTTTTTGCTATTGTTGTGGTTACGCCTGTGGTGTTGTCAATATGCATGACAAATGAGCAATTCGAATGCTGGCATTGGCATCCTGACAACAGGCATTAAACATTTTTTTTTCCGCATGTGCCAAGTGCCAACTTTAACTCTTGGCTAAAGTCGTTCATCTATTGATATGCATGAACTGTATATACACATTCTAACTTTTATGGCAGGCCTCACACACACACACACACACACACAGAGAGCAGAGCAGAGCTCATTTGTAATACTTGGATGTCCTCGAAGTATATAACCAAATCCTTTTGCTTTGTCGAAATTAGTGACTGGTCTTTGGCCTTTGAATCATTTCGTATGTGTGTGGACGCGTCTCAGCTGCCAGGACATATTTAATTAGTCGCTTGTCAGGACTATTAATTGATGGATTACACATATGTACGTGAATACATAGATGCTATGTATTCCGTATATAACTGGAAGTATATAAATATGTACAGCTAAGTTTTTATGCTTAAGTTGCTGGCTAACCAGCAGAAGCAACAACAGCAACAACAATTACAACAGCAACAGACACGTTTTGTATATGGTCATAATCTGGCTTGGTTGACATTTGTGCCCGCACTTAAACGGCAGCATGCAACCGAACTTTCCACACATTCAAAAAAACACACACAAAAAAAAACACACACAAAAAAAAACACACACAAAAAAAAACACACACACAAAAACACACACATAGAAAATTAAAAATAGTCTGTTAGTTTGGCTTCTGTTGCTAAATTGAGGTTTCTTTTTTTTTTAAGTTTTAGCCCAAAAATAGCCCAAAAGCGTAATCCATAGTTGTGCATTTGACATGTAAGCAACCAAATCCTACCATTTTTTTCATGTCAAGTGCACATCATATAGATATGAAGTATAGAAATATTAATCTAATCTTTATATGTTTATTCCTATAAATCTCAGATTTCTATTCACAAATCTTAGCTTTCTCTTATAAAACCTACATTAGCAAAATATATATGAGTTTTTATATATTTTAAAGTGTGTAGTAACAAAAGTTGCTTAAAAAAATGTATTTAAAAAAATATTATTTTCAATGTAGTTTACAAAAAAATGAAAGAAAATCAGAACTTGGCTTTCTGTCGTTGACAAAGACTGGAGCTCTTTTAGTGGTTTTTGTTATAGTCGCTTTTTCAACTTGGAGGTATTTTTCGCATAATATACGTGCACGCAAAGAAATTTGACAAACAGTAGCTGGTAGCCACAGTGGCCGCACCCTCATCCGCACCTGGGTCCTGCACCCGGACGGAGACCCAACTCAGCTCAGATACTTTTTAGCCACATTGTGACGCTGTAGACGAAATTTTAATGCATTTGCCATGATTTGGCGCATAATAAATTACGTCAGGGCTCGCACACACACACACAGACACACACACACACACACACACGCACACACATGTCTGTCAACTGTCTGTCTCAGTGTGTGTCCTTGGGTGCTGCTGTCAAACCGAGAAATATATCTAAAAACACCTGACGGATTTAAATTTTGGTAAGGGTGGCCACCCTCAGAACGTTAGCTGCTTTTTGTGTCTGCAGTAAATAGTTTTCTTCGGTTGTGTCCTGGAATGCTGTCATGTGGCTCTGCATGTGTGCACAAGTGTGTTGATGTGTGTGTGTGTGTGTGTGTGTGTGTGTGTGTGTTAATGTTTTAAGTCTTTAAGCTTTTAATGCTCAACATTCTTGGCTGAGACAGCCGCAACTGCGGTTCCATGTCTCCACACATGCGGACGTGAAAGGAAGAAACGAACGCAATTGTATTAGTGTCCTTATATCAGGACATGTGCTCACAGCGAAGGACACGAAGCCCTGCTGGAGTTAAAAGTGATTTTAATATAATAATAATGAATTTGCTTAGGATTTTATCACATACTCAAGCAGTCACAAGTAATTGAAATAACTGCTGAATCTCGCACAAAAGTTGCAACTATGCCACAAACTGTATTTCAATATAATAATAATTGATAGGAATTCAAGAAATGTATATAAAAGAGCAATTCATGGCTAATTATAAGGGTTGAGAGCTCTACAAAATTCTCCACACTTACAAATATTAAAACAGAATTAACCCGTTTTCCTTTTTTGTATTGTTTATCAAGGCGATTTTCAAAAAGTTGAAATGCACGAAAATGTATGTTGACAAATATTTTTCAACATACTTGTCAAACATTTTTGAATATTTAATCAACATTCAATTTATGTATATTTATTATAAATTAAATTTATTAAGACAAAAAGAATTTATTTAGTTTGAAAGTATTTTAAATTGTGAAAATGCAGAATCAGTTGGAATCACAGGCAGCAATTGTTGGGCGAAAATATTTTTATTTGGCAGCATTTTAAAGGGCAACATGGAAGCAGGGCCATAGATGACAAGGATAAGCGCCAAAGGATGCATTAGTCTCAAAAATCGTTGCTCTCGCTCCTTCCCGGTTATTGTCCTTTCCAGCTAACCCCCTTGACTAGTAATTAATCACAATTTGCGGATACACAAATTGTCGCAGTAAAAGTCACATTTCTTCAAAATGACCAGCCCACAGAGCACAAGCTCAACGAACACACACACACACAGAGACACACAGACAGACAGACAAAGAGACAGTTAGACAAACAGCAAATAAAGCAGCCACCAAATGTTAGCAAAAACCGGGCCAAAAAGAAGACAGCAAAATTTAGTAGAAGAAGCAGAGCTGCCTGCACTTCCGTTGCAGCGTTTCCGTTTTTTGGGGAGGCTGCTTGAAACTTTTCTTCCTTGTGCCGCAGTCAAATAAATTTCGCTCTCAAATGGAAATGCAAGCCAAACCTCACCTACCCCCTCCCCCTCCCCAACCAACAACTTTACCCAGCCCCTTCTCAGTTACTCTATTTGTCTCACTAAAAATGGCGCGACCATTTGACTGCTTTACTTTGCTTTCGCTTCCATCCTTCATTCATGTCCGTGGGCTGTAAAATATCTCGAAAGGATGTCGTCGTCTCTATTCCCACCAAGCTGGATTTATACTCCTTCATTGCATTGTTTGCCTTTGACTGTGCTGTGTTTTCTATTTGTTTTTTTTTTTGCATTTTTGTTTTTGGTGCAATCTTAGCCAAAAGTCAATGGCAATTAAGCAGCCACATCTCTGCCGGCTGCCGGCTGCAGCTGACGCAGTTTTGTCCACTTTCTGGACATCCTCATCCGCACGCTGGTCAAACTTTGTCGCAAGTTTGTCGCTGGGCAGGCACAAGTTCGGACGGATGACTAAGTGCACAGCGCGTATGCGTAATGTGCGCCAAGCCAAAAGTTGCAAGTATTTAACAAATTATATATATATATATATATTTATATAACTAAGTGGAGCGGGCAAATAAAATACAATAAAATAGATTTTTGAAAATTGGACAAAAATTGTTCCATTTCATTCTTATAGCTTTTAAAGAGTATAGTGAAAAAGACTTAACTAATATGTTATTTATAAATCAATCAATATAACTGTTGCTTTAGCCATAATTATAGTGAAATTGAGTTCAGCCTTATGATTAGAGTCAAGCAAAGTTATAACTAAAAATTTTCTTTAACAGGGCTGTGAATCCGGCTGGAACAGACAACTAAATGTTTCCCGTGAAACCGGATGTGTGTATGTGCTGTGGTTTCATTTTAAACAATGAATTTCTGCTCGTGTCTGCATGTGTGTGCGTGTGTGTGTGTGTTTGTGTGTGTGTGTTTCCCTTAACCTTTTTATGACTGACCCAGGCAAAACCGCTGGACAAAATGTGGACGATGGGGAGCAAAAGCTTTGCACGAAAAATTAGAATTGCTAATGTTTGCGGTAAAAAATGTAGTACGTGTGTGTGTGTGTTTGTGTGTGTGCGAGTGTATATGATGTGTGGAAATGGGTGTGTGTCGCGCTTGTCTGCCCTTCGCCTGCCACTGCTTGGATGGGCTGGTTGGCTCAGAGGCTCAGTGGCTGGCTGGCTGGCTGGCTGGCTGTTTGTGTTGGCCAGTTTTAGTTGCTCGGCTTGCAGAAGCATGAAATTAATTTAAATTTTGCGCACTTGGCTAATTTCGCCTGCCAAAAAGCGCAAGTGCAGAAAAAAGGAAACTACAGAAAAGCTACTACAGCCCGCAAGACCGTATGTCAACTGGTAGGATGGGGGGGAGGTGGAGGTTAACCGGAGATTGACTTCCTCCCACACTCAGATAATAGTTTTAATAGTCTCTTGGGCGATTTTTAAATTGTATGCCGTTATGAGCAATGGCAAGCGGCGATAACAAACGAAATATATATATATATATTTTTTTTTTGTTTCTTACTCGGACTTGTTAGCATAAAAAGCGCTTTAGGTTTTATGGAACTGCTCTGGGGCACTGGGGACAACAGGTAAAACAAAGAATCAGTAAGCATAATCTATGATTATTTCGAATGCACCGAAAGGTTATTTCTCGAAGGAATCGAATGCGTCTGGGAGTAGTTGGAATGTTTAAACAGCAAATAAAACCGACTCGGGAGACATACAAAATTCTAGTTGAAAAATTATAAAGTCAAATAACAACACATAAAAGTTTGTCTAGTTGATTTTTGGACAGCTTATCAAATATTCTTTATAAATGCTATCCTAAATTCGTTTGCTAGACATATATTTTTTTTTAAAGATTTTGCCATAATTTCTGATTGCTAAGTTGAGATAAGTTAATTAGGTGTAATCTAAACGTTAAACTTTTTACTTGCCATCGTAATTCACTTGGGTCAGCGAACTCTGAGCTGAGTTTTAAACACCAATCAACTCCCGGTCCATTACTGACACCTGCACGGCGTTAAGCATTTTGGCCGCCTTTGAGTTTCATATAGTTCAACACTTTTGGCAGCATTAAAGCCCGCAGGTCCGACCAGAACTCAAACGGCACTCCAATTAATCAAAACCCAAACGCCGTACAATGTCTGCAAGTTTTGCACACACACACAACACACACACGCGCACACATCTAGATAAATTTACATATCGTTTGGAATGTGTGCATTGGGATTCATTTGGGAGCCTCACATTTGGGTTGTGCTTACGGGTATTTTGGGCCGGAGTCATGTGGCGAACCCAACAAAAACCCCTTTCTAAGGCAATCGCTGGCCTCGCATTAAGTATGCGTTTTAATTAACTTTTGATGCCGGCTCCCCCACACACCAGATGGCGCCACTGTGTGCAGCACCAGCAACAGTCAACTTTTGAGCCAACACACAAAAAAAAAATAATTAAAATAAGAAAAATAATAAAATATATATACATACTTTTATATGATTCGCTTATTAAATATTACTGCTGTTTGAGAGAGTCTAAAAGCCGGCAAGCGACTCCCAAACTAAGTCTCGCTCTCGCTCTCGCTCTCACTTTCGCTCTCGCTCTCGCTCTTTCTCACAGCCACAGCAGTCCGTCTCTCTCACTTTGCAGATGCAGCGCAGCGCAGCGCTGTGTGGAACCCAAGCTTGGCGGCGCCTGCGCTGGGAGAGCAACGGCTTTTCGTTCCGACGGCTGTTGACGACTGCAGACGCATGCGCCTGACCAAATGCCGGGAGCTGTCGCTGGAGTTGTTGTGTACTACGAGTCGACGGAGGCTCAACAACTGAAATGCGTATACAGGCACAAATGAGGCTGGCTGAGCGTAAGACTGAGCAGAGCATGTGGCTCTGGATTTGTCGCTGGGCGCGACTGCACTTTGAACAGCTGTTGCCGTTTTTTGGAGTGGATGCCATTGGGTAGGAGGAGGTGGGCGTACTTGGCGTCCGTCTTTGTGAGCGTCCGTGACGTCAAAGATTTTTGGTCTGCCTTTAATTAGTCGCCCGCTGTGCGTGAGTGTGCCATTATTCTCTGAACTGGTATGGTAACTCGAGTTAGCCATTAATAAGCCAGCCGCAATATTTGTCTATTCATGGCTTTGGCATAGGACAAATCAAAATCGGGCCAGACTTGCTGGCCGGGATTACGTTTGGCATACATACGTCTATATACATATATCAAAGCATGTGCGACCATGATGATGATGGCGGCACGCCGCGAATACAGGCTGTTAACTCATGCACACACACACACACACACACACACACTCTCCAGGAAGATTCAGCTCAATTTCAATTAAATGCGGTTGCCATAGCATAAATCAAGCATACGCCACGTGGGCAACTCGAGAGCCACTGGCAGCAGCAACAGCAGCAGCAGCAGCAGGAGCAGCTAACTAAAGTCGAGGTGCTCTATTAATTTTAGCACTGTCACTTGCCACGTTTCTTGCCTTGGAACATTAACACACCACACACACACACACATACCGCTCAGTGCCTTGATGCTAAGACACAGGTCCAGTTATCCATGTACGAACATACTTGAGAATGCGGTTTTGTTTTACTGCACCATAGCTGTGCATCTTGGGTTGACATCTAATGGGTACTAAATGTTGCACACACAACTACGTAAAAACCATAACTCATCGCTGTTGATTCTAGTCCGATTTCCACCTCAAAATATTCACTGCTTCAAATTTTCAAATAATCAAAATCGATTTTTAACACGTTTTTTAATTTTTTTTTTTCTAAAATATCTTGACTGAAAATTAATTTAGATTTTAAATACATCAGTTTTCATTATAAATTCATAAATTCATGAATTTTTTTATTATTCTCCGTTTTGTAGATGGTAAAATTTTCGTTATGCCTGATATGCGTTTTTTGATTAGTTCCATCAAGGAATAGTTTCCAGCGTCCATCGGGAACAGATCAGAATTCTAGCTTTTAGCTAATGGCTACAGTTGACATTATAATTTATTAGTCTTATTTGAGTTGCGACTGACAGACCAATAAGTGGCTGGAATAGGATATCAAAATCCGAGTGCAAAATCTTTACCGCAAATATAGATTGAAATGGATTTGCAAGTGGAGCTGCAGCTGCAGCTGAGGCGAATGTTGCATGTTGAATGTTGGCGAATGGGCGATGATTTATGCACAAACTCTAATTAAACTGTTGACTCAGGCAAATGAAACATGCGCTGATGTGTTATTAACACCAAAAGCACTTAAAATGTTTAAATAGCAATTTAGTTGGCTAACACACTGACACTGAAGAGTGGCAGGCGAGGAGGGACGGAGGCGTTTCTCAATGGCTTATGTGCCATAATTACAACAACCACACACACACACACAGATACACACACTTAAGTTAGAGAGAGATGCGTGTGTGTGTGTGTGTGTGTGTGTGTGTGTGTATCTGTCGGCAAGCAATTTAATGACAAGTCAAATAGAAGGAAGCACTCTGTTAGATGTAAATATTTAAGCTACAGAATAGTGATTTCTAGACAAGCACCCGTTATCCCCCCACCAACCCCAACCCCAACCCCATTTTGTACATTTAATTAAACGATTTTAATTTATCGGTAATTGCACACATTAAGCGGCTACAGCTGAATTTCAGTCTGAGTCCGAATTAAGTGTTTCAAGTTTAAATATAGAGACGGAGAGTGATGGAGAGATGGAAAACTCAGCGACTTCATTCCAAATCTGTATTACGCATACGCCATGGTTTAATGCGTTTTTGTCCCCGTTTGCCCCCTCCATTCACCACCCTCTCTTCCCCACTCACTGCGCTGTGTAGCTCTGTCTCGTCCTGTCATTATATTGAATGGCGCGCAAATTGCAGGCGGGCATTCAGCCAAAAGATTCGGATTTACAGGCCAGTAAATGAAGCCGGAGTGCGGCTCTTATTCATGCAGAAATGAAATGAAATTAATTGCAAATATGAAAACTTTATTAAGCAAATTTATAGCCCCCAGCCACGTCTGACTGACTGACTGACTGACAGACTGACTGACTGACTGGCAAACCAACACTGATTGACTGCTGCCAAACAGCGTTTAAGCTACAATATCGTTTTCGCTCTCCCCCTCACCCTCTCACTCTCTTTACCAAATTTCTCTCCCCTCTCTCCTTCTCTTTTGTTAGCCCAATGCATATTAAATGCTGAATTCCCATAAACCAGCTGCGTTAAGTGCAATGCAATGCTGGATAAGACGACCTTAAGCTGACCATAAAACGAGACGGTAACTTTGCTGTTTATCTTTCGGCGATATAACGGCACACAAATTTATGATTAAAACTAAGTAATAATCCCCGATATTGCAGCCACCCTCCTCTCCTCCTCCTACTCCTTCATTAGAAAAGCAGCCCCTTACACAGAGCAAAAGAGGTGTTTGCCGCCTTTGACTATGACGTTGGCCAATAAAAAAAAACTCCAGATGGGGAAACTGTAAATTATACTAAAGCGAAGGGCTTAATAAATAATAGTAAATTCTGTTAGTGTTAAAATAAAACTTTCTGATAGCTATTGAACTGAATATGCTTTTCAAAGCCATAAATTGATGAAAATAAATTTATTTCACATATGAAAACAATAAATATCATTATTAAAAGTAGAAAAAAAGGTATTTAATTTATGCTTTGCTTCCAGCTTAAGCAAAACTTGATAAATGAAATTTATACTAATTAATGTATAATTATCCACGTATTCTATAAATTCGCTTAAGCTAATTTTGTTCTTTGGCTTTTTCTATTTTATATAAAAGACAAAGTTAAATGACGCGAAAGTTGCCATAATATCATAAGCCAGTATTGCTTGCAGTTCAAAAGTTGCCATTAAGTAGCTGCTAAGCTGCTGTTTGCTTTCACATAATTACCGTTATCGTTCATTCAACTGCATGGCGTTGCAACATTAAGTTGCAAGTTTCGCATCTCGCTGCCTGATAAGAAGCAAAACTTGCAAACTGCATGACAAATTATTTGTGGCCTCATAAAAACGTGCAATTATGTTGAGCAAAACCCGCAAATCAGCGAAGGGTGCAAATTGAGGCAGGGGCAAAGACGTGGCAAGAGAGAGAGAGAGATAGGGAAGGGGAAGAGGAGAGAAGTGTATCTAAGAGGATAGTTGCCATGACTATTAGCGCTAGTGAAATCTTTGTCATCTCGAAAAGAGCAAAGCATGCGACACAGCAAGATAACGAACTACACACACCCAAACACCCAAACACACACACACACAGAGTGTAAAATGTGTGGAAACACACAAATTGTCAGCGGTCTGTGTCGGTTGGCCCAATTGCCAGAAGCAATTTGAGGACAGACACAAATATAGATATGGAGCAGAGCTGGAGCCGTGCCACTTGCCACCCAACTGGCCAAAGCTTGACACTTTTAAGTTGCAAGTTGACTTCTGCTGACCTTAATTACACTCAAAATGTATGCGACAAGTGGCCAATGAACGCCCGCATCCTGCAATGACATGCGAAAAATGCAGTTAATTAGCTGTGAAGGACCGAACAAACTGATAGACAGCCGGCCCAATGACATGGGGAGGACACAATGGAGGCCAAATGCCGCATGGCCAAACAATACGAGTACTCATACAAAATTTATGTGCATTCAATTCAATTGCAGTTGAGAGACATTTTTGAAATATGCCAAAAACACGCGAGCCACACACACACACATACACACAAACACACACACACCAATTGTTGACAATTGGGCACAGGCCATAAAAAATCACTCAATCGCAATTAAGTTTGGCTATCAGCAGCGTTGATTGTGGCCAAAAATTTAGCTGGCCAAAGCTAGCCAACAAAAAAAAAAGGAAATGGTTGACAACAAACGAGATCACGGCATTATGACTCTTGGCCAAAAGCCAAACAGCTAAAAAGCCCAACAAGCTCAACAGAATCCGTAACAGAAACCAAATCACCCAAAACAGTCAACCAGTCAACTGGCCAGTTAGTCAGACATTTTGCCCTTGTCCAATCCATTTTTTTTTTTTGAAGCTGAAGCAAATGTACAATAATGAAGCAAATCAGCAGCAATTGCAACAACAGTGCTTGATATAAGTATCTGTATAAAGTAGATAAGCTTAAGTGTCCTTCAAGCCTAACTCTCTTCAAATTAAACACAATTTAAAAAAGCACACTAGAAATTATGTCCTGGGTTAGTATCAATATATCCAAATAAATTGGGAATTTAAGAAGAAAACATATAACTTGATTATTTTATCTCTTCAAAAAGTTTTTAAAAGAATCACAGCAAAATAATTATAAATAAGATATTTGCAATGGTTCAATTCGATAAAATGATTGAATTGTATAGAAATTTGAATTGTATGGGAAATTCAAAGAAAATGTATTGGTGAACACTATTCAAAACGTTGGCCTCAAGTTCAAGCCGCAGTCTGCAACATCAGCCTCAACCTGACGCCGCAGTTGAGCCGCAGCTGCATGGCAATTGGCAATTGACGTTGGCCAAACTGAAATGGTTGGGCACTTTTTAGCCAAATGGTCAACGTCGTCCACGATAAAATATCGCAAATCTATGAAGTGCTCCAAATAGCCAAAATCGAGAAACAGACGACCAGCTATTTTCTGGCCAAAATAGTGCACTTGCGAAAAACGAAATTGAAAAAAAGAAATTGATATTGAAAATGAAAAATAAAAGAAATTGCATTCACGCCATAAATCAAATGGTTATGTGTCAAAGCACATCATAGTGTGGGTTAGCTGCGGTTGCTCAGTGTATAACTTCCAGTTTGATTTATTAACAAAAATACTAAGCCAAAAACCACCCAAAAATCAGAGGGAGTTTTAATAAGCGAAGCGAAATTAATAGTTGAGCGCCAAACTATAGAAATTCAACTGCTTAAAATTCAACCCACTTTTAAGGATTATTTCGATTTGAAATATATATTTGTAATATGTTTTCATTCTATGAATAATAATGAATAATAAATTAAGCAAACAAATAATATGTACATAATTTAGAAGCTGCACACAAACATTTCGGCACACTTGCCGCACTTGTTGCAGCCACAATTTGTTATGCGCATATCAAAAAATAAACTACAAAAAAATGCTAAATTGTTTTGAAAACATTTTACATATAATTTAATCAACTTAATAAAATATTTTCTATCAAAGATGCACAAAAAGAACGAGTGAATATTTGAGTCAGTCAGTAATTAGGCCAACAACTGAGCGTTGAATAAACTTAAGCTTAAACTAAGCATTTGGCAGTAACATTAAAAATAAGATACTTAAATGAAGTCGCCCAACTTTAACTTAAACTTTAACTTTAAATAAACTAAGTGACCTTTTTATGTGCACTGTAAACGTAATCTCAGTCAATTGTGATAACAACAATCAGCTACAGCTGCAGCACCCAAGTGGACCATAAAAAAACCGACAGCTACGACAAACAAGCAAAAGAGTGCTTCAATCGAGAGAGTATACGACTAGCAGATACCCATTAACAACGTTTCAATATTCCACTGAGCTTGCCTAACAAAAATGAGGAAAGTGAATTATTTTTGTATATTTGAGTGAAAAAAGAAACACTAGTTTCAAAATACCCTTTTGCATGTTTCACCTGCGTACAGGTAATACAAAAAAGGAAGCAACAAAAGTAGCATTAACAAGCAACAAAACGTACTAAAGATTGCATAAGATGTTGGCTCTTAAAAGAGTAAATTTTAAATGAAGCGAAATGCATTCTGTTTTTTGTTAGCTTTCTCTCTTTCTCTATCTCGCTCTCCCTCTTTTCTCATCCACTCAAACTGGGAATGCTCTTTCTATCTCTCGCTGTTCCGACAAGATGCTTAAAGGATTACAATTGCATTGAGAAGAGTGCAGAGGACACAATAGAAATGAGCAGGATGAGCAGTTACGCACAATGGCAGCTCGTCTCGCAATTCGACAGCTACGATTTTTTTTTCATCTGCCCAACTTGTGTTAAGCAAAAGTTGTGCTGAATTTGTTAAGAATTCGAAATGAGATTTGTTCCGAGTTGTTAAATAGCTTAAATTGGCTGAAATAAGAGCTGAAAATAGTTATAACAATGGCCAACAATAGCAACAAATGTCGGCAATAATTAGCTGACAGCTTTGTGCAGTGCAGCACCAACTAATCAAAAACTGACAGCAGCCTTGTGCATACACACACACGCACACACACACACACATAGACTCATGTGTTGGTGTGTATGTGTGTGCGATTAAATCCGTGACAATTAACAAACGACAAGCGACAACCACGGCATTGACCAAGTAGCCAACACGTGCCACAGTTGGCTCAAACCGCCGTCACTAATTTGTTAACATTTAACAGCAATGACAGCTGCTAATGCCCAAAACCAGCAAACAACAACAAAAACCATTTCGGATATTCCAGCTGCCGAATTTTGTGGCTGATGCATGCCCCAAAATGCGTTGCAAATGAGCGATGTGCAACAATTGCAGCCAGTGCAACACGCATTAGTTGCACACATTCGCATTAAATTATAAGCTTTGTTTGTTGGCCAAACTTTTTGAGTTACCAATTCTGTATCAGTTTGAAAATGTTGTGTAATAATAATTATTGTACACCATTAATCGATTCAAACTTAAATAAACATCAAAGATTACTTTGCAGTCGAAAACAAAGCTTTAAATCTAACAGGAATAAATCTTTTAAAGGGCAAAAAAGGTAACAAGCTGAAAATGCTAATTATACCAAAAAGTTAACAATGAAAACAGCTTGACACAAATTACATGCTAATCACCTCGAGCATTTTGCCTTTTCATATCATAATTTACTTTTTGATTTCGAACCGAATACAACATTTTGGCCAACATAAAAACAAGTCATTTGCCAAATTGTGTTGGCCGGGATTTCATATATAGAAAATCAGTTGGCCATTTGCATAATTTCATTTAAATGCTGCAAATGTGAAATTTGTGTGATGTAGGTTCATGTTTTGCTCTGCTGACTGTTCTGACCTTTATCTGTCTCTATCTCACTTTCTCTCTCCCTATCTGTCTCGCTCTCTTTGTTTGGAGAGAGACGAGTTCAAGAGTTAAAGGCTACGCGTTCCGTTTGTCAAGCAGACACGTTTCCTGGCTTCAAACCTGAAATTTATTTACATACAAAATATAAAATATATAAGATGAAATTGAAGTAGATGTTTCATCTTCCAAGATGGCAGCAGCATTAAATCAAATTGACATTTAAGCCGAGGCCAATGGGTCAACTCTTGGCATTTGCATAATAAATATGCATTTCAAAATACACATTTCCATTTTTGTTTTGTGTGTTTGCCCAACTGTAACTGAATTATAATTACAATTCAAGAAAATGTATGGGTGTAAAAACATTAAAGAAACACTTCCACACAAAAGTCAACAGCATTAACAAAGCGATGGGGTTTTTCTGGCGAGAGACGCAAGGGGCGGGTTAAGGGGTGGGTTAAGGGAGGTAAGCAGGCCGCCAAGGCGAATGTTGAGCGCACTTAGCACTCTGAGGCACTAGCAGCAAAGTTAAATGCACTTACTTCAAAGCTCCTAACAACAACAAATACTAGGCGACGAGTTGATCCAAAATGTGCGACCACACACACACTCACACACACACACACACACACACATTGGCACACACACACTCAGCCAACTGGCAACAAGGGAAACCACTTAAAAGTAAAGCAAAGCAGCCATGTAAATTTCTTTAACTTTTTTTTCACTCATATTTATTTAACACATTTTACACTAAGCGCTTGAAAGTATGTATATGTGTGTGTGTGTGTATGTGTGTGTATGGATGTTGTCTGTATGCCACGCCCTTAAATTAAACGCTGCCTTGCCTGCTCGTATATTTGCTTGTTTATTTGTACATCTGCAATTGGATTACATGCACTGCTTTTCCCATTTTTCATACGCTTTCCGAGTCGCTTTATTCTTGTCTTCCAACTCGAGTGAAAATCTTTTCTCTTATGAATACTTCTCGTTAGTAATAAAAAGAAAAAAAAATAAAAAAGAAAATGAAATGAAATGAAAACGAAGGAAATGCGTACTGCAAGGTGCTTGACATTTCAAAGAGCTTCCGAGTTGGCGCGAACAGTTCACAGTTTCCGACAATGGAATTAACTGAAGAGTTTGTTGTCAATTAAAGAAAGTTCACGAACAGCTCCTTTTCTAGTTTATCACTTCGTAATGAATTATGATACGTAAACTTTCATTTTTCAATTTTTGCTTTTTTAAGTTTTCTTTATGTGTCATACATAAATTATTTTAAAGCTGCGCTGAATTCTATTCAAATTATTATTTTTTAATTGGCATTACGGTTTCAAGTATTTGCCCTGAGGTCAGAAAAGCAATTAACTGTGGCTTTAAATATTTAATTTAGTTTTCAATTAAACGAACTTTTTGATTCAAAGTGCTCTTTAAAAAAAACCTAACAGTTTCAGCAAAATCAGAGCAGAATGTGGCTCAAAAGCAATTAAAGTTGCAACCAGAAAGTTGTGGCAAATTCTGAGCGACAGGTGGCAGTCCTGGGAAAAGTTCCAAGAAAATGTTTTTCCACACAAATTCAGATTTTGTTTACTAACGCTATTTAAATTCACCATTTACCATATTCTGAAATATTTATGCATCGATAAATTTAAGATTTGAAAAGTGATGTCTTTTGATTATTTCAATTAAAAATCAATTTCGAATATCCTTAAAGTTGCAAGTGCCCCAAGCATGGAGCTGCTGAAAAATTATTGAACAAATGACAGATGGGCAAATTGAGGTGCAGCATTTGGCTTTGGTTTGAGGGCGATGTGAAATTTCTGTCTCAAAGTAATTAAAATTGTAGAGTAAAAATGTGGCAACTCGTTAAAATAAAAACTTTATTTGATAATTTATGAGATTTCTGGTGCGACGCTGTTGGAAAACTATGTAAAGCATAGCCGTTATTTGGGTTGCAGTGGGTAGTTAGCGGGGTGGCAACGGGACACAGGACACGGGACACAGGACATAGGACACAGGACACAGGACACAAGACACAGGACACGCACAAGATGCCGACGATGTCGTCGTCGTAAGCGCACACAAAAAATTCAATTAAATGCTCAAGTGCTAACCACGAAATCTACAACGTTGCCGCTGTCAGTATCACATACACACACACCACACTCACACACACTTCCAGATGCTTGCCAAAAATGCCACCACAGAGACATTCATTGTGCGTTTTTGGGCACTGCTGGCATCAAGGACATCAACGCCCCAAGGCGGAAATGGAGACAAAACGATGAGCCGCGGTGGGTGGAGGGGGGTGGCGGGTTGATGGGGTGAATGGTGGTCTTAGCTGGTACTTGCGTTAAGGAATTTAATTACCTTGCGGTTGGACCATAATTTTGAAGAGGGCGCTGGTGACCGCACCAACAACCGTCAATAGACATATTTTCTACTTTTCTACCTTTTACATTTTACATTAAACATTTTTATTTTTTCCTTTTGTTATATTTTCATCACATTACCTTAAATTACATTGACACTTAGCCACGTTAGCAGCTCGGCTGCAAGCTTAAATTAAAAAAGAAAAATAAAGAAAAATTGGTATGCCCTTTTTGTGGTTGCTGCTGGGCTATTCAGGTTGAGGATGTAGTCATAAATCTATATAAAGATTTTATATTGGCACATAAATCAGGCATTCTTTTGCAGATGCAGCCAGAGGGATAAGCACATAGCTAATTAATAAGCTGAGCTAAATGAAGAAATCTTTAATAGATTAAATATAAGCGTGGAAAATCTGTTATATAAAATAATTTTAGATATATTTTAAATATTGATTAATGTAGTAAAAAATTTTGCAGTATTTTTTCCATAAACTTTTAGAGGAAACTCAAACTTATTGCAGCATTTTTGCTTGGAGTTTCTAATGCTTTTATTGTAGTTTCGCTAACTTTTTGACAAAAAGCGTAATGCACATTCCAGTAAAACCACTAAGTTAAGTAAGTAAGTAAGCCATTTAGCCCACTTTACAACAGTTACACACACACACACACACACACGCACGCACACCCACACATATGCAGGCAATCAGTTTCTCCGCACAGTCATTCAGCTGAGCCACTAATGCTCTTGGCAATCGCTCAAAATGCTGTTTGCAAATGTAACCAAAAAAGACGAACCGCCAACGCGCTCTTACTTACCAAGTTGACTAGCTGCAACCACAAACCTACCCCTCACCTCTCCCTCTCCCTAACTGAGCAACAGCTCCTTCTCCCACTGCTCCCGCACTGTCAACACGCGAGATGAGAAACGCACCATCGCATGGCAAATTGGTTGATAACAATGAGGAGCCAGGCAAACAGCAGCTAACCGAAGCAAGCAACGCAGCCAAACCAACAAACCATTCAAAATCAAACTAACTAAGTTTTCCACTAGCTACGACTGAGAGCTTGTGGGTGGCACTGAGTCGACGGGGGGAGGGGGAGGAGTTCTGTTGCCTGTCCAAATGTTGTGGCAGCTGTCTGCTGGGGGTTCTAAGGCAGGCAGCGGCAGGCAGCGGCGGTCTGCAACAGCGGCACGTGCCAAACGTGGCGGCAAAGTGGCAAAGTCGTTTGCCAAAGAAGCATCAGCAGTGAATGCAACCTCTTTTCGAGGGTGTTCAACATTTTCCCTATTACTTAGATACCCTGCCATCAGGTAAATGAACAGGAGCAGCAAATCGGGGCAACAAAAGACTAAATGAAAATAAAATAAGACAATGAGCAAAAGGCACAACAAAAGTGAATATGTAAATATGAAGCTCTAAAAGTAGTAAAGTTTTTATTTAATTAGCATTTAAAACAAGAAAATATCAACTCTATTGTATTCTGAAAGAGAGCAACGTAAAATTACAGAATATTCCCTTTTGCAAAACATTCTCCCTTTCACACTTTTACTTGTGAAATTTCTGTTCAAAAATTTGCATAGCGAAAAGTTGCGATTTTGGAAGCAGTTGATTTGGTTGATCTAGTTGCTTGCGTTAGTTTTTTTGTTTTTTTGTATATTTTGTTATGTTTTTTTTTTTTTTGTTTTTGTTGCATTTGTTTGCCACGATTGTCCCTTGGAGTCATCAAAACGCATGAAAATGTTTAAAGTTTGCTTTTTAGTTAGTTTCGTCTCGTTTCGTTGATGTTTGTCGGCTGTGGGTTGTGGCATGTGGCATAAATCCTTCAGCTTTGAACTTTTTGTTTAAAACTTGTTAATAACAATTCGAGCGGCGAAACTTTCTACAATTTTTTCCTATTTTCTCCACGTTTCTTTTTTTGCCCTTTTTTTATATTTTGGTTTTTTGATGTTGTTCGGAAAAAATGTACAGCCATTTGGGTTGTTATTGTACTTTTTGTTCTTGTTGTTGTTGTTGTTGTAGCTATTGTCGCTCTCGGCGCACAACATCCAAAGCTCATTTATCACAATGATGAAGTTGCAGAAGCGTGCGCCGTGTAGCAGGATGCGAGCATGGCAGGATGACGCCTTGTCATGCCAAGTATTCGATATTCAGGCTTTTACTTTAATCATAAACGGGTACAACACCCCACACACACACACATGATTCCACACATATATGGATACTTAAAAAATGCAAAACATGTTGACTAGTCAACGCTTTAGATTTTTCTCCTTGAGAGTCCTTTTCATTGCAATCGCTTCACCCATCAAACCAGGCTGCAGTTAAAAACTTCAATTGCGTTGATGATTTTGTTTTTAAGTGCTTGTCGCTTGTTCGCCTCGTCATCTTGGCTTGTCACACTTTTCTAATGATTTTCAAATCATCTTTCTATTTTGAACCCCCCCTCAATTTATGGGAGTATGTGGTTTAAGTGAGTTCACAATATTTATTGTTGAAGACTTCAAGCAGCTCAGTGAACTTATTTCAGATTTGACTAGCTTTTGACAAAATATATAAAATATAAATAAATATATATATATATACATCACTTCCGCTTTACCTTAAGTTATTTATTAAATAATGCATAAAATTCAAATTAAAAGTTTTTTCAAAATGTGCACTGCCCTTCAATTTATTTGTACTCAGAACTCATTTATCAACAGCGACTGTTTTGTCATTTTCCTAAAAATAAAATTGTAAAAAACTAAATGCCAAAATGTCCATTAATAAACGACAATTAAAAGGCAGCTTTTCGTGGCTTATGGCTCATGGATCATGGCTCGTGTTCCAAATGTTGCTTTGATGGTGCCGCTGGCGTCAAGGCACTTTTTTATTTTTTATTAATTCGCAATCGTGAAAGCAGCGCAAGCTGTGTCAGTTTTCGAAATTGATGACCCCATGACCTCCCCCCCAAAAAAAAAATGACAAAAAAAAGGGAAAGAATAATAAAAACGACCACATAAAGTAAGAACTGTAAAGAAAAAAACCGCCAGCACAAAAATGTGCAACAGACTCCAAAGGGAAGCATTGTCTGGCCATTGTTTGGCACTTGGCTTGAGACGCTTTCAGTATTTATTTGGGCAAATTCTTTAAAGTCAGCGCATGCTTATCAACACAGCAGCCCAACACGATGGCCAACCTTCCACAAAAAAAAACACAAATAATAATAATAATAAGAAAATGTGGGCGTTTTTTTTCCTTATCGTTGTTGTTGCAGCTAAGCTTTACAAATTTGTTATTAAGATGTTTAACCGAACGTTGTGGATTTGTGTGCCCTCGAAGGGCTCCGGTTTTGGCCCTTAGCACAAAAATTGCCTCAAATAAATGAGCAAATATATAAAATGATCCCTGGCACATCCTTTTGTCCATCCTTTGCCCTCGCAACTGCCACAGAGAAAGAGAGAGTGATGGAGAGCGGGCAGGCCTATGCCACATGTGTTTATATAAACAACAATCCGGGGGCTATGTAGGGGTAGATCAAACAATTTGCTCATCGCCTAACAGCGCACAAATATCGAAAACTAATTTCATTAAATATTTACTGCTCACAATAAATCAATTTGCACTTTGCTGTCAAATAGGCAAAAACCTTTTTTATAGACGAATTTGTATTGCTCTACATCTTTGAAGTAAATAGACGACAAAGTGGATATTATAAGAAATTAATAAGTTTTGAAGAAGAAGAATCTAATTCTAAGGACATAATAAAAAAAACCAATACTTAATTTAATTCCAAAATTATAACTCAGCTACAAATTGTGCCTAGAAACCAATATAATCCACTCCAATTAAGTGTATGCATCTCAGTGGCACGCACATAATTAAATGAAGCATACGCGATGGGGCCAAATGGTCATATGTTACGCATACGCCACGTGTGACGCCTAAAAATGCTGGTCGCTTGCTGCGCTTTGGGCCATTAATCAAATTGGCATTGCCAACAATGCGAACACCTGCAGCTGCAGTCAAACTATATGCATTAAGTCAACAACAAAAAAAAAATGGTAGAAGAAGAAGAATTGTATAAATAATTGAAGGGTCGGCGTGAAAAGTGAGAGGAATTTGCCCTGTGGCTATTTGCACTGCGCTGACGCACTAATTTACGCCTTTGGCCCATTGATATATCAATAACAACATTAAATGCCGAGTTGTGTTTTTATGTGTTTGTGTGTTTGTGTGTGTGTGGTGTGTGTGGTTTGTGTGTGTGTGTGTGCGGATGACAACACCATCAAACGAATCATTAGCATCAAAGTAAATTTACGTTTATTGATATTAGCCGCGGGCGCAACTTGCTGGCCATAACTCAGCAAGTGGCAGGCAATTGATAAGGTGGCATGAGCACTACCAACAATATATACCCCATATATTGTAATTTCTATAAAAGCAATTGCAACGATGCTTTTGCCGTTGGCCAAGGCAGTCGTGGATGTGCTTACGGCCCAATGTATGCAAAATACTTGCCAGTAATTCCTTTTTGGCCCTTTCGCTGCACAACTTATGCAAATGTTCGACTCTCAGTTTAAGTTTGAGTTTGAGTTTGGTGCCTTGTCTTCGTCTCACTCTTCGTCTTCGTCTCCGTCTCCGTCGTCGCCTTCGTCTCAGTCTTTGTCAAGCTGAAAGCAAAGCATTTGCTTTCACAGCACATTGCATATTATACAATATATTTCTAGACAACTGGTTCGAATACAAGTGTATCTCAAATCCATTGTCTATCTGTATGTGTGTGTGTTTGTGTTTGTGTGTGTGTGTGTGTGTGTGGGAATAGCTCGAAGTTTGCTCTTCTTATATAGGAAAATTGCATGTTTCGCTGCAATGAAAACAAATCGCAAAATTACCATAATCAAAGCATAAAAGGGGATTTTTTGTTCTTTCTATCTTCATACAGATGCCGCTCTTATTCCCTCTATCTCTCTCTCCCTCTCTCTCTCACTCTCTCTCTCTCTCTCTCTGTTGTTTTCTTTCGCTTCATCTAGTACGTTGTCTTTGCCACTTTGAATGCTGTAATCACAATCGTTGTGTTGTCGCAAAAATAGTTAGACAAAGGGAAATTTTGTAAAGTTTTCGCGAAGTTTTCGACAAAATATCTTCAAGTAATTGGCCTCATTTGTCGTCAGTCCAAGAACACCAAATTCAATTTCGAAATAGATATACCCGATGGCACTGCAATTGATGCGAACATTTTGCGAATTGTTTCGCACAAGTTCGTTATTTTTTTGTTTGCTGCGGTTATTGGCTAAGTGAATGCAATGAGTGGTAATTTATTTTAAAATGTGAATAAATTTCTTTAAGATATATCACCGGAATAGATGTATAGAATCATGTACTCATATGAATTTATATTAAAGTTTCAATTAATTGAGCAACGCTTTCACACAAATATATATATTTCAGCTAAAATTTTATAATTTTTCTTAGCTCGAAAAATAAAATAAACTTTAATTACGACATGGAAGGAAATAATCTAACAAATTGTGATAAATGCATATTAATAAGCAATTTTAAAGCTTGATCAAAAATTGGCAAAATAAATGGCATACTTTCAGGCTGAATAATTATTAATGTCCGCTTCAAAACATAAAAATCTTAGAGTATACTTCTAGGGTGATTTTAGACGGCAAACTAGAATAAAAAATTATTTGAGCAACACTTTCACACAAATATATATATTTCAGCTAAAATTTTATAATTTTTCTTAGCTCGAAAAATAAAATAAACTTTAAATACGACATGGAAGGAAATAATCTAACAAATTGTGATAAATGCATATTAATAAGCAATTTTAAAGCTTGATCAAAAATTGGCAAAATAAATGGCATACTTTCAGGCTGAATAATTATTAATGTCCGCTTCAAAACATAAAAATCTTAGAGTATACTTCTAGGGTGATTTTAGACGGCAAACTAGAATTAAAAATGGCTTAAACTCCATCAAAACGTTTCTGATTTTGGAATGATGTAATTACAATGTAATTGCAAGGACCTTCTTTATCGAACTGCATTCAAGGAAATATGGTTTATCTAAGAAGTCAAACATCTGTAAGAATTTTATTCGCAGAGCGAACTAAAATATGTATAAATCCCTCAGCCAGTTGGCAGACCTGTTCAATTCAAAACATTTGACTGAGTCTCCTGGATCTGCAAGGGTATTGGATATGGAGTTGTGTGCAATTATCTGTGATCGTTATAAATATGTCTGAGATATGGTTACTTAAAAAAATCCCTTTGAAAAGCGCTTTCTATTGAAATCATTGAGAACTACTGACAGACCGACAGGAATAGTATAGTGCGCCGCTTTAATGATAGATGGCGCCTTGCAGTATACCCACCCTTGGTTGTTGTCCACACTAAGAAAAATATACAAATTCAGTTTTCAAAAATAAATACAATTTATTATTCATTCGTTGTTTCATTTTATATATAAAAGATACTAATATTACCTAAAATTTGAGGCTACAGTTGTGACAATTGTAATTGGCGAATAAATATCAACTGAAAGACAATAATCGACATTGACATGTGATTTACGGGAAGATCAACTCATTTTATGACTATGGACGCAACACAATTAGCTTTGCTTTAACTACGGACGATAAGTTATTAGCTAGGAACACACATAAAGACGTATCTAAAATTTCGATTTTATGAAGGGACGGGGGGAGTGGCAGTGGCTTTCGATTTTGGTCGAATTTTCTATTGTGACGCTGAACAGTAAGAATTCCAGAGGTTACCAGGCCCAATTTGGCGACACCTTGTCAAAGTTAAACTCGTCGGGATGCCCCACATGATTGGCAACATCCACGTTGCTCATCGACGACCACTTGAAGGGACCACTGCCTATTTTTCGCATGGCAATGGCACGCAAATCATTTCGTACCGGTCGCCGCTCCGTAATCCGCTCCAGCTCTGCGAGAGCAGCTGCATCATCGATGCTCACACTAAGCCGCTCATCACCGATGGCTGCAGCGGGAGCTGGTTGATCAGATGACAACTGGTTGTCGCTCTCCTCCACCGATCTGGGCTGCTGCGCATGCTGCAATCGCAGGAAGATCGGTCCGGCAAAGGCATGATAATCACTCATGCCCAGGCGGGCATTGTACGAGAAGAGCTTGAGGTCAATGTTGCCATACGCAATCGATTCATCGCCCAGCAGATCGCCACGAAAGCCATGCTTGCGTAGAAATTTATCCACTGCCTCCAGATTGGTCAGTTCCGCCTCCTCGGCGGGCGTTAGATCCTGATCCTTGCTGTTGTTATCACGCGCGATGCCGCTGGCCTCGAGCGTCTCATTGAAATAGGGCAGACCATTGGCAAGCCAGCTGGAATTGCCGGCGACGAGAAAACGCTCGGTGACATCCTTACTATGCATGCGTCCCGGCAGCTGTTCCACAATCCACACCATGTTCTTCAACTGATCGTGCCGCTCATTGATGGCCGCATTGTCCCTGTCATTGAGAGCGACGGGAGCATCATCATATTTCTCATCTGCATCGAGCGCATTGTAGAGATTATCCTGTGAGCCAAGCTTATTCAGATCGACACTGATCCATTGCTTGGCACCCGTAAACGGATGACGAGACATGGCACGCGCCCAGGTGCGTCGGTCTTGGGCAATGCGATTGGCGGCCATTACACGCACCACAAGTGGCACCATGTTCGTCACGTTCACCGCCTGCCACAGTGAGAGATTCTCGTTCTTGATGCCAACGCCGCCAACAATGGACTGCACATGTCTTCCCTTGACCAGATAGAAGTCATCCGTGGAGCCAATGATGCCCGGGTAACCGGTGAAAGTGATATCCGCGCCAGGCACCGTGTTGCTGCGTAGATCGGGCGTGAAATGATAGTGGAACTTGTAACGCTTCTGTATGCGCAACATGGACGAATAGCTGCCGGCGGTGCTGTGGCCAAAGAGCAACTGCAATGACTCCGATGCCGATCCCGATGCCGATTCCGCCGGTTTCTGTTCGTGTTTCAGAATCCGCGTCAGCATCGAGGCGCTCGGCAGGAAGAAGTTTTTGCTGCCCACGTCGGCAGTGCCATTGGGCAGCACATAGTTCTCATAGTAGATCTTTAGATCCTGAATATCAGCGGCAGCATTCATTAACAGAAAATCGGATAATGGAATTTCCTCCTCCAGATCGGAGCGTGCACGTATTGCGCCTCTGATGTAGCCCGTCTCCAAGCCCTTCAGCTGATTAAGTGACAAATGCACCTGATGCCAGTAGTGATCGTGTTTCGCCTTAGCCACCGCCTGCGCCTGCAGATCATCATAGTTTTGCGTGAGCAGTTCGCGCAGCCACTCGCAAAACTTTTGGGAGCTCTCATCCCGAGCGCAGGACGATGAAATTGTGCTGCAAACAGTGGGAAATATTTGAAATGAGCAACTGTTGCAGTTGGTCAACAGCTGGCAGCTACTTACTTGGCCCACTGATTGTAGATGTTCTTCCAGGTCAGCGAACCCTCCAACATGCCAGCAGCAAATGCCTGCACCCAGTCTGGATAACTGCGTTGTGTCTCCACCTCAATTTGTGCCCAACTGGAAGGATAAAAAAATCAGTTAATTATATACTCAATTTAGAGGTAATCAATTGCTTACCCATTCTCATAGACCGAATCCTTGTAGCATATTCTGGCCACGCCCTTGGGTATGTTAACCAAATCGTTTTGTTGCTTCCAATTCTCGATGTGAAAGCCAACCTTCTTGGTCCACGTCGCAGTGGCACAGTAGGTGCCATCGTAATGTGGACGATCCATGGAGCCGATGAAGAACGCACCGATCACCAGTAAACCGGCTCCGATCAGTATATAAGTTCCTATCCGCGTTTTTTGCCATGATGCACCAACGACTTTTAGCATGGTTCCGTCCGTCTTGAAGCCGCCCTTTTTACCCGGTTTAAGCAAACAAAATTTCAACGATTGCTTTGTTCTCCCTTTTTTCTTAGCTTTAGCTTTGATTAACAATCAAATCTGAATCGGACTTTTGGCGGTGGTTTTCACTACTTAACGTCTGATCACTCGCCAAGCGGCTGCTGTAGGCTATAGTTGAGATCGGCACGTGTGGCGTAGGAGTGGCCCAGTTTGATGGTAATCACCTGGCCAGGTTGTTGATGCTGGCGGCTGATGCTGCTGATGGTGCTGTTGATGATGATCACGGTGGCGACGCTGTCCAGCGAAACGAGCGTTTGGTTCATCGGTGTTGGCGCTGCTCTTTAGCAGTGTTTCAAACGGTTCGCATTAAAATAAAATAAAAATCCAATAAAAATTGCACACTGCTTATTGTTAATCTATCGGGTGGGTTAAGTGTGGTGGGTGGGTTAAGTGGTGGTGCGTTGGTGGTTCTTTAGCTCGGTGGTTGGTTCTCTTTGGCCGCTATGTCCAGTAGCAGCTCAGCTATTGTTTTCAGCAAATATGATAAAAATTTGTAGAGGTCCAAAGTGTATCCCTAAAAAATATTCAACAAAGACAAAGCGTTAAATTTTATGTTTAAACAATATTTTACAATGTTTCTTAATACGCAAATTTTTCGAAAATGATATTCGCATTTCTCAAGCACGTTTTTCAAGTACTATTTTTTTTGGCATTTTTATGACGTCTTGGCTGCTTCATGTATTTAAATGAAAGGAACGCCCATTATAATATAATTAGTCTAAATATTTATACAATGCGCATTCCCATTTCAATAATAATAAACATTTGCCGAAATTTCAAATCGTTTTGTAATATCTTTTAATTCAATTTATGAAGATGCGTGCCACAAACTTCATCTCTAATTCATGTTCCAGAGAAAATCTTATAAAACTGATTGAGTACCGAGGTATATATAAAACTAGTCGTCCATATGGACGATCTATTAAAATTTGCACGAGATTTTCGCACATTCTTTATTTTTCAGGTAAACAAATATTTTGAGCATTTCTAAAACTTATAAATTAATTTTATGGCTTTTGAATGGCGAAATTTAATGGCGCCCAAATAGATCAGTAAACATTTAAGAGGCTCCACATGGTATATACTTGGACCACAAATTAAATCATAAGATCATAGGTTAAATAATTAGATAGAAGACCAACTTAAGTAATGAATCCATTATGCCACACAAAAGATAACTACCAAAAAAAACATATGCCCCACATTTAATAATATTTTTTGGGTAGGAATCTCAAGGCCCTAGCTCTTAATGTCTAAGATAAGATAGAAATGTATATACATAGAATAGCTTGTAATTAGAATTTCAAATGGAAATTCAAATTGTACAAGTCCAACATGGTAAACAAATGGAAATCGAGAAATTGCATATACGCCCCGTTGTTCGTTCAATCGGTTGTTTTTATGGATCGGAAACTACTGGGCACGTGTGGAACAACACTGATGCTGTACACAAATTAATTCACCTGATTCCGCTGATGTTGTAAAACATTTGTATATATCTGTCAGATTTAAAATGGCACAATTTGCATCTCAGCATCAATCAATCAACAAACAAATAAACTTTTAAGTCTTTGTATTACGAATCGAAAGGTATTTTTATATATCGATTGCAAAAGTTTGCTCATTTAAGATTGCGCATAATAAAATATGAGATTAAATACGATTTTGAGATTTTCGAGTGGCACAGCATATGGTGCTGTTTTGGACATTATTTTGTATTTGATGTTGTGCTTACCTTTTGTTTCCCGGGTCCAGGAAGTTTAAATATCACAAGTCAACCCATTTGAAGAACTGTAAAAAGAGAAAGATTAACCAAATATTAATGTTTAGTCTCATAAAGCGGCGCCTAAACTCCTTGGGAATACTCAATTCACGCTGTGAATGCATTTTTTTGTTTGTTTGTTTATTTTATCAATTGCTAAAGCGTCTCCCGATTTATCGGACACCCACGAAAAGTTGGAAGCAAAAGTCGTCACAGACTTTGTTTGCACAAAAAAAAAAAAAAAAACAAAACATTTTTATACATGCTGCGCACGCGCACAATTCATATTTATGGTTAAAGGCGATGATCATTGAATGAGAGATGAAATATGAGTGACACTTATTGATTGGTGGTCCCATGTTGCTGACGTCTCGCTAAACAAGAAGGCAGACACTTTAAATTGGAACACCGGCCAGTTGATGTCTTGTGATGTTTGGATGACGCACTGACTATAAACTATATCTTTCAGATGTTGACAATGACATGGCAAAGGTTAGCTGACTCATTCAAAATACTGAAAGCAACCTGTGTCTTGCAAATGAGAGAATTACAGCTGAAAATATGCATTGCATGTGATTTTTTTTTTTTTATTTAAATTTATTTTTACATCTAGATAAGATTTCAATGCATTCTTATTTGCACACGCGCTTCAGAAGCTGTCGCATTAAAAGTCAGCAAATTAATCAGCTGACCAGTTTTATAAGCCAACAGCTTAATGAAAGTATTTGCATTCATATTTATATGAATAACTGTTGATACAACACTCAATTCGTTAGAAATCACTTAAGGAAAAGGCTTAAGCTGAAGCAAATTGATAACTGTGAATAATTAGTACTTAATAATTAAGTTAATAAATCACGCGAATCATTTTTTGTAATTAAATCTATAATAAGTTCGTTGGTACTTTCAGTGTATCATAAGACTTTACTTTGCTGATGATTATTTGCCTTGCAATAAAGCAAAATGAAATGAATTTTATTTTCGTTTCGCTTGTTTATTTTCACAAGTGAAAAGCAGCTGCAGAATTCGAAAATCTTGATGCCCTTCTTCCCCCTTCCCCGTGGCCTTAAAAGGTTGTTACTTGTTGTATACAAAAGAAAAGTTGATATATATGTGCAAAATATTGACATTCATTGTAAACGAAAGATAGTCTCAGAGGAGAGTCCCTCAAGGCCGGCAGAGGAAAAAAGCTGTCAATCGCGAACAGCTGCCAATTGGCCGACATAAGCTACGCAAATCTCAAACCGTAAAGTGAGTTCCCGTAAAGTTGCCGATGACGTCAATAACTAAGAGTTCTTTTTATCTAAAAATCCAAATGCAAATTATCCAAACAATATATTTTTGGGATGGCTTCTAATGCTCGTAATCCAACCAAGCAACCGGCTTTTGACGTATTTTCTTCTTTATATTTAATTAAGTTTATTATCGTTATCAACTTTTAACTTTTGTTTATTCCGAACACACACACAACCACACACACAGTGTAAGTTTATTTTGCAGTAGTTGTAGTTGTTGACTACTTTTGTGACTGATTTATTGAGTTCAATGTGCACACTGCAACAATGCAAATTTTAAAGACTGGCAAACAACTAACAACATAATAGTAATTATCATAAACTGTTACTATATATTCTCGCCTGGCAACTGGGAACCATTTCTATATGCAATGTCACATAATCAATCATCTAACTCAAGTGTAAATATTTGATCAAGTCGATAACAAAAAATTCCGTTCATATTTTAACTTTCGCTCTGAATATGTCAAATCGATCACGGCTTTTGTCAAGTAAGTCTAATGCTGATAAGATTACATTTGGTAGCAATATTTAGACATATTGTCCGGCTAAAACTGATTTATAACTTAAAATATGTGGGGTATAACGAAATGAGTAATAATACTGTACCTTTACTAAGAAATGTCAAGAGATAAATAATATCTATTTAAAATTTTAATCTCAAATTATAAATATTCCGTCAGTCTGCCAAAACTTAAAGCTGATTTAATTAGAGATATTTCCGTTACTAAGAAATGTTGAAAAATAAACACTATCAAATAATAAGTTATGTTTCTACCTCATTTCAAATTCCATAGATGTGTTTCAACTTTTGTTCGCACTGTACTATTTAGCGGCTAAAAAATTATTTACTGCTCTGCTAAGCGATTCCATCAACAAAACATGCCACGAAACGCCTTCAGAATGACTTCTTTGATAAACAGCCATAAATTAGAAACGTAATGAAAATAATTGAAATAAATTACTAAAAAAAAATTTCCCAACATTAATAATAGTCTATAAGCTAAGCAAACGAAAAAATGATGGAAGGTACTTAAAAAAGAATGTGAATATATTTTAGATAAGTGCAAAAATTTCCACAAAATCGAATCACAAAAAACACCACATGTGGTAGAATTTTTTAAAACTGCTAGAAAAATGATCAAACTCTAGTTGATTAAAAAACGTAGGCATAACCAATTCGATATCAACCACGAAGAAACTATCTTATAAATAATTCAATAACCCAACGACAATTCACTTGGTAACAAAAAAAAAAAAAAAACGACATGTCGCCAATGTGGGAACTGATTGGAAAAAGCCAAGTTTGCAAAACTGATAATAGTATGCAAATTAATGGGCAATATTTGTAATACACATAAGAGTCGGTCAATACGTTATATGATCCATTAACAAAAATACCAACTGCGCCACGCGTCGTCCAACGGTGCTTGATAAGCAGAAGCCGTAAACCTGATCCAAGCTACAACGTGAAAAACAGCTAAGCAAAATGTAGAAAAATGTAGACTGGTCGTAATAAAAAACTGAAGGAGGATAAACATATATCATGAAGGCATTATTATAAGCATTATCGTTATTTAAATATGTACGCCAGACGTCGAGACGTCTAAACAGTTAGTTCGCAAACAAAATCTAAACACAAACAGTTATTTAATACTGCATTTTCATCATTACCGAATGCATGCGGGGAACGCATGTGTTTTCAGTTGATTCCACAACTAATTAACAGATCTTACGAAATGTTAAAGTTACATAGAGTCGCCTTGTAAGTGGCACGGGAAATGATTAAATTGTAATTATTGTTAATTATTATTTCAACTATACATATTTCCATTGAATTAGCATACTTAAGCAAGTGTTGTTTTAGCTTTTCAGCTGTCTTAGCTGTTTTGTATCCATTCTAAAGATAACTTCAACCCACAATTCACACCTCTATTGTAATGATTTGCAAGTTATATTTCTGGATCTGTACAATGGCATTGAATAAATTAGCTTATATGCTTTTTGCATTAGATTTTCTTTCGTTCAAAATACATTTTGTTGATTTGTTGTTCGCCAATCAGCTGATTTTCTTTATTAAGGTTTTTCTTGCATTTTACATTTAGTTGGTTTTTGTGTTTTTGTGAGTCAGCGGATTTACGAGAATTTGTGTTGTCTTCCGTCAGTCTCTTTTATATCATTTGTATATAGATACATATATACTTCATTTGTTTTGCATAAAACAGATCAAATGATCTTTTAGCTTTTAAACATTTTAAGACGATCTTAGCTTATTTAGTTCATTTACCTTTATATAAAATATATAATTTAGATGACAATCAGTTTTTGTGCGCAGAATATTTAACAGCTTTTGGATTTAAAACAGATTTCGGATTGATTTATTTTCGACTTTAGTTTGTAAATAAATCGGAGAAATCTGCCCTGACTTTAGCCACAATAACTCATGTATATAGCTTCGCGTAACTCCGAGATAAAAACCTCGTTTTTAAAGTCAGTAATCAAATTTTCGAAAACGACAAGAAAATGAAATTTTCGCGCCGATTTCGACCGATTGCCTTGAAGTTTCCACCAAAACTGCGATCGTTGAATTTCGCGAGCCAAACGAGAGAAAGAGCGGAAAATTCGACAACCGACGGCGGACGGACAATTTGGCGATTTGAAACACGAACATTTTCCGAGCACGGTCAGAACAGTATTCTATTGAACTTGGCTGTCTGCTTTTTGGCCCTCAAAAACAGATATTGAGCTACTTATTTGTAGTATCTGCGAGCTGTCCGAAGATCAACCACAAATCTTTGAGGTTCCACTGAGCACGTGTCAGGGCAGATGGCAGGTGGCAGGTGGCAAGTGGCAGGTGTGCTCTCTTTAAGAATAACTGTCAGCTAATGCAAATTGACTGCATATTGAAATAATGACAATGCGTTTATCAGTCATTTAATGACTGACTAACTTGACAGCTAACTCGACGAGGCTAAAACACACGTGACCAACTCGCATATTGTCACAGTAGGTTTTTGATTAATGTAGTAATGCAACGCATACCCTGGACTAAAAAACAGTAATAAACTCAGCATATTAGCTTAACAATATTTTACTGCAATAATATAATATTTCATATAAAATATTAATGCATAATAACTAATCTAAAATAATAAAAAAAAAATCCCATTTCGTAGCTGATTTGCAAACAGCTATTAATTAGCAGGGAATATTACAACTTCTAGCCAGATATGACTATATAATAGAATACACTCAACTGTGTGATTATTTCTAGCAAGTCGTGTGCAATTTAGAATGCAGTATTCACTGCGTCATTTAGCATCAATTCCATGTAAATCCGCTGACAATTGACTTTGAATATACTCGAACGATTTTAAAGCGCTTTTCCGCATAGTTCTCGAGTTAGTTATTATTATGCAACTGAAATGCAATTGAAATTGAATTGAAATTGAAATTGACATTTAGTGCGCAGTTAAGGAAAATATTTTATTTTAAATATTTTCCCATGGAAATTCTACTTGCTTGACACATATATGGTGGGGTCAAAGATGTAGCACTTTAATTGACATGGACTTTTCATCATGTCTTCTTCAATTAAGAACTAATTAAAATGGACCAGTTGATGCATTGCCCAAGCATATACATAACTCTAAATGAAATGTGTGCAACAAAATCATGTGGAGAATACTCAAGAAGTGATATATATGTGTGTGTTGTCTGTTAAGTTAATTGATTGTCGCAATTGTCGCTCAATATCAAACACTGCTCGAAGGGAAGAGACCAACAGAGGGAGAAGAGGGGCCCCCTCTTAAGTAATGCAGAAGGACAAGAACCTCAAGGATTTTGACCTCATTTATTGTCTGCGTATCTGTGAGATACAATAGCTGCTGCTGCGATCTTCAAGTTCCCTCACAACACACACACACACAAACCAACACTGTCTGACTGTCTGAGTGTCTTCCTGCCTGTCTGCTGAAGCAGCCTGGCAACATCTTTGAACAGACCTGCTCCCATCAGCGATGTGATAGAAGAGTCTCTTGTTGTTTCTCGAATGAACACCCCTTCTCCATACACTTCCCGCTGCAGATTCATGTTCTTCCCTTGTTTGAACAACAGCTAAGACTGCTCACTGCTCACTGCTCATTGCTGAGCATCTTGGTTGAGTTCTGAAGTCTCCGACTTTGAACTGTTTGTTGCCAAGCGGCTTTTGGGTATATTTGATCATTGCCTTTGTCTCCGACATATTCGTGCCGAGGTAATTTAATGCGTTTTAATGTTTGTTGTCTTTTCTTATTTATAGTTCTAGGCCATTGCCATTTCAACTTTTACTTTTGCTGAGTTCAGTTAAAAAGTACATTCAAGTACTTTATTTGATATATGTAAAAAAAAAAAAGAAAAGAAAGCTTTACCCAAATTTGGAATTTTCCATCATCATGCTGAAATCACTTTTCAAAATATTCTCAGACTTAATCTTAACAGTTTCAACGCTTAATTTAAACTAACTGCCAAGTATTTAAATATTGTTTTGGCCCCGTCCATCACACACTTGTAAAATCTTATCTTTGCACCGAGAAGCAGATAAGGAATATTCGCAGAATGGAACTGAGCAGCATCCGAGCAGCTGTTTGCGTAAATACTTCGTTTATTTTTGGGTATATATATATATATAAATATATATGTGCAAACATAGATATGCCTGTAAGATCTGCCTGTCTGTCTGTGACATATATGACAACGCTCTCATGTGACCCTATTCTCTTGTCCCGAATTGTTAGCCAAGCCCATCAAACGCCTCTTGGGTATACCTATATAAATATGAACGAGACATCGGATATTTTCCCATGCCATGACTCTTATCTAATTTCCGGCTACAAATTCCTCTATAATTGGATTACATTTGGTAATTATAACGCCTACACTTGACTTAAATGTGAGCTTATCAGTTAAGTGCAATTGCCAAAATCATTTTGTTTTTTTTTGGCAAATATAATTTGGAAAATATAATTATTATAATTATACAATTGTTAAGTGGGCTTTGCGAAGAGCCGCAGATAAGCCTGCGGCATGTTTGCTTATCATCTTCATAAACTGTACAAAGTATAAAACTCTAGAAGCCCAGTTAACAGGTCAGGTTTGATTCCCAGTCTTCCTGCAACAAAAAACAACCCCTGACAAAATAAAAATAAAGAACTCTACTACTGTTGTCATTTCTGCTCTTGTTCTTCTCACTGATCTTCACAGTTTTGTGCGATTGTCAACATTTGCACATTTACCAATCACCGACGGACAAATATGGAGAGCTTTATATTATATATAAATATATAAATATATTGACCCGCATTCCGTGTAAAACAGGCCGCAGCTTGTGTTCTATATTCCAACAAGTGTTATACATAGTATAAGTGTGACAGGTTTTTTATTCGAAAATATTTCCTGTCAACCATTATTTGCGTTTCCCTATAGACAAGCCCCCTAAGCACAAAAACCTTGCACTAATTAAGGCATTTTGAGTAGAGTTTTCTTAGTATTAAGTAGTATAAAGACCTTGTTCAACTCCAATAATTGTGAACAATCACTCACCGGAAAATTTGTAGGCTGTGATGAGTCACGCAAAAGTCTGCGCTGATTGTTGCTAGAAATTTGCAAGGTTTTCTGGTGGATCGTTTTTTTTTGCGGAATTCTGCCACGTTTTTTGAGTTTTAAGTTTTAACACGAAACTGTTATATAGTCACACAACGGGCTCGTGCTAATTAACCATAAAGGGCTACATTGG
Source organism: Drosophila fungiperda (assembly GCA_035042345.1). Taxonomy (NCBI): domain Eukaryota; kingdom Metazoa; phylum Arthropoda; class Insecta; order Diptera; family Drosophilidae; genus Drosophila; species Drosophila fungiperda. The sequence continues at coordinate 2,663,440 of JAWNLM010000278.1, read as the reverse complement.
AAATGCACTGAAAGTAAGCTCGTTGTTTTGGGTTTAACGCTTTTTAAATTTTATATTTTATATGTATTTAAAGAAAGCGATTAGAGATTTATATATACAAATGTGTGTTGTAATGCGTTGGGGAACTGTTTCAACAGTTGCTATGCTGTCAAATATTTAATTATATGTTGTGTGCTTTTTTTTTATTGTGTATGTATTTGTAGAATACGAGAACGTGGCGTTTCTCTATGTTCTATGTTATTTAATTTTATTACTGTTTATTTGTTTTTTGTTTTACACTGGCACTTTTTTGTTTGTTAGGTATTTGTGTATTTAGTTGGGATAGTTGCACATTGAAGTGAAATTGAAAGACAAAAACGATAATAAAAACGTTTTACGGATCACGACAAAAAATCCACTCTATTCGATTTATCGCTTTGCGACGTACGTTTAACGATCAGCGTCAACGAATTTCAACTGAGTACGAAACTCGTCTGTCGTCCAATGCAAAGCCAACCAGATCTCTCACTACAAGTCCAACCAAAATGTTGAACATCCAACCAGCTCTCGCTGAGAAGTGAGCGACAGAGCACAAATTTCTCACTCAACAACACTCGCCTACACGGTTGAGATATTAGCTGAAATCAGGATCAGAATTAGAGACATAATATTTGTTATATGAAAAACGGAAAACACATACATACCAAAATAGTAGTATAATAAAAATGCATCCCCGTTTAAACTCAATTATGTTGGGCCGTGTAAAACGCTCTTCTCTTCGTTGCGCCCTATGTCGGAGTCAATACCTAAGAGTCGATCACTCTCTTAACCACAGCCGAGCGCTCTCCCGGTTTGCACAGTTCCCCATCCATTTCTTTATCTGCGCATATACATTGGTAAATTGAACTGTATTTTTGATGGCAACGAACGAGCTGATAACACAGTTGACGGTAGAGCAGAAATCAAGAGAAACAAATTGAGTGAAACTGAAGGCAACGTGCACGCCCCATTGGCCTTTGTCGGCAATGAATACAAGGGAAAAAATGAATTCCCCCAATCCTCGACGCGTGCAAATAAAACGTGCTCCGATAAGAGGCTTTTGGACAATGCGTCAGATAATTACCGTTTTAATATATAACAGGAAAAGTACAGTTGTTATCACAATGCACATCCACAAGTAAGCTGTTTTTTTTTATGAGCCATGCAATTCAAATAAATAATTAGAACTAAAATGTGTTACTCATAGAAAAATTGCAATGAAAGTACAATAACATTTTAAAAGTATTAATCATCATCTCTTTTGATATAACAATTCATTCTAATTCCCATACGTTAAAACTAAAGTATAATAAATTCGTTTGCTTCAAAATATAGACAGCGATTATTTTGAGCAGCTTGTGTGGTAGCTTAGACGCTCGGCGCTCAATTGGTTCCATAGTGTAGCGGTTATCACGTCTGCTTTACACGCAGAAGGTCTCCGGTTCGATCCCGGATGGAACCATGTGGATTTTCTTTTTTTCCATAACATTTTAAAATTAATTTGTTATAAAGTTAATGTGTTTTGAAGGACATGTTGAATAATTGGGTTTGCTACGCTTCACAATGGAGTTAAATAGCAAATATAGCAAACGGTTAAATAAATATGCCTTGCGTTAATTTACTTAACTATATATGTGTTGCGTTCTATCAAAATTCTTATCGAAAACACTTCCGTGTCTAACAATATTTTCGCAAAAATAATTAAAACCTTGCGCAAGCCAAAAAAAAATTATTCACCATGGTTCCATCCGGGATCGAACCGGAGACCTTCTGCGTGTAAAGCAGACGTGATAACCGCTACACTATGGAACCCGTTGTGTTGTAGCCGGCTTAATTTTAGTTTTTTGCTCAATTGAAAAGTGGGGAAATTTTACAGCATACTTTAGGGCGTCGTAAATTAAACATTTTTCAAAAATACAGGAAAACAAATAAAACTCTTTTGAGTATTTAATTATGTTTATTTTAAAAAAGCCAAAAGCACGTAATTTATTTTTTGCGACTAGGCTTAGTGAGATTCCAATAAATTAGAGGTATAAATTAATGATACGAATAAAAGCTAAATATTGCACCAGTGTTCAACCTAAAAATAAATTAACAACAAATAAAATTAGGAATAGAAGAGCAAAGAAAAACTGTAAAAACTAAAGAAACCCAAATATAAAACTGATCAAGTTTGCAGGCTTCAATAGCGTCGCGCCGTTGTGGGCCGTGGAACGCCCGAAGTGCGCGGACGTGAGGATTTGGTGCGCAACGGATTGGAGACGCCATCGGTGTTATAGCTCAAATAGACATGCGAAAGATCCACGAAGTCCGGCTCCTTCCCGCCACTCTTGTGCTCGATGTGCTTTCGCATGTTGTTGCCCGTGTAGGCGACACATTTCAGCTGCCACTCTCCGATGTCCTCGTTCCAGTGGGTATACTGATTGATCATCGACTGGTACTCCTTGGGCACGTACGAGTTGAGCACCAGTTCGCACAGGGCCAATTCTCGGGATAGGCTGCGAATGTTCTCGTAGATGCCCTCCTTTTCACGCTGATGCTCCTGCTGCTGATCGGCCAGCTCAGATTTGACGCCCATCAGCATCTGCATGACGCGATGGATCTTCTTGGTGATGCCAGTGCTGGCATCTTGCAGTGTCGAATAGCGTTCCTCGATATCGATGCGTTCGGTGGCCTTTTTCTGCAGCGTTTGACGCAGTGCCTCCTCGCATTTCTCGCGCTCCTCCAGCTCGGCAATCGATTGCTCCAGTAACTTCTCTTGCGTTTGCGCCTTCTCCAGCAGATTCTCGCCACCGACAAGGATTTTGCCCTCCAGCGAGACGAGCTTGTTGCGCAACTGTTCCTGCTCCGTTTTGGCATGCTCAATCTCGCGCAGATGCTCATTCTTGCGCATGACCAACTCCTCCTTTTCCTCGTCGGTTTTCTCATGTTTCTTGCGTCCCTTTTTGCCACATGGACTGACTGCAGCTGGTGCTGTGGACGATTCCAGCTCAACTTCCAACGGCGCCTCCAAGTCATCGTCACAGGTATCGTCGCCCTCAGCATCCTCCTCCTCCTCCTCTTCCGGCTGCTGCTCATCCTCAAAACTGCCCTCTTCCAGCTGCTTGCGCAAACGTGCAATCTCCTCCTGGAAATGACGCAGCAGCGCATCCTTAGGCTCCTCGTTGATGCGCATGCGATTCTGGATGTTCTTGGCGCGACTCGCATAGCGCAGCGTGGAGATTGTCTCCATATAATTACAATCCGCTGGGCTAATGGTGGCACACATGACCGTCTTCGAGTTGCCACCCAACGAGTCTTGCAGCAAGCGGGTCAACTTGGAGTTGCGATAAGGAATGTGGGTGCTCTTGCCATCCACCAGGGCGCTAATCACATTGCCCAGCACCGACAGCGACAGATTAATCTTGGTTGCCTCCTTGAGACGCTGTCCGCTCGCTTGCGTCTTGGACTGCCTCTCCGATCCCGCCAAATCCACCAGCTGCAGTTTGCCCATGCGAACATGTTGCATATCACCTTCGGCCAGTTCGCTGCTCTCCACCGTAATCGAGAAGATTGCATGCGAGCGCGAGGATTCCTGATTCATTTTTGTAGCGCCCACAGCACGATTCTTATTGCCCAGTCGCATAATGTTTTCCAGATCATCTGCGTTGTGCACCACATAGCCACTCAAATCCTTCACAAAGACACCAATGTCGGGCCGCTCCTTCACCTCCAGACTCTTGCTCACATCCTTGCCGAGCAGATCGCGCACCTCTTCATTGTAGATCTCCATATAGCTGACACGCACCAGAAACTTTTGGTTCTCTCGTGCCTTGGCAATGTGTCCGAAAATATGCGCAAAAGCATTCGGAATGATGCCCTTCGTTTGTGGCGAATCTGGATTTCCGGACATGGTGTATGTCTTACCCGTGCCCGTCTGACCATAAGCCAATATAGTGCCGTTGTAGCCCTCAAGCACCTTATCGACAATTGGACGCGCTGTGTCCACATACAAATCCATTTGATTGGAGGCGCCATCGAAAACATTATCAAAGTAATAAGTTTTTGGTGGCTCATTGGCTGTCGCATTGGGTTTCATCACGGTGATGGCACGATTGATTTTATCCACCTGAATGGCGCCCAGGGCTCCGCTGGACAACTCCATTTTGTCCATTGGCCTGGAACGGACCACAACGCGAACATTTTCGATTTCGTCATCGAGCTGCTGCGATGATGTAGCCGTTGTCTGCTCCTGCGGCATATCTCTCTCTAGCTTGGGGGCTTGCACGAATTGTCTAATTTGTTAAAGAAAATTTAGAGATATACGTTTTTTCTTTGCATTTGTTTATGAGCCCGTTGCTATGATTCGTTTGCCAATAATAATTATTGCAACATTTTGAGTGAGCGTAAAAAACTGTTGTACCGAATACATAATGTTCGTTGAGGAGCAAGTTCGTTATGTTAGTTACAAGAATGTAATGTTAAATTCTTTTAACAGAAAAGATACTTTTTAAATTTAAATAGCAGTAAGTTTTTTTTAGTTCTGATAGGTTAAAATGTTGTTATTTTCAGCTCAGCTGTTAAATGTGCATCGCATTCTTTTATTTGAGAAGTTAGCTTTTGTTAATAAACAGCGCCAAGTTTTTAGTGGATTACGCACCATTCTGTTGTTGTTTAACCTGAGAATTTAGTTTTCTTTTCTTTGAAGAAACAATAAATAGCATATGAATATCGCTAAATTCGCATAGTTTAAGGATAAATTCAACTACAGTTAAAACTCAGCTGATAGTTCTGAAGCAAATATGTTAAATGCGTCGGCGTCTTGCTCCGCACAACTGTTAGCTGAGGAGCGCGTTTGCGACGATGATTGGAGGAGAAGCGAGTAAACATCTGCCAGCGAGAAGCGAGAGCAACCTACTGCCAGTGGAATAGATAGATTCGCGCTGCCCTTTAAGTTTCTCTACACGACCCGACGCAGCAAAATTTTACTCCGGCCAGCAGCATGGCAGCGACATTGAGAAGATTCAATGGCTTCAGATTGCTAAAATCCACGCCAGCACTGAGTCTGCAACAGGTAAAACATCCGCCGTCGCCCTCTCTTACCTCTCTCACAAGAAATTTTCAAAAGCCATTAGGGACTCAAAAGAGTTTCTAAATCATTACAACATTCATTTACGCACAAAAGGTCATGTTTTAAGTGAAGTTACGCCCGAGGCCACAAAAACCAAGCATCATCTGTGTGATGAACAATTGATTAAAGTACAAATAGAAATTACACCCCGACCCACAAAATTATGTAACTCCATGCAAAAATTCATACGTGCAGTTTGCACAGCAGTGCAAACCAAAAAAAAACCACAACTAAATTATACTCTTTAATTGCAGGCCAAGAACCTGTCGACGGCTTCGAGCTGGGCAAATAGCAACAAAAAGGTAAGTCATCAAAACGTACGCCGAGCATTTCATAATAGCCGAACGGACCTAACCTCACAAATGCGTTTACTTTTTTTTTTCCGCTACTCTGCTCGACGTTTGCGTGTCGCGCAAACAGCTGATCGGTGCCGTTGGTGCTGTCACCGGTGGCGTTGGTGCTCTGCTCTTTGCCCTGGAGCAATCGGTGCAGGCCTCTGGAACCGAGGTGCACCCACCCGCGCAACCATGGAACCACAAAGGTCTCTTCTCCTCGCTGGATCATCAGAGGTAAACAGCAAAAAGTGATTTCCGATTTTTCATATATATGTATAAACTGATGTTGATAATTTGCAGTATCCGTCGTGGCTACGAGGTGTACAAGCAGGTGTGCTCTGCCTGCCACTCCTTGCAATACATTGCTTACCGCAATCTGGTTGGCGTCAGCCACACCGAAGCCGAAGCCAAGGCCGAAGCCGAGCAGATTATGGTAAGCTAATAAGTGAACTGTGGAAGTGGTTTATATTTTAAACTATTCTTGGTTTAGGTGAAAGATGGTCCCGATGATACTGGCAACTTCTTTGAGCGTCCGGGCAAGCTGTCGGATTACTTCCCATCGCCTTATCCCAATGAGGAGGCGGCCCGTGCTGCCAATAACGGTGCCTATCCACCGGATTTGAGTTACATCTCATCGGCGCGTCACGGTGGCGAGGATTACATCTTTGCGCTGCTAACAGGCTACCATGATGCACCAGCCGGTGTTGTGCTGCGCGATGGCCAGTACTTCAATCCGTACTTTGCAGGCGGTGCCATATCTATGGCTCAAGTCTTGTACAACGAGGTGGGCAAACGGAACTTCAATCAAATGTTGAACTCAACTGAAATATTTTACTTTTCATTAATATTGATTTGTTTTAGGTAATTGAGTATGAGGATGGCACACCGCCAACACAGAGTCAATTGGCCAAGGATGTGGCCACTTTCCTCAAGTGGACCTCTGAGCCGGAGCACGATGATCGCAAACGGCTGCTGATCAAGGTGATTGGCATTCTTGGCTTCCTGACTGCCATCTCGTATTATATTAAGCGACACAAGTGGTCGGCACTCAAGTCCCGAAAGATCGTCTTTGTGCCCAAGGAGAAGTAGATAATGTTTGAATTTGATATTGACGTGAAGAATTGCAGTGTTATCGCGATTTTACCCACTAAATAAACAAATAAATCAATTTTAAGCATAAAACCCAAACAAACAAACAAACAGTCAAAAATGTTCGTTCAACACACAAAATTCAATTGAAAAAGAGTCAAGCAACAGAAACAACAGCTTTATAACAATAAACAAGCCAGAATAGAGGATGAGCAAACCAAAATGCCTAGTTGAATCGATGATCGATGCACGAGGATCAGGAAACTAAAACTCAGATTGACAAAACGGGGAGTTATAACTAAAGCAGAGCCTAGACAAAATGAGCCATGGATACTATATGACATGCAACTTGTGTATAAATCTATTAATTCAAATTATGTATTTAAATAAACAATTGAAAAGAAAATAAATCCCGAAAACCGATTTTGTTTAGTCCACTAACTATAACTCAAATTTAAACTATATAAATTTAAATGATGTTAAGGACAGCTAGGAACTATATCAATTCTTCGAAATAAAAATAAAATTAAAAATAAGATTAGAGGCTTTAGCTGTTCAAACCTTAACAGCAACGATCTGCAAAAAATTCAGCTTATTAAATTTAAACTTAAATTATTAATAAATCGTTGGTGGATCAGTCGACATTGGTTCAAGGTCAGTTTTAGAATTTTATATTAATTATGATATTATAAATATTCATTTAGGATTTATAACGACAGTTCAAACCTTTTACGACTGATGCGCACCAAAACGTTTTGGCTTTTCTTTTTATTGGATTATTAATTGTTTTATTTAGAAGCTTAAATTAAAATATTATTTTAATCATTTTTTTTTTGTATTGTTTTTCATCGTTCTGCCCGTTCGACTTCTTCATCAGTTTAGTGTGTGTGTACGAGTGTGTATTTGTTGTGTATAATTGTTGTTTATATTTACCGCAATTGGTTTTCAATGATTATAAATCGAGTCTCAAGTCGCATTAGAAGAAGGAAGAAAACTAATTAAATTGTTACAAACGCCTCGGTTCGGTTCATTTTTTGTTTGCTTTTCTTTTTTTTTGCATTTTGTTTTTACTACAAAAATTTTTACTTAAATTTGTATATATATATATATAATTCATACTTTTCTCTTAGTTAGGCAAAAACAATAATTACGACTTTTCCTGCGACGCTACAATTAAAAACAGAACTCGCTGAACATTTTCTTATATCAATGAATTTTTACTTTACGAATTTTGTCTCGATTTTTGTTTGTAAATTGCGTGAGTAAAATTATAAATTTCTCTTTTCATTATTTTATGCTTTAGGCTTTTTTATGTTTTTGTTTTTCTTGCAGTTTTCAGTTTTGTTTTATTTCTTAGTTAAGAAAGTGTGATAACCAAACATGATGACATTTTCGTACGACGACGCTCGATGATGGAAGGGACGAGAGACGACCATTGTTTGTTTCTTGTAGTGACGTTTTACTGTGGCTGTTCTTCTTCTACATCTTCTTGTTGTTGCAGTTGTTGTTGTTACACTTATAGTATATATTTTGCTTTAGTTGTTGCTTGCTGGCCAACGCGCTGAGAGTACACACACACTTTAATTCAACAAGAACAACAACAACAAAGCAGCTCAGCTCAGCTTCTCTCTTCTCCAGCTCCTTTCCTATCCTCTCTCTCTCTCTCTTCTCTGTCTCAGACAACACTCACACAACTATCTCTTCTCTTCGCTGGAGAGGATTAGGACGACTTACCGCGTTGCACTCTCAGCTGAGTGTTGTAGTTGTGGCAGTTGTGTGTTGCTGCTGCCTGCTGTTGTTGTTGTTGCTGTAGGTTGTTGTTGTTGCTTGAATTGTTGTTGTTGCCGACTAAAAACAGCTACCTTCTGGCGGTTGTGCCAATTTCAGGTTCTCTTTCATGGTCATAATCCTACGTATTTCCTGCAGCATCGTTTTAATGGTATATTCACGACTCCATCTGGCCAACATCGGCACTGATCTATGATCAACCTAAATAAAATCAAATTAATTATATAAAAGAATACATATATAGACAAATTACTTACCACGCCATTATTCTGATTAATGCAATTAATATTAACTTTTGTTAAAAATCTGAGCGTTGGTGGCTCATCCGGATAACGTTCGCCGCACTCAATCTTTAGTGAATACATTCGATTCTCGAATGGTGTCTGTAAAGGAAGAGAAAAAGTGCAGACCAAGTCATGCGGCAAATAATGAATACAAATTGGTAAATTTAATGAGCTGTCGATTATACAAATATGCGCATAAATGCTAGTCTCTATTGTGTGTTTATTGCAATAGTATCCCCTCCCGGCCCTGGCCATCTCTATATGACCCTCATAGCCGACAGTGTTAGGCGTGACTCACTGCAACTAGTTATGGTGTAAATGCACAACATGATTCATTCCACAATTTGTGTACAGCTTGTTTAAATACTTTGTACAAAATTTGGCCTTTTTGCTTATACGTCAAAGATTCCTATTTGAACAGATGTTGTGCTTATCTTCCAATTTGTTATCAGCCTTTCTAATTGGAAAGTGCTTGAAGGCCATATTATATAACCCAACGCAACAATAGCAAATCTCGGCTCTATCTACCAATTTTGTTACGTTTTATCGATTACAAACTTTACTTTATTTTTAATGTTTGGTAACAAAAAGCAAAGGTAATAACAAAAACTTTTATATTTAAATTAACTGTTTAACTGTTTAGCGTATTTAACCTCACTGATAAGAATATTTCATTCTACGATCTTTGAAAGATCAAATATATATGATATATAAAAAATTTATATTTCTGAAAATCATATCTACAAAACATCCACAATCTTCTAAGTAAAAATGATGTATTAAATAATTCTTCTTTCAAAAAATTCTACCTACAAAACACCTTTAACAAATATTCATATGAATTATATTTTCAGATCGGTTTAGTGCCATGTTCAATAAACTTTAAGTCTGTTATGAAATATATTCCGAGTGGTGCATAAAACACAATGTACAGCTTGTTTTTAGGTTCTTTTGCATTTACACAATCACAAATAGATAAATCATTTATAAGTCCACACACTTTGATAAGGCTATTTGCAGTCCATTCACAATTGAAGGGGGAATCTAACGATGAGTGAGTAGGAGCAACTTACTCTTGGGGGGCCAATGATCATGCCAATCCAATAGGTGAGTGTCATATCATCATCGTTTTCCAGTCCCCACGAAATGGTGCCATCTCCCACACCCTTCTGCCCCTGATCCAGCTCCTCCAGTAAGCGGAAATTTCGTGGCACCACTGAAATAAAAAGGAAAAAATAAATGTATATTTTTAGGTAAAATTAGTAAGAAATACAAGCCAAGAAAAGGCTGTAATTATGACATCGAACAAAATAAATCATGTGTTTCTTGTTCTTGTTTGTGTGTCGTGCGTTGTTCTTGCTTTGCACGCAGTTTCGTAGATTCCGAAAGAGAAAATTTGTCGGATAGCAATATCAAAGGCAGAGGGTATGGTGTTGGGTTAGGTTAGTTGGTTTGCTTTGATTTGGTTGACTTTGGCTGGTTGCCTGGTTAGCTTGGCCCCTCCCCTTCCACAGCACTCACATACCCGACATAATTTGAAGAGATTTGCGCAAAATGAATTTGCAGCGACAAACTAATTTAATTAGAAATTAAAGCAGCACTTTGCCAAAGGCAAGCCCAGCATAAAAAAGCAAACGAAAAAAACACACACCCGCAAGCTTAAGGGACATTGGAGGGTATATGTATGTGTGAGAGGTGCAGGGTGTTTTGCTGGCCCCACCGAAATTGTCAAGTCACGAAAAAAAATTGTGGCTGCGACTGCAGCAGCAGCGGCGGCAGCTACTTAATTTTCCAATATGAAATGCAGAAATGCTCGCGTTTTATCGCCCGTTTCTTTTTCGCTTTTATTTGCTTTCTTTTCCATTTTCACACGGTGCTCTGCAGCGGGGCAGTGGCAGTGGCAGCGCTGCGGCAGCGACAGCGGCCCGTCATCGTTCAATAAAAAAAGGAAAAAAACCTAGTTTTGCGCACACGTTTTGCGGCCGAACTTTTGCACAATTCGTTGGTTAAATGTTTGGGCCACGGCTGGGTGTGCTTACGGGCACGTGCTATACGATCAAATTGCTTGCCAAATTGTTAATTTTACAAATAAAATTCTTACCAACGCCGGTACTAGATGTATGCGCCATTGTGGTTTATCCTAGAGTGTGTGTGTGTTTTGTCTTATTTTAGCGCATTCTTCGTGACCGTACGCACCACAAAACAGCTATAATTAGTACATTTCGTTGCGCCTACTTTGCCAGACAGTTTTAAATATCGATAAGTCGATGCGATAACACAAACACACCTATTCAATTGGGAAAATTGAGTTGCAACGCGTCAGCTTTTTGAAAGCAATTTGTTTTCCGTGTTTTTAAAGTAAAAACCATTAACCTGCATGCAGCAGAGCAGCCACAATGGAAACGCTGTACCATCAAACGAATAACACGCTGAAGGAGATTGAGCAATGCTTTCAGCGACTGGGACAAATATTGCCGCAAGAAGCGGCTGACGTGGAGAACACAATCCAAATGAAAATAACACAGGCCAATTCGTAAGTCAAACAAACACTGATTAAATAACCACAAGATTAAGCTTAATATTTCCCCTATATGCAATAGCAATTGCGATCGCCTCGATGTTCTGTTGTTCAAGGTGCCGCCGTCGCAACGACAGAGTTCAAAGTTGCGCATAGATCAGTTGAAATATGATTTGCGGCATTTGCAGACATCGTTGCAACATGCGCGTGATCGTCGCCAGCGGAGGCAACAGGAGTTGAACGAACGGGAACAGCTGCTCAATCATCGCTTTGTGGCAAATAGTGCGGAGGACACGTGTCTGCAGCTGGACTACGAGCTGCAGCATCACACACAGATGCAAAACTCGCATCGTGGCGTGGATGAGATGATTGCTTCCGGCAGTGGAATACTCGAGAGTCTCATTTCGCAACGAATGACGCTGAGTGGGGCGCATCGGCGTATTATGGCAATTGGGGGTACGCTGGGACTGTCGAACCACACGATGAAGTTGATTGAGCGGCGACTAGTGGAGGATCGACGCATCTTTTTGGCTGGCATGGTTTTCACACTGTTGATAATCGCACTGATTATCTACTATTTTATAGTGCTATAGAAAATATCTCTCTCGTATAGTTTAAATTAAATGTACTCGTATTTTAATCAATCGAAAGTTTCGCACAATTGTTTTTTGACTCGCTCCTATTCGTCGCTCTCCAAAGAAATGTTGCTTCCGAAGCGCTGGTAGAGATGCGCCTTCAGCTCATCCATTTCGACTTTGATCACTTTTGCCTTGTCTTCAATGCTGGCGATCGCCTGCAGCGTCTGATCCTTGGTCTCGGCGAGCAGCTCTTGCGTTTTGCCCAGCTTGTGTGAGAGGAACACTTCGCCAATTAGGAAGGGAATATCTTCATCCTCCTCGAAAAGTTCAATTTCTTCCAGTGCCTCCTCGACGCACTTGAGATCATTCTTCTTCATCTCGAGCTCCATCTTGAAGTCGTCCATGCGCGCATTATGCTTGGCAAAGCGATTGATGCGCTGCTGATCCTCAAAAGAAATGTGCACATCATCGTGCTGCAAGAAGAAACCAAAGAAGGGATTCCAAATTGGGATTAGTCAGAGGCCAGATGAGAAGTGAGGTTACTTTGACGTGCGGCGCTTTGGCCCATATGCACTTACATTCTGAAACACTTTCTTTGTGGTGCTTGCAACTTTGGCTGCCATTGCTGTTGAGTTTTATGTGTTTTTCTTTAATAAATTTATGTTTTTCTCAACAGTTGGCGTTTGCAACTATTTTGTTGCTCTGCTCGTAAGATAGTATGCTGTGGCGGTCGACCGATAACACACAGCATTGTACTTATCGAACTGCTAGCATTTTAACAGCTAGTTAACAGCTGGTAGCTAGCAGTGTCAAATAAGAAGCAGCTGAGGGGAATAGACGTCATTCGTAGCTTTTTTTTCTAAATTAAGGCAAGAATTTTGACTTTTCAAGGTAAATATTAAGCAAAATTAATGCCAAAAATATGCTGCCAAGTGCTGGGCACTATAAATATGCCTAATTATTGGCTGGTGCAAAGGTGCAGACGCAACAGTTGCACACAAGAGTTCTCAGTGCAACAAATTACATAACCTCTTTGAGGCTAAGTGCAAAATGTTTATAATAACTATTTGTGTCTTTATCCAAATACTCGTTGGCTTCATATGCGCCTTGTGATTACAATCGGTTAACACTTTTAAAATATTCCTCCTCCCACAGCTTAAAAGATGCGTCTAACCTCGACCCTGAACGGTGCCCATTTCGGCAATTTGGCCAAGGTACATGGAATTATCACCTACAAACTTTCCCCGTTCGAGCAGCGCGCCTTCGCCGGCGCCATCAGCAATGGCCTGCCCAATATGGTGCGTCGCCTGCGCTCCAACATCTTTCGTGTGACACCACGTAAGCAAAAGATATTTATTTTTCTAAATTTCCCATAATTTAATCATTTTTGTGCTTACAGCATTCATCATTGGTTATTTGATTTACGATTTGACCGAGCGCAAGCATACAGCCTTGCTGCGCAAGAATCCCGCTGATTATGCCAATGACGAATAAGCGAACGAACTGTCTCCTAGCATATTAATCATGTTAAGCTAATTAATAAAATTATAAACCCACAGTTCAATTGATGGCAATTGTATGTTCTCTTCTTTTGTTTGCCATAGAATGCCGTCGATAATGGATTAGCATGTTTCCATCGTTTCAAATGAACAGCGGAACAGCTGTTGCGGGCGTTGCCACCTCTGGTATTTCCCAAAAAACAATTTACCAACACTGCGACGTATATTGTGCTTTAGCCCAACACTCGTATCTTAACACAGCTGTTCCTGGTCAAAAAACAAACTTGAATTTTATATACATAAAATAAAACGCGAGGATTTTTAAAACAATTTTCGTACTTAATATTAGTAGCTACATGGACTGCTGTGGTGGTGAGGTGCGCAGCGAAAGCATCTACAATATGCTGCAGGCACTCGTGGACTCCAAAGTGATCAACGTGCAGTTGTTTACCATCGCCGTTGGAATTTTCTTTGTGCTGCTGATGCTGAAGAACAATTTTCGCAGCTTTTCGGGCACATAAATAAGGCTGCCGCTCATTTGTAGTGTTTAATTCTTATACAAATGTAAATGTAATGTACGCAAATTTAATTAAGCTTCAATAATAACCATAATACAAAGCAAAGAATCACAATTTATTTTTCCTTATTCTTATTCTTAGTGATGAGAGTGTAGAGAATGGAGAGAGGAGTAGCTTGGCAGAGTGACGTCACACCAGCCACGCAATAACACTTCAGGGTCAGACCGCCTCCCAAAATGAAATAAAAATATTATTTACATATAAGGCAAACATATCAAAAGCATACTAATTATTTTCGAGGCTGTCCCATACACTGACCAAAAATATGTGAAATTATCGTATTTCATTATTAGAACTGTGATTCATTGTCTAACTTGAGATAAGATTGCCGCTGAAAATGGTCTTTTATATGACTCTTATGGTCCCTTTGAACTTTTGGCCTAGTTCTTTGTCTTTTTGCCTTTATAACATTCCCATAAGTTTAGCTGGCGACGCCTAATCAATTTCAATTAGCCACAAATAACTTCAATTGAACATTGCACGCACTTCCTGGTGCATGTCACATTAGAATTCAATAGACGTCTATTCTGAGACTATCAGAGTTTCATAGTATTACTGTCGAACTATATATATATATATGAATTTATGGGAAATATGCTACGTGCTTTTTGCCACAAATTCTGCATTAGGATGCGAATGCGTTGCTCAAAGCAAATACAACGATAAAAGGCACAAAGCGTGACAATTTTAGCACAAAATAGAAGATGAAATATTTGCAAAATTTTGTTTTCAACTTATTAAACATAGAAATATATTTTGAAATTTATAAACACTTGCTAAAAATTAAAGCTCTGCTCTTATGCAATAAATATACTTTAATGAATTGCATTGTTTTGCTAAATTACCAAAAAAAAAAGTTGTCAATGAACTTGAGTAGCGTTTTCTAAGAACTCGAAGAATTCGAATTGCTGACTGCAGTTCCGTCAACATTAAATGAAAATTGCCATGTATAAAATTTCAAATCATTTATCGTATATAGTATATACATATATATATGTATATATATATATACTGTCGACAATGTGTGAATTTTAAAGTACATTAATAAAAAAACAGGAAATAATAATAATATTCAAATATTTCATCATCCCTGGATGGTCATTTAGGAGCTTGAAATGGTTTTCTCTTCAGTTTGTGCTTGAGTGCTGAGCCCAGGCATGGAAAGTTTAATAATGATTTCGAGAATTTCTTTCTATCGCCAATGCGACCGTCTCTTAACTGAATTTTGGTCTCGGAGTTGCTATCTTTCAACTGGTGTAAAACGCTCAAGTTCTCAACTGAATTCTGATCCAAATTATTAATGAGTCCCAGGAATGCGGTATGTTGTTCATTGTATCGGGCTATAATCGTGTCCCGGCGTTGCAGTTTATCCATTAATATTGTTACCGTCTTTTCCAATTCGTCCACTTGTTGTGCCCTGTCCGTGATGCAGTGCATCTCTTGCTGCACATTTTGTAGCTTCGTTTCCAATAGCTGCGCACTGGCTTTGACATCGCCCATTTGTTGTTTGTATTTCAACCTTAACATTTGTATCTGCTCCTCCAAATAGGCAATAAACAAATCCTGCTTGGTTGGATGCGATTTTTCTCGCTTTCCTATTTCCAAATGCGTCTTTTTATCGCCCAGTTTGCGATGGAGCTCATCGCGATCCAATCGGGTTATGGCCAGCTCCTGGCGCAATAGAATTACCTCCCGTTGCAAACGCGAACACTTGGACATTATATATTTCAACATATATATGTATAACTCGTTATAAATGATTATAATTAAACTGCAGTTTGCACTTTTCTGCGAAATTTAGTTACTTAGAAAATGTTTTAGAAAACTTGATAATTTTTAGATGAAACGTTTGTCAACAAATACGTTTTTGAAATGAAAAACTATGACAAATTATATAAAATATTGACCGAGTTTTTTGTTCAAAATCTGATTTTTTTTTGACAGTGTAAAAGCAACAAATTGCGTCAGTAAGTCAATAAAGTTAAACAACTGTTAGCCACAAAATGCCATTTATGCGAGCGGCTACCTAATTTTGGTGTGTGCAAACTTAAATTAATAAAATGCTCAATTTTGTGAACCAAAGAAAATGACTGCAATTTTTTTTTTATATCGTGAAATTTGCATCGGAGGTTCTTGTATTTTGGGCGTACTTCGGCTTAAACGCGTCACGCCTACAGCTCCGATGGTGGCCCAAAGCGAGAACCAAAAAAAAAAACTCCAAACCAATGGCAAATGCAAACACAGGTACACACACACACGCACTCACACACACATGCGCATTTTTTATATAGTTTGGTATTTCATTTGTAAGCATAATTTGTATTTATTTCGCCTCGAGATGCCGGAAATTTGATAAGGGTTATCGATACCCAGCGACCCAGCATCGAACCCAGTTGCTTATTATGGATTGATTATTATTATTCTTATTTTTATTCTTATGGGTTCTCTTTTGTAAGTTATGTGTATGTTGTAATTAATTTGGAATGCTTCTCAATGTGGCAGATATGTATGGAAAGTGTATAAGTTAACGACTTGCAACTGATGTATACAAGGATCTAAATCACTTGAATTTGAAGTTGATCACAGTTGAATGTGAATTGATAGCATTTGTTATAAGTCGAGTAAATTTCTGTACAAAATATCAAGAGGTATTTTATATTTATCCCACATATAGCCTTACATCCTACTTTAAGTCACTTAATTTGGAGTTGCTCTCAGGCATAACATTTGTTCTAAGTAAAACGAACTTCTCTTTAAAATATATAAACATATTTATGAACAAAATATTTTACATTATTTTATCTATACATTTATATATTTATTAGTGACGCTGTTTATTAGCGAATGTGAAGCCTTGTGTGGGATATTTTTATAAAATAACCCTTTATCACATTATATTAAGAGTCGAGCCCTTTTGCAGCTCAATGTCACGGTCTTTCTGAGATTTATATATTTATTTTTGTATGTATATTTGTTGTTGTTGTTGATTTCTTAATTTGACAAAGTAGTTCCCACTTGAACAATTTGCATAAATTCAAGGTCAGTCGCACAATCAAAAGATCCAGACATGATTTGTGTTGCTTATGTGCGTGTGTGTGTCTGGTTATTTTTCGGCAACGTTTGTGTGGCAAGTTTGTCTAAGCTGAGCGGCAAGCGAACTATGCCAAAATTATAGGATAAACATGTGCGAAATAAAGCTGGAATAAAGGAATGCAAAATTAATTGACGAAATATTTTAAGAACTTCAAGAACCTGAAGTCGGCTATAAAGTTGCACATATACATATAAACACATGTACATATATACCAAACACAGATATCAAATGCCAAATCCAAACAATAATAAACCCGAATAAAAAAGCTGCTTGCCCTGAAAGCAAAAAGAAGCAGCAAAAACTTGACTAACAACCAAATGCAGAAAAAAAGGAGACAAAACAACTCCAACAACAACAAATAAGTGGATAAGGATAGCGGCAGACAAAAAGCAGACAAATTCTAATGGCATAGGCTGAGGACGGGGTGATGGGGGAGTTGAGCAGGCAGCGTCTGGGCTTTTTGGGTCTGCTGTCGACGACGAAGCCGTAGACGTAATCTAGACGCCTTTTGTTTGCACAGCAAAAATAAAAGCAAAAGAAAAACATAAACACACAAAAGCATAACAAAAAATGAATATAGGGCAGCACAAGAAAGAACGTAATAGGGGGAAGGGGTGGCTCAAGTGCATTACTTAGTAGCAAACTAGCGAAATAAAGCAAGCGACATTTGAAGTGTTTTTTTTTTTTTTTTGGCAGCAGCATCAATTTGGTTTGATTGCACATAATTAAAGTGACAGACTTAGGCAAACAAGAAGACTTTTTTTCATCTATTAAAAATGAATGAAAAGGGGTATATTAAAGTTGTACTGAAGTTTGCAGCAGGCAAAACATCTGCATATTCGACCATATATAAGGTGTCTGGCATTAGAAGCCAATTTTGTTCCTTCGATCTCGTTGACTGTAGGAGCTACAGGCTCAATTTGGTGTATAAGTTCTCGTATTGTTCGATAAACTTCGGCGTTATCTCTAATGTCGACAAAACTCGATTATCGAAAGTAATAAAATCCTCAATATTCAAAATATATTAATTTATTCAGGTTTGTACACCGTCACATTATATTCTTGTCAAATCTGAGAAACTCATAATACCATATCGATAACATTTTTAAGTTTACTCTAACTCCTATAAAAATCTATTATCGAAAGAATTAAGAGCCACAATTTTGAAGATATAATTTTATAATAGAGATTAAAGGGTGTCTGCCAGTCGTACTCTCTCGACTAGAGCATTCTAACTTGGTTGTTTACGTGTTTTTATTTGTCGACTGCATTTGATTTAATTCGATTGCTAGACGTCCAGACATTACGCAACATATGTCGCCAATTTTGGACCACTTAGGCAGTCGAGAAAAAAAAAAAATATATATATATATATATGTGTTTTTTTTTCAACTAACCCAATGCAATTTTGAGAGTTAAATTGCGTGGCAGACAAAATTTGATTGGATTTTATTAAATGCTCGAACAGGTTCTGTTGAAATTCTGATAATAACATTGCTAGAATTATTAGTGGGCAGCTGTTCAAGATACAAATACATATGCAAATCGAACGACAACTAATTGACTTCAAAAGTTGTTCCAAGCACACATGAAATATGCAACAGTTCTTAGAATGCCCCCAGGCTCCTCGAACACGCTACCCCTCCTCCCTCCGTAATCGCCTTCACCCCCTCTAACACTCCTGGCATTAGGTTTGCAAATTTTGCACTTTTGGCGACATTTTTGTCATTCGAGAAATTGGGTAACCAACATCCGCTCCACATTTGCAAATTCCAAAACTCTCTGCATATGTAAAAACCAATCCAATTATTTCTCATTTGTATACCCGAACACACATGACGACGAATTACTAAAAAAAAAAAACACACACTCACACAAAATACAAAAAACACATAACTCAAAATAAAAGAAAAAAAGAAGCAAACTTCAATTTCCGACAGAGGCAGCAAAAGATTCTTTGTTCGTTTCGGGCAGTTATTAAAAGTGCGCAAGGAAATGCATATAAAAGAAACAAACACAAAGTTTGTTATGTTGCGCAGGCGCAGCCCCAAGTAACGCCCTCAAAAATGAGGGGATGGGGGAGGAACGAGGGGCATACTGCACAAAATGTTATTGACCCGCTGCATGGATCCGTTAGCGAGCCAAAGCCCTGGCCAGGAATTCTTATTAAGATCAATCAGCTAAATGTCGGTTTTATGCTTAATGCTCATGATTCACACGCGCAAAAAGCACCAAAGTCGAAAAGGGAACCGACTACAAACCAAAATAAAAACAAAAAAAACAAGATAAAATAAAGAAAATATGGAAAGAATGCAGACGAGTGCATATCCTTGCTAAAAAGTATTTTTTATTTATTTTTTAAACCTATATTACGACTGTGATATTTAAGCAAATATATGGATTGTTTTTCTAATAAAGATATATTTTTATATATTATATATTAAGAAGTTAACTTAAATATAGACCAGCAAAGGGCATATTGAAAGTAAATAAAAATTATTCGATTTAACAGTTTCCTAGATTTTAAAAGATATAATAAATAATAATATTATTATCACTGTAAATTAGAATTAATTTAAAATACGCTATTAAACTTTCTAGTTAACCAACTCGTATTAAAACTTAATAAATATATATATGAAATAGAAGTTATATTTGAATATTCTATTAAAATATGCAGTGGACGCACTTAAACTTAAATTTTTAAGCGACTCCTTTAATTCCCTAACAAATATCCAAAAGATGCGCAACAAATTTTATATATTTATTTTTGGCAATCCTTTTACAAAGTTGTCGGCGAGTTTTTATGCTGAGAAATTGAGTTTTGCTTGCTTAATTAGTCATGGCAACGAGCCAAGAGGCAACTTAGGAAGAGTTGAGTGTAGTATATATACATATGTGTAGACTATATATATATATAGGAATATGTATAGCAATTGTATTTATAACTTGATGCACAGTATAAAGCAACTCTATCAGCCTGACACACATTGCAACCGAGCTGATAAGAAGACTGCGCAGCTTCTATTTCAAAACTAAGCTCTCTCTTTGTCTCTACCTGTGCCTCTCTCTCTCTTTTCTTATCTATCTTTCTCTCTATTTCTTTCTATTGAAACTAGGCTGGATATATGCTGATTAAAACATTGTTTCTCTCTGGAGTTGCGCTTCTGATCAATGTTGTATGGAAAACGTGTCTCTTTTTCAAAAAATATATATACAGAAATAACGTTAACGTGTCACGCTTCAAACAAACAAAGAAAACATCTTAAAGATAAGCCCAGCGATGTTGTCAATATAACAAACATAATTCTTTTTTTTTTAGGAATATCTTGCATTATTTGCTTGACGTTTGTTTACAAGCGCTGAAACAGTTACACAAATAAAGCAGATACCCCAAAAAAAAACTGAAAAAATTACAGATACAGTTGCTGATAGAGAAGAAGTGAGGCAGAGTTGGAGTGGCATGTCCCCGCTCTCTATATTAGCTCTTGTTGCAGTAGTAATTTCGAATCGAAATCCAATTTAAATAAAGCTTAGACTCATCAATTATGGACTTATTACTATCAATAAATGAGTGTGTCAATATATATTTATGTTTTTTTTTCGAGTAATTGTTACAAAAGTTCAATGCACACTTCGAGGTGAGTGCGTTTTAAAAAATAACAACACAAGTGAATTGCAATCGTCGATCCGCAATCGTGTTTAACTCGTTTATGGCTCTGACATGTCACGTAATTGACTCTGTCTAGTAGCATGTAGTATGTATTATGTAGCATGTAGCCTGTAGTATGTAGCCACTCTGAGTTGAAAGCGATTGCGCTTTTGCCAATAAATTAATGATGGCTAAATTGTAACCACTTCTCGGACTTAGCAGTCGTCCAATGTGCCAATGCCTTGCATTGCATTCAATTCAATTCACTTTGATCATTCATTAATGCATTCAAATATATATATATATATTCGGTCCGTCCATCCATTCAAACCGACTGTGGACTGTCTATCTGCATTCTGGTCGGCCTTGCGCTCAATATGTAATTGATATACAAGTACTTATTAATATATATGTATATGCATATTTATGTAAGTATGTATGTATACATATATATAGATATGCATTTGCATTCATATAGATGTATACGAAATTTAGCCAATTTGTTTATTAAAATTCATAAAGATCAAAAATTAATTTTCTGTAATCAGAACTCTTTTTTAATTATACATGAATTCCAGCAATAAGCCTAAAATCGTGTTTCCAACGTGCAACAACAAATTAGAGGCTCAATCGAATTAGACTTGAAATGTTTTATTTTAAAACTCCAAATTTTAAATTGTAACACATTTTATGATTGACGCATTTCTTTGACGCCCTTTTCAGTCAAATTTAAACTAATTATGTTTGGTAATTTAGATTAATATGCAGCTTGAAACTTTGTAGCATGTGTTCATCATCATCATCTTTAGCAGCCAAATTTAAGCTCGGTGTGGTATTTATCATCAAAAGCTCGTCAGGCTACTAGTCTTGAAAAAGATTTAAAGCAATTAAGGTTGAAATATCTTAATGAACTCTTTTGCCAAAACAAATGAAACGTGTCCAGCATATTGACGATGACGTCAGTGTTAAAAGTAAAAGCTGCACATTGCATACGGCAAGCTTTCCATTGCGCAAAGCTCCCTGTCACAATTAGGACAATTAAAAAGCTGTTGCCTCCGCACAAACAGCTGTGAATAATATTATCCAAACGGAGAGAAGAGATTGCCTTAGAACTCCCCCGCCCACTAACACTAACAGCGCCGAGAGCTTTAACAGAGCGGCAACAGCGGCATGCTCGCTGTTAAGCTTTTGACAAACAGAGACAAGCAATTCAAATGCAAAGAGCGTCAAGAGCTCCAATAACTGCGCAGCTGACTCGCCGACGACGACGCCGGCAGCAGCAGCTGTTGTTTGGGGCCCAAGCGTAAAAAGTGCTTTTTTCGAGCATTTCAGTTTGGACTTGCCTTTGACCGCGTGCGGACGGCGACGCCAGCGAGTTGTTGTGTTTGCTCGGCTTGAACTGACTCTCTGTGCTTGTGTAAGTGTGTGCGTGTATGCGTGTGTGTATCTCCTTCCCCTCACTACGTTTTTAGCGCCAATATATATGCGAGTATGTGTGTGTGTGTGGGGTACCCGCAGCGGCAGATAGTCAGCGAACAGCGACAGCTAACTGCGACGTCGACAGCGACGTCAACAGCAACGTCGACGGCGTTGATACTTATGTACACTTGCTGTGTGTTTTTATTTATATGCGGCGCTGTTGCGGCTTCGCCTGCAGTGTTTTGTATATTTTGTGCGTTGTATCTGTTGCTTATATATTATTCGTTATTTATTTGTTTGTTTGTGAGTGCGTCGTAGTCGTCAAAACAACAATGTAGGTCGTGCATATTTATTATATGCAAATAAAACAATGTATTGAAACTACCTACTACCAAATGTTACTACACTTTAGCATCGCATCTACTACTATTTTGTAACAAATATAAAACCCACACACACACTTGCACGCAAACGCGCTCACAATCAGAGAGGGACAGCAGCGACGCCGATGGCTGCGATAACAGCAACAGTGGCGTCGCCACCCCCTCGAGCAGCGGCAGAGAGTACGCCGAAAAAAAAAAAACAAAATTCACTCTCGCTGCGCTGCTGGTAGCTCGCTGCGCTGCATGCTCTCTCTTTTTTTAGGCGCTCGCCAGAGTTTTGCCAGCGTTCTAATTGCGTGCGCGTCGCAGTCGCTGTTAGTAGTGACGTCGCTGTTATCTGTTTTGCTGTTGTTGGCTGTTGGCCGATCGTGTGTATCTTAAAGATACACACCAACACCAATACTAATACAAAACATAACAGCAGCGGCAGCGCCGCATTCGTGTGTATCTTCTTGTTGTCTGTTTGTCGTATAAATTGAGCCGCACTTTGCCTGTTCTCGAGTTTTTGCCGCTCAGTCGTCGTCGTTGTAACTGCACGCGCTGCGCCGCAAACGCGTCGTGTTTTTTCAATTCCCCCAAAACAAATCGAAAAAATATTTAAAAAACACTCAAATACGCTAAATGAAAAGAAATCTAAATCATACTTTAATTCTATTTAATAGAAAATAGCAAAACACGCAATATATGCTTGTGTATGTGGAAGATACAAGTGCAACACTGACGCGCCTCACAAAACACCAAAAAAATATAAGAATCAACACACAAACGCAGACACACGCACACACACACACACACACACAATATTTTCAAAGCGAAAATTGTTCTATTTTTAAAACGAAATACAAAATCGACGTCTTTCGAGGAGCGCAGAACTGAGAGTTTCTTCACAAATACATAAAAATTCGAGCATTCATTAAAAATTGTTTTGAAATTTAAGCAGAAAAATGCAATTCGAATTGGCTTTATGAAAAGCGATTGCGATTTTAAGTGAAATAAGAAAATTATATATAATAAATAAATATCTGTATAATTCAATTTTCAATTGGCTGCGTGCGTGTTTGTTATTTTTTTCATACCTCAAAACAACAGCATTTAATTGTTGCCCCTCCATTATGTGTGCAATTACTAAATAAATAATAATCAACCCAAAAAAATAATTTAATTTTGTGTAAATTAAAAAACAACAACAACAACATCAGCGCAAGAGAGAGAGGGAGTGAGAGTGTTATCAAGAGAGAGATAGAGAGAGAGAAAGAGAAAGATAAAGAGAGAGGGAGGCAGCAAAATTACATGCATAAATATTTATATACATATTGCGTAGCAAAGTTCTGAATGAAAATTACGAGGCATACGGGCGGACAGTACAACTGGCGATAAATGTAAGTACAGCTGGTATATATATTTATATATATATATATATATATATATATATATATAGACATACATATATTTACAGATATAATCTATAAATTTCCCTTCTCAAGCGTGTTATCGAATACGCGTCGTCTTTTGACTTAGGAACTGAAATAATCTAGAACTGGTTTAGTTGACAGAACGGATAAGCATGAATTAAAAATATAAATAAAAAAATCCCACAAAAGTATTATAGTCTCAAGTTTTATAACTATAATTTAAAAACGCTTAAGTTCGACAAAAATCGTAAAGATAAAAACAAATTGCTAACTATTTAAATGATTTTATCGAAAACATACATTTATATTTATATTTAAAATGCTGGAGGAATTCTTCAGGAGATACAACTGAAAAGTTCTTCTGCTTTGTCACTTTGCTGGCAATGGAAACTTTTGAGGCGCCAGAGAAAGTGAAACATGTAATTTTTTGTTGGTTTTTTTTTGGGTGTTTTGGTTTTTGGTGTGCAACGCAGATGCCGCTGGCCTAAAAACAAATTATATGCCGTATTGAGTGAAATCGTAATGAGTTAAGAAATCTTTTAAATGCGCGACTGTCCCTTTTACATACGCACAGCACAAAATAATGATAAGAGCAATACAAAAAACAACACACACACACCACACACACTCACACACACACTCTGAATTCGAAAAGCCAACCAAAGCAGATACAGAACATGAAATACATTCCGTTTTCGTTTTCTGTTTTTTGTTTTATTTTGCCTCATTTTTTTTTGTGTAATTACATGCCGGGCAGAATCAGCTAAAAAAAAAACCAGCATGTAAAAAACAGAATAAATACGCACGGCTAAAGATACAGCTACAGATATTGCGGGTAACAAGATGCAGATATATCCACACCCAAATACATATATATCCCATATATATACTCGATATATAAACATGCAATTTTTACACATTTCACAAAAAACCCGCAAACACAAAATGCACAAAAAGATCTCCACAAAAATGCATAAATAAATACTAAATTACAAGAGTTAAAAAGTATAATTAAGCAAAATCAATAAAGATTTCGTTAAATTAATGTAAATGTTTAAATTACATCTGTCTCGCATATGCACAAATTGTTTGGGCCATGTTTATCTGCACAGTTTCTTACGAGTTTCACTTTTAAGCAATTTACCAAAAAATGCAGAAAAAACAACGTTTTTTTTTTAGTTTAATAAAAGAAAGCCAGAGATTAAAAGCTTATAAATTGGTTCTTGGCAGCAGCACAAATATGACCCATATTGAGGGCATTATCATTTGTTTGCCGTACAGATAAAAATTACAATTGATCTGAATGAGTTATGAAGTGGAACATTTTCGAAAAAAGCAAAGACCAAAAATTGTCCAAAAATGTTTAACTTGGCTTATTTTTTTTTTTTTTTTTTTTTAGCACATTCGCAGAGAAAGTAAATGCTTTCAATTGTGCAAATAAATAAATAATTTCAATTTAATTATATATGTTGCATACAAATTTTAAATATTATTTTTTGTTATTATAACTTGTCATAGAGAAATTTCAAATATCAATATTCCAGTGTGCTTTTACGCCGTAACACATTCCAGTCCACCGTTTGGCTGGAATATTCAATGAAACTCGAATTTATTTATTACAAGTTTGATTTCTTATATTGTTTATTTTTGGCCATAACTAATAGCGATAAGGCAAACAACGCAGTTTTTGAAGAGTGAAATAAAACAACAAAAACAGAAATAATAATAACAACAAAAGTGTATCTAAATTCCACCTGTAATAAAGTCGCAGCCGAAGCTGAAGCCAGGCACAAAAATCAAGAATTGAGCCGCAGACAGAACCCGAAATCTAAAAAGAGAAAAACAAAAAAAACCAGATTTACTACTAATTTAAATTCTTGGCATACAAAAAAATTCTAAAAAGAAACAAAAACAGCCAAAAAAAAAAAACACACTTAAAAAAAAGTGAACAAAGCCAAAAAAAAAACAAAAAATTTAAATTAAGTGTGGAAACGCAGGCAAATGGCTTTATTGGCAAAATATTGACTGGCGCATAGTACGTTGTCTCTCTCTCTCTCTCTCTCTCTCTATGTCTGTCTCTGTCACTCTTGTTTTTCTATCTCCCTCTCTCTAGTGGAGTGCGCGACAAACGCCGTGAATTTCCGCTCAGTTGGCAGGCGCTTCCTTTCTATTCGTCAGCGCAGATAAATTGACGAAAGTACCCGATACTATATACATATATATATATATATATATATATATGCAATTATATGTACACACATAAATACATATGTTTATTTTCTGTCTACAATCCATTTTCCACATTTACTCATTATTTACAAAACACATAATGCTAAAAGTTAAAGAAACAGAAAGATGAACCAAATCTTTTTCGCTTAGTTTTTTATGTTGCCAAAAATTTGCATGTGTTTCTTAATTGGATTTTTTTTTTGTCGGTCAACAGCTTAGCCAAGTTAATTGCTCGGTCGGAGCACGTGCAATCGGAATTTGGTCGAAAACTAAATTGTGCATGATAATCGTGGTAATATGTTAATTTGTGAATTAAAAAACATAAAATCAAGCATTCAATTTAAAATGCGGCATTAATTATGCATTTATTTAAAAAAAAAAACTTATCAAGAGCCGCGAGCTATGACCAAGTTTTATCATCAGTGTTAATCGTATTGTATGAAGCAAATAAATACATACAAATAACATGTACATATACATAATATATACACATACATGTAATATATGTCTAAAACATTATAAAAAAAAACCCAATTTAATTTGAAAACTGAAAGTTGGCCTAAAAACATGGTTCCAATTGTTATCTTTTCCTTTTTTTGTTTGGGTTTGGCTTGTTAGCTTTAGCCATGCACTTGGATTTGGCTTAGATAGCGTTCAAGTTGTTGGGCAGATTGTGTAGATTTAGAGAGGTGACAAAACACTTGTGTTAAGCAAATTGAATTGGTTAAAAGATGTGCTCTTAACCAAAATATTGTAGAACTGCAAAATATTAGTGCAACATTTGTTTGCATTGGAGAAACACCAAAAAAAAAACCCAATCATGGTAAAAATAAAAAAGTTACTTATCAAATTTTAAATATAGCTGCAGCTTTGAGGGTTTTTGAAAGTGTTGAGATAATTCATAAATTGTGTTGCGATGAATGAGGTCTAGTTAAAATTGTGAACTTCGTTTTAATGATGTTGAAGAATAAGAGACGACGAAGGAAAATCCATAATCCATAGCATATAGCAGAAGCAGGAAAAAAATAAAATATATTTATATATATACCTAATTATATATAATATTTATCAATCGTATAAATAACTAAGGCATTTTAAATCCCTTTAGAGTGCCTAATATTTGAGATCTTTAGTGTCGCTTTAGAAAATTGACACAGCATCATTTTTGAATCACTTATTTATAGTATATATTTAATTAAATGTGACTGCCCTGGTGATAAGAACCTGTACGGGGATTTACGTGCTGAGAAAAAGACCCTTCTGTGGGTCCCACTACTGGCTGCTGACAAAGATAAGGGGAGCCAGGTGAATCCCATGGCTATCAGCGTTGGGCTATAAAATCGACGTGTTGCACCCAAGCTGGCCACAGTTTAATTTGACAAATCAAAGTAATCACATCTCCAGTTAAAGATGTCTTCCAGCAAGTGCGTTATTGTGCTCCTCCTGGTCAGCTGCCTGGCTGCTCTCGCTGCTGCCAGTGTCCTTGTTATTCCAGCAGATGCAGTTGTGGATTCACCAATAAGTCATCTGCGCCAGAGGCGTTCGCCGCAACATGGCTCTGTGGTGTTGGAGGGCAGCAAGGATGATCGTGGCAGCCAGGCGAACTTGCAATACAATCACAATCTGTATACCAGTCGCGATGGACGTGGCAGCATTGATGCCTACGCCAATGCCAATCGCGATTTCGACCGGAATCAAAACAATTTCGGCGGTGGCATTATGGGCAAATGGAGTTTCTAAATAAAAGATCTATCGGATTATTATTTGCTCAATAAATATACAAAATATATATATATATAAAATGTAAGCAAATGTTTCAGTTTTGAGCATATCCAATGTGTCGAATGCTACGCAAAGATTAAATAGTCGCCACTTGAATTAGCATTCGCAGGAGTTGTCTGTGGCAAAGTTAATTTGATATACGATAAACAATTGCGGACCTTTAACTACGCAGCATCCGTCGGCAGAAGATACGAGTATATAACAACAACAACAACAATAACAACAACAACAACAATATGCAAACGAGGCTGCGTGCAAAAATCAACAGCAACAGTTGCTGTTGTTCATGTTATTGCTGTTTTTGTTCTTGTCGTTGATGTGTATTGCGTGCTATAAGTGATTTCAAAATGAGCCACAAGCGGAGAGCAAACTAAAGTCACTTTTTCACCCGCCGCCGCCCAACACATGCCCCAAACCCCCCTCACTACCCACTACCACAATCAACTCTTAAGTCTCTGTATCTGTATCTGTATTTGTATCTTGTTTTGCGTGCGTCGCGTCTTTAGCAAGTGATTTCAATTTAATTGACAGTCCTTGAACTTGACTTAAACGCCACAACCACAACACAAACAACTACAGCAGCAACAACTATAGCAACAGCAACAACTATAGCAACAGCAGCAACTATAGCAACAGCAACAGCAACAACTATAGCAACAGCAACAGCAACAGCAGCCGGCATTTCAATATGACACGCAGCTTCCCCTCCAACCACTTCCCGCATCTAGCAACTCACACCATCAGCAATCTCTCCAGAGTCTTCAAAAAGAACTCTCGGGCATTTCTCAAAAGTTGAATTTCTCAAGCGCTCTCATTTGGTTTGTCTACTTCTGCTGCCATTTTTCTGTAGCCATTATTAAACAAAAAAAAAATAACAAAAAAATATATTGCTAAGGAAAAGATTTACAAAATGTTATTTGTGCGAGGTTTTTTTTTTTATTATACTTTTGGTTTCTTTGTCAGTTGTTAATTTATGCGTAGATTTTAAAAGATTTTGCCCTATGACAATGTGTTGGTTTTGTTATTAACAAATTGTTATATTATATGATTTTAGCGACCATTTATTATTAAAATATGAATTTATTAGTTTTATATTAAATTAAGTGCAATTTTAGTTCTGAATTGTTAAAGGAAATGTTAGTTTAATTGTAAACTATTTAATTTAGTAATTTAGTAATCAAAGCAGATTATTTAATTACGGTCACATTAACTTTTTGGTTTTGAAAAACAAATAATAATAAAAAGAGAGCTAAATTTAAAGAGAAATATAGAAAGAAAGAGAGAACGAGAGAGAGAGAGAGGGAGAGAGGGACAAGGCGTGGCTGCTGTTTTCATTTCATTAATATTAATAAGTTTTTTTATTTGTCATCGTATTTGTGGCAAAATAAATCTTTAGAGCAAATTGGATAGACTTGAGCAGATATATATACGTATAATTGTGGCATATATCATTTATATTGAAAGCATGCGTACGCCACGCATTATTCAACGACTTGAATCGGTCAAATAGATGCTTATATATATATATATATATATATATATATATAAAAGTGTGTACATATTTGTAGATACAGATTTACGAATAAGTATCTAACACGCGCCCATTTCATTGAGTGGACCTCAATGAATGTGTGTGTGTGTGTGTGTGTTTGTGTGTGTTTGTGTGTGTATCTTTCGATATGAATGGTTAGCAAGCAACGGCTGCTCTTTGTAGCCCGCTACAGTTTGAGCAGGCTTATAAAAATATTCAATTATGACTCGGCAACTTGGCAACACGTGTCAAGTTTTCAATGCTTTCGGTTTTCTATTTCTGTTTCTGTTTCTATTTCTTATTGATTTTGTTTATTTTTTTTGTTACTTTGTGTCTTGTTTGGATGCCTGAAGAAAAATACATATATTGGGGCCGCTCTTGAAGCGCACGGGTATATTGTTGTGCGTGCGTGTGTCTGTGTGTGTGTGTGTGTGTGTGTGTGTGTGTGTCTGTGTGTGCGTGTGTGTGTGTATGCCCCGTGGGCTCATAATGAACAAAGCGCAAGCCGCAAGAAGATAAATAGTCACAGGTGACAAAAAGATATTCAAACGCATAACTTGATATTCAATAGATAAGCTGATCCAGAGCTCGAATAATAAAAGTAAATGAAACCTAAACAACACACTGACACACACACACACACACACAACCAGCACACACAAATAGATGTACAATTTCCGAGTGAGTTGGAAAAAAAACTTTCACCCCGCAAATGATCTATGGACACAAAAGGCCCAAAGACTTTCGCATTCAAATCGATGAAGCCAGAAGCCAAAATGCATTAAAGTACGCACATCTAATTACAGCACTTGAAAAAAGAAACGTGTCTTTTTTATAATTCAAATCAATCTAAATCTGATTAGAAATTAGTTCTCGTTGAGTGGCGTTCGCAGACCCACCACAAGAATTTCGATACACATGGGAATTTTACTTTCACGATAAGCGAATCGAAATTCAAGTTCATGGCAAAGAGAGAGAGATTGGGAATCGCCAAAGGCAATATTTATAATTTCTGCATTCTAAACAGCAGTCAAACGTTTATTCCTATCTCCAAATCTACGCAGAACGTGTCGTATACTTGATGACGTTGCTATCAACACCATCGATAACTACAAACCTTACAAGTCAAAGATTGTGCGAGTGTGTGTGTGTGTGTGTGTGTGTGTGTATATATTTCTGCACAGACTGTGCCGACAAAAAAGTGCGTGTTTAAGGTGGGCGTGTGGCAAAGATACGCCAGATTGTGTCGCACATATATAGTAGAAAAACAAAATAAAATTAAACCGTACGCACAATATTTTGATTTCTTTTTGTGTGTCAATGAACTCGCTTAAACTAAATTCGTTTTTTGTTATTTCTGAGTTTTATTAGCTTTTATAAACAGGGGGTTTATTTTTGTTTTATTTATTTTTTATTTAATTGCGTGTTTTATCTCAAAAGGAAAAATTTTGCGTAGGCCGCCGTGTGTCGAATGCGTTTAGAAAAAAAAAAGTTATGACAATTCCACTATTTTATGAATAGTGCTTATAAGCGTATAAATTGTTGTGATTATGTTAGTTGAATAATGAAAAGATGACAGTAGAGCAGACTAATTTTATACTATAAAATGAAATAAATTTTATATATTTATGTAAATAAAATATATACAACTTTTGTGAATTTATGTATACAACGAAACCGACACACAAACGATTTAAGCTTACGCAGTAAATGACCGAAATTATTCGTTCCCTATATAATATTTGACAGATAAGTAACTAAATAAAAATAATTAATAGCTTGGGCATAAATAGGTTTCCAAAAGATCACACATAAATTTCCCCTTGTTTAATGTACTTTTTATTATTAAATTTATATATATATATAAATATATATATATATATATATATATATATATATTATATATATGCTGATAAGAGCCTGAGCGAAAAATAACGAGCAATTAGGAATTTCCAAATATTTGTTCAGAATCTGTGAGCAGAGAGATAAGACTGGATTATAAAATCGGCGTGTAGTGCTCAAGTCAGCTACAGTTGGATTTAGCGAAACAAAGTGTTCAAGTCAAGCATTTGAAGATGACATCCAAGAAGTGTATTTTTTGCTGCTCCTGATCTGCTGCCTGGCTGCTCTGGTTGCTGCCAGTGCTATTTCGAGAGATGATTTCCCACGGTACCGAAGTCCTGGTCTTTTTCCCTGCTCTCTTAGGTGGAATGGAGTTAGAGATTGTTCTTCAATAGGATTAAAAGACCACCACTTTTAATTTTATTTTAATTGGATTGTTTGTCTTGGCTGCTCTTCTAATGAGTCAATTTCCAGTAGGCATTTAAAATAAAAATATATAAATATATATAAACGAAATTGATAAATAAAACACATATTTCTGGCCGAAGTATTTATATAAGGAACCATCCAGAACAATCACATTTAAACATTCACATAATAAAGATTGTTTAAAAAAAAAATTAACTGAAGTGTCTATTTCACAACAGCAAAAGGCAAAAATTTATAATTATAATTTATTTGAATTGTTCGTCTTGGTTGCTCCTTTAATGAGTACAACTCCAGTAGCCATATAAAATATAAATATATATTAAATAAAATTTTACATTTTTGATACATAATATAAAACACACACTTCTTGCCGATGCAAATTAGTCCGCTGTCCAGTTGAGAAAATTAATGTTTCTAACTTTAGTAGGGTAATAGACAAATGTATGTATGTATAGGTGATTGATGCATGTATGTAAGTACATCGGTTGTACATATGTTGGGACATGTCAATAAAATGCAGTGGCTATTTACTTAGAGTAGTTGCCAACAACAACAGCAACCAAAACAACAAAACACAAACACAGAAAAACAAGGGGAAGCTACAACAAACATTAAATGAGAATTTGCTGAGACAAGGCGACGTTTTAATACCCTTTAATAAGTTTAATAAGTGACAGGTATATAAAAATATCTATATATATTGCTTTACTATATTCTTCTTGATATTCCAACATTTTCCCATTAATGAAAACTTAGCTGATAAGCTGAATATGGGCTTTTGTATTTCGAAAATTATTTTGAATATGAATAGTTGTTTATGCCAACTTCATCAGATAGCTGATGGGCCTGAAAAGTGCCGGGCACATAGTGTGTTTGTGTGTGTGTGAATGTGTGTGTGTGTACGAAGAAGTACTAAAAGTCATGAGTATTTTGGGTTCAATGCACTCTTCACTACTTCTCGCTGAGCTGCCGTTGGGTAACCAATAAAAATTGATTCTGTTGCGTGCGGGCAACGCTTAAAGGGGGCAACAGACACTGCAACTGCAACAATAACTATAACAACAACAACAACAAAATTACACTGTGAGAAAGTCGTTATAGTAGCTGACTGCACTTTGGGGTTGCACTGAGTGACGCACTTATCTAGCAGGAGGCAACAATGAATATGCCCCTCTTCGAGAGTCCCGCAGCCATTTGATCGCATGACTAATTTTAATTACTTTCGTTTTCCATTAGCTCAATAAAAACAACAAAAAAAAAGGCCAACTGTTCATTCAAGAATTTGAGAATGTTAAATGGCTACATATAAATGTGGCCGCGAAAATTCCATTCATTATAATAATATAAAATATACAAATATATTTAGTTTTTTTTTTGGGAAAGTGTGCCTGAGAAATGTGGTAAAGGGGAGGGGGATTGTTTGGGGTAATACCCACGAAAAAGAGGCAGCTGCATAGAAAATTACTTTCCATTTTCATTTAACAATAAGCAATCAATTGCAAAAGCAACAACAACAACAACAACAACAAATGCAACAAGTAATGCAGCAAGTTCAAAGCAAAGCTAACGATCTATTAGAAGAAAGTAAAAACAACTAAGAAAACACAATGAAAAGACAAAGGAGACGCCTCCTACACAAGCCAGTTGGGGCAGCTGTCAGCTGATGCCAATCAGACAGACAAACAGAGACAGAGACTGAGACTGAGAGAAAGAGAGAGACAGAGAAAGAGAGGGAGAGAGAGAGAGAGCATGAATGGGAAAATCCGTATGGCTGTTAACTGGTTTTCATTTTCGGCTTGGAAAAACCAAACGCTCGTTTGCCATTTTTAGTGGCAAAAAAAGCGACTGCATCATAATGAAAGTGAAATGCATTGCGCAGATGGCAGTCGATGGCAGTTACCAGATACAGATACAAATACAGATACAAATACAGATACAAATGCACAAGCAGTGCCAAGATACAAATGCGACAAAGAGAAAGAGCGAGAAAGAGATGGAAATGGAGAGACAGAGAGTTAGAGAGAGAGAGAGAGAGATGGAGAATGTAGCGGCAAGTAAGTCAAGTGCAGTTGGCATTTGTTGCAGCATGAAATGGCACAGACACGCACTGCACACACACACAAACTTTACACACACTTCACACACACACACACGCACACACAGGCATACTTGCAACTTCAACTGTTTATGGTCAGAAACTTGTGTGGAATGCAAAGCGCTGGCGCGTCATCGACTGACTTATTTGGCATTTAACGTTAATTGGCAAGAAAAGCGTTGCCAGCCATCATTTGCATACACACACACACACACACAAACACATTGATGAATTATGTCAACCTCACTTACATACACACATACACATATACACATACATACAAATATGTACTTATGTCGTGCATAACCACTTCAATGTCAGATCAGCATTGAAGGCCGCTGCTGCTGCTGCTGCTGTGAATGAAGTTTTCTCTGCACTTGAAGTTTTATCTGCCTCTTGCAAGTCATACACACACACACACACTCATAAACACTTATATATTTATTGATATATGTATGATATTAATTCAATAACTTGGGACTCCAACTTGACATTGAGTCTAGGGTGTTGTGGTAGGGCCAAAAGCGATAAGCTTTAATCCCCTTTTAGATTGATTAAAAATGACTTTTCTGCTTGACAGGAAGTCCTTGAAATTATTGGTTAGATAGAAGAAATGAACGAATATCTAAAGTTTAAATTAAGTCTTGATACTCTTGCAAACATTTAAATTGTATTGTACATTTAATTAATCTACTAATTATATTAATAAAAACTATTTATACTGTAAATATTTATCTCGACTGATTAAAGCTGATCAAGAATCTATATTCTGTCTGACGTCGAATCCTACAGTGTTCTACAAACATCAGGACAAAATTATAATACCATCTACCAATGTAGAAAAACTTCAACAGCGGTTGCTACAAAGCACTTTCCGTTTTATCATTTGGTGGCAACGCTGTTAGGATATTTATTGATAGTTGACTGCCATTAGTGTAACTGTACTTCATTGTTATGCCTTGAAAATGAGCTCGGTATTTGAAACAATTTCAAATGCCACGAAACTAAATGTTGTTGCACCTTTACAAAATAAAGACATTTCTCTGGGTATTTTTAATGTGCGTCGTCTCATTGTGATCAATAAATTAACCTCTATTTGTAAGCCAAATAAGTAATGTGCATAACTCTTAAAGCAAACAACAACAACAACAACTGAAACAACAATGCAACATCAATTCACAGCATTTTTTTGTGTTTTTGTTGGTTACATTTCACTGATTTTGAAAGTGAACGTTTCTGCGCAGGCGTAATCGGAATCGGAATCACGACTCGGCGCATGCATTGTGGGCC
This sequence comes from Drosophila fungiperda, assembly GCA_035042345.1. Taxonomy (NCBI): domain Eukaryota; kingdom Metazoa; phylum Arthropoda; class Insecta; order Diptera; family Drosophilidae; genus Drosophila; species Drosophila fungiperda. The sequence continues at coordinate 2,628,485 of JAWNLM010000278.1, read as the reverse complement.
TGCACAGTGTGGCAAATGCAATGAAAAATGCATAAGCTGCCTGCGTGTCATTGAAACACCACACCATTGTCGTGATTTGTTATTATCATTTGCACACAATGTTGTGGCAAATGTTGCTGCTGTTGTTGTCGCGTGTCTGCGTCGATGTTGCACTCCTGATAAGACGCTGAATGTGATTATCAAAACGCGATGGCGAACGAATGGCAAACGAAAACAAAAAAACAAAACAAACAAAAATAACAAAAACCAGCCAAAACAAGTTGTAACTTGACCCACCTTGTTGCTACAGTTGTTGCAGTTGTTGATGCTGTTGAATCAACTCCGGCGTGGGTGAAATCCAAGGAGATGTATATATTTTTGGCCTCGTCTTGCTGCTTTTTTTTACTTTTCCAACGCGCCTACAAATGATTTATAATATATATATTTTTTTTGGTTTTTTCATTTTTTGCAGTTATACTTTTTTGTCCACCCTGCACAAAGGGGATATATAGCTATATTTAACGATATAAATAATTTTAAGTTGACTACGGCAACTTTTTTATCAGATGCCATTAGAACTACCCACAAAAAATGATGAAAAAACAGCAAAAAAAAGCAATTAATATCTTAATTAAATTGAATTTTATAACATTTTAATACTTTCATAATAAAGATTGTTAAAATGGGAAAGAACTGGAAAAGCAAATTAGAGCAAAGCGTTTTTTGAATTTATAACTCTTAGAATTGTAAATTGTGCACTTCATTTGAATGGAAAATTTGCTGATTACATTCACAGGTCATCAAACGAGACGAACTCTGATAAGAAATTGATTAATGCGTAAAATATAGAATACATATATGCCCCATCTTAGTTGATAGATAAGACACAAAAGATTTTTTTCTATGCTACGCAGGCAGAACTAATTTATAAATCTGTGTGAAACATATTCATTCTATCTGTGTTCTACTCCATATTACTGAATAATGCTATTTGGTATTGGAAAAAAACCTCAACTCTTAGAGTTTTAGTTACAGGGTATCTTACAGTCACGTACCCCATTGCAATTGCAGCAGTTACAGTTTTATTTCATTTGTTTGTTTTTTTCGTTGGTTTTTTTTTTGTTTGGCGCAGATACAGATACCATTTTGGCTTTGGCTTGCATATCTCTTGAGTTACATATTTGTATCGTCTGCGTCTGCCGGATAGACGACGACAACAACAACATCAACAACAACAACAACAACTGCAGCAACAATAACAACGACAACGACGTCGACGTCGACGCAGTCTCGAAGTCCGTTTGCTCTGCGTAGGCAGCTGCATCAGGTTGACCCAGTTTTCGCTTTTCATTTTATTATTTTTATTTTTTTTTTGGTTTTTGTTTTTGATTTTTGTGAAAATTATACGAAATGCAATTTTAAGTAGACTAGTTTTGATGCTTGTGCATTAATTTATAAGCTGTTTGCTCGTAAATCGCTCAATCAATTTAACACACATTTTGTTGCACCCCTCCCCCTCCCCCTCCACTCCTTATGGAGCACTTATTCAATTCAATTGAATGCAAGACGTAACAGAACAGAAAATTCCTACTAAACTAGTTTTGTGACTGGGCATTGAGTGATGGTTTCTTGGATTGTTCGTTGGTTTTGCTTGACAACGCAATGTGCATGCAGCACATTGTTGCACTACTTGCTACATTGCTACATTGTATGCAACCGCAAATTAGTAATACAATGCCGCAAATCAACTGCCACAAAAACACGCTCAACTGATGTAAACTGTGCACTAAAATCCATGAAAGTATTTTACATTTTGATTATATGCATTGTTTAACGATTATTTATGCGCACTTGCGCTGCACACAAATAGCAACAAATAGCAACAAAAGTTGCGGACTGTGTGCCGTATACGTGATATGTGTTGAGCGCATTCAAATGTATATTGCGCATACGCCTCGTGGAAACTTTGTTGGCAATCGCCTGTGTTTAATTTGAAGTGATTTATTGCAGGGGCTCATTAGCGTTGCTGGCATACAAATAACATCTACATAAATTATAGATGCAACCAAAAAAAAAAACTATATATATAATATATATGTATATATTAGAAATTATTCATATGCTGTTAAAGAAAGTCAGTTGAAAGTAATTACTTTTTCTTTTTAAATTTAAAGTTGAATAAACTATATTTTTTAATCAATTTCACACAATCGATAAATCCCATTTACTGTAAATAATTTATAATATTTCCTCAAGTATTTACTTTTAGTAGAAAATTGATTGCAATGCGAGTAATCCTGAAATACAGCCACCCACTACTTACACACACACACACACACAAAACTGTAAATATCAGAAAATAGTTTAAAGTACTTTTGTGATTTGCATTTTACAATAAACAAACAACAGCCAACACTTGCAAATACAAATTGGCTGTGGAAATCTGGTGGGTTCGTCTCACACCACACACATTGAATCAAACACACACACGCACAAACACATGCGCATCCAAGGTAGGCTCGTCAGTAAGCAGCCAAAGTCAATGCACTTTTCACACACACACACACACACAACTACATTGGGAGAGCGAGCCTGTTGTCTGTCCATTTGCGTGTTTAAGTTTTGCAATATTTTCATTTTCATTTTGAATTTTAATTTCATTTTCATTTCGCTGCGCGCCGCTCTCTCAACGTTATAGCTGGCGTTGACTGCGACGCTGGCGTCACGCTGCGCTGCGCTGCTTTTTAGCTTTGCAGCTGCTGCAGTTTACTGATCAATTTCACTTTCACTAATTATGTCATAATCAAAGCAAACTCTAAGCACTCACTCCACTGCAAAAAATTACTTATTAGCTTAAAGCTTACAGCCCCTATCCTCTTCTATAGTCTAGACAATTGTCTGTAATTAAATATATTTTGGGAACTTCGCAATTTTCTTTATGTTGTCTGTGCAATGTAATGCGACACACCCTCAAGGCAGAGCGAGAGAGTGCAAGAGAAAGAGAAAGAGCTAGATGAAGAGAGGGCAAGAGCGAAAGCTTTTAGCTGTAAGGGCTGCAAATTTTGTAGGGCGTATGCTAAAATTTATGGCATCGCTAGCTTTTGGGCGCACTATTTATTTTGTTGTCGTAGGTTTTTCGCAGCTGGGAGACTTACACATTTAAACAGACAAAAATACATAAATAAACTAAGCTTTAGATATGAGTAAATTAATTAAAGATGATATTTAATAAAATGAAATTGAATTTAATTTAGGAACATATTTTAATCATTTCAATAACGGCAAAATCTACTACTATTTATTTTACTGCCCAAAAAGTGCAGCAGAAAGTGCAAGTTGCGCTGCTCTCAGCGACTTTAGACTGCAATGAAGCTTTTTTCTTATATTTCTTATGCTCGCGCTCTCTTTGCACTCTCAGACTATGGCTCTCAAAGTCTCTCGTTCGCTCTCTCCCTATTTCGCTCTGTCTAAATTATTGAAATTGCACAAAGAAAAGTGAATCGTTGTTGAGCGGGAAGCTCAGTCACGGCAGATGCATTTGTATTTGTATGCGTGCGTTGTGCGCTGTGCGACGATTGTGTAAGTTTTTACATTGGAACAACAGCAACAACAACAGCGGCAGCAGAGTCTGCGGCTGAAACTGAAATTGAGACTGAGATTAAATCAAAAACTTGTTTTATGCTGCTAGTTGCAGCTGTTGTTGTTATTCTTGTAGCTGTTATTGTTGATGCAACGCTTGGCAACACTGGAATGGGTCGACTGTTGTTGTGCACGCTAGCTTAAGTGTGTTGTTGCAGGGGAGGGGTAGATGTGCGTTGAGGCCACCCCTAGCAACGATTTACGGCCAGAGTAATTAGAGCAGTTGACGTTGCCGTTGACGTTATCGCTCGCGTCGACAGCGGCAGCGCTGCAGCTTTAACTGCACATTAAGCTTTGACAGCGAGTGCAGCGTTGCATTTGCGTGTGCGCTTCTTATTATGTGTATGTGTGTGTGTGTGAGTAAATGAGTGAGTTGGTGTGCGAGTTTGTGTGTGTATGTGTGTGTTTTTGTGTGTGACTGACCTATCTCAATGCAATGCGACTTGAGCTGTTGCTTTTGTTACACACATGCACACACAAGTATAGACAAACAGCAGAGAGAGAGAGAGAGACTGAAACGGAGACGAGCAGACAGTTGCGCTCATTTATCTTTTATTTTTATAAGTTGATTGTTGTTGCTGCTGCTGCGGCTGCTGTCGTCATTTGTAGTTGTTGCTGTTGACTGTTCACATCGATTTTAGTTGTTGTTGCTGTTCTTGTAGACAGCATTTGCATTCATCGTACACTTTGCCCCCTTGTAAAGCGTTTTTTATTGCATATTACATTTTTGTTGGAATAAGAACAGGCAAAAAAAAGAGGCATTGTTTAAATGCTCGTTCATAAATTGTTTTCACACGCAATGCAGGCGGCGAACTTGTTTTGCCGATCAGCTCAAGTTGCTGTTGCTGTTGTTGTTCTGATTCTTGTTGTCGTTATTTTTATGGTTGTTAATCACTTTTGCTGTAATTGTTAAGGGGCAGCTTAACGTGCAGTTTGTAATGCTTCTTGTTATGTACTCTTTCTTTTATGTGGCAAACATGTGGCATGTAAATTACCATAGAAGCAGTTGCGTTGCAAGCATTCAATTGAGAATGGAAAGAGACATATACATAAACACATACAACATTTAGGGTAATTGGTTTTTAATTATATTTATGATTGCTAAATAAACAATTAAATACATAGGAGACATTTCAGAGTCTAATATTAGTTTATTGTCGATTTTTAAAGCTCAAGTTTTTTAATTTGCTATAATTCGGTTTCTTCTTCTTATATTGCAGTTACCAATCCTAAGCTACAAATGCCAACTTCAACTAAAGTAAAAAATAAGTAAGTAAATTGACTTTTAAAGTAAACAATTAACCAGAAACATATCCGCATACACTGGCACAGCCTTAAATAAATACTTCATTTAAAATGTAACGCTGAAAAAAACCACTTGGCGCATGGTAAAAAATTCCCCAAAAAGGGTCACAAATACGAGAACAACAAAAAGAATGAACAAAAATAAACCTACAGCAAAATTATCAACTCACGCACAACGAAAATTATGCACAGAATTTTAAACAATTGAAAATATTGTTAAAGAGATAGAAAGAGACGGGCAAGAGGAGGGCGGCAGCCAAAAAGTGCGACGCAAAAACCGCTCAGTACTTTTATAAACAAATAACGATGAATAAAATACTTCAAACAGAGAGCCACGACTAGAGACCAATCCAGTCCAAACCCAAGTACAGCCCCAAGCAATCTCCAATCCACATGCCCCCGGGGCAACCACTTGACACTTTAAGTGCGGCTCTTAGATACGAATGAATTTCATAGTTCGCTGCTTATTATGCAAATGACTAAACGAACTATTCACATGCGTGTCTCTAATTAGGCGTTAATTGCTAGAATCAATGGACATCATCATCAACTACAGATTTATGAGCATTATGCTAAATTAGCCGCAGCAGCCAAAAAAAAAAATGGGAAAAATGGAGAAAAAAATAACAATTTATAAGACTTCAATTAGCGTTATAACGGTATAGCGGCCTGAACATTTAAGACAAGTTAACACCTCAACGCACCTTGCTGTTGGCAGGTTTTCTCTCTTTTGCCCAATCACCTGTACCAGGACCTGCACACACACACACACACATACACCAAGATACCGCAAAAGCCGCTTAAATCAGCAGCTCAATCAATCAGAGGAAAGGTTCTGCTTAAATTAAGAATATTTTTTGTAAATGGCAGCCGCAACGCTTCTCTGGCATTGACGTTGACAACGATGACTCCTTTTCGGCCCAGCACAGTAGAACAATGTTGTCAAATAAACTTAAAAAAAAATGACTATATACAAACTATAATGAATTTCAATTGGTTTTTATATGGGAAGATCTTTGTAATTCACTTTCCTAGACTTGCCAAGCTCGAATTCCATATTAAATAATATATTTATGGACAAATTATTTAGACGTGGATAGGCTTAACCAAAATCAAAATATTCTTAGATGTTGTGAATATATTAAGATGATATCAAATAATAAATAATACTTGATGATAATAATATAGAGATATATAAGCAACATCTATGAATATAATCAAAAATGTATTTCAATCATTTTTTGAGAAATTACAAATGATTTGTATTTTGCGACACTGTGCCACAGAAATGACAAATGTAAATTGTGTCGTGAAAGAAAAAGCAATCGCTTGAATTTATTTTATTTGATTTTGTTTTTTTTTTTTTTTTTGGTTGTTGTCGGCAATATGCTTAAATAAATTTGAACATCTTTTTTTTCGGCTGCCACAATGCACGTCAGCGCCATGTTTCTGATCTGTGTGGCAGATACTAAAATTCGAATTGGAACGTTGCAGGTAGTGGAGAACACGGGGTGGGTGGGGTTGCGAAGGAGGAGCCGCAGCTCCCGACTTAATGCAGTCCGCTTAAAATGCATTTTTGATTGCATTTCATTAGGTTCACTTCTTCTTATTTTTGGTCTTATTTTTTTTGGCTGTCGCTTCGCTTGTTGCGAGCATTTCAAAAATTTATGCACACTTCGCTGCCATTTTGAGGTTGTTAATTTTGTTGTTGTTTTTATTTTTTCTTATACTTTTTTTCGTGGGTTTCGTTTTGATTTTTTATTTGACTGCTGCTGTTCTTTTGCTTCATTTCTTACCTTTTTGGCATTTTTAACAAGCGCCGTCAAAAAGGAAGTTTGTTTTTTTTTCTCATTTTTTCATGGATATTTTTTCTTGTATTTTTTTGTTGAAAGTGCGCATAAAGAAAAGCAACTGCGGCGGCAACAAAATAAATAAAATATATACACTTAAAGCCATGTGCAAAAACCGTTCAACATTGTGTGTATCTTATGGATATGAGTTCGCCACTGCATACACTTTGTGGGGGCATGGCAAGTGTGGCATTTAGTTAGGCAACATATTTATAATGTAAAATATGAAAGTATAACATTTGATTAATATTTATATAATATGTAAATATAAAATAAAAATATTGGCAAGCATATTTAAGGCATTGAAATTAGTTAAATATTAGCGAATTAGTTATGCAAAGCATAAGAAAATATATTTTTAGGATTGCTTTAGATAGTTTTATTTTGTTGTTGCTTTTCTTATTTTATAAGCTTGCAGGAGGTGTTCTAAATATGTCGAGCGGCTTGTAACGCATATGAATATATATATATTCTCTCTCAGTCTATATGTAGCCAAATCTTTTTTGTCTTGTTTGGTTTAGGCAGTTAAAGTCTTCTTATTTTGCTTTTCACATAAAATCATTAAGCTTTGAGTTGTATATTTAATTTAGATTAAGCGGGAACAATCGGTCGAAAGTTGAGTCCTTTTTTTTGTTTAAAAACTAATTAATTAAATTAAGCAGTTTATACTGCTCCTAACATTTAGACAAAGAAATATCAACATCATACTAATAATTCACATTCGATTTAAAGAAACAATTTTTGTTGAATTCTAGGGTATTCAAACTTCGGCTTGACTTAGATACCCTTTATATACTGTTGTTGAATTCTTGTTGCCGCACCTTTTGTCGCCGTGCCATGAATCATGTATACATATGTAAATACGATTCGCCGGCCATATAAACATGCGTGTTCCACTTTAAAAACCAAATGTGCATATATCCACATGCACATATATATATATATATATGTATTTGCATACGTACGTAAGGTATGTATGTAAGTCTGCTGGTAATCGTCATCGTAATCGCAATCGTACTTTTGCAATATTATTTTTTGTATAATCCGTATTTTCTGTTTTTGGGTCTCCCATAATCGCTTCATTTTCATGTTTTTGCCATAATAGGATTACAAAGCTAAAAAAAAAAAACAATAGCACATAAAAAAAAACGCTATGAATCACACCTAAAAAGAAATAACGAAAATCAGTTCAGATAATTTTGACACTTTCAGCATGAAAAGCCAGTTTCAATTAGTTTGATATCCATATTAATACACAATATAAATGCGTGTTATGTGTGTATATAATATATATGTAAATGTGCTAAACAATTTTGTGGGACTTTTTATTCTTTTTTTTTGAGTTATCTTCTCTGTCTGACTGTCTAAAAATTTGTTTATAAAAAAATAACAAGAACATCAACAAACAACAATCGCAATCGACTAAATCGTCGAAGTTATTGTTGTTGTTTTTTTTGAATTGGTTTTAATTTCGGTTTTGAGTGTGAAGGTCAAAGTCAAGGCAAAAAGTCAAGAAAAATAAATTGGTATAAAAAAATAACAACAACAAAAACTGCTGATTTCGATAGCTACTCAAATGCGAGCAGAGCTGTGAATGTGAATGTAAGTTTAACAATAAATACAAATTTATTTAGTATTCGATGACTATTTCCAAACTTTGACTGTCAGCTGGGCAAATATCATTCACTAAACAAGTGCATTTAAGTCATACTTTAGAAATCAACAAATTGCTTGCAAAATATTAAAATATATAAAAATTGCCGCACTGACTTTTAATGTTGTTAAAAAATATATGTTCTTTATGCGTTGCAAGATCTCAATAAAATGACAGATGTGGCTCAGATTGCACTGGGCTTATTTCAGTATGTATAGAATTTATTACGGCTTTAACCGAAATCAGAGAATAGAATTTAGAATAGCTGCTTTGCGCAATTTATTTGAATTGAGTTGCCTGCTTTGTTTTGATAAAACTTAAGTTTAATAATAGAATTATGTTTTCATAATAATACAAATTCTTCATTATTTACTGGCAAGCAACACCATAAAATACAATAATTATCAATTAGTTAATATGATCTCTGGTCGACGTCTCAGTTCGGGCTTCACTTCTATAAATTTTAGACAGTTTTTTTTTTTAATAAGCCTGCTTTTGCTCTGCAAGTTACAGTTACTATAATTCTCAGTTTTTATATGGCAGATGGTGTTGTAAGTTGAGGTTAGTAATTTGTTTTCGCCAGCTACTTAAATTATAATTTAAGCTGACTTGGCTAACTTCTTGGCTAATAAATGGCCACATAAAGCAAAAGTTTTCCAGACAAGTTCTAAATTATTTCTATGCTAAAAGTGAAATGTGGCCAAACCACTTTTTTTTTGCAGCCAGCTCATTATGAAGATGGTCACATGATAATGGAGACACTTCTGGACGATTTAAACTTCGACTGAGACTCCGACTCCGACTCCGACTGCGACTGCGACTTCAACTCCAGCACTATCGTTATGATCTTCATCATGGACATGATGATTGTCAGCAATTGCTGTTGTGGTTATTTTCTTATGCTAGTCTGCAATTTACTTTCAATGCTGGGTCTTCTAGGCATTGTTGTTGTGGCTTTCTTCTGTGGCTTTTGCACTTGTTGCTGCTGCTGCTGCTGCTGCTGTCAGCGTCTAGTCAACGCTTGTTGCACGTTGCCTGTGTGTCTGGTTTGTTGCATGTTGGCATGCAGCAGCAGCAGGCAACTGGGTATGCAATTTGCAATAGTTGCGCTTGCGCAATTCAAATGCATACACAGATATACACACACACACGCACACACATACACCTGAGCCAAACAAGATCGCGTAATAACTTAGTCAGCCACAACAACAAACAAACAGCAGCAGTTACGACTTGGCCAAGACGGAAGACGGAAGGTGTGGCAACCAGGCCGAAAAACCGGAAAAACGACACGCATTGAGAGTTACTCGACACACCCCACCCCACCCCCTCGTCCAATACTTCCTTCAACATATTCTAGGCATTGATAACTTTTGGTTTTTCGTCAATATTTATTACCATAACTCAAAAACTGTGTGTGTGGCTCAATTGAAATGGAAACCTCTCTTTGGGCGTCTTAATTGCATTTATTATGATTGACATCGAGAAACTAGCAAAAACAGAATTCAGCAATTGGACAAGTGTCATTTTTATGTAAGCAAAAACAAATTGAAAAACAATTAACAGTCTATTAAACCAAATTTAAAACAATATCAATAGACACAAATAAACATACATATATATATATATATATATATATATATATATATATTATATATACTTATATAAGAAGAAGGAAATGTCCAACTGTATGGCCAGTGGTGGGTTCAATGTGCTTTACCTGTCCTCTGCTGTGGTCAGGTACTTAGGCCAGCAGCGCATTCTCTAAACTCCACTGAGAACTGGTAACTGAGCATCTAACCACCAATGCAACAAACCAACAAACAAACTAACCAACAAACCAACCAGTCAGAAAGTCAGCCCTTCTGCCAACTGGCATTCAAATCTTCTGCTTCTGGCTGCTTTGCATATTTGCCATTTCCCATTTGCCATTTGCCATTTACCATTTGGCAGACTGTGCATTGAAAAGACAAACGAATGGTGCATCTTGCATCTGGAATCGGGAAATGTTAGCTATCAAGTGTAATCAACAAATTGTTAAGGATACTTTCAGTTATAATCAGCTTAAGTCTCCACTCAAATCAAGCTCAATTTCCCGATTTGTTTTGCTGTCTTCTCAGTTTATTTCTGTTAATATTATTATTTATTATTAAGTTACAAAATTGCCAAATCATTTTTTGTAATGTTGAGTTTTTATTTCTCACGTTTCTTACAATATTATTATTTTGTTTTCCTTTTTATTCCATATATTAATTTATTCATTCATTAATTTACACATTTTTCGGACTTTGTGAAATGTTTACATAATTATATATTTATTTTTTGTCATATTAATAAAATTATTCCATTTTAATATATAACTTTAATTTAACACTTTATTTTTATGAACCCTATTTTTAAATATGTTATTAGTACACATTAAATTAATAAATAAGTTATTCATGCAGCATAATTTATTGTACAGTCAACTTATATTTTAGAAACAGTTTTCATTTGAAATTTTTTACAATTAATTAACTCAAATGCGAAGTCAAATTCTCTGCTGATTAACAGCTTTATTCAAGTGAATTTAGTGCAACAAAGTGTGCAGTTCATTTTGATTGCTTCTTAATAAATTAAATAAGCACACTTTGCAAAAAAAACAAAAAACAATATTTGTTATTAGAAATATGCGCAGTACATTTTAAGAACAACAGCCAGTAAGACATAAATGAACTGCCTGCCAAATACCCTGTAATGCATATTTTTTATTGGGCGATTCTAAAATAGTTTTCACTAAGCTATAAATATGTACTGATAAGTTTATATACATATATAGCCGCTATCTATCCATCTATATATTTATATATAGGTTATCGAATTTAATTTTTATTATTGCATTTCTGCACAATTAGCTGCCATCTCTTTCGCACAGCAGCGCCACAAAGTTTCACTTTCATTATCAGTGAGTTTGCTTAATAATTTTGATAAGATTTGCCTCCTGCAGCGACTGCGTTTGCAACTGAACCAGGGAAAGGGGGCTGTGAGAGAGGTAACGAAATGGGGCTACGAAAAGCGAAATTTTTATTGTGTCATAGCTTTTTTAAATAAATATATATAATATATAATACTAATACAGAGTGGCGCAATAAAAAATTGAGACTCTGTACAAGACAACAAAGCAAAAAAAAAACAGAAAAACACATGAAACACCCTAAAAAAAAATTATAATCAGTGCAAAATTGCGAGTATTTTGGCTGACATTGAAATTGTTGACAGCAACAAAAACCACACAACAACACAATAATAAAAGCAAAATACATATACGAAACGTTTGTGATTTGTACAAACTGTTTTAATATTTGTTTTTTTAGCTTTTCTCTTTCTCTGTATATATAAAGTATATATATATATATATATATATATAAATGTATATGTATAATATGAGCATTATGTGCTGGAGAGCACACTCCATTTAATATGAGATCATCGTTAGCATATGCAAATCCCATTTACAAATACAATTTAGTCTGAATCTATTTAAAGATTTCTGATCTAATTTTTTGTATTTATGTAAAAAGGACTCTTAGTTCAACTTCTGTCAAAATATGTGGCAACAATAAATAATATAAACAGTTTTGTGCTTTTCTTCGGTCATAGACCCATCTAATCAATTAACCTTGAAAACTTATCAACTTAGTCGAATAAAAAAGATTGCCAAAAAAATGCAAAATATTTTTTTTTATTTATTTTGATAGGTGCTGTACAAAATAGGAACAAGTATATTATATATATGCATATATGTATCTGTAGCTGTATCTGTATCTATATCTGTTGACTGCGTTTTGTTGACGCTCTGCACATATATGTGTGTGTGTGTGTGTGTGTGTGAGTGTGCCTGAACTGATAAGCCGCTTTCTGCTGTTGCTGCTGCTGCTGCTGCCTTTTAGTATTTGCTTTTTTAATTGGTCTTTTTGTGCGACAATTTTTATTTCGTGCTGCGCTTTTTGCAATACGGAACTCAATTTCTTTGCTTAGTTTGATTTTGCTTTCCATTGGAGAAACTCGCATCGCTTGTTGGAAATAAACTTCGGATCAAAAATTCGATAAGGTTTTCAAAATGTGTTCTTGCCTGCATATATAATATATATATATTATTTTATATGCGCATACCTCAATTAAATAAAAGTAATATAAATTATTTTGTTGCCTATCCTAAAGGCGTATGTTTTGTGCCAACTTTAATCGAAAGTGGAATTTGAAGTGATAAAATTATATCAGTTGTGAATTACAAAGGTGCATAAATATTAATACTATTTATCATCGTTTGATCTTTAGATTATTTCTGCATTTAAAGTTTAAAACCGAATTTAGACGCGAAATTCATATTAATATGATGAATGGAATCTTACCAAAAGCATAAATTTGTCAAAACTTAAGTGATTTTCTAAACCTATGGTTTTTTAATCATGGTTTGACCTCTAGTTTAATCCTACATTTAAAGTTGAAAACGCAATTGTGACTCGAAATCCATGTTAAAATTATATTCCCAAATTTTTGTCAAAATTGAAACGATATTTAAGAATCAAGTCTAGATTAAAAAAGCATTGAATATTTTGAAACACATCCTAATTTATTTTGTTATACTTCTATTTTTTCATAGATAACACTGCCATATTGCAACATAGAAGTAACTGACTATAACAACAATAACACCAACAAGAACAACAACAACCAAATCTACCTCGTTTGCTGGCCAAGGACAACAAATAAAAAAACACACACACACGCACACACACACACAGACATACACACCAACACTCGTTTATGCACACTGTGTAATTAAAAAAGTGATTGTTGAAGAAAAAAAAAACAAACACACTAAAATCAATAGCGCAAATTAGGAAAAAACAAGACATTTTCCAATGTAGCTCAATCAAACGAAAAATGGAACAACAAATTTCCAAGCAGCACTAAAAGCCAAGAAGAAGAAACAGAAGAAGAAGCAAAGTAACGGTAAGCAGCAACAATTTCAGAGCAGGAGCAACAGAAGCCGAGCAGAAGTCAAGCTGTCACATATTACGTATACGCCACATTGTGCAGCATAATGAAACGCCTAAGCGATGTCGAGGCGCCACAAGCGCCCCACACAGAACAAACCCCAACCATAACAACAACAACAAATGGCCAACAGAAGCAGCAACAGCAGCAGCAGCAGCAGCAGCAACAACAGAAGCCAAGCAATGGACATGCCCATGGCAATACCAATGGCACTGGCAATGGCAATGGCAATGGCAATGGCAATGGCTATCATCAGAATGGAGGCGGTCGTCGGGATTCAACGCAGGCTTTCACGCCGCTGCTCGCCCAGCACAATAGCACAAATGGTGGCGAGGTGGTCGGGGAAGCGCTGGTGGGCACGCCCACAACACTGTACGAGAGCACGCCGAGCAACAACAACGAATGGAAGGCATCGGAGGACATCAACAATCTGAAGAACGGGTTGCTTAGCAATAACAATGGCCACAATGGCCACAACACTCACAACGGACACAGTTTGCGCGAAAAGTATGCACACGAACAGGCGCCACTAACTGGCGGCTATAAGTTGCCGCCACGTGGCAGCGAATCCGAGGAATCAGATTTCGATTCGGATTTAATTGGTGGCGGTGGTGGCGGCGGCGGCCTTGGCATCGATGATGGTGGCTCCAGTTGTGGCCTGTTTGGTTGCCGGCCGCGTTGGGCGCGTCGCTTTGCGTCGACGCATGTGTTCATGGTGGTGTTCCTGCTGGCGTACATCCTCCAAGGCATGTACTTGACATATTTCGTGTCTGTGATCACCACCATTGAGAAGCTCTTCCAGATCAAATCGAAGACAACTGGCTTTTTGCTCAGCGCCAGCGAAATGGGTCAGATTAGCACAGCGATGCTGCTCACCTATTTTGCAGGTCGAGGACATCGTCCACGTTGGATTGCCTGCGGCATGGTCTTGTTCTCGATTGCAGCATTTGCCTGCGCCCTGCCGCATTTCATCTTCGGGGAGCAGCTGATGCAGTCAAGTGTGTTTCTGCAGCCAGCGTCAGCGTCTGTGTCCTCGATGTGGAGCAATGCCACCAATCCGAATCTCTGCCAGCTTGGGGGCAATGGCACACTGGCGGGCAGCGAGTGCAACGAGCAGCGTCAACTGCAGCAGGCATCGCACACCAAGATCACGGTCATTGTGCTCTGCTTCTTCTTTGGTAGTCTGCTCAGCTCGGGCATTGGCCAGACGGCGGTGGCCACCCTCGGCATACCCTACATCGATGACAATGTGGGCAGCAAACAGTCGCCCATGTATATGGCGGTGACCATTGGCATTCGCATCCTGGGACCTGCCTCCGGTTTCATTGTGGGCAGTTTTTGCACGCGCTGGTATGTCAACTTTACCAATCCCGGCTTCGATGCCAGCGATCCACGCTGGATTGGCGCCTGGTGGCTTGGACCCGTGGCCATTGGCACACTCATGCTGCTCGCCTCCATTGCCATGTTCTCGTTCCCCAAGCAGCTGCGCGGCAAGCAGCAGACACAGGCAGCGGCAGCAGCAGCAGCAGCGACGGCAGCCAATCCATCACCAGACAAGGATGAGAAGCCCAAGCTAAAGGGTAAGTCAGCCCCAAAGATTAGTGAAGCATCAATTTTACATTTAGTTTTGATTAAATCATGTTAGTTTTTTTTCTGGGATTTAATTTAAAACATGAATTCATTTTTTAAATACCCTTCAAATCAAACTTTAGATTTCCCAAAGACTGTGCGCCGCCAGCTGAGCAATGATATACTTATGTTCCGGACGGCATCGTGCGTCTTTCATCTGCTGCCAATTGCCGGCTTGTATACGTTTCTGCCGAAGTATCTGGAGACACAGTTCCGGCTGGCCACGTACGATGCGAACATGATAGCCGCCTTTTGCGGCATCCTCGTCATGGGCATTGGCATTGTAATCTCGGGTCTATTCATATTGAAGCGCAAGCCAACGGCACGCGGTGTCGCCGCCTGGATTGCATTTACGGCGCTCGTCTATTCTGCCGGCATGATTATACTCATGTTCATTGGCTGCAGCACCAACGACTTTGCCGGCTACAAGGCAGGCGATGCCAACAGGTGTGTCTTCGTTTGGAGTCTCTTTCCAATGGGTAACTAATACATATTCATCTTTATCGATTTCCAGTCCCGCCATGATTGAGCCCGCGTGCAGCACCGCACTCAACTGTACCTGTGATAAGGAGAATTTCGCGCCCATCTGCGGCACCGATGGCAAAATGTACATCTCGGCCTGCCATGCCGGCTGCAGCAGCTCCATGCTGCGTGCCAGCGACAATCGCACACTCTACTCCGACTGTGCTTGCATTCCAAATGGTATATCACAACACATCTAATATATATATATATATATAATATTATAAGTCACCAATTGAAATTATTAATTGAAAATTATAAGTTTTCCCCAAGTTTAATTGAATTTTATAAGTTTTAAATTAATTGCTCCCGTTTAATTTTATATAATTTACTTTGCAACTTTTATTGTATCTTAAAAAAATGTGTTAAATGTTAACTTACTTATTATAAACAAATACATTTTATTTTGAGATGTTCCTTTATGAATTTGCCATATCAGTGCCTCCAAACCAGATTATGATTTTTACTCATTTATATATCATATCAAATATTTTAATCAACGTTTTATATATATATATTTTTTCTTATCATTTCAGTTGCTGAAGCGGTCAATGGTTACTGTGATAATAACTGCAAGAACTTTATCTACTTTATACTGATTTTTGCCATTTGCGTATTTATGCATTCCACCTCCGAGGTGGGCAGCATGCTGCTCGTCATGCGGTGCACACATCCTAAAGGTAAACCAGGAAACCCCATCTACCCATGTAATGTACCCTAACTAAAATGTACTCTTCTGATCAAATAGATAAGGCAATGGCAATGGGTGTCATACAATCGGCCATTGGTCTGTTTGGTAATGTTCCTTGTCCGATTATCTATGGCGCTGTGGTGGACTCGGCCTGCCTCATATGGAAGTCAGTGTGTGGCAAGCATGGCGCCTGTTCGCTCTACGACGCGGACACCTTTAGGCAATACTTTTTGGGTATGTTCTATAAAAAATGTCTATCTAAATCCGTCTATAATTGAAACTCTCTCGCTTTTTGCAGGCATTACGGCTGGCATAATGTTTCTAGCGTTTCTCATGGATCTGGTCGTGTGGCAGAAGGCGCATCGCATTGACATTGCCCCAGATCAGCCGGATGGGGCAATGGCAACGGGTGCGCCTGCCACCCGCCTGGATGTGTCCGAGTCCAAGCAGCCAATAGCACCGCCACCGGATACGACGGTCTAAGCGTAAAAGGAAAAGAAAAAAATTACTTCGATGCAAAACAAGTACAGAAAAAATACACACATTGCAAGATTTCCAATAAATGTTAACCTTAATTGTTAATTAGTTATCATTTTGTCTAGTTGTTTAGCCTAGTGCAAGAGTTATGTATTTAGTTAAGTGGCAATTTTTGGACTCAACGCAATGAGCCCGATGAGAAGAAAACCTCATTAAAAATTATAATGCGCTCATACATAAAATATATACATATATATATATACATACATATATACATTTGTATGTCAATGTGTACTCTTCGTGTAAATCTCAACGTTATAGCATTATAGAAATCTGTCTATCTACATCCTGTGTAGCGTTACATAATACAGTAATTTTACAATAAATTTACATATGCGACCATAATATACAAGTATACAAAACAAAACAAAACAAAAAATAACAAACAAAAACACTATATGTAAAACGGCAAAAACATTTATTATATACACAATATGAAATTTAAATAATATATATATATATATATATATATGTTTTTATGTATGTATAAACATTATATGTGTATATGTATGTACATTTTATATATAATTGCAACCTATCTGTGGTAGTTAAATTTTAGTTAAAATTCAAAATAAATGTATAAGTTTGTCATATAAAACAATACGAAAAGAAATTAATGGAAATATAAATTATGTTTAAAGCGTATTGGATGCCTTATTATTTTATTATAATTAATATGAATACACGATGATAGTTATTAACGACATTTCATTTCATCCGTTTATTGAAATTAGGCGTATTCAGAATATAAAACGTTCACTCAGCGTTACGTAATTTGTACTCACATAAAAGTAAATAAAAATATAAATGCAGCTCCTAAACAACAACTTTAAAATTAACGACTATCAAACTAGAAATTCAAAAAAACTGACAAATTTTCGATGTCAAAATCAATCGATAACATTTGCGCACTGTTAGCGCTTACAGACTGTTGGCAGATCAATAGTCATTAACAGAACCCAACTCTGTTGAGTGAGAAAGCTATATTTGTTGAGAACGCAACGAAAAAGCTTTTCTTTTAGATAATAAATTGTTTACAATCAATAACAAATTTATTAGTAACTTGGAGATACGGCTACTATTAGATTTTGTAAGCGTAGCATTGGTATTATGAGCATACCACTGAAGCACTTCAAGCAAGGTGAGTCAGCAAAAATGTCAGCTAAAACGAATATCACTCTGGTGACACTTGAGCCACTTGATAAATAACCAGTTTGATGGACTTTAACTGATAACTGCATGCGTCATTAACAGGTACGGCAAAGCCCGAATTGCCCGAGGATGGCATCTTGCGCTTCTACTTGATGCACTTCTGCCCGTACTCGGAGCGCGCCTCATTGGTGCTGGCCGCCAAGCAGATACCACATCACAAAATCTACATTGATCTGAGCGAGAAACCCGATTGGTATACCGACTACAGTCCACTGGGCAAGGTGCCGGCCATTCAACTGACTGCCGTCGAGGGCCAGCCGGCTCTGGTGGAATCGCTTGTCATTGCCGAGTATCTGGATGAGCAGTATCCAGGTCGGCAGCTGTACCCCGCAGATCCCCTACAAAAGGCCCAGGATAAGATACTCATTGAGCGTTTAGCTCCAGCTGTCAGCGCGGTTTATCCATTGCTATTCACCAAAAACCCACCAGCAGATGCTTTATCCAAATTCGAACAAGCCTTGGATGTTTTTGAGCAGGAGATTGGCAAACGGTGCACACCCTATTTTGGAGGCGAGCACGTTGGCATGGTAGATTACATGATCTGGCCCTGGTTCGAGCGTTTTCCTGCTCTTAAACTGCTGCTGCCCGAGAAATACGAGCTAGACAAAGATCGTTATGCGAAATTGCTAGAGTGGAACGAGCTTGTTGCTCAGGATGAGGCCATTAAGGAAACGGCGATGGACAGCCAGATGCATGCTAAATTCATAGCAACTCGCCAGGAGGGAACACCTAACTATGATGTGGCCTTTGAAAACTTGTAGATTGAATCTTGCTGGAATTATACAGTGTTGTACTTAAATAAACCTTAATTAAAAACTGATAACTTTTACGGAATATTGATAAGATGTAATCTAAAGAAAGATTAAAGTTTCTGCTTCTTTGATCTTCAAGATATAAACACTGACGTCAGCAAATATGTTAGTTATATATTTATGGATTAAGGATAACGCACTTTATTTATATCGTAGTAATTTCTTATAACATTATGATATACCCCTACTCCTCATCAGGCATCCTTCACCAGCAGATTGTAGTTGGGTTTGCCAGCCCTGCGTGTGCGCAGAAATTCCGCTTGAACTTCGGCCTCCATGTAGAATGCCATCACGGCCGGATCACGTTTCATGCGTTCCAGCCACAGCGTCTATATATAGTAAAACAAATATAGTGATGAGTCCCAACTAGTAGATTACCTGTCTGAGCACTCACCAGTTGTGGAAAACGCTCCGCATCGTAATTGTAATCGTCGCCACGTTGCAGCTTAAGCAGCTCCAGTCGCTCACACCATGGCCAGATCATGTAGTCCAATATGCCCGTCTGTTCGCCGCCAAAGAATTGTGTGGCACGCCTACTCAGCTCGTACTCGTAGCTGTCCAGGCCCGACCAGAAGGGCTCCAGCTCACCGCCATCAGATGCCTTGAAGAATGCGCCGAGCACGGCACCAAACCGTTCGATGAGCAGCTTCTCCTGCACCTTCTTGAGCGGATCACGTGGGTAGAGCGGACGCAGTGGATACTGCTCGTCCAGGTACTCACAGATGAGCAGCGATTCGGTTAGCACCTGTGGACCCGGCTCTCGCACCAGTTCCAATGCCGGCACCTTACCCTGTGGATTTTTAACGAGCAGCCAGTCTGGCTTTTCTGTGAGATTTATGTAAATGCTGTGATAGGGTATCTGTTTGGCGTCCAACACAAGATGCACTCGCTGAGCGAAAGGGCAGAAGCGCATGGAGTACAGCCGAAGTATCCCATCCTCAGGCACATCCGGCGTCGGGGATCCTGTCAAGACAAACAGGGAGAGAAAGATTAATTAAAAGGATAACGCCAGCTGCTGCTGATGGGTGCTTACCTTTAGCCAAGTGCCTGCCGCTGCTCATGATGTGTGCGAATCAACTGGTGACCAGATCATCTCAAATTCGCCACTATATAAAGTGGCTGATTCGAGCGCCCTTCACTTGCAGGTGTAAGTTACTCCACTGAACTTGGTGGCCATGTGTTAACGATAACCTTTGCGGCGTGTGGCATACATTCTGGTGCTAAATACATACAGTGAAACCTGGCTAAGTACAACTGACAGAATTTAGATTAGCATTATATGTCGGGAATATAAAATTATACATTTTTATAAAATACTTGCTTTGCTTAAAGACACTTTTTCATAGAAAATTTGTAAAACCATGAAAAATGATTTAAATTCAAATATAATATAATATTATTATTAAATAAGTAAATATGGCACTGTTTTATTTAATGTCCACTAATAACATATAAGTGCAAAAAATACAATTTAATAAATGAAATAAAATTCAAATTCAATATTGACATTTTTTGATATTAATCTTGAAAAACTTTATCAAATTTCAATCAATAAGAAAATAAAATGTTTAAATAGACTAAATTTATGAAATTTAAATGAATAAAACCGAAAATAATTAAAGGATAAATATTTTTAGTTGGGTTTTACGGAAAGTATTATGAATTCTTAGCCTCAGCATTATTCTTTCCCTCCCCAAAGCCAAAATTCAAAAATCTAAACGTATAAATCCAAAACTGATTTATTACAACAATTTTTGTTCACAATTATTTAATATAAATCGCATAATTTAATAAAACAGATAATCAGAAATGTCTTAATTAAAAAAAGTGACTGGCACTCAGGCAAGAAGATCGTAGTTTGGATTGCCGGCTGCGCGGCCTGCACAGAATTCCACATGATCTTCCGGTTTGATGAAGAACGATTTCACCGCCTCATCCTGGAGCAGAAGCTCGATCCAAGCGTTCAGTTTGGCAAAGCGCTTCACATCGAAGCTGTACTTTTCCTTGACGACAGCCTTCAGAACTGCCAGACGCTCGAACCAGGGCCAAATCATGTAGTCCACAAAGCCTGGCTTTGAGCCACCAAAATATGGTGTACCACGCGTGGCCAGCTCCGACTGAAATACATCGAGAGATGTCCAGAATTCATTGATATCCCCACCATGGAACAAAACCTTATAAAAACCACCAGTGGCAGTACTGAAACGCTCCACCAATATTTTATCTTGGGCACGCTGCAGCGGATCCTTGGGCAAGAGTGGATACTGCGGATACTTTTCATCCAGATACTCGACTACAATCAACGATTCGATGAGCGACGGCTCACCCTTTTCGGCGACCAACTGCAGCGCGGGCACCTTCAGCAATGGACTCACATCCAACAGCCATTCTGGTTTATCTGTGAGATTAATGTAGACGGTGTGATGGGGCACCTGCTTGGCGATCAGTGTTAAATGAGCTCGGTGCGCATAGGGACAGAACCGCATGGAATAGAGGCGTGGCAAGCCATCATCCGGCAACGCCGGCTTGGAAGAACCTGTATGAATAATACAAAAAACATGAGATTGCAATTTCAAACCAGGGCTGCACAATCTACATGATCTACAAGGTTTTTTCAAAGTATTTACATATTTTCGACAGCGATTTTATCACCTACCTTTGCCCAAATGTTTGCCAGAGCTCATAATTAATGCTTGAACTTTAATAAGGAAAAGAAATATGCGTTTTGCAAATCAATTTAAATGCCACTTGCTTAGCACAAGAAATATTCCTACCAGCCTTCTGCGAATGACGAACAGCAACTAACAACATAATTCGCTCTTTGTTACCTTCAAAGCTTCGAGAGCTAAAGCTGTTTCACTTTGACTCCCTCAAAAAGCTCATTAGGGTTATATACGGATTTTAGTTGTGTGTGTGTGTTTATATGGTTGTTTATAAATACACACATACATACACAGACATTTACTATCATATTAAGAATCACGAATCACGCTGACTTGTAAATATAAATTAAAAACATATATATTTGTTTGTATATATTTGGGGGAATTGATTTTTTCTTTACAACTTTATGACTTTAATTGATTTGTCAACTACTAAGTACACACATTTATATAAGTAGTTGGTTTTTTGATTTTGTTTTGGTTTTTTGGTTTTTTTCGGCGGCCATCAAAAAAATTAACTTATCCTATTTACAAAAAGGCGTAAAAACACTCTTGCAAACCAAACCAGTAATATAAATATATAAAAAAAAATATAAATACAAATGCAGCGGCAAATGCTAAATACAAAATATATTAAAAATACTATTCAAATAAAAACCGATCAAAAAATTACAACATAAATAAAATACCGCCACATTTCATATTATAAAAAAGCATTCATTTGACATTTGACAAAATTTGACAACTTCTTCCGCAGAACATACAGTTTAGAGATAATACGATTCATCAAAATAAATTATATATATATATAAATATATATATATTACATCGTTTTATCACTAATCAAAATGTTAGCCAGATTATTACATTTAATATATGCTTAGGTTGTAAATTGTTCAATTCTTGAATCGTTTTTTAATTGCGTCTTGTTGTTCGCGAGTGGGGGATTAAATTTTAAAACTACATAGATTTAAAAATACTACCGAGTTAAATTGTTAATTGTATGTGTTTTTCTTCTTTTTGTTTTGCATCGTTGCCTGACGATTCCGATTCTAAATTTCGTTTACAGTTTCGTTTGTTTTTTTTTAATTTTTCTTTTTTAGTTTTAGTTTGTTGCTTTATAAAATATGCTTGTATTTGCTGCATTTTGATCACGGTTCTTGCTGTTTCATATAAATATTTTTTATCTTTTTTTTGGTTTTTTTTTTTTAATTTTGATTACTGGAACGACTTGATTTTTTGTGAAAAAAATGTTCATCTTATTGCTTCTCTCACTCGTGGCCTGACTAATGGTGGTCTTGTTGTTGTTCTTGTTGTTGTTAATCGTTTTCGACTTGGAGTTGTTTGTTGCTCTGTCCAAAGTGGATTCATGCCTGCGATGAGCTGGCGACCACTGCCAGGCCTGGTGACGCTGCTGCACCATTCCCATTACTGGAGCTGCTCCGACTGCTGAGTAGACTCTGTCCCCCCTGCCGGCTGGAATTCATGTACCTTCTGTGGCTGGCAGTGTCTTGTATTTGGCTGACGGATGCCGTTGAAGAGCTATTGTTGTTGCTGTGAACAAGTGAACAGAGGTTCAGCATATGCTCGATTAGGTTTGGGCAGCGATTTTAGGACACACACCCCTTCTGTTCGCCATCCTTTTTGCTATTGAACATGGCCAGTTCGATTTCCGTATGCTGACTGTTCATGTGACGCACCCACTCCGCGGGCGTTTCAAAGGAGCTGCAACAAAAGAGCACAACTTAAATATTTATCCGGCTAGTGGGGCGAAGGTTAGCAAGTTGAACTTACGTGGAGCAGAGATCACAGAGTAGCGTCACATGATCCATATTGTTCTCCTGTTGCTGTGAATGCGAATGAGGAGGGATGGTTGGATGAGTTAGGGTCTTGGCCAATACAGGGGCTGCTCCAACGGCACTCACCGACACTCTGCGTCGCTTCTTTGGCACATAGGTCTTCAGCGCTCTCAACGTTAGATTGCCGCTCGTTGTGGTGCTGCTGCTGCCAGTGCCACTGCTGCCACTGGCTGGCTCGGCGGCATGGGTGCCCAGGTGGCGAACCAGCATTTTGGTGTCTTCAAACGATTTCTGGCATATCTCGCAGACGAGCAGCTTGAAGTTGTTATAGTCGCGCAACGTGTGCTCCTCGGACTCATCCGGCGGCGAGGCACTCGCCTCCATTTTAACGGTGTTTATCTTAAAGTCAAGCGGCTGTTTGGGCGACAACGGCGCCTCCTGACTGTGTTCGTGAAGGTTGTCGTTGGACATCGATGATGTGGGATTGTTAGACCAATCTGTCGGCTCCTGTTTGATCGTCAGAAAACTGTGCGGATGCGGCGGTGGTGTGACCAAACGAGGCGCCACTGACACCTCATACGACTTGACCACATGCTCATAGTGTGGCCCATCAAAGTACTCATGAGCAGGAGCTGAAATTCTCGATGGATTAGAAACGATTGTTGTCTGTTATAATCAATCAGTTTACCTCGCTCACAGGAACGCTCGCGAAGCAGACGTCGCTCATAGACCAGGCCCACATCCTCGCGATCCCGCTCACAAAGTGGATCCTCTCTATCCCGATCGTATTCCGAGCGGCGCAGCGTTGAATCCGCTGACTCGTTGGAGGGTGCAGCCAGCGGGCAACTGTTGCAGCCAACTTCTGTGCAGATGGACATCGTAGGTGGTGCTGGTGGTGGTGGGGGTTGGGTTTGTGGCTGTGGTTGGGATTGTGATGCAGCGACACTGTTAGCTGCCGTTGACTGTGATAGACCCTCGACTTGTGTGGCTGCAGCATAGCAGCACTTATCATCCGGATCGATGGCCACCTCCTTGTTAACGGAAATGCCATGTAACTTGCTGCTGCTCGCTACACTCAGCAGTCCCGTATGGCTGGCTTTCTTGGGTGACTTGACAATCACAGGACTATCTTTTGGCATTACGGAAGCGCCCAAGCCGCGAAACTGCTGCTGATGATGATGAAGATGCTGTTGCTGTTGTTGCTGCTGCGAATGCGAAAACGCAACCAAGTGATCGAGAGTATAACGAGCTGATCCGCTGCTGCTGCTGCTACTCCCAGGCTTGTTACTGTACAAATCAACGGGAAGTTGTGTGGACATCGGTGGCGGTGGCGCCAACGATGATCGTGCGCCATTCGAAACATACAGCGCACTCGGCTCACGCTGATGATGCTGCTGTAGGTGATGGCCATGGGAGGAGCTTGTAGCGCCACCACTGGAAGTGCTGGTGCGACAAAGACCTCGTATCTTTAAGATTTCGCCGCCACGCAACACCTCGTTAAGTATGTCGTTGGAGACGGTCGCCTCGCCACTATACATATACTGGACGAGTATCTGTATGGCACGATGACTCAGATCTGGCGGAAGCACAATGTAGAGAACGCCGTTGGGCGCCGTTATTGGCGCCGTCTCAAACATGGTGGCAAAGAACTGGCTGCAGGAGCTCAATATGAATTTGTGCGCCGATATGCCCACAGTGGGTATATCCGAATTAATGCCATTATTGCTATACGAACTGTACAGCATAACGTCGGCAAATTTCTCATTCCTAAGAGAGAGAAAGAGAGAGAAAGAGCGTGGGGATTGAGTCAAGTTATAGTTTTGCTACAAAGCTCTATTGTTTTTGTTTACTTACTTGTAGAGCGTGGCAATTGAAGTGTTTAAATAGGACACATGCGAATCCCACTTTAGGTGATAGTTTTCGGCAGCCATTTTTGTGGCCGCTTAGTGTTTCTTTAACGCCTGGAATGCTGCAATTGGCGTCAACCAACTCCTCCTGTCTGCTGGGGCAAAACAATAACAAAATCAATAATAAAAATCGATAAGTGGCGCGCAAGCATTTAAAAATCTCCCCGGCGAACGTTGCGCAACACTGCGCACGCACATACCTATATATCGCTCAACTATCGGTCTATCGAATAGTGTTTTATGTTGTTGCTTACAGCATGCAAGTGTTTTGTTTATTTTTATTTTAATATGTCCACAAGTCCAGAATTTGATATACGCCTCATTGAGATGGTGCGTGCAAATCCCAGCCTATACGAAGATGATTTGCGTCAAGCACCCTACTGCACACTCAGGAAACGGAAAACGGAACTCTGGTCCAGCATTGCAACGTCCCTTAAAACAGACGGTAAGATTGAGAGTATAAAATGAAGGCATTCCTTTTATCTATTAACAACTCTTTGTAGTCAGCACATGCATAACTCGCTGGAATTATATGAGAGAGAAACTACGCAAGGAGCAACTCAAGCCGAATTCCGAATGGAGTCTATTGCCAAAACTGCGCTTTATTCGACAACATAAACACGGAAGCAGCAGCAGCAATCATCACAAGGAGCACCAACAACAGACGCAGGCAGTGAACCCCGTTGAATGGTGCGCACTCAGTCCTGGGCAGTTAATTGAACACAACGTGGAGGACGATATACTGCAGGAGGCAATGGATGAGCAGCATGTGACAGCAACAATGGTTATTCCACCGGCAACAACAACAGCATATTCAACTGGCGATGATCCCATGAAACGAATTGATGCATTGTTGCAAGGCTTGGGCGTTAATCGCTCCAAGGCAGAGAAGAAAATCCTTGCCTATTTGTGCAAATGCAATTTGCGTGCGCTTAACGAGGAGCAAATCGATGATATATTTATTTAAGTCAAATCTCAAACAAACGTAAAAAAAAGCACTGATTAATTTTAATATACATAAAATGTGTAATGGATTTTTGGGTTGGTCGCAGAAAAATCGAAGTAGGAAGCCAAAAAACTAACTCCTCCTATGACGCAGTTAGTTGACGGCGCCTCTTGTTGTTGCTGCTGCTGTTGGTCAAAGAGTGCGCGCGCAAGCAATAACATGTCCAATAACCATGTCTGGCAACTGGGTGGGTGGCATTTGGGTGTTTCGGGGTTAGACGAGACGCCAAACAAGGCATTCAGTTTATTAATTTTTATGAATCCTGTCCTTTGCAGTCGCCATTATAGACAGAAACCCAATGCCCACCCCTATCGACCCGTTATCAGCTCCCGCTACTAACACTACTCCTCTGCCACTTAATATGAGCTACTACTCTACTACTACTATTGCTGCTGCACACTCCATACCCTAAAGCCGCCACCTTTCTATAGTTGATGTGGTAGGTAGTAGTAGCTGCAGAGCGCATTAACACCACATTATCGATTGATTTTGGGCAAAAAGCACGCACAAAAATCGATAAGCATGCAAAGGCAATGCAAATTAATATGACTTGTATATTTCAAAATGTTAAACGCTTCATTAGCTGCACAAATAAATCATGATAAATTTCTTTACTTTCGCCTTTTTTTTTTCTTATTGCTAATAAAAGTTTTAAAAAAAATACGCGCCTAAATGTAAAATGCATTTGTATGTGTGAGTGTGTATTAAATATATATATATGTATATATAGAGATATATGATTCACCTTTGGTTTCCTTTTTGATTCGTTCGAATTTTTGTAACGGTTGAATCCGAATCTTGAAAAGATGTTTTTCTGTTATCTTCGCTTTGTATTTGTTATTGTTATTCCTAATTTTACAACATTTGTATGTAGGCCCACGCATACAGACACAGACGCACACACGTACGCACAACGATAACTGCTAACTGCGCAGCGCGTCCAAAGCTCTCGCTTGTCAGCGAACTAATGGCCACGGAATAGGACTTTAAACCTGGTCCTGGCTACCAAAAGAGCGCCACACACAAAGGGCCAGAGAGCGTCATGAGAGAAAGAGAGGGAGCGCGTGCACTCACGTGCGCATTGTTATTGTTGTGGTTGATTTGAAGTTACAGTCACACACACACACATGCATTCGCAAGGGAAACGCGCGTAAATTGATTTTCTTATATCGATTTTTTATTGCTGGCAGTTACTTTCAAATTGGCTGCGACTGCGCCTCGGCATCGTCAGCAGTTGTTTGACTTTCTTGAGACAAATTCTTATCAATTTGTACAACAGCAATTGTTGCACTTTCTTGTGCCAATTCCTTATCAATTTGCTCGTCTGCAATTGTTGAACTTTCTTCTTGCAATTTCTTAATAATTTCCTCCTTTTCCAGCTGCATTTGGGTGGCAGTCGACGTATCCTGTTTGAACAACTCTCGCAGAAACATTGTGGCATAAACGGCTGTGGGCAGCGTAAACTCTAGTAGTAATGCAGTATAATCGCCAGATTCTGACTCAGCTGGCTCTGGTGTGATTTCAATGTTTTTCAACTGCTCCCAATCGGAAGCAAACAGAGTGTCTTCAGGTGTTCGATAGCTACGAAAACTCCATGTCAAATCGCTAGTTTCTATAAGCAATTTACGATAGGCACCACCCAAAGCATAGGTTTTCTCCTTGTGCCTCAGCAGCTCCGACGTTAAGCCCACCTCGGCGAGCATTTCCTCATACCAGGCGGCGCACTCGTTGCTGGGATATGTTATATCGTAGCCTGGCAGGGGCATCACCACATCCGAAAGCTTGTATTTATTGCTCGCAATATCCTCAGCAGTTAATGGCCTAACTTTGCGTTTACATATTGATTCCTCTTCCAGCGCATGCTCGCCGTCATCGCCATCCAACTCCTCTCCAGCGAGTTCATCGACATGCATCGGCTTCTCTGAAATATTGTCTTCCTCGACGTAGACCAAGTCACCTGGTATCAATTTCAGGCCGAACTCTTTGATGCGTCGCGACGCAACTCGATTAAAGATCAGACTCTGATAGGCATGCGGATAGAGAAGCAGCATGTTCCTTGGTATCCGACGCAGAGCTGCTGCATAATCCTTCTCGCCATAGGTGGCCAGCCCATCCAGCAGTTTCTTCTCAATGAACTTATTGCCATAGAACTTGGCAGCAGCGGCGGCCGAATCCCGATTCTTCCACCACTCTTCACGGATGGCTCGCATAAATTCAACATCATTGTCACGTGGCTTTAAGATTAGCTCACAGGCCAGTTTGTAATCACGTTTGAGAAGTGCCACGCCCACTTCATATGTAGGCACACTGGCACTGTTCCCAAAACGCTGCAAGCCATAATAGTTGATGAAGCCGCGCTCCTTCAGCGACTGCAATGCCAGTTCGATATGTTCCCGCTGCTCCGTAATATGACGCAACGCAATGCGAAAACGATTACCTCGCAGATCTCCCAGTTTGAGTGTGTTGGGCGAGAAGTTAAAGTTGCCAATGTAAACGTTGTTCATGCCACGCACAGCTTTTGCAATTGCCTCGGGCGTGCGACGCTTAATGCTGAAGCGCTGCGTGGTCTTGGCCCGTTTATCTTTGGTGCCGCAGTAATTCACTTGCGATGCACGCAATCTAAACAGAAATTATAATTAAATTTTGGTTAAATCTTATCCCTACAAGCTTACGTTAAGCGATTGGCTATTGTGGCGGCCACTTCACTGGTATCAATATTCACTTTATGCACCAGAAAGGTGACATAATCATGCGGGAAACTCCAGCGATTGTCAGCTAGATAAATAAATTTTTTGCAGACATGCAATTATTATATTAGATTAGTATATAACTTTCTTACAGCGACCCGGCATGGGCTTCAGGATGCGTATAATTTTCTTCTCCTCGCCATTAGAATCGGGCACCTGTTGCTCGACCTGGTCAAGTGTTTTGGACACCAACTTTCCCTTGTAAAGCTGCTTGATTAGATGATGTATTTGCGTGCGCTGATCCTTATTTAGACTGGTTACGTTAACATCCACATTTTGTTCACTTTTGGGATCATATTTGACTGTGGATAAATCGGCGATTTGTTTCCACACATTTTCATCGATTACCGCCGCTAGTTTTTCACGCCATTCGACCAGTTGTGACTGTTCCACAGCTACAAATAATACAGAGTTAGATTATTAAAGACTTTTTTTTAGTTAGAAGCAGCTACAAACGTTCAATTTCCACTTTTGGCACTTTGGTGTCGTTCAACTGCAACACGTGCCCCTCGGTGTCGATTTCGTTCACATGGAAATCGGAGAAACGTGATTTTAGAATGCCCGTAAAACCAGCTATTTCCGCGTTAGTAAATTCCGTAATTCCCACTTGATGCTCAAGGAGCGTGCACTTCTGTTGTGGCCCTCTGCAATCAAAGCCGGTGATCAGAATAAAAAACATGGATTTCAGCTCTTAAAATTCACCTGTTGCGCGGTTGTTTGGGGCCGTCGTCTTTGCTTCGCCTTTGGTGATCATTCTTCTGACCACGCCAGTTCTGCTTGTTGTACGGTTTGGATTGGAAATTCCGTCGTCCTCGTCCTCCGCGGTCTTTGGCCATATTTATTGAACGAACTTTTTGTACGTATTTTAGTTTTCTTGTTCTTCACCGCTATCGATATATCAGTTAATCCACGTTTTAACCACTTCACCATTCACAAAGAAACGTAGTAGTATATCGATATACTGTCATCGATAGCTTAGTAAATAGAAGAGTGATGGCTTTGTTGCAAAACTTAGTTATAAAATAAAAAAGAGTTACGCACAATATAAAATAAACAAATTAAATTAAACCCAAAAAGTGCTATTAAAATTGTGATAAACGAAAGAAGAAAATGCTGCCGCAACTAATTGCTGACGAGAACATTCCGCAGGTGGGGCGCAAGGTTTACATAAATCCAAATTTTCATGGCCAAATGGCGAGTACGTTGCAGCCCCAAGGTCGACAACAAAATAGAAACGCCCAAATCCAATCGTGGGATCGTCCAGCGATACACATAAATCCGCATTTCCTGCAACGCCAGCATGAATTGCAGCTGCAACAGCAACAAGAACTCGACTATCAGCTGCAACGGCTACAGCAACAACAACAGCAGCAACAACATGTTGCGTATTATCAGCAAACGGAAGCACGGACGCCACCGCCACCAGCAGCGAAAATCATTAGCAAAGCCAGCACTTGCCTGGTGCGCAAGCAGCCCATAAAGACCAAACCGACGCCCACTCTTACGATATGTGTACAGCCGCCCCTAGTTAGTATATCCAAGCGCAAGCTCGTGCGACAAACTGCCAGCCAAGTTAAGCCAACAACAACAGCAAGAAGTACAGTAGCTACTCCTGCAAAACGCACCAAATACAAACTGGTGCGTGCCATCTCACTGAACACCAACAGCAGCACACCGCTGGTGAAGAAAAGACGAACGCGCGACTTTGTTGCACGCTATGCATTAAGACGCACCAATGATCCCATCACTGGCAAGAAATTGGGGTAAGCCTCTTTGGAATCACTCGCCAAATTCCAATTTACTTATCCTTTCCTTTAATTTATAGCATTAAATCGCAGATGATGAAGCCGAGCGTTAACAAATGCCTGAGCATGGTCAGTATACATGGCGTTATGTACAAGAAGACGGCCAAAAATAAGCTGACGAAACTGGATGCAAGTCGTGCATCCAAAACCACAGTTCAACCACAGGCCGCAAGTTCCACTGGTCGCACATTGTTCGTGAGCGGCACCAAGTTCGTACTGGATCCGTCGGGCTGTCGTTTGACGCGCATCCCAGCGCAGAGTCCACAGATGAGTCTGCGTCGTCGCATTGATATTGGCGGCCTGACTTACGTGTCCTCGTCGAAGGCACAGAATGTTTTTATACGCACCACGAATCATGTGTCGCGAGCACACCTCATAACGGCCAAGCAGCGTAGCATGCAGCTGCTGAATCGTTCTCTGGTGAAAACAAATGTGCCTTGCGCGATCTACCAACGCCTGGGCAAGTGTGCGGCACACAGTCGCGGCAAATGTCGGCGGTTGCACGACAAACGCCAAGTAGCCATCTGTCCAAGGTTTGTGTAGCCTCTCCGTTTCGGTAAGAGTTTAATCTATGATTTTCTTTCAGCTTTTTGCGCAGTGAGTGCACTAAGGCTGATTGTCTGTTGTCGCACAATGTAACGCTGGAGAAGATGCCCGTGTGTCGTTACTATTTGCGTGGTGCTTGTGTGCGCGAGGATTGCCCCTATCTCCACAAGAAACTGAGTCGTAAGGCGGAGATCTGCATTGATTTTCTACGCGGTTATTGTGCGCGTGCCGCTGATGTAAGTTGTGTGTCGATAATTGGCAATGATTCTTATTAACTCCTTTAACATTTCAAGTGCAATATGCGCCATGAGTTTCTGTGTCCACAATTTGCGCGCAACGGCAAATGTGACCTGACCAACTGTCCCTACTGTAAACAAATGAAGAAGCTGGCAGTTAAACGGAAGCCTAAACACAGACCCAAAGTCTCCATTCCTCACACGGTGCAAAGTCCATTCGAGGAGATGCCCAGCAGTTCACGCTACTTCAAGTGCGAAGGTGACAAGTGTCTGCCGGTGGAGCTTGAGCATGTCCAGGACGTTGAAGAACTACTAGACAAAGAGGAAGATGCTGCAATTAGTGGCACTAACTGCAGCAATCCGCACCAGCGACCTAAACTGGGTGCACTGCCTGCATTTATTCCATTGGGCGAAAAGTGATAGTGATCCATGAGACGGACTTGGACAAATGTTTCAGGTACAAATTAATTTCCCTAGGTTTGTAGTTTAAATTTGGCTTAAGTTTCAATTTCCTTAGTAATTAGGTTCCAAATAATTTAAATAAAGTTTTCGCTATATTCAAGCAAAAAATATTTAAAAAAAAACTATTTGAATGTTGCACTTAACCAAAAAAGTAAGTCTATTATTATTTAAGAATAATAACACACTTATAAGTTATAAATCCAGAACTAAAATGAATGATCCTCATCCTCTTGATCTTGTTCCCCGGTATCGTTGTCCACATCATCTTCGCCCTGCAGATTGCCGTACAATTCGATTTTGCTGTCGAGAAAACGAAAGTCTTTCAGAATATGCAACTTGTTGCTGAAGCCAGCAATCGACATGAACTTGAAGGGTTTCATTTGCCACACGGACGAATAGCTGGACGTGTGCTCGACGGGAATGTTCGCCTGAAGACTACCATTGAGTGTATAGAACTGCACATGATTGTGTTCGCCGCCAATGAGCACCGAATCATCTACAAAGTCGCACACATGCACAGGACCGGGAAAATCAAATGTATGCGTGAACTCCGCGGTACGTAGATGCCAAATCGCTGCTCGTGGTCCACCTCCGCATATAAGCCAATCCTCGTTGACAGAGACGGCACCAATCCATTTTCCCCAATCCGGACGCCATAGTTTGGAATTCTTGTGCGGCTCCAAGATCGAAAGGGGTTCCTTTTGTTTGTCGCTCCAGAAATGAACAGTGCCATCCTCACCACTCGAGTAGAGGCGACCATTCGACTGGCCGACAACGCAGTGCACATAGTCCGTGTGGCCTCGATACTCCCGTTCGATGCGGCCATCCTCGAGGGCTATTTGATAGACGATGCCATCGCCACAGCCAGCATATAGGGTGTCGGTTTCGCTGCATACCCAAAGGGAGTTAACATCGGGCACTTCAACTGCATCCACTGGCATAGGGATTTTGATTTCCCACGCTCGCTTTGGACTTAACCTTTGCTCCTCTTCGTTCCAGGACAGGCCATAGATAATGCCAATGGCGCCAACGATCAAAAAGTCGCGATGGAAGGCGAGACAATTGATATCCACATCGGAGCCCTGTTTGAACACATTCAGTTTGTTCGGAGGCTCCTCTGTACATTTGTCCAGCTCCTTTAGGCTAAAATGAATTCGTTGTTTTTCTAAATAAAATCAAAAGCCAGTCAACCAAAAAACTTTTACCTGAGTACGAAAATATCGCCAAACAGATTGCCTGCGAAGAGGTATTTTTGTGACGTTGAAATGGCTTGTGCCAGAACATTGTTATAAGCACGTTTTAAATCTCTGTCTTTCATTCTTTATTTAAAAATTTTCCACAATGCAAACAAATAAAACGCGTTGTTTACGCCGAAAACTTTAACATTTTCTGCAATGTTATTTGCAGCGCGCAATGAACGACAACTGTTCCATAACATAGGCTTTGCAGTATCGATACATCGATACTTTCAACAGTGTGGCAACTTCTCTTCATCTCCGTTATATTGGGAACTAAACTCAAAAGCAAATAATTCATATTAAGATATCATTATGGATTTAAATATATCGTTTGCAAATTACCGCACTTGATGGGCAATAGGTAATTATGGGATTATCCATAAAATTAATTAAAAAACAAATGCACTTACTATACAGTTAGGAATTAGAAGCGTAAAATTGCAAATCCAAATTTTAAAAAATGTGTTTGTTTTATTGCCAAAGTTCAGTGACATGCAAAACGTGTGCAAAGGTGAGCTGCTTAGTACACTGACAAACTCAGCTCGATGAAGTTTGTTCAATTAATTGTATGCTTTGTATTGTAAACAAGACATTAACTCTAATGATTTAAAACATACCCAAATCTAGCATTTTTTTTGTTAGCCATATCTGTGCGCAATTATTGATTGCGCATTTAATTTGATTGTTTGTTTTTGTTTACCAATTGACAGCTTTGTCGTTTATTGAATCTGTTCTAATTTAAATGCAAATTTTCAACAACAACATTAATTATATATCGACCGCTTTTAGACGGCGCTAAATTGTTGTTGCCCAAAAAAAAAAATAATAACAAGAACAAAAGCTTACGCATAAATTTCACAAGAGCCGTAGGCGTTAGAATTTTTATTTACTAGCACAAAATAAAAAATCAAATGCGGTCTTCAAACTTCATGCGTTGCCAAACGGATATAAGTTTTTTGAAGTTTTTTATTTAGATAACACGGTCGCTGTGACAAGTTGGGAACTTGACATATAGTACGTATATAAAGTTAACTAAGCGCTAATTTATTTTAATGATTTGTTTTAACGACTTTCATCTAAAGAAATAAATATCTTGATAAGCAATGTTTTTTTTTAAAAATTTTTTGTTTGTATTTTTTTTTTTTGGAAATACCAGTAAAAAGACAATAACTGCAGCCGTCTGGCGCCGATAAATTTCTTTGGCTTCGGGGCAATGAACATCATTTTTGACAAATGATAAACGCGTCTGAACCTGATGACCGTAAATAATATTTTGTTGCTACACTCAAAAAAAGTGGTTCGTCATGGGAGTTTATTACTGACTATCGGCCCAGTATTTTAGTTTATTGGGAATTCCCAAGCGCTTTAGATTTCTTCTACAACTTTTTGGCGGCTCTTTCTTCTTTCTTTTTTTATTTCTTAATTTTAAACAATATTGGAATTTAACTTAGGTTTGAGCTCGCGAGCATATAATAAAACCAATCCAACCGGATTTGGTTTGCTAACAACAAACATTAAAGCCATTCTCTTTGGGTTTTTGGTAAATATGAAGAGGTAGCAGAGCAGGCCCAAATTTCTGTCACTGTATATTGACTACTGGTTGTACGCGTCACTCAACCGCTTAACATTTCCATTTTATTTTGAGTGCTTTTAATGGATTTGCTTAAAACATATCAAATAAATCGCTGTTGTCGTTTTATTATGGTCATATATTGTAGGCGGGTCTCATCAAAGTCAATTAAATGCAGTCTTTAAAGCGAGAGGTTAATGCACCTCCAATGTCAGTAGGTGCTTCTATATCATATCCAATCAGTTGATCTACTTTATATTCTCAAAATTTCCAAAAAAAAATCGCTCGTCAAGGCCAAGCACTTTCTCTTGCAAGGTAAACAACATTTTGGCGCCAGTCCCAAATTTCGTTGATTATTTCGTTGTTTTTGACAAAAACCCAAAAAAATAAATAATAAAAAACAAAAACGAAGGCAGAATTTTGGACGGGTGTTTCCCTGATAAGATATTTGCATATTTTTACATAATATTTAAATCAAATTTCAAATAAATCTTTGTGGCTTCTGGCTGAAGAACATTTACCCTAAAGTCAAATAGGCCATTAATAAAAGCAGTTAAATAAAAAATTTGATTTTAATCGCTTTAAATGGAAATTTTTATTGCACCTCGATCAACCAGTTCGATTGCCAAAATGAATAATGTGTGCAAATCAAAAGCTATATACTTAAGTATTTTTTATGATGTGCCGAAAACTAATTGGTGGCTGTTATAGCTCGTTCTCCATTCTCTATTCTCCATTCTCCATTTTCTAGAGAACGGGAAATTAAATTCCAAATTCTCTATTCTCTGCCTATATGCCGTTGGCAATTTGGCATATTTCCTCTTCTAATCTAACGATTGTGTAATCCCCAAATAAATGAAATGATCACTAACCTGTTGTAAAAAAAATGCTTAATTTTCACAATTCATACCCCATTGAGTTTGTGGCAGTTTATTGGCAGGGCACCTGTTAACTGTTTAATTTTAGCCATATGTGTTAATTGATGCTAAGAGTTTTATAGAGTGTATACATTTTTTAAAAATTATTCTGGCCGTTATACATTTATTATTGCGGTTAATTGTTTTTTTTTTTGTATTTGTTTATTTAGTACATTAAATTAATGCAACAGATGTCGACGCAGCTCACATTAACAACATTCCAACTTGGCGCCAAATCAATTAACTCCGATTTCGATTTAAATTTAAATGTTTTGATTTTGTATTTGTTTTTGTTTTTATTTATTGCGTAGATGAGCGAAAATCTGGCAAACTTGATGAAAATAAAAACAAAAACATTTCTTGACTCAACTTCTTAAAAAGTTTTTTTTAATGTGCATAGTTATTCGTATCTACAAACAAAAATATTGATTAATTTTTCGATTCTATTTAAATTTACAAAAAAGTTGTGCCCGAAAAATTAACAAGTTTAAGTTAAGGCGTAAAAAAATAATTTAAAAATAAGGCGCCACAAAAAAATTTAATAAATATATTAATCGAATTCCCGTTTTTGCGCAAAAGAAGAAGAAAGCCACTTTCCAAAAAAAAGGAAATAAATATAGAAAATACGTATAGAAGAAAAATAAGCTGTCATATTCTAAGTTTATTAAGCGATATGCATAATTAAAAACGTATTTGTGACTAAGCCAAACCTATAACATTCTCTGGCTACATGGCACCGGTAAGACCAGTTCCCCATTGTGTATTCCAAACTCTCCGCGATCTTATTATCAAAAAAAAAATATGTTTATGAAATATTTCTCATTTTTATAGCCCTTTTGTGACATCCGAAATATTCAGATTAAGGTTGAAAAAAATAATGAATCGAACACGTTCCCAATTACACATAAGCAGGAAAGCACATGAACCCAGCGGAGTGAGCCAGAGATTAGGAGTTGTTGTTGGATACAATAAAATCGACTTTAAAACGAGAATTTTTATGACTTGTTTGCTATAATAATAATAACAGGCTACCGCAAAACGCGACGTCGTCATCCTATCGCATCCAACAACAAACACGATGACGCAGAGTTTCTGATACTGAGACTGAGTCCAAGTCTGGCGACTGGCTGCTATCGCTCAGCTCAGCTCAGCCAGCTCAGCTTGTACAGATAACCGGCAAAATATACAAAAACAAAATAAAAAATTCACCTCGTTGTTGTTCCGACGACGTATAAAATATCACGACATGGTCAGAATGGATTTAAACTGAAGCGTACGTTTGAGCCGTGCAGAAGCAAAAAATCCAATAAGCAAAGCATATTTAATATATATTTTAAAAAGAGAACTGTGAAAGATAGTTGAAACAAGTGC
Organism: Drosophila fungiperda; assembly: GCA_035042345.1. Taxonomy (NCBI): domain Eukaryota; kingdom Metazoa; phylum Arthropoda; class Insecta; order Diptera; family Drosophilidae; genus Drosophila; species Drosophila fungiperda. Next base: position 2,591,348 of record JAWNLM010000278.1, on the reverse strand, counting down.
AGGTGAAAACAACAAGTGACAATAAGTGCAACAACAACAATAAAATGCATATAAGCAAACAAACATTGAGTGTCAGTTTTGTAGGCTCCATTCTACTCATCGTGCTGTGTCGGATCGGATCGAGTGCTGGCTATGCCATTGGTCAGGCCAAGTTTGGCAATATCGAGAATTTTCCCTACCAGGTGATGCTCATCGGTAAGCAGTTGTGGCGCAAACGCATCCTCTGTGGCGGCACATTGCTGGACCGGCGTTGGATCCTCACAGCCGGCCACTGCACCATGGGCGTCACCCATTTCGATGTATATCTGGGCACACGGAGTGTTGAGGCCACCGAACAATTGGGTGGCTTGGCTTTGCGCTCCAATAAGTTTATTGTGCATGAACATTTCAATCCAGAGACGGCAGCGAATGATATTGCGCTGGTCAAGCTGCCCAAAGATATTGAATTCACGCCGAGAATTCGACCGGCAACGTTGCCTGTCCACCAGAGGATGAAACAGTTTACGGGCATGAGTGTGGTGGCCAGTGGTTGGGGCGCCATGGTCGAGATGACCAATTCAGATGCGATGCAGTATACAGAACTGAAAGTGATCTCAAATACAGAATGCAACGAGGAATACGATGTGGTCACAGCCGGTGTTATGTGCGCCAAGGGTCTCAAGGATGAGACGGTCTGCACTGGTGACTCGGGTGGTCCACTTGTTCTCAAGGGCACTCAGCTCCTTGTGGGTATCACGAGCTTTGGACCCGCCGATGGCGATGCTGGCGGTGGTTGTGAGCGCACCACTATTCCTGGTGGATTCACCCGTGTTACACACTATCTGGACTGGATCGAGAGCAAGGTTGGCAGCCCGCAACATCATCAACAACAACAACAACAACAACCACATCATCCACAGCAGCATCAACAACATCATCAGCATCACATTTATCGCGATGATAATCTCATTTAAACTAAGTGTTTAGTGATCTTAACTTTGACTGAAACAATATCGTTTAGCTTTATAATTTATTATTGTGATATTTGTAAATACTCTTCCCCATTAGCTAATTTTCCAAAATTGTTCGTGAATTGTTCGTGTTGCTAGTGTGTAACTATTTAAATAAATCTATTATTTATTCTAATTGTAAGTGGAAAAAAATATGTTGAACATACACTTCATGTGAGGTGTCCAATACAAAAAGAAAGCAAACAAACGTTTGCACACAAATAAAAAACAAATAAAAAGTTAAAAACATTTTTAGCAAAAAACCAGCCGTAACTTCTTTTTCTGATTGTGTTTTGCAGCTGTTTTTGTTTTAGTGCTGATTTAGATATCGGAATTCCCGCGAGTTCCGTGAGATAGATAAAAATAACTTTTACGTTTATTTTCACCAGTTTAACGTTTTGCTCTTTCGCTTTACATAATCTTTGATCATTTTATATGGGAAGCGGACCGTATTTTACATAAAAATGAAATATTTACTTTACACTTGAGATATTCAGCGAGAACTTCAAAGTCCACTCCAGTTTTGGCCACTTCATTGGATGACGCAGATCCGTGATAAAAGATTCTAAATTATTCCATTTAAGACAACAAAAAAATTAACTGGAAACTGCAAAAAAAAATATGACTTTCGATTTTATTTTTATGTTTTTTGTTTGTTCTTGTTGTCTCATAAATTATGTCAGTTAATTTTTAGTCTAAAATTGGTATTTACTTTTAAGAAGACGTTCACTAAAGTATTTAGTGAAATAAATAACAAAAAATATACATTGTTATATAGAGCAGCACTTTGCCAGAACAAAACTGGCTACTTTTCGAAGAAAGTGAAGCTATTATATTAATTTTATACTCTTGCTTAAATATAGTTGATTATGTTTAAACAGTCTGTTGAAAGGTCAGATTTTGTCATACCTTGAGATAAGTCCATATTTTCTACAACCATAGCTTTGTCAGAATTTAAACGATTTTCATTGCATTAGCTCTAAAAACTTAAAAGCGGCAACTAAATATATATAACAGACTAAAACAAGCCCCCTATTAAATACTAGATTTCAATAAACTGGTTATTTTCACAAAATTAACAGTTGAACGATTCCTAAAAATCACGTGGCGTCTGATAAAGTCAAAGTACTCATTTCTATTTCAAATGACCTTGAATTTTTCTATTAAAACTTACATTTAATTATCAAATCAATTAACTAAATAACAAATCGTGATTGTTAAGATTTGCATACCTACAACTCAATTAAAACAATAAAGTTACGTAAAAGTATTTAGCGAACACAGCTGGAAAGTAATTAAAATAGTAAGCCTATAAATATTGTATTTGTTTTCAGAATTAGCTTTATTGTCGCATATATAAATAACATAGAATTTGAGGTTTTTTTTTTGAATCATTTGGCGTTTGTTGCTTGTTGTGTTGTAAATTTAGATTTAGTTAAAGCACTTGAGTGAAACGTGCTCGATCTTCAGATAAAATTGAAGCTAAAGCTCGTGACATATTATAATCATTAGACAACAATTTATATTCGACTAATTTATACTTAAATATTTGGTGTTATGCTTTCATTAGTGTAAAATATTTGTGCAGTTGGTTTCTTAAAAGAGTGCTATATATCAACTTGAATTTTGGTAACGTTTTCTTAGCACGCTTTGGCAGATCTTCCCTTCTTTGTCAAGAGGCAATCGATGGCTGTAACTACCTCCATAAAGATAACATCGACATCACGCTCAGCATTGATCTGTAATACACGAATTCGTGTTATAAGATATATTTGTATGATTAGGTATATATATACCGTTAGTGTTTTCTCAGAGTATAGCTCGAGAATAGCGCTGGTGTTTTGCTTGAATGTGTTCAAACGGGATCTAATTGTCGCCTCATTGTCATCGGCACGTTTCACTGCAGCGGCGGCAGCACGCGCCATGATCCGCTTTACCATCGTATCCTCGGCGCACTCAAAATAGATGACCAAATCGGCTGGCGCAATCTGTTCCTCAAAGGCAACGCCCTGATTCTTTTCACGCGGATAGCCATCGATGAGGAAACCTTTAGAGTTGCCCTGAGCCCGACTAATGGCTGCATTCAGCAGCGAGAGCACTTCCGCATTAGGCACTAGAGCGCCGCTGGTCATAATCTCCTGCAGCTGGCGACCCTTATCTGAGCCGGAAGCAACCTATAAACAAATTAGCATTATTTCTTACTTAGAGTTATTTCTTACTATTTTATTTCATTATAATTACAACTCGCCTCATCGCGCAATAAATCGCCGCTGCTCAGATGCGTAAAGCCGTATTTCTCTACAATTTTGGCGCATTGTGTGCCCTTGCCGCAGCCCGGTCCGCCCAGAATCCAGATAATGGGAATTTCCGACTGTAAAAAAGCAGATATAAATACCAAAAAGAGAGGAGGATTAGCATTGCAAATAATAGAACTAAAGAACTACAGCTACAATTAGCCAAGTTAGTCAATTACGAAAGCCTTAGTCGAGTTAGGAGAGCAGAGGATTAAAAAATAATCTTTTATCGATTTCTATGCGAGTTTTTTTGTTCGTTTTTTTTGTACTTTTTTGTGTTATTTTGCAGTCGCCACAGTGCATGCCAGAGACATCGAATTGTATATATACTACAATAGTGTATATTATGCCCAGAGGACTCGCCTAGATGGGCTTACTTACAGCGGCTTGTGCCTTACGCAGTTGCTCCGCTTTCTCTTGTTTCTCTTGGGCCTCCTTCTTCATGGCCATTTGGTGACACATAAATAACTAGTACACAAATGGAATGTGAATAGATGCATAGTGGCAATACTTAGAATTTTTGCATAGGATTAAGCTTCAGCAACTTGCTGACTACATATTAAATAGTCATTTATGACTTTGAATTTGTGTGTCAACATAAACTATTGCGAAAATTGTCAAGAAATACATAATACATAATTAGAAGCGATTTTACAACTATACCTATTCTCTACTACTCCACAAAACACCATACATTTTAGTACAACTACAAAATATATCCCAAATACTTAACTAGGGCAAGCTCGGTTTTTTGTAAGAAAAGCGCTAAATATAATTTCATAAGTATAATGTTTTATAAGGAAAGCTTAACTAAGCTTAAGTATTTTATTACCGAATTTTAAAGGGTGCACTGACCCCTTCCTTAAACACTCAGTGTACGCCCTTGATAGTTAATATGTAGTTATTGGTTTAGTTGGCATTTCGCCAAAACCAAAAGCTAAAAACAAATCCAAACGAAATGTTTGCCGCCAACTTTAATATACACAATTAGTACAGCCTTCAAGATACGCTATGTATACTTTATCGCGTATACACATATATATATATATATATATATATATAGTCAAGAGTTGGGTATATATAATCTGAGCGTATAATTGTGTGTGTTCATAATTTGTAAGTGGCATTGATCTTGAATTCAATAATGTACATGTGTTTTTTTTCGTTTTCTTCGGTGGGAGTAAGAAGGGTTCTTCCATTTATATTCATTATTTATTCCAAATAGATTTCACATCAATTAACGCCTCATCGATTAGTTAAAGCACTTGTTATGCTTTAAATTTCCTAGAAATCTTTTGTACGAATTGTATAAACAAATTTAGAATATGATTGTTGCCTTTTATACAGGCCCAAAATAATATTAATTTGTAGTTTGTGTAGGCGATTTTTTTTTTTTTTGCTCTAGTTTGCGTATTGCTACCTCTATATAAATTTTGATTATATATGTGTGTATATGAGCTCCCTCCTGGTGTCGTTTCGCATGTTCCGCATTGTCGCACCTAACGAACAATTCGTTCAGAAATTTGAAAACAAAAATAAAATACAGCAAAGTAGCGAATCACAGAGATTGAATGAAATTCGTGTGGTTTTGATAATGTACAGGTTATTTTCTTTTTTAAATAAATTTTCAACACTTGTGCATACATTTTCACGAGTTATTTATTGAAATTTTTTCATCATTTTGAAAGCGTTGTGCGTGAAAAAAATTACGTAAGTCGATTGAGTAACCTCGGAATGACATTTGCCAGGATACGTGTACCTTTAAATTATTAATCTAAGTTTTTTGTTCCCCAGCTGTTAAAGCTCTCAATAAACAAAAATCGTTTAAAAATTCACAAACACATACACATCACTTATTATTCCCAATCGGAACTAGTGGAATTTATATTATAGACGTGCAGAAGTTCCATGCGACGCGACATTGTGTCGTCGTCGCCGTAGCATAAACAATAGTTAAATAGTAAACAAAAACTTCAGCGTAAATACTATAACGACTAACTAGTTCGGCTAGAGACACACACACATACACAACTAATAGGCGACTTGCTAATGAATCAAGACGTGCTAGAAATTCTTGTGTCGCCAGCTTCAACCTGTTCGTCCGTCCAATTTATATGCAAATTTTTGTGACTTTGACGTCAAAATATAGCCCGGGTTGGAATGTGAAATTTCGGGTATTTTGTTGTTGCTGTTATTGAGTTCAGTTATTTTGTTTACTGTTGTTGTTGTTGTGGGAATTTTACAGGCACACCGTGCATCGGTTACCGGTTTGTCATTAATTTATATCAGCTGGCAACAAACAAAACAAAAATAAAAACAAAAAAAAACAAACAAAGTTTCGTTTGTAAGTTTGTTTTTGCTTGTAAATCGCAGCATGCTTGGCAAAAGAAATTGCATCAAGGTCAAGTGGATAGGAATGCAGCAGCAATGAGCTTTTGAGAGCCATGCACGTCCGAAGGTCAATCAAGCTGACTCGAGGATTGCCCTACTCTAATCTCGCAACTAATCGTCTTGATTCGAACGTAGTCAGTCCACTTAAAATTAAAAGTGAAAGCTATAAATTGCTTTAAAATAAATAAAACTAGTACACACGCACTCACACACCACACACTCGCTCACCATGATGATGTATATTATGTATATACGATTTTGAGGTAGTGGACCTGATTTTAAGCAAATCGCGTCAGGTTTGAACTTGATGATTGTCAGCTTTAACTGTTTGTTTTTAATATTATTTCTTTTGCAAAAATTATCGGCAGGCAATTTTCTGTAGTTGCGACTTTCCACCCTTAATGCAGCGTGCGTCGATGGCGACTGACTGCAAAGCTTTCTTTTATTGGTTAACGGTTTCAAAAAGCTATTGCCGCGGAGCTTAGCCGGAGCTTTATTTACTAGTCGCTTCAGTGTGCTTATAAATACAAATTTTGGAAGAAAAAAATAAAAATTTTGGGGCGACATTTTGATTGTTTTTTCCATGTTGTCGAGTTCTAGGCTAGTCTTTACGTGTTATATTTATAAATACATCATTATCATCACCAATAATCTCAACGATATGAATTATTTAAAGACCGTTATGCTGATAAGTTGCCAACGAAAATTCTGATAAACTTTATGAAGTACGTCTAAACTTACTAAAAGGTTATTTACATATTTTATAAAGGTTAATTATGGCAAATTTGGGTTTTATTTTCAACACGAGCAGCCTTAACGGACACGTATTACAAATAATCGTAAATCGTATAAAAATAATACGTTAAACGGAAAATAATGACGCATTTTATGCGCTCGTGCGTACAAATTAACAGAAATTAAATATAAAATTGATTGGGCCATTTAAGCAATGATCAGCTGATATAATACAGAAATGCTTGTATTTGTTTTGATTCGCTAACGGAAATTACGAGAAGTGGCGCCGTAAGTGTTAACTGTTGGCACCAACACTGAAGCAGCTCATCGTGCGTTGGAAGCGGTTCATCGGTCGGCATTATTACAACACTGAAACTAGGCGATTTCGGAGCACTGCGCCTGAAGCCCTCGTTGTGCAGATGCATATCAAAGCTGATCTTGAAACTGCGCAAATCATTGCTCCTTTCGCTGTCATCGTCAGTCAATTGCAGCTGGATTATATCCAACATTTCAAAGATCTCTTGAAATTTTTTATAGTTTGGCTCAGCTTTTAGATGATTCACAAGGCTTTTGGTGGGGTTTTCGTGACAAATTCTTTTACTCTGCTCCTGTGGCTCTGATTGTGCTTTGCGTTTCCGTGTCTCAAATTTGAAATCCAATCTGTTGTCATTCTCGAGTACCGTCTCCTGGTGGCTCATAATTTGCTGCTTGAGCTCGGACATACGCTCTTCGGTTGTCTTATAAAATGGAGAGGCTTTTACGTGTGCAGGAACCGTCTTATTTCCCAGCGCTTCATCCAACAAAGACCAAATGCAATGTTCGCTTGTTACCTCAGCAGCAGTTGATTTTGATGTTATTGTGTTTGCTTGATGCTTGACAACAATGTATCCAGCTCGTGAGAGTGTTGAGTAAACCAGATAATTGTTAAACTTATCGCTGGCTGCCTCACCTAGGAGTAACACATAAGCCTGCTCCACGGAGACAATCATTCCGCAGTACTCCAACTGCAGTCGATTCTAAAAGAGCAACAATAAAGTACAACAATAAACAGATGAATCACAAATATTGCATATTGAGTACACACCAATTCGAGCAGAAATAAAGCCTCGTAATATTCCAAATAGAGTTTGCCCTGCTTGCTGTAGCCAAAACTTTCAAATTTACCATCTTTCCGCAAGACCTCAGCAGCCTGCAGATCCTCGTGCCATTGCGCTATGGCACGTCCTGCCTGACGCTCAATACGCCGTGCGGATAATTGGCGATGTAAATTGGCTGCAATGTTTTTATTATTTTATTTTCACTTATGCCAAACAATTGACTGTCTTACCATAGGCAGTTTTTATCTCCTCTTCCTCAGCTGAAGTGCCTTCAATGCTGGTTCGCTTCAGACCGACCGAAGGTGTTTCAACTTCAGCATTTCGTTTCACAATAAGGTCGGTAGCACTAAAATTGACCTGATTATATAAAAGTCCTTCGTTTATTTAGAACGCACCTTAAAAACTTTTTATTTGATGCAATTTCAATCGAGTTCGCGCCGTCCATTTTACCTGCAAGCAGTAAACAGCTGATAGTCGCAGCGTTGCCAGACCAATTGCAAATTACCATGCTCGAACGAAAGAAGTTCGATGTGGAACCACTAACTAGTTCGCTTGAATTAGCTGCCGTTGCAATATCTACAAATTAAGGTAATTTTTCATAAAATATTTTATATTTAAAATATACTAAATGTTTATTTGGGTTGGTTAGTCGATGCCAACCTCATTTGCTTTCTGCTGACAAAACTGAAACTTGTGCATTACGCATAAGGCGACTATAAACGGAAGTGTTTTGCTTACATGCACGTTTTTATTTTTATATGTTTTCCGTGCTTTGCCATAGAAAAATCTCTCATTTGGTAATAATAAGCAGACGATTGCGACATTACTTCCGCAACATGGACTGTACGGAGCTGTTGCCGCCCACTTCGGTGCGTGGCATGAATGTGCTGCAGCGCGCTGAGTTTCAAAAACGTGTCCAAATTCCAAGACTTCGAGTTCTCGAATCGCAGGTGCAGCGAGTAATTCCATTGGTGAAGAAGATGCTGCTCAAAATGGAGCATCTGCAGCCAGTGCGCGCCATGCCGAACGCACGTGAAATACTCTTACACCCATTGCCTGTGAAAAACTGGCAATCACTGCCCGTTAAGGAGCTTGAGGATCAGCGAGTGACGGAAGCGAATTTCTGTCATGAAGAACTCGAGTTAAGCTACGAAAACTGGAGCGCAAATGAGATACTCAAAAGTGTGCTGCCAGCGGATGAGGAGGGACTAACCTCTTTCTCACGCATTGGACACATTGTTCATCTGAATCTGCGCGATCATCTGCTGCCCTACAAACAACTCATTGGCGAAGTGCTCCGCGATAAGTTGCCTAATTGTCGCACTGTAGTCAACAAGGCGGCCAGCATTGATAACACCTATCGAAACTTTCAGCTAGAGCTGATATGCGGCGATGCCGAGTATCAGGTACAGACCAAGGAGAACGGTGTACCCTTTGAGTTTGATTTCTCGAAAGTCTATTGGAATCCCCGTCTCTCCACCGAACACGAACGCATTGTCAAAATCTTGCAGACTGGAGATGTTCTCTATGATGTTTTCGCTGGCGTGGGTCCATTTAGTGTGCCCGCAGCCAAAAAGCGCTGTCAAGTGCTGGCCAACGATCTGAATCCCGTTAGCTATCACTGGCTTCAGCACAATGCCAAGCGGAACAAATGTCTGGCCCACATTAAAATGTTTAACAAGGATGGACGCGAATTCATACGTAAAGAGCTGCGTGAGGATTTACTGCAGCGCTGGAAATCGCCTCCAGCCAATTCGTATAGCATTCATATTACGATGAATTTACCAGCGCTAGCTGTTGAATTTCTGGATGCATTTCGAGATTTATATACAGAAGAGGAGCTGCCCAAGGATTTGAACTACCCGCTAGTGCATGTTTACTCCTTTGCCAAAGGCGAGAACACCAAGACGTTGGTGCTGCAGCTCGTGGAGCGCAATTTGGGCGCATCGTTAGATGATGCGTTGCTGCAGGGCATCAGTTTTGTGCGTAATGTGGCGCCCAACAAGGACATGTACAGGGTGTCCTTCAGGCTAAACCGAGAACTTTTGACAACGCCTAAACAGACAACGCGCAAGCGTCCTTGTTCTGCGGAAGAGGATGCTTTGGCAGAAGCAGCAGCTGCAGCTACAAAAGTGAAATGCATTTAGTCAAGTTCAAAAATAAAGTTCCTTTTAAAAAGTGCAAAAAATGTGTTAAAATGTCCGAGTTGAAAGTATATATATAAAGTATATAAAGCGAGCAAACAACTTTCCTCTCTAAAATGTATTCACCACTAGATTAATAATAAATATTTTTTTTTTTAATTATTCCAAATTTAATTCAAAAGATTATTAGACGCATATTAACAGAGATATCAGCGTGTAAAAAGAACAAAGAGAAAGCTACACATCCTTCCAGCTTGAGCCATGTCATCATCCTGATTTAATTTTTTTTTAATATGCTTCCAATAGAAGGGTTAGACACTTGAGCCCTTCCGCCTCTTACAATTAACGCTTATGCCATTTAAAGTGGGTGCAGGTTTTCCATTTGTATTTGCAGCCACAGAATGGGTCGCAACAAGGCCAATAACAAGAAAGGAGCGGGAGCAGCTGCGAGCACCGGAGCTGGAGCTGCCAAGCCGGCACTCAACAAATCCAAAAAATCCAAGAATGTGTTCAAAGTGAACAACAACAAGAGCAAGAAGAAGCCCAAGGAAGTGCAGGGCAAACTGAAACAGGTGAGCCAAGACAAGAATCCACCGATTCCCCAGTCAAAATAATAGCAATCGTTTAATTTTGCAGCTAAAGCAGACCGTTAAGGCCAAGCAGGAGAAGGTAGATGCTTCGCTGAAGGAGCTGCACAAGGATTTGGTCGTGAAGAAGCCAAAGCCAACAGTGACTCCCATAAGGAACAGCAAAAAGCCAGCGGCCAATGCCACCAAAGTGACCGATACGCTGGGCAAGCTCAAGTTCTGAACAGCACCTGGGGCCAAATGATTACAATTTGTTAATTCTGATAGTTCAAAGGTTATACAAATATATATTAGATATATTGACAACAAATAAAAGAAAAGTGAGAAGCACTAAAGGATCAGAGCACTGCCAGGCATCATCACAGCGCCAGTAGGAACTGTTGGCGTGGGCATGAGAGCCGTCGCTGTAGTTGTTCCATTTACAGCATTCCAGCCAAAAAGATTGCGCACCAGGGTATCCAATTGAGCGTTATCAATGCCCTCCGCCTGCAACTGGTTGAGCACCGTTTGGGTGCCGGGCATGGCTAGCCAACGTTCGTAGACGACCTGCAGCGCCTGCACTCTTGTCCAGAACTGGGCAAAGATGCCCTGCATCTGCACTTTGGTCTGAATGGTGGCGCCAATGGCATACGTTGGAAAGTACATCTCCAGTTCGTTGAGGAATCCCTGCCAGCCGAAAACGCTGCCAGACATATAGGGATAGCGATTGAACAGCGTCAGGCACATCTCCATCTCCTCGATCTTGAATTTGCCCCTCGATGTCATCAGTTGCTGGTTAACCCATTGACGTAGCATTATCACCTCAGGTTGGGACAGCATACGCCAGCGTGCCATGAATCCCGCGTTGCTATTCATGATGCGCACGAAGGCCTGGAACTGGGCATCATTGAGCAGATAGCGGTCAAACATTTTGTTCATTGGCTTCAACTGCACCAGGGCAAATATATCCATCAGTTCCTGTCCCAGATCCATTGGTGGTGGAGCGACTGCTCCAACAGCTCCAGCAGTTCCATGTCCAGGATTAACGGCAGCGGTGCACAGGCCACAGCAGAGTAGCAATAACCAGGCGTAGGTGGCACTCATGTTGACGTACTGTGATCAGTAGCAGTAGAAGCATCTGTTTTTATGCCAAATCTAGCCAACTTCTGGCTTATTTACCTATTAGATAAGTCATACGAATTTGTCGCAGCAGCCGTGTGTTGATTCTGGATTTACGTCTGCATTCCATGCGATAAGAAATTGGTCCGTAATTCGAACTCTTTATAGTTGTTGAATTTTAATCTTTCGTTTCACCGGAACTAACTAAAGCAGCGGATGAGTAATTTGTTTTTGTGTGCTTTATTCCCAAAGTAAATTACCAAAAATCCAGTAGACCGACAATGAACCTCAAACGAACACAATTTGATAATAATAATAATAAAATAGTAATAATAATAATAGTAATATTACCGCAACACACAACGAAGGGGTGCTTAAGTTTAGTAAGTTATTGAATCTTATAGTTGACCGATTCCCAGCAAACAGATTTTTGACATTTTGAGTTACGAATGGAACTAAATACAGAAATATCTTAGAACAGTTTCCAAATACCTCTTTTAGTATTAATATAGAAATAGAGCTTAAGAGCTCAACGGACAATGATTTATTTTATGTTGATATGTTTTTTTTAGAATAATATAAAAAACTCAAACTTTACATGCATTTTAGGTTGTAATAGTTCTTGAGAGAAAAGAAAACAATTAGTGGATTATAAATGTCCCTTGGAGTAACAGGAGCGTTCTCAAGTTCCCAGCAAAAAGTTGAATATTACTGATCTGCAACTGATGATTACACGATCATTCCATAAACTCAATTTCTCATTAATTAACAATTAACAAGTAGTTAGAACAGAAAATTTAAGTACTTAATAATATTGTTGTAACAAACTCCAGAAAAGGAGATGTTATAAATTCAGTTAAGAACTCCATAAAATGATCTATCAGACAAAATGCTCCATTTTACTTATACACAATATCTGTGGAATCGGTTATATGCCATTATATGCCAAGATTACGTATACGTCTGGGGGTATTTGCATTAAAGAAAGTTCGTTGCCATGCCGAACTTTTGTGGCTTAAGCTTAAAATACAAGTCGATACATTGATAAGAGCTAACTTAACCGATAAACTGATAAACGCAAGACGTTAAACTGCGGGATTTGATCCTAGGCATCATCGTGACCCTTGCGTCGCATCCAGCTGGGTATATAGCCACGCACTGCCTCGCCCAGCTGGCGATAGATCATCAGCGCCAGTATGGGCAGAACTAGGCGTGCATCCTTGAACAGATAGACATAGCAGGCCACCAGGAAGAGCACCAGATCCGTCGAGTAGCTCAGCGCAGAGCGCACCTTCTCATGAGCCTGCTCGTCGGAGCACGATTGCATCAGCGCCAACGTTGCCGTCTTCTCCAGCAGCTGACGATCGAAGTTGGAGATGGCAGCGCTTTCCAGGGCAAGGACATTGGAGGGTGCCCGTGTCAGCGAGGGATCACGAGAACGTGTGCTGGAGGGCACTCGCCGTTTGATGACACGTTTCACCTTGACCAGCCGGGTGCGTCCGCGTGCATCTGGACGCGCTTCGACCATCTCGCTCATCACACTCTCTGTGGTCGCATCCGAATCCTGTTTGTGCTTTGTCTTTGGTGGCGGCACAACCAACACTGTGGGATACACCGGCTCCTCATCTTCCAGCTGAAGCTCCCGTTCCTGTTGGGGTGTCTTGTGTATGGCATGAGTGCTGGCCTCATCGCGCACATGGACTAGCTGCTCTCTCTCCGAGATGGACAAGCGACGCTCGCGACTTACAACTGGCAGTGTCAACAGCTGTTGTTCCTGATCCTCATCTCGTCGCTGCTGATGCTCCGCGGCAGCATTTTCATCGTCCTCGTCATCTTTGGACCTGCCCCCCATGCGCTCCAGTTCATCAGGATCGAGATAGAGAGGCTTGTGGTATTTGTGGGTGCTGCTCACCTGACGCACCAGATCACTGTAGTGATCGACAGCTGCGTGCGCCTCCTCCTCCATCAGTCGTTCCTCCTCCTTGCGACGCAGTTCCTCCTCCTCTTTGAGCTTACGCTTCGCCTCCACATCGGCAGCAATCGCCGCGGCATTGGTCTTCTCCAGCGGGTTGGATAACTCAGCATTGGCCTCGGTGTTCTTTTCAGTGGCACTGCGTTTATCCCGATTAAAGAAGGACTTAATGCCCTTTGCCAGATCCAGTTTCAGACTGGAGCTTGGCCCTGCAAAAGGGATAGATGCCGGGCTGCTAGGAATGCTGGCCAGGATGCCATTGCCATTGCTATTATCCGGATTACTAATAGGTGGACTGCTCGGCTGGGATGGGCTGGCAGATTGCTCCACATGCTCGTTGGATGAACGCTTCAAGATGGGCTTCGGCACAAAATCCGGACTGGCTAACGGCATTGGTCGATTGAGCACCACTGCCGCCTGCTCCGGTGTCGGGGCGCGATATGGTGTGAAGGTGCCGCCCATGTTGCGCGGATGATATGTTTCCAAGTCCCGGGGACTGGGCGAACGTGTACGCGCCAACAGCTCCATTTTAAACTTCTCAATGGAGTCCTGATCCGTACTGGCCGTGCTCTCCGTATAGTCGGAGCCCATGTCGTAGCCACTCTGCTGCTGTTGTAGCTGATCCTCATCTAGGGGTTCATCCATTTCCTCGCTGTCTTCGGCTGTGCTCTCCGTACGATCCTCCTCCTCCACATCCTCTTCATCCTCCCGACTATCGCCGCCGCGGAGCATCAGAGTCGTGCTGGCGCGTGTTAGATTCTTTAGGTCCACCATGTTTACATTCTCCCGCGAATCCCATTTGCGTCCCATTTGTGGCACCATGTCCGCTGACTGGCGACGCAACTCGCTCCGCCGCTCGAAGGATGCCCTTTCCGCCTCCGTCATAGAGCCGAGACGCTTTCGCATGGTGTTTACAGGCAAGCTGGTTGCTGCTGAGGCAGCTGCCTTCTCCTTGGCCTTCGATGCTTTGGATGCCTGTTCCAGTTCGACGGCCTCATAGAAACGTGCCATGGCTCGCTCGTAGAGCAGCTCCGTGGAGCTGACGGATCGGCGCAACGGAAAGGTTGTGTGCAAATTGGTAAATTCTAAAAATGCCAGATCCGGTGCCGATATGGATATCGGTGGTGGCTGTATGGCGTCCTCCAGTTCCAGCTCGAAGGAATCTTGCTCTTTGAAAGAGAGGGAGAAAAGGTTATGTTAATAGGAGTTTTGGAAACACTGGGAATTACAGAAATTTTTTATAATGAATATCCCATAAATATCTAGCAGGAATGTTATAAGTCAAGCGATATATCAATAATAATTCGAATATGCAAATGTTAAATTTATGAATTTCAAATACAATAATTTCAACTTAAATTTTCATAATGTTTTGAATATGTATTTAAAATGCTATAAGAACAGATGAATAAAGGAGAAATGTTAAATTCATGTACAATAATGTTAATGAATTAATTTTGTATGATAATTTCATTACATTTTTCGAAATGTGTGTATTCAAAAAGCTATAAGAAGATAATAAAAGGAAAACTGTTAAATTTATGAATTTTATAAACCATACTTTAAATTAAGTCATTTTTACAGACAAATTTAATACAGTTAGCGAAAAAGCTATAGATACAGATGATAAACAAAAATCAGAACTTAAATATGAATTTCCGATATGATATTTCTAAACAATTCCAATTTCCCCAACGACCTGGCTATTGGAGGACAGCACTTACTATCTTTATCCTTGACCTTGCTGTTCTTGTCGAAGACAACCAGCATGAACTCATTGCTGGTGTGGACCTCGTCATGTTTGTCCGCTGCTGGCTTCTGGAAGCGCCTCTTCGACACTGGCGTCGTGGGCGGCTCCATTGGAGGTGATGGTGGCGTCTCTGGTACTGTTGGTTCTGGCACAATTGGTTCTGGCTCTGGTGCACTGATCTCAATGGTAGGCAATTTCTCAGCAATGCTGCCACTGGTCGCAATGGCAATGGCCAACGCGGGCACATTTTTGGCTGGACTCAGAGCATGCGACGAAAACCGACGCACATTCTGATTAACGCCCAGCTGGACGGGCTCCGCGCTGCGTTGCAGAGCCGGCGTTGTCTTAATGGGACTCTTGCGCAGATCCTGTTGCGGTGGCGGAGGAACACGATCCAATTTCGCTTGCGGTGGCTTCGGCAGTGGCTGTGGTGACTTCGATGGTGACTTATCCTTGGATTTGGGATTGAAGAGCTTGAGAGGAGAAATTCCAGTGGGAGATTTCGCTGGCGTCTCCGACTGCTTATCCATCAGGGCAGTTGTGGTGATAACCGTTAGATTTAGCTTGGGATTGGAGCCTTGTCTGCTGCCAGCTTGAGTCACTGCTGCAGAGTCGGCGCTGCTCAGCGACGGGCTCTTGCGCACATTCATCTTGAGCGCCTGATCCGAGGTGCCGTAGGCCATCTCATGGCGCAGCTCCTCGCTGTCCACCAGCTGTGGCGTCGGCTTGCGTCCACCCCGCGGCGATTGCTTCGGTGAGGCGGCCATGCTTGTCCCCGCATCCGCATGTGGACGTGGAGGCGATAGCGTTTTGCGACGTGGCGGCACCGGTTTTGGTTTGTCCCCATTTCCATTGCTGCTGCGCTCATCGCCAGCGATTTTGGTAGCCGATTTAGGCTTGATAATGCCACGTTTAGGATCCGGTATGAAGAGCAGCTCCGACTCCTGCGATGGCTCACTTAATCCATAGGGATTCTCTGCCTTGACGCGAAACTTGTACTCGGATCCCTCAATCAGGTCGTGGAGTGTGGTGCTCAAAGCACGCGTCGTCGCCGCCTTTAGCCAGACATTCCACCCAATGCGAAAGTATTCCACAATATAATTTCCAATCTTGCACCCACCGTCATCGAGTGGAGCTGTCCACGAGAGTGTGGCTGACTTGCCAAAAGACATGTTCAGACGTGGAGCACCTGGTGCATTGGGCCTGGCCGTGACTGTGACCAGAAACGAGGTGATATCTTCGCCCAGTCTATTCCAGGCACGCACCATGTACTCGCCTCTATCCGCACGCTGCACATTGTCGATCTTCAGCAGCGAATTCTTATCCGTGTTGGTCACCTCAAAGCGACCGCCAGGCGGGATGACTTCACCCTCATGCAGCCAGGTGATGGCGGGCGGTGGCTGACCAGCCACGCCTACCTTGAGACGCACCACTTCCTCCGCTTCGACGATGAGGCCATCCTCGTAGGTGCGGGGCAGGCGTATCTTGGGCGGTGCCTGCACCTGGAGTTGACTCTTGGTCACGACATGACCAGCTCGATTGGTCGCAGAGCATTTGATCTCACCCTCATCGGTCAGAGCAACCTGATGGATTATCAACACACTGACATCGTTTTCGTTGACGATCCTGGTGCGACGACTGCTGAATATCTCGTAGCCATCCTTGTACCAGCTAATCTCTGGCGGAGGTTCACCCAAAATGCGCACACGAAACTCAATGCGTTCATCCTCTACGGCACTCATGTCCAGCAGCTCCTCAGCAAAACGCGGCACGCTGATCGCATTCCTTTGCAGCGTCACCGTCAACGGATCGGACAGCTCGCTGGCATCGGAGCGTCCAACAATGTTCTCCGCAAAACAGCGAAACTCGTACCGCCAACCCGGTTCCAATCCACTAATTTGAATCTCACAGCTTGCGATTGGTGTGGGCGTGGCACGCACCCAATGGGGCGAACCGACCCGTCGCTGCTCGACCGTATAGCCGGTGATGGGAGAGCCACCGTCCAGCAGCGGGCGTTCCCACCGCAAGTTAACCACATCAGGCTGCTGTTCAGAGAGTGCCAATGGCGTCAAAATCGGTCGGCCCGGCGGAGAGGGTCGTTCTAAAATATAGAAACAAAGAACAATCACAGGTAAATAATGCACTCAATATTCAAAATCAAAAACTCTCGCGCTTGCGCTTTTGAAAGAGAGAGTCTTCCAATCGAAAGCGAAATGACTTGCGACTACAAGTTACCATATATGAATCATCTTCTTTACCTCATCTTTCCTTAGAAACACAAAACATTTAGGTATACTCAAAAAGGTAAGCTTAAAATCATTACTTATTGTTTATTAAAAGTGTGCTGTGCTCTCGGCAACAGGATGTGTTATGCAGATGGACTTAACACAAATATTAAAGCTACGCGCTTTATTTTCCACATAATCAAGGGAGGCTTAACATAAGCAGATCGAATATATCCTGCATTCGACTACTTACACAAAAGCACAAGTATTTCCATATAAGCACGGTTTATATTCACAATGCTCAGAAAGGTAAGGCTAAAATGGTTACTTATCAATAATTTAAAAACATGGCTTTGCTTATGCAGATTGTAATACATATTGTGCAGATATTACATTTTCTACCTATAGAGTTACAAACATAACCACCATATAGTTACACCCCATTTATACATTTTAAAATACATACAGGGTATAGAAACATTACTTTTGCTGTCTTGAGATTTTAGGCCAAAAAATTTCAGAAAAAGATTCAAAAAATCGGGTAAAACGGACGCCATCGTGTCAATGGCTATACGGCAACCACTTGAGTGTGCGAGTGTCTAAAAATAGCGAAAATTCTAGCGCTCCCACCAAACTATGTGGCCTATGTATGCACGCTCTCACAGACAATTAGAGATCTTTTCCTTTTGGGTGAATATATTTTAATATATTTCAAGTTTTCTATTGCGATATTATGGAATTTTGAATGTGTGCATTTTGCGCAAAACTTGCCTGCAGATTTCCAATGCACATTCTTTTTCGGCCGTCCACTGTGTGCGGTCTGCAGCTTGCCCGGTTGATTGCCCATTTCGAATACTAAATATTTAACCTATTTTACAATTACTTGTGCATATATAGAAGTTTCTATATATAGGCAGACCGTTCTTAACTTCACGCACTCACGTCGTTACAATTCGTTTTCAAAACTCGGATCCGATTGCGTTTTGAATATATAATTACTAATCAATTTAACAGTGTAAATTTCGGAACTTATAGTGGCGAACCGCAGTCGTTGCCATTTTTACGGAGCGTTAAATAATCCGTTCGTCAGTACAACCAGGCATTTCACACACACAATAAGCTTTGGGCGCTAAGAAATGTCAACGGCAACTAAAGCACAGAGTTGCCGGTACTATAAAATATTGAATTTGAAACAGCTGCGTGCCTATCGATTCACTTGTATTTGATTGGATTAATAAGCAATCGAAAGGGAAGCCATACTAATATATATGTTAACATATGTACGGATAACTGTTGTTTTCATATAGAGATAAAGAGCAATTCGTGTTAAATTTATTGCAATTGCAATATTTTAGTTATATCGATATGTACCTATTGTGACTTTTCTTATCGATATCATAAACACATCGCTAGCTGTTTATTTCTTACATCCCCAAACTTTACAGCAAGCGCATCGCAGGTGTTTGTCCGAAAATAAAACAACAGAAAATAGATTGTTTATGTTAAACAACTAAATTTAAGCTATAACTCCCTAGGCACACAAGATATATACAAACTTTACGTGTTTTCTTTTTTTTTGCTTGTTATCTATGTGTACGTGTCTATGCGGGCGTATGTGAATTTCTGTGCATATGTGTGCGTGTACGCAAGGTGTAATGATTTTGAGGCTGTGAAACTAAAGCGGCGGCAATTGAATTAGAAACAAAGCCCAGGTTGCCGTTGCTGTTGGCAGTGCAGTTTGATTGACGATCGCGTCAGCTGCAGCTGCTGCAGCGGCGTCGCCAAATAAGCACACGCACGCACACACACACAGCAGACGCAGTGAACACGCAGCAACAGCAGAAATAACAACAGCAATGGCTGGCACGGCAACCGCAACGCCAATGGAAATTGACGAATTTATAAATGGAGCGCTCGTTTCTTGGGTGAGTTTAAGAGTGAAACATACTCAGAAATGCTCACCAAACTGAACAACGAAGAAAAGCAACGTGATTTTCATATTAAACATTTCAATTTTAAAGTGTTTCAATTTCCATACATAACAAACACATGCTTTTATATATGTGTACACACACAGGTACTTACTCACGTTTCCGTAGCGCAGCTCCCCAAGGTCATTGTAACTGTGGCTATGCTTGGCACTTTAGCTACTTCTGCTGCTACCGTTTACGACACAGCATCAACAACAATATTTTTTTTTTTTTATGCTGTCATTAGCAGCGGCTGTTGTTCGTCGGTTGCCTTTTGGTTGCCAATTGTCAAGAACTGAGAGGTTTACTCAACCTGCTTTTTTATACCCTGTACAAGTGGAAAACTTAAAAGTGGGAATATTTCTTAGCGTTTATTATTCTAGTGGGTGCATTCATCCATAAAGCCATATGATGAGTTTAATTGTCAAGAAAATAGTATACTTATAAGGGCTATAATAACGAGAAAATTAATTAGTTAATTTTTTGGCAATCAGCAATAGGTTTTGTTCATTTAAATTCCACAAAAGAAATTTATTGCGTTAAATTTTATAAAAGTCATCACTTAGTCGAGCATACCCTTAATAGAACCCTCTTACCTGTTGCGCGTGTTGTGCTTTGTGCCTCAGAAGTTCAGTGCACCGTTTAAAAAGGAAATGTTGCTAATTAAGTTGACAATTGTTGCTTGGTGGTTGTAGTTATTGTAGTCGTCTCATTGCAGTTAGTGATCGGTGCCAACGCATCATTTGTTGTTTCGCTTTCAGTTGGAGTCATGTCTGCCACGTGCCGAGCTGCTCGCTGGTTACCCCTCGCTGCTGGATGGCCTCATAATACACAGTGTTTGGCTCCAGATTGATCCGGAGCCGCAAAACAATCCAAGCGAGCTTCTTACCGATCTCAGCGGCCATTCCCTGAGCATTGCTCGTGCCAAAAATTTTGAGTGTATTGTGCGCAATTTGAAATCACTGTTCGAGGAGGAACTGGGCCAGACGATACTGGTGCTACCGGATGCCTACCAGCTTGGCTATTATCCAGAGAGCAAGCACGGCTTGGATCAGATGAAAACACTGCTTACGCTGTTATTGGGTGCAGCTGTGCAGTGTCCCAATAAGGAGCTATTCATTGCCCGGATCAAGGAACTGGATGTTGAGACGCAACACGGCATTGTGGCGCTGATTAAACAGGTAACGGATAGCCATAGTCTGGTGCTTACCGAGGACTCCATCGAGCGCCTGTCCGCCGAGAATATGTACGGCCACATTATGCGACTGACCAAGGAACGTGATAACATGTACTTGAAGTGGATCGAGACTGTTTGCGTGGAACCCGAACTACATGCAAGCGATGGCAACGAATGCGGCTCAGGTTGTGTCACTGTGCCACGTTCACCCTCCAGCGGCACGGCCACATCAACGCCCTCGTCGTCCTCCAACTCGGAGAGCAATCATTTGGCCGTCGAGTGTGCCGATCTGCGTTCCAAAAATCGCAAATTGCGACAGGAACTGTAAGTGCCCCAATCCCAATCCCTATTTCAATTAATTGCAAATTTATAATTATTAATGGCAGTGAGGAGAAATCGGAGAATCTGCTGGAACTACGCGAGGAGTTGGATGACAAAAAGCAACGTTTCGACAAGCTACGCCAGGAGGTATGTTCATCTATATCTTCTTTTACTATATATCATTCACAAACTAAAATTTTATAACTAGAGCCAGGATTGGTTTACCGAGGCTAAGCGTGCGTCTGCCTATCGGGATGAGGTGGACATTTTGCGGGAGCGTGCCGAACGCGCCGATCGCTTAGAGATCGAGGTGCAGAAGTATCGTGAGAAGCTCGGCGATTCTGACTTTTACAAATCTCGTGTGGAGGAGTTGCGCGAGGATAATCGCGTCCTACTCGAATCCAAGTAAACTGCAACAGCATAGAAATTTCAATTATTAAAATTTACTAACTAGTCCTATTTATGTTACAACAGAGAAATGCTGGAGGAGCAATTGCAGCGTTCGCGTAAACGTTCGGAGCATGCCATCACCTTGGAAACAGAGATCATTAAATACAAGCAGAAACTCAATGATATGGCGCTCGAGCGTGATGTAGATCGTTCCAAGCTGGAGGAGCTGCTCGAGGAAAATGCACAGCTGCAGCTGGTGGCAAAAAATTTAAATTCCACACAGGAGATTGATAAATCCTTCTCTGACAATGAGGATGATTGCAATTCGGGTGACAACAGCTTATCGGAGCAGCTAACAAACAATGCACAAACGCGTGCTCTCAAACTAGAGCTGGAGAACCGACGACTAACAGCTGCACTGGAGCAGTTGAAGGAGAGCAGTTTTCATGAGTCCACTAGCAAAATGCTCGATCTGGAAAAAGAGAAGAAGAAATTATCGCTGAAAATCGAACAAATGCAGGAGAACATACAAAGATTGACGCAACAGAACGTTGAATTGGAAAGCGTATTCAAGAACGCACTTGATGAGAACAAGAAGCTGCAGGATGCCGTGGATAATCGTCAGAAGAGTTACGATCGCCAGAGTGTCGAGCGAGAGGCGGATCGCCAGAAGCTCTCCGATGCCGAGGAGCATGTGGAATCACTAAACAAAGAGAAACAACGCATTCAAACTCTCAACGAGAGCATTCAACGCAGAGCCGATGACTTGGAACGTCTCGCGGAGAGTAAAACGAAGGAGCTCGAACAGTACGCTGAGAAGACCCAACAATACGAGCAGACCAAACAGAAGCTCTACGAGATTGAGGCCAAGGTCTGCACGTATGAGCGTGAAAATGCCAGCCTGCTAAAGGAGGTCTCCAAACTTAAGGAGAGCAGTGAACAGAAATCTGTGCAGCTGGACGAGAGCATCAATCAGCTGGACACCCAAGCTAAGGAATTGATGCGACTCGTCAAGGTGCAGGAGGAGGCGGAGCAAGTGCAGCAAAAGTTTGTCGAACTAGAGAAACAGAATAAGGAGCTTAGCTCACAGCGCAACATTGATCGAGAAATGATAAGCATGTTGCGCAATGATCTGGTCAACGGCACCCTAGTCTCCAAGAAGGTGCGCCACAATCTCGAGAAGCTTGGGCTTGATGTCAACGATGACGAACCGGTTGAACTGAATGTGGAGCATGTGGTGGAGAAACTGGTACGCAACCCAGAGACCTTCAAGACAGTGCGGGAAATAATGCTGAGCGTAAATCGCGAACAGCAGCAACAGGAGACGGGTGTGAAATCTGACATGTGTGTCCTGTGTCATCGCCAGGAGATCTTCACTGTCGAAAAGAACATCGAATTGTCAGCGGGAGCGCATCAAGAGCTACGCTTTGAGCACAAGTTGCGTTTGAGTCCGGAATTGACGCGACTCCAGGAGAATAATACCCAGCTGCAGACAGAGAATGCACGGCTCAGTGTGGATGTGGCTGCGTTGGGCTCACAGATCACATCGCTCAACACACAGCATGTGGCGCTACAGTTAGCCAACTCACAGCTGGCCGCCGAGAAGGATACGCTGCTAAAGGACATCGATGCGTTGCAGCAAGAGCACAAGCATGCGCTGCAAGATCAGGTCACACTGCAGTGTCTCCATGATCAACTCTCTGCTGAGTATGAATCGCTCAACAAGGACAAGGAACAGTTGAAGGGAGCTGTGCGGGATTTGCGTCAGGAGACGCGAGATGCCAGGGAGACTATCGGGACGCAGGAGCAACGCATCGAGGAGTTGACTACACAGACGAACAGCATGAAGACCTGCCACGAAGATCTTGCCATACTCCGTACCGAACACTCCAAGCTGACCGACGATTTTCGCAATCTGTTCGCGACAAGCGATCGTTTCAAGAACGAGTACAAGAACATTCAGGAACAGTACAAAATGATACGCATGGAACACAGCAGCCTCAAATTGCAGAACACTGAACTAACCGGTGAGCTGAATGCCAAACAGGATCAGGTGCGTCTGCTCCAGATCGAGTACTCCAAGGTTCAGCAGCGCTGCGAGGTGAGTTTATCTTTAATATTTTGTTGTTCGCCACGACTAATCCTTCGTTTTGCACCTCGCCTAGATGCTAATACAGAACAACTCCGACTTGGATTCGGAGCGCAAAGCGCTAATGGATAATGTGTCGCAGTTGTTATCACAGTATCAGGAACTGTTGGCCATTTCTCTGGAGGATAAAAAGCATTTCCATGAAGAGGAAAAGAACTACACGGAGCGGGTGCACAGCCTGAAGCGTCAGAAGGAAAAGCTCGAGGAGAAGATTATGGAACATTATAAGAAATCAGAGACCACAGTGCAAAAGAAGTATATGCTACAGATAAATTAGATTAATCATAATTAAACTTCATAATAACATTCTGTAGAAAACCATTTGCCAGTAGCCTCGTGCGACGCGTAAAGAAGGCCAGCTCCGATCTGATGAACAAAGTGCCCAGTCGGGTAAGGAAGGGATCTACAACATAGATTGAACAATTTTATAGCTCTAATATATATTTGTCATCTGCAGAATCGTCGCTCTTGGGTGGATGATGCGCGCACCAGCTCCCAGTTTGTCATCGGCTCCGAGTCTGGTGGCAATGAGTCGGACAACAGCACGGAGGAGCCGCTATCAATTGCCTCTGATACACATCTGCTACAGCGGAATATGCCATTGCGTCAGAGTCTACAGCGGTAAACGATGACTTATATCTATAAATATAATGGATTTATATTTGTGGAAACACATATATAACCTATAAAAAAAAGTTATTAGTTATCACCTATCGCCGATGCCATTAAGTTGTTAACAAAAAAGCGTCTCAAGTTTCTTAAGAAACTATTGTAATAGATTGATTTTATCCTATTTCTACAAAGACAATCGGGCTTTGGCATATGCCATATGTATTTGTGTTCTATATCCTGAGTCGATTTTTTATTATTGGATAAATAATGTACTTAGTTTGGTTTATGGTTCTTGTTCTTCTTCTATTTACATGTATATACACAACAAAAACAACATCAACTTTATACGCACACACACACACATACTGTATATGTAATATATATATCTGCACTATATAGAGATTTACTGGATAGCTCGATACAACGCGGTGGCACGGTGCGAAGTAGCCTGCAAGCACAGAAACGTACGGATTTGAGTAACTCACGTAGAAATAGCGTGCACGGGTATGCGCTTTTAAATGTTTAACACTACTCAAAATTATATATAAAAAAATACTTTAATCCCTCACCCCATCCTCTGAAGCCCAACAATTGCAATTTGTCTATATAAATGTTTTGTGGAGTTCTTTTATGGTTTTGTGTACACCAACTGATAAACCTCTGCTTGCAGCAGTCTGGAAGCGCCTGATGTAACTGGCAGCAGTTTGACTCTGGGCACCGCTGGGTCCCGTCGCACCGTCTACTTGATCGATGAGCATCAGAAGCTGCCCGATGGCTCCTCAGCCGTTTCACAATCGCAACAGCCGTCGGCAACTTCAACGCCAACGCCCAGCAACAACAACAACAATAATAATGCAGCTCCGGCACCAACGACAGCAGGAACAGCAGTCGGAGCTGAGCCACAAACACCACAGAAGAACGATAGTCCGGCGACATTTCTCATGTACAATCGTATAAACACAACCATTGGCGGCACATCCACCACCGGCGAGCAGAGTCCGTTGCTGCAGGCCAGCGGTAGTGGCGGAAGTGGAAGTGGAAGCGCCAATCCAGATGATAATGCAATGCGGAAACGCAACGAGGACAAGAGCAATAGCATTTGGTATGAATACGGATGCGTTTAGTGCTTGGGTGGAAATATAGAAATAAATTATACACTTATATGCATTTGCTGATAACGAAGTATTATTTCGTTTTAGAATGTAACGAATTTATGCCTTTAGTGCTTTTTAAATGCTATGATTTGCCTTAAGGTGCAGACAAATACAAAACGTTTGCAATTTTATACGAGTATAGTTAACTTATATACATGCTTATATATTTAGTTATAGTTTAGATAGTAGTTATACAATTTTTGTAGTTTGAATAATGTAATGTAACGAAACGAAGACTATACGGAAACTTTGAGAATTCATAATTACCTAGCAGTATATATCTATCCACACATGTGCCCATGTACTTATATATAGATATATGTATATGTCTGTGCAAACAAATACCGAAATGTATGTCAAATTACGTCCACAAGATAAGGCTGCCCTAGTCAGCCGAAGCAACAGATCAAAAGTTATTATATTGTATCGTATTTATAGGCATTTTACACTTCATCGAATATATTCCTAAAGATTGTATACCATACTATACTATAAAGCTTATTACAGCTAACGAATGCGCCTTCAATTTGTGAATATATACATATGTTTTTTAAGACTAATCGTAATCACTATGCAAACGTAAAATTAATCTTCTTTAATTTATTGAGGAAAGCCTAATAACGCAATAAAAACCACAGAAAAATAAACATAAAAAAGCTTTACATAACTGTAAATTTGTAGGGACTTCTACTATAAAAAATTAACTTTCTGAATCCAGCATTTTAGTTTAAATTTTAAACGGACTGCACTCGTTTCAAATGCTTTCCAGCCCTGGTAAGTTAAAAACTCTCGCTTAAATAATATATACAATATAGAAAATACAAATTATTGTTAGTTGCGATAGCTGCAGTCCAGTAGAAGCTGAAAAACTGGAAAGCTCAGTGGAATTGTCAAAAAATGTTCTAAAGCCTGGCAGGACAAACCATACTTTGGTGGACCTGTTTGTCAAGCTAAAAACTAGAGTGTTCACAAAAAATGGATCCGACCTGCACTAAGTACATATAAAAAGTAATGCGATTGGGCCGGTTTAATTATAATCTAACTTATATTGTTCATATCATAGGTGTGTGCCCATACCTACAATTGCCCACCTGGTGGGATGGTGAAAACTGATGACGCATAAAGCCAAGATATTGTACATGCAATATAAATACACGCGAACAGAGGATTGTCATATGTTCTTTAATAAAAATAAATATTTTATTTCTTAAAATCTGTTAAGACTGGCACCTTAAATAGATTATGTTGCCAAGTTATGTAGTTATACCATGCAGAGAGAGAGACAAAAAACGCTGTAATAAATGCACATGTCTAATATAAACAAAATATTTGTTTATTACTGCTGCTGCTGATATAGAATAAAGCACACTATATCAACTCAGCAGTCATCAGGTCGTTGAGTTTCGCACCGACTTGTCTTAGAATTGAAAAATTCGTTCGAGTTGCAATGGAGTAGCCAGCCAAGACATTGTCCAGATATTTTGTAACACTGTATATAACTGTAAAAGATTTAAATCATGTTAATGAAAATTACTATGTGCAGAAGACTATTACAATTAATGAAATACTCACTCTTTGCAGGCGGAATCACTCTGATCCCGGAAATATCCTTCTTCATTTAGACTCGCACAATATTCATCTGTATTTATGGTAGTTGGTGTGGATGTGGAACAATCTGTGCTCAAAACTGTTGTCGTAAAATCCGTGGTAGAATTCGTGGTGGCATCCGTGGTAAAATCCGTGGTAGAATCGGTGGATACTGTCACACAGGATGGCTGCAATAAATGGACGTTTAACCCAAAAAAATGTTAAGTTCTATTGTATTTTAGGCTTACAGTAGAAATTTCAATTGATGTACAAAATTCGTCACTATTAACATTGCAGTAATAGCCATTTTGACATTTTCTGATTGCAGTAGGAACGACATATCCCAGATTAAAGCACATTCCATAGCTGTATTCATCGACGCAGGCATAAACACCACCAGTGAGTGAACAATCGGAGCAGGAATCGCCAACCACAATTGCAAGTAATTGGAGCAGCACTGCCAACTGAATGATAAATATATATTCTATTAAATTTTTTTAATTAAATTCAATGCCATACTCACTGCCAGTGGGATTAGATGTGGCCACATTTTTAAGTCTTCCTTTGGTATGTCTGCTCAGTTGGGAAGGCACAATAGCTTTGAGGCCAGCTAGTTTTCCAAATCACATTTTAACAATGTGACAATTATAATTTATATATCTATATGAGCATGTTTTTGCAGGAATTATGTTCATAAAGATTACCAATGCTAAAATCGTATGAGTTGTATATTTGGCATTAATGTCAAAAACAAAAATAAAAAGAAGAAAACATCGAAAAAATTTGTTTTCTAAGAACCCTTTCATAAAGATAACAAGCACTGTGATTATAAAAATTATTCTAATTATAAAAACGGACTGTGCTTTTATCTCTATTTTATGTCCTTAGTTTTATATATTGTTGAAAAAATAACCGTTAGATTTCGACTATATCAAGCTGAGAAACCATTGGATATCCGCTTAATATTATAAAAGTGGTTGAGTATAATGTTATTTGTGTTGCAAATTTTATCTGAATTATAATATACAAGAACAATAAGCTTATATCATAAACTAATCACCATTAAAATGAATTTCTCGTTGAGATAATATGATTATCACAGAAAACACTGGTGCATAAAATGTGAAACATTAACAAAAATTATTCTAGTTGAAAAAGTGAACGGATCACAATTAGACCAAGATGTGGCTAAAACTGCTTATATCGCTGGTAACTAGACAAACTGACTGAAATATACAGATAACTAACCACATTTAAAATTTATTTAATACCAGCTACTAGCTGCATATTTGGATGCCAAGTGCGACGTGTGTCAGACTGGGAGGGCAGCCTGTCATAGCGAGAATACCTTCTCCATATGCATTGCTGGTGGGTGAATATGGAAAGTAGGCCCATATTGTGTAATAACAACAACAACATAATCTCGCCTTAGGTGAACCGACTTACGATGTCATACAATGTCCAACTGATTACATTTGTACCGGTGATAAATACATATGTTATGAAAAGGAATTGTATCAACCCATCTGCATGCCGACCACAACTCCAATCCCAACCACAACTCCAGTGCCGACTTCAACCCCAATCCCAACTACAACTCCAGTGCCGACCACAACTCCGGAGCCAACTACAACCCCAATCCCAACCACAACCACAACCCCAATCCCAACAACAACCCCAATCCCAACCACAACATCAATACCAACAACAACTCCTGTGCCGACCACAACTCCGGAGCCAACTACAACCCCAATCCCAACCACAACACCAATACCAACCACAACCCCAATACCAACAACAACTCCTGTGCCGACCACAACACCGGAGCCAACTACAACCCCAATCCCAACCACAACCCCAATACCAACAACAACTCCTGTGCCGACCACAACTCCGGAGCCAACTACAACTGAACAAACTACGAACCTAGATCCTAACGATTATTGTTTACAAATGGCGAAAACTGAAAAATATATAAACTATAATGATCCGAGTTGCAAGACGTAAGTACTTTATCAATTTTTGACTCCAAGTTTTTGACTCTCTTTTTTATATTTAGTTACATATATTGTTACCTAATTGGAGACTCAGGGAAATGGGAGGCAAGTATCGAAGACTGTGAAGGAAAAAAACCCTATTTTGACGGAAAGTCCTGTGTATCCGAAAAACCAGTGAATTGTGTTGATCCTTAAAATTATAAATGTTGTTATACATAATGTTTTACCTCTGCCGAAACACATTATGATTATTTTATTTAAATAAATACAATGATCTTTATTACAAATAAAACTCGTTTATAAAAATTTTTTAATTGGACAAGAAAAATTATGCATCTATCTATTAGTCGACCTCAAAGATGTCTTTATCTTATGCTGGCAGATATTTCTGAATTCTGCAAGAAAAACATCAAACCGAGAAACCAGAGAGATGTTCCTGAACCTCTTCTTAAAAAGTAAAATGATGGTGCTGCATAACTAGGATGTATTTAAGTAGACAAATTAACAAATAACAAAATAAAATATACGGTGCTGTAAAAAAGAAATATATTTTTATTATGTATACAAACAAAGATTGCAAACACAAACCCCCCACCCAAGAATCTGGGAACTTCCATTATTCCATGGAATACCTGTTTATGATTTGTCAAGGCTGATAGCAAGTGCTCAAATATTATGCCAAAAATTCTTTATGATCGCAATCAAAATCAAATATGGAAGGCATATAGCACATTTCCTTATCTGAGCATATAAATCGAGATGCACAATCATTTTTGAACAGTTTAACATAATCGCTGCTCTGATATACCACACAATGCTCCAGTTCTCAAGGCTCGTAAGTTAGTCAATCTCCACTTGAAATTTTATTTAACTCTATGTTTTCCCTCTTTATTAGGCATCGCTGATTTTAGTTTCGCTAGCATTACCAACCAGTATAGTGGGTCAGTGCAATGTCTGTCAAACTGAAGTTAATGCTGCATGCCACAGTGAAACCACTTTTTCAATTTGCCTCAATGGTGAGCATCTGTGAAGTCCTCACGATACAACTACATATATATGTGTATATATATTCAATTATTTAGGCCAACCAACAAACGACTATATAGATTGCCCCACTGGCTATCATTGCACTGGCGGCAAATTTATATGTTATCTTGATTCAATCGGTGAAACCAATTGCATAACTCAAGCAACACCTCCAATCCCAACCACAACACCGGAGCCAACCACAACGCCAATCCCAACTACAACCCCAAAGCCAACAACAACTCCAGTGCCGACCACAACTCCAGTGCCAACAACAACTCCAGTGCCGACCACAACCCCAATCCCAACCACAACTCCATTGCCAACAACAACTCCAGTGCCGACCACAACCCCAATCCCAACCACAACTCCATTGCCAACAACAACTCCAGTGCCGACCACAACTCCAGTGCCGACCACAACTCCATTGCCAACAACAACTCCAGTGCCGACCACAACTCCAGTGCCGACCACAACTCCATTGCCGACAACAACTCCAGTGCCGACCACAACTCCATTGCCAACAACAACTCCAGTGCCGACCACAACCCCAATGCCAACAACAACTCCAGTGCCGACCACAACCCCAATCCCAACCACAACTCCAGTGCCGACCACAACCCCAATCCCAACCACAACCAGAAGACCGCCACGAGATCCGATCACATTTTGTAAGGAAACTCAATTGGATGGACAATTCACAAATGAAATGGATCAGACCTGTGCTACGTAAATATATAAAACTAATGCCACTGGTCAGGTTTAAATGTAGTCTTAATTATATCATTCATCTCATAGGTATGTGCAGTGCATCGAGGACTCAGGCGAGTGGCTAGGCAGTATCCGGAATTGTCCAACAAATAACTGGTGGAATGGTGAATACTGTCAAAATGAAAAGCCAGAAAATTGCACTTGAAACAAACAAGTTTTTTTTGTGTACACATTTGTACAATAATAAAATTTTAAAACTTTTAATTTCCGTTGCAAATCTTAATCTGTGTTTTAGCCATTTATAAAGTTGACGGAACTGAAATTAACTGATATTGGTTTAACTGGTTTCGCATAACATGTAGATTACTGTTTCTTTTGAAATACAATTCATTTGTTATATTTTTCTATTTCTTTTATTTATTAATATATTTTACTCGTTTAAGATAATTTCATTATTTAATATTTAATAATTGATTTCAACGTCCGCCAAGTGCTGACAGACAAAACTTAACAGCTGTTAAGACTAGTAGCTCAAATTGCTCGAATTGCCACCTTATGTAAATATACCATGCAGAAGTCTCTGTTAACCTTGGCGACTGCAGTTAAGTGCGTTAACATAGTGTGCAAATGTAACTTAAACGAATCAACTAGCATAACGCTATTTATATTATCAAACAATTTAAATATACAATTTAAACAAATGATTTTTTACTACTTTTATTTAAGCTGCTGCTGATATAGAATAAAGGACACTATATCAGCTCAGCAGTCATCAGGTCGTTGAGTTTCGCAGCGACTCCTCTTGGAGTTGAAGTATTCGTTGATGTTGCAATGTTGGAGCCAGCCAAGGAATTCTCCAGCTATTTTGTAACAATCTATATAACTGTAGAAGCGTAATAAATATTACTATTTGCAGAAGATAACAACAATTACTGGAATACTTACTCTTTGCAGGTGGAATCACTCTCAACCCGGAAATATCCTTCTTTATTTATACTCGCACAATATTCATCTGCATTTATGGTAGTTGGTGTTGTTACACAGGATGGCTGCAACAAATGGATATTTAACTTAAAAAAATTTCAAGCTTTAAGGAGTTTTAAATCGCTTACTGTAGAAGTACCAATTGGTGTACAAAATTTGCCATTATCAACACTGCAGTATAAGTTTTCTGGACATTTACGGACCGTAGAAAGTAAAACAAATCCCTGATTAAAGCAGATTCCATAGCTGTATTCATCGACGCAGGCATAAACACCCCCAGTGAGTGAACAATCGGAGCAAGAATCTCCACCCACAATTGCTAGTAATTGGAACAGCACTGTCATCTAAACGATATATATATATATTCTATTATATTTTTAGATTAAATTCAATGCCATACTCACTGCTAGCGGGATTAGATGTGGCCACATTTTGAAGTCTTCCTATGGTGTGTCTGCTCAGTTGGGAAGGCACAATAGCTTTGAGGCCAGCTAGTTTTTCAAATCGCATTTTAACAATGTGACAATTATAATTTATATGTGAATCTTGGTTCAGGGATTATACTAATAAAGATTGCATGGTTATGTTGTATATTTGGCATTGATGCCAAAAAAAAAGGAGAAAACATTGATATACAAGAGTTGTTTTATGAACCTCATAAAAAAGATAACTTGCCATACATGTATTGTCTGCTTAGTGATATAATAAAGATGAAAGTCACCTACTGCTCTACATTTAAGAAATATAATTAATTTGTCACAGTTTTTGATTTATTTAAAATTATCATTAATTTACTTAATAATACATTACAAATACAATATTGAATAATATAAATTTAGTTTGAATCAAAACTGTTAGTCCTGATCCACATATTAGTTGATATGAATAAAATCACAGCATTGATATATTGATTTATTATTATTGTTGTCATGTGTTTATAATTAAAGCATTTGATCCTCGGCATCATTATCATCATTGGCAGCAGTCGTTGTCTCTAGCCAGGTGCGCGTCATTCGCAACGAGGGCAAACGGAAACGCCACTCGTCGCTGCAATGCGCGTAAACGTTTTCGCCTAGCTGCAGCAACTCTTTGGAAAAGTCCCGTTCATCCTGCTTCCAGGCACGCTCCGCACCGCCAAACATTTCCATGCGGACAAGCGCCGCCATTGTTGGACCCAAATACTTTTTAATACTATTATAAAGCTGCGGCTTGCTGGTGGATGAGTTATGAGTAAGTTGTCTTTTTTGCTCCTCTAATTTAATTACTGATTGCTTTAGTTCCTCATTCTCCGTTACAAGTCGATCAAAATTTGCCTTTAACTCGTCATATTTATGCTGCAAGTCTTCATAGATCTCTTCTGCAGGTGGCAACGGCATAAGTGCTTCAGTTACGGATGCATGCGCTGCTTGTTGTACAGCGCCTTTAGTCAAATCAATGGTCTTTGTGCTCAGCTCCGTTGTGACAACAGTTAATTTATTTGCAATCATAGATGCCGCCATATTTTTTATTGTATCCTGCTCTCTTTTTTTTTTGCATGCGTTCAGGATCAAAGGCTTTGGGGCCGCGCCTCTTTTCACTGCATAGTTCCGGACAAAGAGTGCATCCTCGGTCAAACCGAGCGGACACTCGAAATTATCGGGTGGTATTAGGTGCAATAATTTTGGAACGGACAACTTTATCATTGTGGCTTCGCCATTCTCGTCGAGATGCTCCATATCCCAGGCGAGCTCCTTGCTGACGCGCACCAGGGTTGGCGTCTGCCTTGGAATGAGACGATCTAATTTGTAATTCATGAAGCACTCATAGCGAAAGTGTCGAGCGCAAACGGCACGATTAGTAAGCTTATCGCGTGTAACATTTAAAAGGTCAGCGTTGCCGCAATTCTTGAGCCAGGCTTCCAGCAGAACTGGATCACGAACTGGTAGTTTGAAAAAGTGCATTTTCGGATTCCGCTGCGAGGAGACCTGACAATCCCGGAAAATGCATCGACTGCCACCCATTATCTCATGTAATTCTCTTCTTTATAATTACAAAACACAAAATGAGCAACTTCCCATCGGGGACGCCAACTACAGCGCTAAACAAACACAAATAAGCAAACTCAATCACACTTTTGCGCACTTGGCCACTCTAAACCACAAAAAAATACTAAAAGAACACACAAACTAGTAATATATGACATTTTTGCCAATTTATTATTTATGAATTAAATTTAAATACACACATTAAAATGTTAATCGCACGAACCAAATAACTATAGATTTAAATAAATTTTACTGTAAATATATATCTAAATTATTTATGCAACCTTATAGCGTCTAGAACATTACAAGTTCAGCAATTTACAGCACTTTCAGTGAATGCAATGCAACACTGAATTGACAACCGGAAGAGGTAGCCCTGTGGACTGGAAGGCTCTAGAAGCCTCTAGAAGTTTCGTAGCATTTGTGCGCACCCTCTATAAAAGCAGCAGTAAGCTAGTGCCGGCTTGTCAGTATAGAAGAAAATTTTGTGCGGTGAGCGTCAGATCGAGGACGTAAAACAGCGAAAAGTGAATTTCATTTTCTGCCCAAAGAAAACTGAATACCTAGTGTTTTTAAAGTTTATTCTGTGAAGAAAAGAAATTATTTAAGGTAAGCACACATATTATATATTAAGATTAATTTATTGCCAAACTGAGAAAGTGCATTAAAAAGTAATTGCAAAGTTTAGTGGTGTGTGTGTGTAAAGGAAACGCTCTTGACACAATTCCTTGATAAATCGATTGTAGAAATTTCTAGAAATGACTGCGCAATTCTTACAGCATATGTTTAATTTATTATTTAAAAAATTTCGTCACCTTTTCATTGATAAATTAATGAGCAATTCTTAAATTAAAATTATGCTCTTGAGTCACGCTCGTATTTTATGCCGGTTAATAACGAAATTTTGCGAAACTTCTGGAAAATACCTGTTAATAAACTTGACATAAATTAAAATTTCGCAGTACATCCACAAATGCATACATATATATACATAAATCCATATATATGTAATATGTTCATTTGTGCGAAAGTCGTACATTGCACGACTTGATTGCAGCAGCTGCCTTTGTCTCATTCTCTCACGCGCTTGCAAAATGTGTTCAGAATGTGCCTTTTTTTTTCATCCCTCTTCTAGAAAATTCATGTCCTGCAATTACATTTTTATTGAATGCGTGGTCGTGCCATGCGGTGTTTTCTAGAAATGATTGATGATGAATATTTGTTGGCGGGGCATCATTTTTTTCAAGTAATAAACTAGCATACATAAGAACCATAAATTATGTACAAAAAAGCATAGCTAAACAGTAAGTGCATACATACGTAGCTAAAAGTGTGAGCATAAATGCACATTTAGCAGTGTGTACATCACTTGTGACCAATACACAGGCATGCTCAAGAGAGAGAGAGCGAGTGAGCAGCACATGCGAGAGGGTTTAATCAAATAGCATAATAAAACGAACTCAAAACCCTCTTGCTCTCTCTCTCTCTTTTTCTTTCACTCGATATCTGTTTATGAATTGCAATTGCAAAGGGAGAACAACAAATTAATGCATTCTATAAATTCTATTATTTTTTGCAGATGCCAGAAGAAGCTGAGACATTCGCATTCCAGGCTGAGATTGCTCAGCTGATGTCGTTGATCATCAACACATTCTACTCGAACAAGGAGATCTTTTTGCGTGAATTGATTTCTAACGCGTCCGATGCCCTCGACAAGATTCGCTATGAATCGCTGACGGATCCCAGCAAACTTGATTCCGGCAAGGAGCTGTACATCAAGCTTATTCCCAATAGGACCGCTGGCACATTGACCATCATCGATACTGGCGTCGGTATGACCAAATCCGATTTGGTCAATAACTTGGGAACCATTGCCAAGTCGGGCACCAAAGCATTCATGGAGGCTTTGCAGGCTGGCGCTGACATTTCCATGATTGGTCAATTTGGTGTCGGTTTCTATTCGGCATATTTGATAGCTGATCGCGTCTCGGTCACCTCTAAGCACAATGATGATGAACAGTACATCTGGGAATCGTCTGCCGGTGGGTCGTTCACTGTTCGTGCCGATAACTCGGAACCATTGGGCCGTGGCACCAAAATTGTGCTGTTCATCAAGGAGGATCAGACCGATTACCTTGAGGAGAGCAAGATCAAGGAGATCGTTAACAAGCACTCGCAGTTTATTGGTTATCCCATCAAGTTGCTGGTAGAGAAGGAACGCGAGAAGGAGGTCAGCGACGATGAGGCTGAGGATGAGAAGAAGGAGGGCGAAGAGAAGAAGGAAATGGATACCGATGAGCCCAAGATCGAGGATTTGGGCGAGGATAATGAAGCCGTCACCAAGAAGAAGAAGACCATCAAGGAGCAATACACCGAAGATGAGGAGCTTAACAAGACCAAGCCCATCTGGACACGCAATCCCGATGATATCTCCCAGGAGGAATACGGAGAGTTCTATAAGTCGTTGACCAACGACTGGGAGGATCATTTGGCCGTCAAGCATTTCTCCGTCGAGGGTCAGTTGGAGTTCCGTGCCCTCTTATTCATTCCCCGACGCACACCCTTCGATCTCTTTGAGAACCAGAAGAAGCGTAACAACATCAAACTGTATGTGCGTCGCGTCTTCATCATGGACAACTGTGAGGATCTCATTCCCGAGTACTTGAACTTCATCAAGGGTGTTGTTGACTCCGAGGATCTGCCCTTGAACATCTCTCGTGAAACGTTGCAGCAGAACAAGGTGCTCAAGGTCATCCGTAAGAATCTAGTCAAGAAGACCATGGAGCTGATCGAAGAGCTCACCGAGGACAAGGAGAACTACAAGAAGTTCTACGATCAGTTCAGCAAGAACCTTAAGCTGGGCGTCCATGAGGATAGCAACAACCGCGCTAAGATCGCCGATTTCTTGCGCTTCCACACCTCTGCCTCTGGCGATGATTACTGCTCCTTGGCCGACTATGTGTCGCGCATGAAGGAGAACCAGAAGCATATCTATTTCATTACCGGCGAGACCAAGGATCAGGTCAGCAACTCCTCGTTTGTGGAGCGTGTCAAAGTACGTGGCTTTGAAGTCGTCTACATGACTGAACCCATCGACGAGTATGTCATCCAGCATCTGAAGGAGTACAAGGGAAAACATCTGGTGTCGGTCACCAAGGAGGGTCTGGAACTGCCCGAGGATGAGGCCGAGAAGAAGAAACGCGAGGAGGACAAGGCCAAATTCGAGAACCTCTGCAAACTGATGAAATCCATTCTCGACAACAAAGTCGAGAAGGTTGTGGTGTCCAACCGTCTGGTGGATTCACCCTGCTGCATTGTCACCTCGCAGTTTGGCTGGACCGCCAACATGGAGCGTATCATGAAGGCGCAGGCGTTGCGCGACTCCTCCACCATGGGTTACATGGCAGGCAAGAAGCATCTGGAGATTAATCCTGATCATCCGATTGTGGAGACACTGCGCGAGAAGGCCGATGCCGATAAGAACGATAAGGCTGTCAAGGATCTAGTCATTCTGCTGTTCGAGACATCGCTGCTCTCATCCGGCTTCTCCCTGGACAGCCCTCAGGTGCATGCCAGTCGTATTTATCGCATGATCAAGCTGGGTCTTGGCATCGATGAGGATGAGCCAATGACCACCGAGGATGCTCAGAGTGCTGGCGATGCTCCTGCACTCGTCGAAGACACCGAAGATGCTTCCCACATGGAGGAGGTCGATTAAGCACACAAACCACCATCACCACCAGTTCCCTTCACAGCTCATACAAGTACCACTCGACCAACCCATCACCAAACACTTTCCAGCAACCCAAATCACAAAAAAAAAATTGAAACATATTTCATAAATCAACAAACAAAAAATTGCCGCTTCTTATGTTATGTTTAACAGAATGGGGCTCTGTAATATGTTTCAGTTAAAATTTGTAATTTGTGTTAACCTTTTGTCGCGTTATAGGCGACAATTATACGCTTAAAACTCACCCCATACAAACAACCGTAATGTTAGTATCTTATATATTTTGAGCAGTTTATAAGAAAATTCTAATTTAGAATCCAAGTAATTTACGGTATTTGCTAAAACAAAAAAGACTACATATGTCCTAGTTATATAAAAATACATATGTAATAAGTTTGGATGATCGGATGATAAACATATATCTAATAAACAAGCAAGATGTGTTTAAAAATCAATAAATAGTATATTTTTTATTTGCCAGTACAAATTTCATTATGATTCACATTCTTTGCGAAGCAACTGTTCGATTGTTTCCACCGTGGAGACGCCTTTGCTGACGAGTATCAGTTTGTTTCTGGAACGAGAGCCTTTGTCCAGTGACACATCGCTTTTGCGCAGCCCTAGCACTTTAGACAGGAATTTCACAAGCTCGGCATTGGCCTCGCCTTCGCTGGGCGGTGCGGCTATCTGAACACCGACGCCTTCCAGTCCGATGTCAGTGATGCCATTTTGTTTGGCACCGGGCTTGGCCAGTATTTTAATGACAACGTTACCGCTCTTGTCCAGTGTGACCGGCCTGTTAGCTGCTGTCGGTGTAACTGCCGTATTGGCAGCAACAGCCGCTAATTTTGATTTTCCCTTGTTTCTTGACATGATTTGTAAATAGGGTGATGTGAAAATGCTACGCATAAGTGTGCTAGTTTTACAAACTCTATATTACGTTTATTTTTATTGAATCATTTTGTAAATTTTAACAATAGTTTATATTCATCAATCCAACGCGATCAGCTGATTACACTGTTTATAGAGACGTGCTTTTCGCAACAACTTTCAAGAGCAGCGACAGAAATCGATAATGGATATATAGAAATTGTGTCACTAACTTTTTGCTTTGAATTTTATTTGCTATTAGCTCAAGACAAATAACGATCGCTTCGTGTTATTAATTTTCTGATAAAAGCATATATTAAATTGTTGTGAGCATTTTGTTAATTTTAAGTTAATCGTGATGACACAGGACGTGCTTGCGATAACATACCGATTGTGTTGTGTGGCAACAAAGTCGATATCAAAGATCGCAAGATGAAAGCCAAGTCGACTGCTTTTCTTTGCAACAAAAATGTACAGTATTACGATATATCGGCCAAAACGAATTACATCTTCGAGAACCCGTTTCTTTGGCTCGCCCGCAACCTGGTGGGCGATATAAATTTGGAG
This sequence comes from Drosophila fungiperda, assembly GCA_035042345.1. NCBI lineage: Eukaryota > Metazoa > Arthropoda > Insecta > Diptera > Drosophilidae > Drosophila > Drosophila fungiperda. The sequence goes on along the minus strand of JAWNLM010000278.1, from coordinate 2,552,794 downwards.
TATGTCGCAATGCCGGCGTTGCAGCCTTCAGTTGTCAAAATGGATTAGGAGTGGCAGATGGAAATAGAACGGGAATTGCAATAGGCCCAGGCGCCCACTATGCCTAACGACGATGAGGCAAAAAGCTAACAATACAACATAAAAGAAATAAGATAAAAATACAAAAACAAGTGGGGTCGACAAATGGAATACGTCAATTAACAGAGTGAACAAGCTAATTTTAAAGTAACAAACAAACAAATACATTAAAATGTATATTCAATTTAAGCAAACACATCAGCTCTAAAAACAACAAATCAAATTTATTTGAAGAAAATAAGAATGAACGATTCAAGTTCGAACGTGTAATGTCCATATTATAAAGATTCAGCTTACCAGGGCTGCATCGTAACTTTAAAAAACGAGATATGCAAACCGTTAAATAAGTATCCGGTGTTATATTAATTTCCCTTGTATATAGATACTTTGGCATTTAAAGAAAATAAAACCATATTTGTAGGTAAAAAATTATCATATATATTCATCAGTGTATTTAATCATAGTTTTTTTTTCTAATCGTCCATGTTTCCGAAAACAATGCTTTAACTTTTATGCACTTTTTCGTCAGCTGTCAAAGCATTTCAAAATGCATTTCAATTATAACTTTTCTTGTGCTTGTGCCTCGACAACACAGATCGGCAAAATAAGTAATTTGTTTTGAGCGCGGAGCGGTTCGCAGGAATGCTTTAACAATATAGGCGCACATATTACGTTCGGTTCTTGTAAGCTTAATAATTAATAAAACATACAAATAGATGGACTTATATTCTGCATATCGTATATCGAAACTGCACGAATGCAATTCAGTGATCTCTGGAAAGCTATGTTCTGGTGCTGGAATTAGTTACGAGGGTTCATTTTTTTTTTAGGAAAAGAGACGTTAGACCTGTGGTTGGTGTGTGTGTGTATGTGATTTTCTTATTTAACTTTAAATTTTGTTTTTGTTTGTTTACGCAGCCCGAATCGATTGGATTATTTGGAAAATCGCAGATCCGCAAACAACAAAAATGAACAACGCCAATAGCCAGGGTCCAACCGGATATTGTCCTTCTTTCGCTTTCTGCAAATATAAGAAAAAAATAAGACACACGAAGTAAGATTAATTGGAGAGGGCATTGGAGATCAACAGCTAAACAGCAGTTCCAGAAGTAGCGATAACATTCATGTCAACTCGCAGACACACATGCACACATGTACACACAGGCAGCAACAACAACAGTAAAATCAATGACGGCGTGGCACTTTTCGCTGTTATTGGTATTGTTTCTTGTTAAGGCTTCCAAGTGCTGTTATTAGCTTTCTGCACTGGCTGCTTATTGACACAAACAATTTTGCATACATATAAACATGCCAAGATTGTAGTGTTTTTTGTTTGCACCTACCGAGGATTTGGGTACATTGCCACGCATCGTCACATATTTGCTGGCCTTTTCGTTAGCGACGCGCATTCTCTGTGGTGGAGCCATTTTGTGTTTTTGGTGCTGGAGTTGGTAGTGTTTTTAGCACAGGGTTCACTAAAAATATTTTTAAAATAAAAATACAGGTTGTAAATACAATTGTCCTTAATTTTACGCGCATACGTAGAAGCGAGCTATTTTACCTGTGTTCAGGCCGAAAATAACAAAACGTATGTGAAAGCGGCACGCAGCGCGACACGTATAAAGAAGCCGAAGACAGCCTGTCTGACAGTTCGTGCGTGCCTGTATTTGACAGCTAGCTATCGGCAGCGTTGCATTTCCATGCGTCGATGACGATAATGCGCTTACGCACAACAGACACAGCTGATTGCTGACTGCATTTTCTGGAGCGCCGTTTATTTACATCCTTAATCGTAAAAATTTGAGGCAATTTTTAACGATACAGAGCAACACACAGAAATTCTTGCACTGAGAGCATCGAGAACGCAATATCCTCCCGCAGTGATATATCAACGACAAGTGCAAGACTTGTGTGTGCGCGAGAGAGTGCAAGTGGTGTCAACAGTGTGCGGTGAGGGAGTTAACTTAAATTTGACACACATAAAACTATGACGATTGATGGCACCACTCTGCCGTCAGAGCTGCTCGTAATACCACAACCGCTGATTGGATTTTGTGGCCTGGACATTGTACGTCAGAGTGTCCACAAATCAATTTGGGATGCATTCAGCGGCACTCTTCAACGCAAGCCAGCGGATCGGGACAGAGATAGGGCGGTTGTGCAATACAAACTATTGCCGCCAAACTATGAATTTCCAGTGGCGAAGCCAAAGCGTGCCTCCTACGAATGGTACCATCCCAAGGGCATACTGAAGCGCAACTGGATGCTGAAGCATCTGCATGTGTTGCCATCGGTTGTTGTCCTCTTCCAGGACATTGAGTGGAACGACAGCCAGTGGACTGAGAAACAGGTACAATGTGCGGCCATTTTGCAGGCGCTGAAGAATGCGCTGCAGGAGCGTTATACACGTCTGTGCCTGGTGCTGCTGCAGAAGGCGGCGCCACTGCCTCCCGGCGAGGACATGCTGGCCGCCGAGCGCGCGGCCAGTTTAACATCGGCCTGTGGAATTACTAGCAAAATGCTGTTTATATTGCCGCACACGGAACATCTGATGGGGTATACGCTACGCTTGGAATCGGCCTTCTTCGACATGACCCAATCTTACTATGCACTCATGTCCAAGCGAATTCGAGCCCATCGCGACCAGTTGTCGGCCGCACACACAACTTTGAAGATACGCCATCAATTCAAGCTGGGTTTCGTCGCCGAAATGAGACAGGAATTTACTCCAGCACAAAAGTAAGCAAATTTATATTTCAGCCAAAGAAAAATTCATTAATTCTTTTTTGGTAGACACTATTACCAGGCCTATGGCAACTTGGATGAGATACGCGTCACTGATGGCAATTGCATGGAAATAAAAACAATTGCTGGCTTCCTCAATTACAAGATGTGTCGACTCATGTTTAAGCTAAAAACGCCCAGGGATTCCATAAATCAATTCATTATACACATTGAAAAGTACAAAAGTTGTGTGGGCTTCAAGGATTTGGCATTCGAGCATTACGCCTGGCTAAGTACGCAGTAAGCGGCACTCTTAATTGACTTTCTACAGACTATTGATACCTTTGCCACAGAATATTTGATATTATTATATTTTAACAAGTCTATAAATGGCATGGTTATTTAAGATCTTGGCTCTTTCTCAAGGTTAATGTGATTGTTTATATTAGGCACTCAGTTTTTGCGGAGCTCTTCTGTGAGGCGATCAAGAATGGTTTGCCCGCGCTGCAGACTCAGCATCCGGGCATTTATTATCAAAAAGCCTCCGAATATGTGACTAAGAGACGCGAGGCCGCTCAACAGGCAAGTGAAACTCTCTTTACGGACGTGACTTCATGGCAGACGCCATCAAATATGTACACCGAATTCTTTGGCATACGAGCGTTGAAGACGGGCGATCCTGTGGCCGAGCAGCAGGCGAATGTGCAACTGTGCGAGTTGGAGCGGACTTTTAATCACTCGGCGGCAATTATTGCGCTGCTGAGTCAGGCTATGGCTCAGTTTAAGATCTACAAGTGTTTGAGATTCCGCAAGAAACTTGCTATCGACATGGCCGAAGAGTATCTGAATAGTGGCGATCACGCCAAGGCACTCACGTGAGCAACTTATCACTTATCGAATGTCGATTGTATTAAATCACTTCCCTTTTCACAGCCTTTACTCGCTAATGCTGCCCGATTATCGTCAGGAGAAATGGTCAACCATATTCAGTGATGTTCTCCTAAAGACGCTTCGCTGTGCATTGCTCTCTGCCTCCGTCACGGATTACATTGCTTGCAGCATTGAGGCGCTCTCGCTGCGCCATCATGGTGAGCAAAAGGAGCGCGTTCTGCTGTTGGAGAATTTATGGCAGGTGTTTCAGAGTGTGCCGCCACTGCCACAAACTCAATTGACTTCTGAGATTCATGAACTGTGGAGCAATTCATTGGCCAGTGTCAAATCACCAATTCAAATCGATTTAGATAAGGTTAACGATGTGCTCGAGCTGTGCGCCACATTCCAACAGATCCAGCTGAATAACAACGATGTGCTCCAGCTGCACCTCATAGTGCGGTGAGTTTGAAATTCAAATACCTAATAATTGATATATTCTAATTGCATAATTGTTGCAGCGTTATCACCGATGTGCCGCTGCGCATACGCAGCTTTCATGTGCTGCTCGCCGATGCGAGCAATCCGCAGAATTCAAGCTACAAGCTAGAGGCACTAAAATATTTGTGCTTTTCCGATTTGCTGCATCTACGTGTTGCTCAGCAACAAGAACTGGAGCCCAAGACCTATGAAAAAAACATGAGGCTTGAGCCAGGTTGTTACTATCAACTCATGTGCAGCACGGAAGCACATCAGTTCAATGAGAATACCCAGTTACGCATTGTGCGCCTGGAGGCACTCATGGGCACCGATCAAGTGGGTGCATTGCTTACATGTAGTGCTAACTATGCTCGCCAGCCATTCCGGCATCACACGCGCACTCGCGATCTGGACGATAATCTCACAATCAATCCGATTTGTTATATTGCGCCCACGTAGGTCAAAACGCTTCGTACCGGAAGCTATCAAGATTTTTATTGCATGTAGAGTTGGCTTCATTTAACGCTCCGATGAACTTTTCATTTATTGCAGCTTCCATTTGAGCACGCAAACGAGCCTTGGCCATGTGACGATAATTAACGGTGATCCGACTGCAACAACAATGATGGTCAATGAATACTATCCGGTGGTGACCACGATTAGCAATCCGTATAATGTATATCTACAGAATGTTTGTGTGCACATAAGCGTTCCTCTAGAGCTGCGCAATACCGGTAAGTGGCATGGCGAAACTATTGTATCTCAAATCTATTATGATATGTGGAAAAAAACCTCCATTATCTGTAGTAATAAGTTTCTCTCTTTACCAAGTATGTTGTCTTTAATCACTACAAAAGTCAATTGTGCTCGATGTTTTTTTTTAGCTTCCGGCCAGCTGTGCTGCTGGGCCCTTCTTAATCGATTATCGATTTACACAATTGCTTAACATAATTGGATGTATGGGCATACATGCAAATACAACATTGATTAGTTAACATTATTTCGGTTATGTATTGGAATGAGCTATGCTTCTGAGTAAGGACTCGTTTTGCCATAATATTGCAATACAAATAAACTGTTCTCTTTTTAAAGTTCTTGTAAAGTACTTCTACTACTTCTGCAGGAGAAACATCCATATTTGTCTGCCTCGCCAGCATTTCAAATTATTTTATTTATTTCCTTATTTAGAATTCCTATTGTTTTATCTTTGTTCTTCTACAAGGCTAAAGCCTTATCGATAAAACTTCTCACTGTCTTAACACTTGTATAGACACCAGGATAATTGCGTCGGCCACAGCCAAACCCCCAAGAGACAATGCCACACAGTTCATTCTGATAGACAGCCGGTCCGCCTGAGTCGCCCTCGCAGGCATCCTTCACACCCGGACCGGCGGCACAGAACATGGTAGAGCTAAGCGATCCTCGCAGCTTGTACTGATCCGTACAGCTCTTGCGGGTAATTAGCGCCACTTCAACGCTGCGCACTTGCTGTGAGACACGATTGCTTTTCTCTGTGGTCTTGCCCCAGCCGGAGACTCTTATCAGATTGCCCGCCACCCAACTAGAGTTGCACAGCGCAATCGTCACAATATTCGCACCCACTAGAGGTGACTGCAACTTCAGCACAGCTACGTCCGAGTGCAGAGTGCGTGTATTGTAGGCCTTTGGCGTATATATCTTTGCTACATTGCGTCGCACACCGGCATCCGTTAGTCGTGTGGCACCACCAACAACCTGCAATCGGTTGGCAGACACACCCTTCACACAATGAGCGGCCGTCACGACATGGGTGGGCGTGATCAATGTGCCGCCACAAATGAAGTTGCCGTCAATTCGCAAATTGATTAAATAAGGCACTGAGCTAATGTCCACTGGTGTGCCGCCAAGAATACGTGCATTCCCCGCCTCGTTGTTGTCGGCCTTGCCGTTGGCTGTGCGTAGCGCGAGGAGGAGGAGCATAAGCAGCACCAGCAGTGACGATTCCGTTTGCATTGGTTATCAGTCAAAACAACTTACGTCGGTTTTACCGCACATGGCGTCAAATATTTGCTCCAAACAACTGCTGTTCCTTGTCGCGTTTCCTAGCCGTGCCACTTGTCACTTGTGCAAACAGAACAGTTACCAACAATGTTTATGCCACAACCACAACCGTTTGCAGCACCGAGTTGGCTCGCGTGTTTATTTGCACGGCTTTTATAGGCGCCCCTTTATGATGAGGAAATATAATTGTTTCAATCAAATTGGGTAAATAGGGTATACTGATTTCTTGCCAAGGTATGTGACAGGCAGAAAGTACATGTATAAAGTGTATATAGTCTTGAAAAGCCCAGTTGATATGACCATGTCCGCCTACAAGGACAATGGACTTCGAATTTTAAATATAAGTCCTGGTATCTCACGCGGCGCTCAAGTTTATTTCGATTTATTGATGACTACCTCAGTTTCGCAAAAATCGATAAGTATCGATCCCCAATAACAATAAAATATACAAATATCGATAAAAATCGATTTCCAATAACAATAAAATATACAATTTTAAATGTAAAGGCGTCAAAAATAACTAGTATAGAGTTGGTTCAGCTGGGCTACGGTAAATTGTAGTCGAGCGATTACATAATTTTTACTTGTTCTATTGTACAAATACTAAAATAGTCATTTGGTATGCGTTTAAATCGAAAGCCACCATCACAGCAAGATAATAGATAAATAAAAATAACTGTATATGTTTGTTTTATTGTTATTGACCTTGCTGTCATTAAAACTTTCGTCATTTTCTAAATTTGGGTATAAATTGTGGAATTATCTTCAACACAGCACAATCGATTATCCAGCATTGATACATTTCTGCTATAAGTCAATGACTCTTGAAATAAATATATGTAATAATAATTTGTTATTGCTTTTGCGAGGAGTAATTATTTTAATGACAAAAAAATCTGTTTTAAATAATTGATTAATCATTGATGACACAAATCATACATATATTTTCAATCAAGTCATTAGGTAAAATTATAATTAATGATTGTAACTTGTATACGAAATTAATGGAGTAAACTTAAATAGAGATTTTAGCTCCTCAGCTTTTTTAGTGTTTGATCAATAAAATTACGCACACGGTTGCTGGCCACATTGGTGTAGACACCCGGATAGGCAGCACGGGCGCAACCGAATCCCCATGAGACAATGCCACACACTTCGCCACGAAAGACGAGCGGACCGCCCGAGTCTCCGGAACATGAGTCCCTAATGCCCCGCATAGCAGCGCACAGCATGGAATCGCTGATCTGTGCTTGACCACGGTACGCTAGTTGACATTCTTGTTGGGACACCACTCGCACCAGGGTTGTGCGCACCTGAGCCGCCGGTTCGCGACTCTCCTCACTCTTGACACCCCAGCCACTGATTCGCACATACGCACTGCTGCCGGGTGCAGTGCGGCAGGGCGCAATTGTCGCCACTTGGCCGGCGGACAGGGGAATCTGCGACAATAGCTGTAAGATGGCCACATCCATGTCAAAGTTACCCGGGTTGTAGCTGGGCGCAATGTGAAATTGAGCCACATTTCGAACGACTGGTGCCGATGCCTCCAATCGACTGGCGCCCGCATGGACAGTGTAATCCTTGGCCTCTGCATCATAGACACAATGTGCAGCGCTAAGCACACAGTTGGGCGAGAGCAGTGATCCGCCGCAGATGAAGCTGCCACCCTGACGCAAGTACACCAAATATGGCACCTGCTTAATGCTTGTCTCCTGGCCACCAACTATGCGTTGTCCCGCAGCAGCTTGAAGCACACAGAGCACAGCATAACACAACCATAACCAGATCATGGCGTGTCCAGACTGAGATAACATCTCATGCAGCAATTTGTGGTTGCAATTTTGTAAACGTATTTACTGAACAACGACAATCTCTGCAATTATATGCAACTAACTATTTCAATGGATTTCACCTCGACAAAATAATTATTTATTGTGTAAACTCCACAATAATACAAATATAGAAGGAATTGAATGAGTTGAACTAAAATTTAAGCTAAAATTCTTAATTGAGGTCACATGAAAAAACAATTTTACTGTCGATCGATAGATTGTAGAATCAAGGGGCGAACTGAGAGGACTTATCAAAACGACCATTTTGTGGTATAGGAAAAGACAATTGTGCAACTTGGAAACGAAAAATATCAAAGGCCACAATTGAACAAGGAGCATGCAAAAGATAGACTTACATAACTTAACGGTCTCTTCCCAGGACATGGTAGACTTTGAAGTTGTCTACCTAAACTAAGTATTGTTAGCATCGCCCTTCGCCAGTTTTAGGAAATGAGAAGGACATCATCAAAGCACATCATGGCAAATTTAAAGTCCGTGTGGCATAGAAATTCTTAACTTAACGATGATTCTTGAATGTGTGCATGAATAAGGATTATAAAGAGAAAATGGACTAAAAGGGAGGACAATAGATCCAACAGTTCCCAGTGCAATAATGATATTAATCGATTGAATTACACGAAAAATGAAATCATTGAAAATTATATTTTTTAATTCAACTCTAAAGTGGCGCACTAAACCCACACCAAAAAAAATATTGTCAGTTTAAGGATTAATCCATATGTATTAGCAATAGTGCTCGACGAAGTTCTTCAGGAACCCAGTCATCGAAGTACTGCTGAGACGTGTGTAGACGCCCGGATAGCCTTTGCCACAGCCAAAGCCCCAGGATACGATGCCAACTGTGCGTCCGTTATAGAGAATGGGACCACCCGAATCGCCTTTACACGCATCGGTATCATTTGCGCCCAAGGCGCAAAACATGTTTGATGTGATGCCGCCAAATGAACTCATGGCTTTGGCACATTTTCGTTGTGGCACCAGACTGACGTTGGTTGTCTGCAGGCATTGATTCCAGTTTTGTCCATCCCGTCTTATCGTATCGCCCCAGCCCATAACCGTTAGATTGGCAGAATCGGGCAGCTCGTTGTAGTCAATGGGCAGGCCGGCTATATCGAATGGTTGTCGCAGCTTAATCACCGCAATATCCGAGTCTAGACCACGGTGCGGGAAACAGTAATGTGGCGATACCCAGGCAAACCAGGCTTGACGCACATTCGCCTCTGAACTGGAATCACCCAGGCACTGTTGCTGGGCATGCACAAAGAGATCGTCAACGTCTTTGTGTCGCCCCTCCAGGCAGTGGGCCGCCGTTAGCACACAGCTGGGAGAGATGAGTGTGCCGCCGCAACGGAATATCTGGCCACGTTGCAGATTCATCAGGAATGCATAATCAGCAATTGGCCAAGTACTGCCACCAAATATTTTTCCCAAAAGTTCGCTGGGAATGGCGTTGACCTGAAACACCAGAAAGAGAGCTAGCCACTGTAAGTGTTTTAACCACATTTTTGACGGAAAATGCCGGAAATTTTGGTCTTTTATAGGCACAGGTAGATCGTCAACATTCCTTAGCTAATTGAGTGCAGATAAGCATAATTATCAACTAACTAGTTTATTGGCACTAAAAAACAAATGACTATGTTATGGGCATGGAGTATACAGTAAGCTTAAGAGTTGTGTGCCATGACGGTCCTTAACCAGTGTCTTATCACTGGGACATTGGTGTAGACGCCCGGGGAGCGGGTGGCGCACTTGTTGCCAAAGGACACAATGCCAACAAGTCTCCCGCGATAGACCATTGGACCGCCGGAGTCACCTTCGCAAGAATCCTTTCTAAATGGCGTTCCAGCACATATCATGGAACGTGTAATCCGCAGTTCGCCTTTGTATGCAGCACGACATGCGCCTCGTGACCGCAATGGCATTTTGACAGTGTGGACCACTTTAGACGTTTCCGACGAATTACGCTGTGTGGTTCCCCAGCCGGAGACTCGGGTTAGACTTCCAGGATGTGGCAACCGGTAGGCTAATCGAATAGTTTCTATATTTGGACCAACCATACTCCGATGGAGACGTAATGCGGCCGCATCCCAATTCAATGTTTGAATTCGGAACTGGGACGGCACGGCCACGAAACTCACAGATCGCTGGGTGGCATTCGCAGCATTTTGCACGGAGGAGCCCCCAATGACACGAATACTGTTAGTCTCCACGTTGTAGACGCAGTGCGCCGCTGTGAGTACCCAACGTGGCGTTATCAAAGATCCACCACAGATTGCATCACCTGACGTCACTTGCACCAGATACCTTAGATTGTTAATGTTCGCCACGTGGCCACCAATAATACGAGGCTTTGCTATCATCTCCTGTCTGCCTATGACCAGAAAAACGCTGGACAGGAGTATAAGTGCCAAGAGCAGTTGTGATTGCAACATGTTCGGAGTCAGGAAACACTAATGGGTTTGGAGAAGTGGGACAAATGCTTTTATACCTTTGCTTCGGTTAGTAACAAATCTGAGCTGAAAGGCGAATCAACATTTGCACAATTGTTTCAAATGGATAGTTTTCTGGCGGGTTTCTCTTGGTTCAAACAAAAAAAAAAACTAATAAACTAATATTAGCTTTTTGTTCGACACTTTAAAAGATTGTTTCTTATTGGAGAAGTTTTCAAAATCGAAGAGATACTCGGAAGTATAAGAGATAGAAATAATTTCCATAAATATATTATATTAGCTGAAACTAAAATATTAAGTCTGCGGAGAGTAAAACTTCTTTAAGGAATTTTCCGAAACAAAATCACCCTGAATTTTACAAATTATGCATACATTTGATCTACCTTATTATTCAGAAAGTACACTTTTAAAAACCAGAGGTCTTCTTTTCAGCATTTTTAAGTAATTTTTTTCAAATTTGTTTAAAGTAATATCGAATTTTAATCATATATTTCATTAATTGTTTCTAAATTTGAGAAAGGTAGAAAATATTTATAAAAATAAAATAAAACACACAATTTCTTGAATTGTCTTTTTTAAACTTATAACTTATTTCTAAAAACAAAATAATTTTCTAGTTTTCCCGTTGATATTTGGGTACTTTTTTCCTTTGCGAATGTTTTTTACTGATTAGTCACTGACTTGTCAGAAAGTTTCCTGTTTTGAATTGCTCACAATAAGAACTAAGCATGGCTGCATAAAATATTAAAAAATCATTTATTCAAGTACATTAGTTATTGTTTGCTATCGTTCTTTGGATCCAGTGTCGAAGTCTGGGCACATTGGTGTAGACACCGGGAAAACGTGGTCTGGCGCAGCCAATACCGTGGGACACGATGCCAACAACTCTACCGTTGCGGTACAGTCCGCTGCCAGAGTCACCATAGCACGTATCTTTATTGGGGGCGCTTGCACAGAACATAAACCTGGTGGTTGGTGACTTGTTCCGATAGGCATTCCGGCACCTCGTCTGACTTTGCATGAAGAGATTCACCGTACGCACATTTCTGACAGCATTTCCATTCTCTTGGGTGGTGCCCCAACCACCGGTTTTTAAACTTGAGCCCACTGGTGGCAAATTTTGGGCCAATGGCACCGATCGGATATTTGGGCCCGTCATAGGTGAACTGAGTCTCAGCAGTGCCGCATCCCGGTTCAGGGTACGCCTATTATAGTTGGGCGCCATATGGATCGATCTAACGGAGCGTCGAATACCATTTGAGCCATTCTGTATCGCTGTGCCACCGATAATAGTAAAATCTTCAGCATTGGTGTTATCCACGCAATGTCCTGCCGTCAACACCCAAGTAGGACTGATTAGAGTTCCTCCACATAAGGCATTGGTCCTGACCACCTGCACCAGTTGTGGGATTGAAGCTATCGAAGCCCTACGTCCACCACTTATGCGCGGCTGCACACCTTTTCTTCTCCTTTGACGATTATTCCGGCGTTGCGCATCAGCAAATTCGCCGAGCAGCAGGACGAGAAGAACAACCAAACACACCCAACCTAAACGCATCTCGAAATGGAAATGTGTTTGCGAATTAACCAGAATAACCCTTTTATGCTTTACCGATTGCCAAAATAACATATTTTAGTTATAAATACGACAACTGTTCAAATAGTTAGTAGTTAGTCTTTTGAGATGCTCTTGAATAGGCCAAAAGTTGGGTCTTGTATCGCAACTGATGACGTACTGCACTGTGTGAAAAAAACATGTTTGTATTCAAATGATACGCACAGTTTAGAACGTGTTGTTTCGAAATGGCTCTTAGTAACGAAACGCATATAATACAGTTGTGCAAACAGGCAGACAGAAGAAGAGTTTGCTTCCAAAATGGGATATATCTAGTTTTGATATTGTTGGCATCTTTAATATAGACACTTTCATATCACGCGGCAATCTTCAAAAACTCTTTGTTCTTAGTTCATTTTATTCAATATTCCGATAACACCTTGCAGTTTAATGATCTCTGAATTATCACAGATCTGAAAAGTCAAATTTCGCAAATAAAAAACATGCGCCTAACTTAGAATTATTTGTATTGACCTTGACTTTAATATAAGAAATTTGGTAAACATAGACAGCAGCTTAAGTAAACTTCAATGTTTTCATAACTGCGTCAGCTAAACGGAAAAAAAACAAAGAGATATCACCTTAAACTTTGATAGGTTCATACATGATTCTGATCAATTGACAGATCAGATAATTGACAAACTATTTGCTACTATTTGCGTATATCCATTCGGAGCAGTATGCCGGGTATCTCCCGGTCGGACACTCTCGAATTTTTTGATTTTAATACTCATTGGCTTAATTTTAATCCAAAGTGATAAACGAGATTGGTCAGTAGCAATATCTGTCCATATTGAAGGCTATCCAGTCGAACAGATGCGCCACACTGGTGTAGACCCCCGGACTATCCGCACGGGCACAACGATTCGCCTTGCCCCAGGAGACTATGCCGACCAGTTGACCATCGGCGTTGACTGCCGGTCCGCCAGAGTCCGCATCGCAGGCATCCTTGTTACCGTCCACAGCGCAAAACATGCTTTCCGTCAAATTTCGATAGCCAGCATAGAGCTGCTGACACTGCTGGTGCGGCAGAACCATCACCTGGACGCTGTGCAGCTGATTGGGCAGCTCCGTCGAAAGCTCGTCCGTTAGTCCCCAGCCAGATATGCGGACATAGCTGCCCGCTCGCGGTGGTTGCCTGGCCACACGTATGGTTGCGATATGTGGTCCCTGCAACGGATTCTGCAGTTGCAGCAGCGCCACATCGTTATACAGTGTGGTGTGATTATAGCCCCTGGGCAGGAATACACGCTGCACACGTCGGCCATTGCGTGTATCCCTCAAAAAGGTGACACCACCACGCACAACATATTCCGTCGGCTCGTGGCGCTCATCCTCCGGCAGGCAGTGGGCGGCGGTGAGTACGCAGCGCGGCGTCACCAAAGATCCCCCACACTGAAGTTGACCACGTCGTCGAATATTTACTATATGCGGCTGACTATTCACCTCGATGCGCTCGCCGCCAACAATGCGTGGCATCCGCAAACGACGCTCTTCCTTTAACCACTTTAGGGACAAACAGCTTCCCAACAGGATTAGCACTAGTAGTGAGCTAAGGCGCATCTTGACCTGGTCGTGGCTATGAATCAACTATCGCGCGCGACCCAACTGCATCCACTATTTATGGGTGTGGAAGGCCATACGCATTACTAACCTCACCCAACCAACAACTGGTGCTCCTCATGTTTGTGTATTTGTAATACACTAAGAACAGCACGTAAAACATCTGCTGCAAACAAGACTGTTTACTGTAAACATCGTTGAACTTGCCCCGCATCCACAAAATCAACATGTTGTTACAAGGAACGCTTAACAGAATCCACAAGTTGGTTTTTCTAACAGTTAAACATTATTCGTTGTACCATAAATATTATTGCTCTCTCTGAGTAAATGTACACCAAATTTACTCAAAAGTGAATCGATTTCCAAAGGCAAAACTTTTTTAATTATGTATGATGTTTTTTTTATTTAGATGAAAGATTTTTAAGATCGTACGTTGCTTCTTCAATATTTATCTAACTTTTTTTAATACCTTAACAATATATATAGTTTTTCTCACCACGGACGTTTCTGCCGGTCGCCAAAAGTTGCACGCCCAAATCCAAATCGATGTGGGTGAACTATCCGCCCATGGCAGCAATACGGCTACCTACTACATCTTCAGCTTGGTGGAGACAGAGATCAAATTGCAGCAGCGGCTCAGCTACACGTTAGATGTTGATCGTAGTGGCGGAGGTGGAGGCATCGCTACCAATGTCGGTTCCAGCACAACGCCGAACAACAGTGCGGAGACAACACCGGAGCATGTGAAAACTGTTGTGAGCAGCACCAGCCTGGCAGCAATATCGCCCGTGCAGATCGAGTACCTAGACGAGACGAGGCTGCGCAAATCGCGTGAGGACATCCTCACCGTGCGCTGCTCCGGTGACTTTAAGTTCAGCGCACGATTCTATACCCTGAATCGGCGTCCACTGAGCCAGGTGTATCGTGGCGAGAACTTTCTGCTACGAGCAAATTCTGAGGTGCAGGCCGTGGACGAGATCGAGATACTCGATAGTTTCTTTATATGTGTAAGTTGTGTCAGCATTTTATCCAGTTTGATTGCTAACTATGGCTTCTTTTCTCTCTCTCTCTCTCGACAGGATCACAATTTAGTGCAATCGAACTACAGTTTTAGGCGCAAGAAGTATACGAACAAGTACAGAGCCGGGGATCAGCTGGAGAGTGTGATTGTGCTACGCACGGATGCCTCACTACAGGATTGGACGACCGCCAGGGATCTGGAGCGTTCCAAATCCGAGGAGAGTGTCCCAAGTAAATTTATAAGTCGCCAGCAAAAAACACACCATCCAGCGGGTGGTCCCAAGGGCGATGCACCGCAGCACCAGCCGCCAAGTGCACCGATGAGTAGAAGTCTCTTGGCCAAGATACCTACAACGATGACCATCATCAATAATAACCCGACACAGCTGCAACTGAGCAACTCAATGCATTCCGACGATGGCAAACTGAGCATCACGGGTCCCGATGATGGTTCCGCTGTGTTGCCTGCCACAGGCCCGGATGCGCCTAAGAGCATGCGTGTAATTTTCAACAAGGCACTGGATGCAGTGCAGGTCACCGGTCATTGTCGTGGCTTCATCAAAGGCGTTTACACGCTGGACCCTCTAGCATCGGCATCGGCATCGGCACCGTTGAACCCGCCCAAATTTGGCATATTTTGCATACGCTGGCGACGCGCCGGCGCCAAGGAGGAGAACGAATCCAAATTTATTATAAGTGGCCTTGATATAGCGGAGCCGCCGCTAAACATCTACTGCACCATCGAGGAAAAGATGTTCGTTAAAATGCCGATGGCCTTTAAGGTGGTGCTCAAGAATCCCACAATGCACGTGCTGCATCTGATTGCCACGTTGGCCATCAGCAAATCGGATAACTTTATCTGCTCCGGCCATAAGCAGGTGATTGTTTAATTGACTGTCTATAATTGATTGTTCAGATAATGACTAGTTCTTTGCTTTTAGCTGGATGTATCCATAATGGCTTATGATGAGAAGGAGCTGGTCTACAATTTGTATCCGCTGCAAGTGGGCTGGCAGGAGTTGCCAGTGCTGACTCTGGAGTACAATATGAAAGCCGATCCCCAAAAGAATGATAGTCAGAATGCGCTGCTCGATGAGCTGGTGCAGAGAGCGCTGCCCAAACGCGTCTTTGTGTTGGTGAGTCGAAACCCCGAAAAGACTCCTGAGAATCCCTCTCTCAACCGAACTGATATTGTGTCTCTTTCTCTTTTAGCCACCATTGAAGCAGCTGACCAAGTAAATGTGTTATGTGAAAACGAGCTGAGCAATTCAAGTTCATAGTTAATTTAAGTGTTTTAAAGTCTTAATATATCCAAATTGTGGTATGTAAAAACAAATTCAACAACTTCTCTAATTCTACAAATATCTCAATTTTTTTATTTGCTAAAAGTTAAACAAAAGCAGAGTTTTGCAAAAACAATATATTATGAAGTTAAGCAGACAGATAGACGGACAGACAGGCCAATACACACATGCATAAATATACTAGTTTTATTTATAGTTTATAGAGTAATACTTGAGTGTATGTGTGTGTGTATGTTGTGTTTGTTTGCGTGTGATTGTATTGTAGTTTTTAACCATTAAAAATTGCTCGACGATCTTCTTGTTAAAATGTGTTGCTGGACAAGATTAGAACTGTGGAACAGGAACATAAAACACATATACATATACAAATACATATATATGAAAACATAAATAAATATGATTTAAATTCCAGCATTCAGTTTAATCCGATCTTTTGCCGCTTGATGGAAATTTAAAAACGCCGCCACCTTTTTTTTGGCTGCGGTTCTCGCTCTGCGAATAAAGATAAAGATTTTTTCATCATAAATTAAATTAATAAAATAAGTAATTTTTTTTTTGGGGTATTATTCGGCTTACCAACAATCGATTGCCAAAGAGCATTTTGGCCTTATCCTCCTCTTGGGGCGTGGCACGCTCCCCAGCTGTTAGGACCGGCTGTCGTCGATGGATTTGGAGCTTCTGTTTGATGGCCTGCGAGAGGATGACACGCCTGCTCACAGACTTCATGGCCAGAAGCAGATCCAGCCAGGTCCAGGTGACATTGTGATATTCCAGAGTTGGTATGACCAGCGAGTAATCTGTAATGTCCTCCAGATTCTTCTCCTTGTTGCCCTTATAGCTAACGCGCACCGGCACTTCGGGTATTTTGATGTAGATGAACAGCTTGTTCTTCTCGGCACGTTCCTTCATCTTTTCCACGTCGTCCTTCTCAATTTTCACATAGAACTCGGAATCCTTGGCGCTCTTCTTGCTCTTGGCCGCACGCTTAGACGACGACGATGATTTCAATTGTAAATTCGTTGAAGACGCCGAACTGGTCGATGCATTGTCGTCCAATTCATCACTGATCTCCGTTTCGGTTGCGTCGCGATCCGGAAAGCAGAACTTCAGCATGGTGCTGTAAAACTTCTTGGTGATCGCAATTGTTATGGGCGCCACATTGATCTCAAAGTGATCCTTAACAGAAATGCCACCCACTGGTGCCTTCTCACGACAGAAGATGCGCAACACCCGCTTATGCGTGTCCACAGGCATATCCTTTTGTATCTCGGTCGCGAGTAGGACATCGCGATAGATCTCGTGTGGCAGCAGATTCTCCATGCGTATATTGCCCAGCTCCAACAGATGCTCCACAGAATCATCGCTCTTGGACTTTTTGGTGTAGAGAAATGCACTCAGCACCAAATCAGCGATACCAATTTGTCCATCGGTCTCCGTGAGTCGCCACTGAGCGCGCTTAAAGCAGATCTCATTGGCACGCACCATGGTCACCGACTTATCGGAGCGTACATTGGATATCTTACTGAGCTGCGACAGCTGTGTCTCCTTGTAGCAAAGCAGCATCATGTCCAATTCCTCGCTGTATGTGTTTAGCTCCTCTTTGCTCTCGCGGATCTGCTGCTGAACTCGCTCAAAATCCACACGAAGTTCGTGCGTATCTCCCTCCTCGATGCGCTCCTTGCTGATCAGATGGATGTCCTTTTCCAGCGAGCGTATCTTCATCAGCAGACTACGGATAACTGTCTGCTTTTGCTGGATGGGTCGCTTCTGATCCTCCGTGGAATGCAGTTGCAGCTGAAAGCGCATTCTGGCCAATTTCTCGGCTGCCTGCTTGCGTTGCGGTTCCACATAGAGCAGCAGATTGTTCACAATATCAAGGATCATGGCGTACTGCAGTGAATTGGTGCATACGTCCAGATCGTGATGCATCAGGGTGAACGCATCGACAGGATCATCATTCTTCTCCCAGGGCGAGAGCGTCTCCTCGGATGGTGGAGGTGGCACCTCCACAATGCTATTTGGATCGATAGCGTCGCCATAGCTTACATAGAAGAATTCGCATTTACATTTGGAGACGATTCGCTGCAGTTGTACCGGCTGTGCCTGGCCAGAATTATCACGGAGGATTGCGCCGACAGTTCCGGAGACAACGCCACCCACACTGCGTCCACTGCCAACCAGATGCGAGATGTCCTCGGGCAGATGATTATTAATCACTGTCTCATCCTTATCCTGTATGTTGTCCACTGTCAGCCACATGATCTCCTTCTCCAGCAGCGAATCATTGTCGCCGGCACTGACCGTCGCGTAGTACTGCATGCACTCGAGCAAACCCTTCCATGTTGTCTTCGAGATGAGTGAACGATCCCGCCAAACGGGTCGATGCTCCCGCTGAAGTATCTCCGCCTTGGCCGCACTAATGATGACATAGCCCGACGTCTCACAGCCCTTCAACAGCACCTGCGAGTTGACTAGACTAATTGACCAGTTCTCATGTATGATATCCTGCACGGAGCACGCTTGCAGTCCCTGCAACTGCAGTTCCCTGGACTGTGTGCTATGATCATCGCTATACACATTGAACTTGTGATCCGCCTCAGCGATGAGCTGCTGCAGCATGGCCGTGGCATGTATTTGGCCAGGTGCCTTCTTCATCGATGCATTCGCATTGGCAACTGCAAAGGAAAGAGGATAAAATATGATTGTTTTCCCATTTGCCTATCACAGGGTATCGACTTACTTGGCAACACCTCACTGCTGGTGCTGGACAGAGTAATGGTGCTATCGCTGCGCTTGTGCTTCATCATTGCCGAGTTAGGTGCCTCCTTGCGATAGCTTTTCACCGCCTCCGTTGATAGATTGTTCTTCAGCTTCTGTGACTTCATGAAGGAGTCGAACAAGGCGAAGGCCACATCCCGATTGCTCTTTGTCCAGGCACCTTTCAGATCGTAGACGACTAGCTTGTGCGTAGGCGTCGTACACTTGGCTTTGGCATCCTCCTCGGCATTGCTGGCGGTTGAGGTTATCAACGCCTCCCTGCCATAGGAGACTTTGGCCACACTTAGGAAATAAAAGCGCACAATTTTGAACGCATCAGATGCACTGGCCAAGTTCTCGGAGCTGCTATCGAGTTTTTCGGTGACAATGCTCTTTAGCCAGATCTCTGCATCGTTTACCTCACAGTTCATGTATACCGTTGACCAATCCGCCCGCGGTCTGTGGATCAGGCCATCTTCAATAGCATTCAACGTTAGGGAGTACTCGGAGCTAAAGGAGACACGACGTCCGTTCAGTTGGAAACCCTTGTGCAGGGCATGCGACATCCAATAGAGCACCTGAAACTTGTGCAGCGACATCTGCAGATTGGCCTTCTTGTAGTGTCTGCTCAGTTGCTTCTTGCGTGGACGCACATTGTTGAAGACTGGTCCACGGCGTGTGGGTCGCGTCACACCCGACAGTATGAGCTTCAGGCTCTCGAACCAACGCAAGGTGCTGCCGTACAGCACGAGGCTGGGTATGTCCAGTTCCATCTCCTCGCCAACCTTGGGCTTCGTCTCAAACGAGACCCAAACGTTAAGATTGACGGAACGAAAGGCGCGAAAGGAATCGTGCACCTGGTTGCTGGAGTATTCGGGCAGCTTATCGGGCGCACAAGGCATCACTGCATGATGATCATTCGGATTGGCCAAGCACACCCAATTCAACTTAAATGTCAGCTTCAGATTGGGGAAGTGCAGCAGTCGACAATCATCGTAGCGGGAAGCTGTTCGCACAGTTACCTAAAATAAATATATAAAGACATAATTAAAGATCTAATAAGTCGCATCTGGACACACTCACATTGAGTTCACCCTTGAACATAATCTTGGCATTTGTCCAGACAATGCCGCAATGGTTCCATGTCAGCTCCATTTCTTCTGTGGTGTTGTACGGATCCAGTGAGGCGTGCAACAGCACCGTAAACTGCTTGGCAATCAGGGTTAAGCGTCCGTGCAGCAACAAACGCATCTTGTCCCAGAACGGCAGCGACGGACTGGGATCCTTCGAGGGCGCTGAGATCTTCTCAAAGCTTAGATTACACTGGGCCATAACGGGCTCCCAGCAGGGCCCGAAGGCGTAGCTGCAGCTTTCCAACTCGCAATCGAAATCATGATAGAACTTAATCGTTGGCATGCTGCGCTGCACCACATCCGTCTGGAAGGGCTCACCCACCTCGACGAAAACATCCCGCTTGGCGCGCTTCGATGGCATTTGCTCGGCGCCGCACAGATTGCCATAGAGTCGCATGCTCTTCACATAGAACATCGGTTGCGGGAAGTCTCTGTAGAGTATTAAATAGGAGTTATTTTTGCAAGTGTCAAATATTTGGTTGCCTTGCTTACCGCAACATAAACTTCCATTCGGAGCAACTAATGTTGACGCCGCGACACCAGAGCGTCGTGAACTGCAGTCCCTCTTCCGGCCAAGGGCTCTCCAAGTCAATTTCGCGCATGGTGTGCGTCACATTCTCGTAGCCATGTATGGAAGTATCCGCCATGGCCAAGATCTCCACATCGGTCATGATCCAGGCGAGAAGACGCGTGCGCACCGGACCACTCTCCTGTATCTTTTTCGAGCGCTGTATGTAGATCTCGGAGTTCTTCTTGACCAGATTCGCGTAGAGACTCTCAATGGTGCCAGCGGGAACCAGGAGTCGTTCCGAGCACAGCTCGGCAATCTTTTTGTCGAAGAGTGTCTTGCGCTTCAGACTCTCCAGATATTCATCCACGAGCAGTACATAATTATCGCGCAGTTTCACCTCGAATGGATCATCGCTAATCTCGATCAGAAACTCCTTGATTTTGATCACCCAATCACTAGGCAAGGGTGAATGAACTGTAAACGGTTTCTTCTTGTAGTTGTGCACCAGTTTGAGCCACTTGTAGTGCGTAACGAACTCATTATTGATTGCATCATAGAAATCGTGATCGTAGGGAAAGATGGCCTTAAACGAGCCAATCGTTGTCACCCACACCTTGTTCGAGGGCAACACAAATCCCGGAAAGTTGAGTCGCTCATGGCTGAGGGTCTCAAGGTGCGCCAATGATTGCATATCCAGTTCTTTAACTGTGAAAATGTGCTGATCATCGATTTTAACGAACACATTCTCCGCATATATAATAATGCGCTCCTTGCGGATAAAAAACAAATTCTCCACAAAGATCTGTATCGAGTGTCGCTCCGATAGTTTCAGTTCACAGATCGTGCTACGCTCCGCGGACAACTCAATGATGAGCGAACGTTTGGGCGTCTGTGTTTCCTGGTGTTTGCTAGGTAAATTTGGTGGCACTGCCACCTCTGTTTTGAGGTCCTGCATATCTCGGACTAGAGTCAACAGATGCATATGCAGATTTGAGTTCCACATGGCCTCCGTATTGCCGGGTATATAAATGGAGAGCTTGCCGGGCTGGCTCTCAGTCTCTGGCTGATGCTCGAGTCGAATCATCTTGCAGTTAGCAAACACATCTTGGAAGTCCGTTAGACACAGTGAGGATGCAGTCATCGAACGCATAATGGCCATTTGGAACTCCTCCAGCTTGAGCATGGCCAAATTGTGGGCACGTGTCAGATTAATCTCGGAGAAGCTGAGCAGCATGTAAACATTATGATGATTCACAAAATACGCCGTAATATCCTTAACCTTGACGGATACACGCAGGGCGGTGCTCTGCTGCTCAGTGGAGCTGGAGGATCTGTCATCGCTGGAGCGACGCTGTGATTGCTTGGCACGCTGAGTGCCCAGGCCACCATACTGTTTGATGCACCACATCGACTTGACAATGAATTCAGCCAGCTGCATGCTGTACTCGGTGCGGAACGTGTGTATGGAGATGTCTAGCTTGGTGGTGTTCGCATAGGAGCACAGTTTGACTAGACTGACACCGAGGAAGAATGGTGAGCCCGGTGAATGTGTCTTCTTAAGATTATTGGTGTCATTATTGGAATTGCCCAAATTAGACCACAATGTCTCCACCATTAATTCCATGCTCCACTGCCTCTTGTTCAGAAGCAAATTGAGAAACTTATTGCGATAAAGCGAACTACGCTTCTCCTCAATTTGCTCGAGTAGAAATCGTGTGTGGCTGACGCTCATCGCGATATGTTCATCCTCGAGTTTCATGAGCAGCGAAACATTCCACAGCTCAGCACAGCCTTTGACCACAATGCGCTCCATAATCCACTCCAGAATGCCGCCATCGCGACGCTGCTTAGCTGGTGAGCCCGATTGCATCCCTACCTCCAAGCCTATATGGTCTGGCAATGACATTTGTTTGTGGCCCAGCTGCAGCAGGTGATGGCTGCTAGTGGCACGCTGGCGTGCCAGGAAATTATTATTGACAAAATCATAGATCTCACTGTGATTGTAAATAATTTGGAATGTCTTTAGCTTGACATACAGATTGAATATGTCCTTCTCCAGCTGTATGTGACGAATAGGAATTAATAGTGTGGTTTGTATTAATTATTATTTGATCAACCTACCACTGAGTCAATGGTGAATTGTTCCACAAAGAGTAGCTTCTCGTATTTGGTATCAATGTCCAAATGCTGAAATACCAACTTGGCTAGCATAGAAGGCAGCAGCGTCTTCTCATCAACAATCTTCGAATTGAACTTGCCCGTTATCTAAATATGCAATAGAGTTGTTAATAAAAATTAATATTTTAGCTTCAGTTCTCAGTATTTTTTACTTACGGTAAACAACTGCAGCTTCGCACTAAAATCGTTCTGTGAGTTCTCCTTGACTGCCGAGAAAGTTGCCGCCTTAACGCTGAAGTTAAAGTTCTTTGGTATAATGGGTGCCAGTTTCTCATAGTTGTCATTGTCGTAACTCCTGGTGGCGGGCGCCGAAGCCGTCTGTAATCGTTTCGACTGCTGGCAAGGATTAGTGCGTTGTTTGGCTTCGCTGAGGAACTCGTACAAGCCACCATGTATAACAGACTTGCAATTATTTATGACCAGGCTGAGCGTCTACAAATGAAAATGAGCAGCATTAATAATATGAAAAACTAGATTTAGCAGCCACAACTTACATCCATGGAGAGTGGACCGTGTGCAAAGAGCGATGCATCTAGTGCCACATCAAAGCTCACTTCGCCCAGGCAGGGGCGTATTTTGTTTAAATTCTCTAGCGACTGACGTCGTGCATTACAATGCCGCAACATTTTGGCCTGGGCCTCCAACAACGCCGCATTGACGAGCAGAACGCGTGCATTCTGGACAATACTGCCGTCCAGATGCAGTTCCTTGGCGGTGGCATGTATAAACCACCCGGGATCGAAGTCGTTATTCATCAGCACCACGGATATGTTGTTCACATGCACGGCCATAAACTGGGCAAATGTAATAATGCTAGCCGGCACTTTAGTCTGCCTGAAATCCGGCACACTCCTAGCCTCGGACTTCCGCTTGCGTGGCTCATAGGAGCAACCATCGCTGACGTCATCCTGGCGATTGCTATGTATATCCTTATTGATGCGTATGTCCCGTATGTAAATGGACACTAGCTTCGTCACTTCAGTGGTGAAGAAACGACTTCGCATGCAGACCTCTTCAATTTGCTGAAGGAGAGAGAGAAAGCGTGAAGAAATTGTGAATATACATGGGCAATAAATCACGGGTCAATTAATTTGCACTTACGACAGAGAAGCCGCTTTTGCTGATGTGGACATTCTTGAGCGATAAATACGGCAATGAAATGCGTCCGATACGCACTTTGACGCGAAACCGCTTAATCAGATACCAGCTAATGCCCGTTGGCAATATCCTAATTGGACGATAAGGGGAAGATAATTTGAATGCAGCCTCAACGCGAAAGTTTTGTGACCTGCACTTACCAGTAAATGAAGAGAAAAGTTAGTAAAATAAATATCAGCAAGTGCAACATGTTAACGACTTGTGATACACGACCATAATACTTATTTCATTATATGATTTGAATTTATATGTATATGAATTTTGTAAGGAAAAAAACAAGTACTTTTTTGTTCTTCTGCTTTAAGAGTCTGTTGCTTGTGCTTGTCGAGGCCCAATAAACAGCTGTTTGTGTTTATATCATTTTGAGTGAGACCGGCTTTTCCATAACTATGATTTTTTGGCACATTACAAAAGTATCGATAACATATCATCGGTGTAACATGGCATCTATACATTTGTCGGACTCGCATATACTTTTCGGCTTGTTTATAGCCATACAAATTTATAAATAACAATATTAATTGTAGTAATTAATAAGAAATCATGTCGTTTCACTTAAGCACAAAGGAGCGCTTGCTTTTGCTAATCGACGACATAGAAATGATCTCAAAGGAACTTATAGAACAAGCGCACCAGAAAATCTCCAGCACCGAACTGAGTGAATTGCTCGATTTGCTTGTTTCCAAAGATGAGGAGTTTAGAAAAATGTTAGAATTGGCCGAGGAGCAGGCCAAAGTTGAGGAGGCAATGGATAATCTGCGTGCCAAAGTGGAGATTCACGTAAGTACAGCTTAAGTTACTGGTATAAGTGTAATTTTCACTTCATCTACGTTTAGGATCGGGAAATTCAGAAGTTACAAAAATCACTCAAAGATGCGGAACTCATACTCTCCACAGCCATATTTCAGGCACGCCAGAAGCTGGCAAGCATTAATCAGGCCAATAAGCGTCCCGTTTCTTCAGAGGAACTCATCAAATACGCACATCGCATTAGTTCGGCAAATGCAGTCAGTGCTCCATTGACTTGGTGTATTGGCGATCTCAGACGACCATATCCCACTGACATTGAAATGCGCAACGGGCTACTGGGGAAATCTGAACAGAACATCAATGGGGGAATTGTGACACATCAGAATAGCACTATTCAGTCAGATGCCCAGCGAAATTTGAACAGTGCTGGTGGCCCTGGGGGTGGTGGCGGCGGCGGTGAAGTGCCAAATGCTTTCCAGAACCAATTCAATTGGAATCTGGGCGAACTGCATATGATGGGTGCGTCGGGTAACTCTGTGGCCCTGGAGACACGCAAGGAATCTTCGGCACAGGATGATGTGGAAGTCATGTCAACTGACAGCTCAAGTTCCAGTTCGAGTGACTCGCAATAGATGTGTTGGGACTTAATGTATAAGCACATAATTTATAGTATAGCTAATAAGTCAGTTTAATGCATATGCACATTAATAATAAAAATATGATTTGGTATTCGTTTAAAAATTATCCTGCCGCGATAACGATGACAACGTTTAATGTCAACAATGTTATCGGCAATAAGAAAAAAAATCGATGCGCAAGTGGAATGGCAATAACTATGCTGACATCGCCACTCACACAGAAAAAATTTGACTAATTTTAGTTTTTTAATGCAAAACGAATAGGACATAAATTTCGTGTTTAGATCCAATATATAATTCGTCGTACTGGAATAAAAAAGAAAATAACAGTCGATTTGTAATGTGTGCGTGTGTGTGTATGCGGGAAAGCTAATGCGAAGGCCTTGAAAATTTGTTACGAAAATTGACTGACGTACGGAGTTCTGAGGTACCGTGCCAATAGAAGAAGAGAAGCCTCGACAGCGCAATATTAGAAGTGGTGGTCAGGGAATAGCAGCAGCGTTAGCACAGCCCGCTTTTAAGTTACACACACACAGCACTTTTTTTTGTTTTCTTTATTAAATTTATTTGCAATTGATTTTATGGAAAATTGCACCGCGTGTGGAGTACATGCAGCATGATCCCCATTGCATGTGTTTAATTTGTGAAGTGTGTGTGTGTTGCGTGAAACATAGCTAAAAAGGCCACCAGAAAACTGACGCTGATTGCGACGAAACCGGATCGAAAGAACAGCTTGAATAGCACCGATTGTAACTCGTAGCGTCGTGGCGGAATCCCAGTTACGGACAAACAGATTTGACATAAATTTCAAAAATAATGATTCAAGAGCCCGTGCAGGTAAATCAATAGCAAACAATACCAAAAATAAAAGTACCCCTTTCATATCTATTTTCGTTACTTATTATTCTCCTATCTTATAGGCCGCCATATGGCACTGCCTCAATCACTACGATCATAAGGATGCTGTTTTTCTGGCTGAACGCCTCTGCTCAGAAGGTGAGTGATGCAAAAAGAAAAATACAAATAAAAACAACCTTGACATAAAACATTTGTTTTAGTGGAAAGCGACGAGACAATATTTTTGCTGGCCACCAGCTATTATCGTTCAAGTCAATTGCATCAGGCATATTGGCTGCTTTCGGATAAGTCACGTCGCTCGCCCCAATGCCGCTTTTTGCAAGCCAAATGCGCCTACGAGCTCAAGAAATTGGCGGAAGCAGAGAGCGCACTCGTTTCAAATGGATTTGCCGACAATAAACACTTTGATGAAATGCAGCGAGAATTCGGTGAACTCGCATGCTTCGCCTATCAGTTGATGGCGAAAATCTGTGTGCGTACGGAGCGCCAGAAGCTAGCGGTGATTGCGTTGCGTCGCGCCCTCAAACTGAATCCGTTTATGTGGCATGCGTTCACCGATCTGTGCCTGCTGGGTCAGGATACGGATACGGCGTCAATATTCCAAATTCAACACACTGATGTGTTCAACACCTGCCAGGGTGGCAGCGCCAATGCCAATTCCATGGTGCTGTTCGGCGGCAATACAGCTAACGAACAGCAGCAGCAACAGCAGCTCGAAAATCTGCTCCTCAACAACTTAAGCAATAACTCCAATTTTATATTAAATACGTCAGTCGATCAGCAACAGCAGCAAAACAACAACAGCAGCATTGTCACACTACAGAATTTAATAACGCCAAACAACAATATAAACAATAACATCAGCAACAACAACAACAATCTCAACAGCTCCATTACGATGTTGCGTGGCGGAGTACAACAACAGAATCAGCTGAACAACACCAATGCGAATTCGAGCATGATGCCGTTGGAGGATACACCAATGGGTTATGCAACGCAGGTGCATGATGCAAATAATGGGACTCCGTTTCGCAAGCAATTCAAATATTTGTCAACAATATCACCATTAACGCCCAGCTTTGGCATTATGCCGCTGACTAGTCCCTGCGATGGCGGCTCAGCCGTTCTGCAGGCCAATTTAAGCATGTCTTCGTATTCGCCCCAAATGCTCGTCGAGGTCAATCAGGAGCCAAAGATTATTGGCAAAAAGTTAAAAACCCATGTTGGGGGCCTAATCAATCGTCAGGAGAAATCGAAACCCGCTGTGTTCACGCAGACTGGCAACATAACGCCTCGCACTCCCAATAATTTGGGTGTGAATGCACCGCCAAATCCAAATGCTGCAGTGCGTCGCAGTTCCCGTTTGTTCAGCAATTCGGCATACTCTGTCAAGGAGAACAACAAATCGCCGAACATAACGAATAACAATAAGTTTGTCCAGCCGCGCTCACCGCCACGTAAAACCAAATCGTCTCGCATGACCAAAATCTGTTTAAGCAATGAGTTAATTGACGAGAAGACCCATCATCATCTCGCCGAGAAGCTTAGTGAAAAGCAGTCGCGGAAAGAGAAGGAGAAGGTCGAAACAATCACATCGGCCGCCACAGCGGGCAACAATCAATCGGCAATGAACAATCGCAGCACAGAGGATGCCAAAGTGCTACTTAACAACAGTCTCAACAATGCCCAAACGCTGGCCCATCAGCTGCTCACCATGAAGAAGCAATCGGCGGATGGTCTAATGCTGCTCCTACGGGATCTGGCCGAGGGCTATAAGCTACTCTCAACATTTCAGTGCAAGCCGGCCATAAAGCAGCTGGAGACGACGATACCAAAGCATCATTTGAACTCCAGTTGGGTGCAATCGTTGATTGGGATGTGCCTGTACGAGCTGCGCGACTATGAGAATGCTGTTCTCATTTTCAAGCGGATACACGAGACGGAGCCCAGTCGCTTGGACTATATGGAGATATATTCCACGTCTTTGTGGCACTTGCAAAAGGAGGTGGCCCTTTCGGCGCTCGCACAGGACCTCATCGGGCAGGATAAACGCAATCCGGTCACGTGGTGTGTGGCCGGCAATTGTTTCTCGCTGCACAAGGAGCACGAGACGGCCATTAAGTTCTTCAAGCGCGCCGTCCAAGTCGATCCGGACTTTGTATATAGCTACACACTGCTTGGTCATGAGCTGGTACTTACTGAGGAGTTCGACAAGGCGATGGACTATTTTCGATCGGCCGTTGTTCGGGATCCGCGCCATTATAATGCCTGGTTTGGCATTGGCACAATCTACTCCAAGCAGGAGAAATATGAACTGGCCGAGCTGCACTATGTAAAGGCGCTGAAAATAAATCCGCAGAACTCGGTCATTCTGGTGCACATTGGGGCGATGCAGTTCTTTATGCAAAAGAAGGACATGGCTCTGCAAACACTTAATACAGCAGCTTCGTTGGATCCAAAGAATCCGTTGGCGCGCTTTCATCGCGGCTCCATATATTTCTCGCTGGGCAAGTATCAGGAGGCGTTGCGCGAACTGGAGGAGCTCAAGGAGATTGTGCCAAAGGAGTCGGTTGTGTTTTATCTAATTGGAAAAATACACAAGACACTGGGCAACATGGATCTGGCCCTGATGCATTTTAGCTGGGCCACCGATCTGGATCCCAAGGGCGCAAATAATCAAATCAAAGATGCCTTCGATTCAATGGCGCATCCCAGCTGCTGTCCGGTCACTGACAATGCACTGGAAGTGGACTTTGATCCAACTTCGGAGCGTTCCGATGACTCAACGCAGGCGCAGCAAGATGTTAGCTACGACAGCGACTACTAAACTAATCGGTCTCCAAGTCTGAGCGCTTGTATATAATTACATAATTAATACATATTGAATGAGAAAAACAAAAAAACAATTATGAATTATATTAAATATTAGATAACTTTTAGTCTTAGGTTATTTATAACAAAGATTAAGATTGAAGATGGTTTGAACAACAACAACAACAATTATCTCTGTCTCTTTGCACTCTGAATGTCAAAGGCAACAACAAAGAAAAACAAACAATTTTCATTATATACCAATTACCAACTAAATATACAAAATTCAAATGATCACTAAAATTTAAAAACAAAACAAATGATTGAAAGATATAAAGATGAACTCTACTAAGTACAGTGGCGCAGTGGCACAGCCCAGTAATTAGTAAAATCAATTTTAGACCATTGAATCCATTTACACAATCCTTACAATCGAAGTTTTTAATAGATCGGCTTCAACCCGGAACACCACTTGGCTGTGCCACTGCTCTGCAAATGTAAACAACAAAAGCAAGAAAAGTAAATTATACAAATTAACCTAAAGTTTGAAAAGAGACACTTCTCTAAGATTTGTGATTTGATTGTGATAATATTCTTGGGCGCTCAGTTTATTCTTCGACAGAAGACTTCACGCTGAACACTTCGCAACTGTCCTGCGTTAATTGCTGCAGTTGCTCAAGCGTCAGGCGCTGTGTCAGCTCCACGAGGATGCGCAGTCGTCTCAAGTCCACCTCCAGCAGCGATGCCAAAATGGGCAGATGAAATTCATGTACGCGGTACACGCGAGGCAATTCAATGTTTAGAAGCGTTCGTATTTTTGTGGTGCCAAACACTTCGGCCAGAGATTCACTTAACGATGGTGATGTGGATACCAAAGATTCAGCAGCCAGCGACAAGTTGGAATACTCATCGTTGCAGCCAGGCAGCGTTGTTAAATCGGGTATTGGTTCCCGGGCAGCTGCACAGCTCTCACGTCGCAATTTATTGGGATTGATGGTGCCGGGATTATTTTCTGGTTCCGGTGGTAACTGATGTATGAAATGTGCCGGATACCGTTCCGGCAGTAAAGTTTGAGTAACATTCATACACTGATATGAATATGTTTGAGTGATGTTGTTGGATTCCATATAGCTGGGCTTGTTTTGTGGAGGAGAAGCTGGTATGATAATGTTGGTGGGAGCCACATCAGACACCTTTGGCAATGAAGATGGCTTCAGCTTGACACAGCGCTGTCGCTTCAATGTATGTAGCGACTTCAACGGTATTTTTTCTGGCAGTGTCTCAAAATGCATTATTTTTTCACTCCTTACAGATTTTCTCCCACGCTTGTTGCACACTTTTGGCATTGGCTCAGAATGCATTACTTTGGAATTACGTCGAGATTTTTTTTCACTCTTTGAAGCTCTTCTAACAGGATTGCTGCAGTCTTTTGGATTACTATCAGGTGTTGGCGGCAACTGAGCCAACTGACTGCACTCCGCATCAATCTCGTCAAACAATTGAGGTGAGCCAACTTCGGCAGCTCGGGTCGTTTCGGCAGTTTTGTTGACTTCTGCAAGTGCTTTGGACGCTTGCTCCTTTACACGCAAACGTTGGGAACGGCGCGGTTGTGAGCTACACAACTCCTCAGATTGCAATCCTACTAAGTATTCAAGCTCAGAACAATATGTAGCCGCTGGACTAATTATGGCAGATATTTCTTGTGTTTCCATTGTTTAAAGCAGTAAGATCTCGTAAAATAGACAAAGCTGCCGTTATATGTCAGACTAAAGTGTAGGGTCTGGACGATAAGTCGATAATATGCAGACAATCGATAATACGAACTAAGCAGTTTTTAGAAAATTTGACTCCAAGAAGTAAACATGATCTTTGATTGCATTAATATGACTATTTTTCAAAAAAATTCGAAAATACTTACAAACAATTCAAATATTCAAATGCTTTTATAGTCTGTTTTGTGGAAATCAATAATATATTTTGATTGTTTATTTTTCGAGGCTGTTGTTACAAAAAAACCGCCAAACACAACAGATAATATAGCAACCAGCTTGCGTACGCACACATTAGTAAGTAGTCTGGCAACCCAATCTTTTTTTCTTTTATAGTTTGTTTTCACCCATCATTTGCAGAGCCTGAGAGCAATTTATTTTGATAATATAGTTGTAATACAATTTAGATAGAAAAACATGAACAAAATGATGCACATTTTGGATTTACCAGACACTGTTCTAATGGATATATTGGAGCTGCTCAGTTACGATGAAATAGCCCGCAAACGTGAGGTGAGTAATTAAAAAATGTGTACCCATAACAAATTAACTCAGAGGCGCTTCGATGATTTTCTACCACATTCAAGGTAAGCGCTCGCTTCAACTACATATGCCAACAGGTGCTGAACACGGGATTCAACAAAGTAGTGATGGAACATGCCAAGCATTTCAGACGAATTAAAGCACTGCTGCCACGTCGCGAATCGGAGAGACG
Source organism: Drosophila fungiperda (assembly GCA_035042345.1). Lineage (NCBI taxonomy): Eukaryota > Metazoa > Arthropoda > Insecta > Diptera > Drosophilidae > Drosophila > Drosophila fungiperda. The sequence continues at coordinate 2,521,519 of JAWNLM010000278.1, read as the reverse complement.
GTAATCTAGGAATAGCTAATTGTGAAAAGATATTTTTAAAGATTATTTCTGGTGTTGCAGCAATCATACGCTTGCCCGTCACTCCGACGTCCTAACGTCCATTGAGACGCGCATCTCAATGCTGACAATGACCTACTCAAAGTTTATAGATTCCAATCTATGCTGTTTTATACCGGGTCGTGTGCTGGACGAGATAAGCGCCATATTGAAGCTGGTGGGCAGCTCACCGAAACAGTTGCGTCCACACGAGGTATTGCAGGAGCTGCGCGACATCTCCTCCATGGCCATCGAACACTTCGACGAAAAGATTGCGGTCAACTTTAAGCCGGTTATCAAACTAAATGACGCTGCCAGTAGTTCACGAGTCGTTGTCTGTGGCGCTCTTGGCGATATCAGTTTCAGTGGCGTTAAGGTCTCACCGCTAGACAGGGCACGACAGCGACCGCCACAGGCCGAATACAATGAGGTCCTGACCTATGTGAATCAAAACAACGAGGAATATATGGAGCAATGCGACTGCTATCGCCTGAACCGACATGTGCATCGTCAGTGGCAAACACAAAAGATGCTCAGTTCAAAGGTGCGATTCCTTGAGTGGTCACGGAAGGCACAGGACCGTCGCCTGCAGGACGCCCTGAGCAGCATTACAGAGCTGGCCGCACAGGTGTCCGAGCTGAAACGACGGCTCGATGTCAAGCCATCCACCAGTGTGTTGAGTACGGGCGCAGTTAAACGCTCCACAGACGGCACCGACTGCATGCAGCCCAGCAAGAAACCAAAGGCTCAGTGAGAGAGATGACTTATGCAAGCTTTATATATATATTTAAATATACATATATATATATACTCGATTGTCATTAGCTTGGCCCTGGGTCAAGAGCTATGCTTTGAAATATTGGATTGTATAGATTAATTTCTCAATTAGGTTAAGTTCATCATCCCCTCATAAATAAGTTAAATATATATATATATATATTTGTATAGATCTGCATCCATAATACACAAATTAATTAAGCGTGCATCATTTATATTTCGAGTTAAGATTTATTGTTGCACTTTGTTATTATTTAAAGATTGTATTATAACTATATAAATACATAGAACATCTTAATTAAAGTTCTCATTCAAACCCATTTTAATTTTTTTAGTTTTGGTTTTGGTTTGTCGAAAATTGTGAGCTTATCCGGTTACTATATAGCACTGGTGCAGATATATTAAAAAGCGCATTACATGGATCTGGAACATTTAAAAAATGTAACACTATTATTATTATCGGATCTGCAGAACGCAAGATTTGCCAGGCGAATAGGAAAATTTTTGTTTGCATTTAGTTAGCATTTAGTTTCTCACTGTGGCACTGTGGCCAATTTCTATTGTATTGTGTTGCTGTCTAAGATTATTGTTTTGACGTTAGATGTCTACATGATGCCTATGGATAAATGTTAATCATATATATATATATATATATACATATGTATATAAATTGTATAAAAAGGTAGTAGAAATTGCCACTTGTTAGCAGTGTATAAATCTTTGTATTAACTGAGGCGAGCGCATTATTCTCTTGACTTAATCGAAGGCTAACTTATCACTAAGTTTAGTTTAGTTTTGTTTTTCTTTTACATTTACAATCAATAACACACAAGATATATATACTCAGTAATAACAAAAGAAAATGGAAAACAAAATCATTGCAAACGCGTTACATCTTAACCATATTAGTTTCTAAACATATATATACACACACATGCGCATATATCATATATATATATATATATTATATATATATAATGCATATAAAAGTCCTTTATAAACTAGTCAAATTGCAAGCATTGCCACGTTGAAAATAAACCTACACATTTATGTATATACTATCATTTATAAATACATCTATGCATATATGTTGCTGTATGTACAAAGATCATCGTCTGTCAGATCGTTCAACTTATCGGTATATTTATCTTTATAATTGGTACGCTGGCTTAGTAGCGAAACCGTCGTCGATGCTACTTTTTCTTAACGGCAGCCTTGTGATGCATCTGATTAATCTTCTCCTGCAACTGGCGGATCAGCTGTTGCACATCGTCCACATTGTAGGCATAGACCAGTTTGCACATTTTCGGTTGCACGTTGCCACTGTTGATATTCTTGAGGGCATGCTGCAAGCAGTAGATGTTGCCATCCTCGGTGCGCACCATCGATATGTACAGATTAGCACGGCACAGATCGCATTCGCTATCGATGGATTTGTGCGGCGCTTGCTGTTGTTTCTTCGTTCCTTTTTGTCCCTTCTCCGCCTGCACTTTTTCACTGGCTGTCACGCCCGCGGCCTTGAAGAGATTAAGATTTGATTAGGATTAACTAATCTCCGACAGGTCAGGTTGTTTTATACTCACTCTAAGCTGTTCACGTGCCGCCGATTCCTTCTCGCAGACATCATTCAGCATGGGCAGCATCTGATGCAATGTGTCCGAATTGACGCGCTGATCGTAGCCCAAAGCAAAGAGCAGCTGCTCTAGCGAGAACATGGCCGGCTCACAGCTCTCATGGATGTCCTGAAACAGTTATTAGTTTAGTTTAAGCGAAACAAGTGTCAAGTATCAAAGACTCACCCTAAAGTCATCCTTGGCCAGATCGAGCCATGAATTGGTGGCAAAGTAAACGCTTTCGGAGACCACATAGCCGGTGGCCAGACTGGAGGTGTAGGCGCGCGGAAAGACAACGATAAACTCGCCCGGTTTCTGCTCGATGCGGCACAGCGAGACGCCACGATCGGTGAGCATGTGCGGCGGCACCATCACCGTATCACAGGGCAACCAAATGGTCTTGTTCTGGCAGTGCGTCGGAATAAGCGAAGTGAGTGCTGCCCGGAAATTGGCACTCTGATCGTCGGGTATGCCATACCAGAGTTTTGAGGCACCCGTATGCAAATACTCGATCCAGGACAGACCGTGTGGATCCCGATACCAACAGCACGCGGAGAAGAGCATACCCACATGGAGTGTAGGCACTGTGACACCCATAACAGGTCCCAGCGAGCGCAGCACCGAGCCCGCATTATTTGTGAGCACCTTCAGGTTCCACGGGTGACGCGCATAATTCGAACCCTTACCTTTCGGTCCGGGACTGGGGAAACCATAGCCCCAGCCGGAGCTGTCAATGGAGCCGGAATGCACACACACATGACTATCACGGACGGCGACATGTCGCCAGAATTCGGCCTCGACCTCGTTAACCGTGGGATCGGTGCTCTTAAACCACAGCGCCATTGTGTTGCGCGCAATCCGATAGAATTGACTTAGCGGCATGCTGCGACCCTTGACAATGCACTCCATGGAGACACCATCGAGCTCCTCCTCCGATTCATCATCCTCATCGGTGGACAGATCATCCTCGACATTGGACACACTTTCCGTTAAATTGACAAAACGATCCGCATTTCGACGGGCTCGTGCTTCCCTCTTCGCCCAATCCGCTTCGACCTCGTCGAATAGCTTTTGGCGTTCCGCCGGGGAGAGGGTGTCGTAGGGCAACAAGTACTTGCAGTAGATGTCATCCAGTTTGGTGACCCGGTCCTGAGCGAGCTTTGGTATGCACATCTCTTCGGCGACACGTGCCCATTTCTTCTTCTCGATGACCTCCTTGAGGCCGCCGAGCTCCTGCACGGTGTGATAGAGACGCGGCAAGTCCACCTCCATGCCACCGATCCATGGGGCATGATTCATCACAATGCTCTGCGTGGCCAAATACTTTTTGATGGCACTCAACTCCTTGGCACTGGGGCCCCAGCGATGCAGCATCTTGTGCACATACTGATTGTACGCCGTGAAACGCATCTCATCCGAAATCCGACACTCCGGCTTAAAGCTGGCGGGCGGTATTATCTTACAGATTCCAAATCTCGCAGCGATTGGTGTGATGCGCTCAATAAACTCGATGGGATCGGCAAACTCCTTTTCGGTGGGCTTAAAAATGGGCGCCTCGACCATTTGTGTGGGATCATCGTGTCTGGGAAATGCCGTATTATTGGCCATCCTAATGGGCGTATCATCTTTGTACTTTTTGGCCAGCGCATTCGAGGCGGCCATCGCAGAAGCTACTGCAGCTGTGGCAGCTGTGCGCGATTTGACAGAGCCCGAGAAGAGTGATGAATTGGAATTGACGCGGACTAGATTGCCGGAGGCAGATGTTGTTGTTGCTCCCGTTGCTGTTGGTGCTGCTGTTGCTGTTGCTGCTGCTGTTGCTGCAACAGCAGCTGCGGCTGCGGTTGAGGTGCTGGCTTTTAAGCTGTTGCCATTGTTGCTGGCCGTCGTTGGCTCATTGGTATTTGTGTTGGCCGCATTGAGCAGCGTTTTCACCAGCTGCTCATTGTCGGGCAGCGGCTTCGCTGAGTTCGTGTCCATTTGCGCTTTGGTCACGAGTGTCGCTTGCATCACCACCTTTTGATTGGGTCCATCGGGCCCCTCGCGTCCCAGTTTGACGGCAACGCCTTGAATGCCACCATCGCCACTGCTGGCACCTTGCAGTAGGGGTATGTAAAAGGTGGCACCCTCTGCATCCGAATCTCCACCAGCACTGGTTGCTGGTGCTCCGGCTGCTGTCTTTTTTTGCAGCTGCTGTTGTTGTTCCTTTTGCTGCTCTTTCTGCTGTTCTTGTTGCTCCTTCTGCTGCTGTTGTTCCTCCTTCTGTTGCTGTTGTTTCTCCTTCTGCTGCTGTTGTTGCTCCTTTTGTTGCACCTTCTGCTGTTCTTGCTGCTCCTTTTGCTGTTGTTGATGCTGTTGCTTTTGTTGCTGTTGCTTTTGCTGCTGTTGCTTTAACTGCTGTTGCTTTTGCTGCTGCTGCTGTTGTTTCTTGCGCGCTGCTGCTGCTGCTGCCTTGGGCTTCTCCAGCTTATCCGTTGGGCTGAGCGTCAGTTGCACGGCTGTTGCTGCCGCTGTGGCTGCCGCACGCTTTTTAGTTGGTGACCGTTCGCTTAACGCTGGCGGCGGCGTTGCAGTTTTTGTTGCCGTTGCTTCGACTTCCAGATTACGGCGACGAATTGTCGCCTTGTTGCCGGCAGCAGCAGCAGTAACAACACCAGCTGTTGCCGCTATTTTCTTTACAGTTGCTGCTGCTGTTTTTGTTGTTGTTGCTGCTGTTGTCTCCTCGTCTTTGACAAAGGCATAAACTGATGTTTTGGTTGGCAACTTTTGCTGCTGCTGCTGCTTCTTGTTGTTGTTGTCCAGTTTGGCTTTGCTGGGACTGCTCTGATAGATGGGCGTTCGTTTGGCTGACATTGATGTTGTTGTCAGTGATGTTGTCGTTGCCATTGCTGAGGTGGGCGTATTGCTGCTGCTGTTGGTGGGCGTTGGCGTCGACAGCTTTGTGGCTGCCGAAAGGCGTTTGTTGGCAGCAGCTGCTCCACCACCGCGCTTATTGTTGCCGCCAGCAGCAGCAGCAGCAGCGTTTGCTTTAACCGCATTCTTCGGCTTCCTTTTATCACTACTGCTGTTGGCGACTGCTGATACCTCCTTTTTCTGGGTGAGATTCACGGGCGTCACACACTTATCCAAGTCCATGCTATCGGATTCTGTGTCCATAGCATCCCGCAGATTGGCTGCCGCTGCGGTTGCCGCCGCCGCTGCGCTGACGAGCACCGGTGTCGCTTTCAGGGACGGCCCCTTTGCGGACCAGGCACTCTCACTTTTGCCAAGTTCGCCGCGCGTATTCTTAGAGGAGCTGCTGAAGCTGGTGCTCTCCTTGTCGTCACGCGTCGGACCCGGCGGCGTTTGTGAATGTTGCAGCCTCAAACTGTCGTCGTACTCATCATCGAGATCATCCTGAATCTCATCGGGATTCGAGCTGCACTCAATGAGCCACTTTTGGATCTGTTCATGTGTCATATTTACCTTGGCCTTGCGACGTTCCTTGCCCGACAACTGATCGCCAAAGTAGGCCTCTGTGGGCACAACGGGTCCCAGCACCGGTTTGTGTATCGATCCACATTTGCCGAGCGTACATTTGGTGTTATCCGGCCCGGAACTTTGTGCCAGACTCACGCTGGCAATGCCAAATATCTTTCCCGACTCCTCCTTGCTGGGCATGAGTGTTGCCTGTGCCAAAATGCTACCAATCTCATCTTTCAACGGATCCGAATTGGTGTTGGTGCTCGTCGTCGGCGTCATTGTCAACGCTGGCGACTGTTGTTGCGGATGTGGCTGTTGCAGCTGCTGTTGTTGTGATTGTTGTTGTTGCGACTGCTGCTGTTGTTGCTGCTGCTGTGATTGTTGTTGCTGTTGTGCTGCCGCTGCTGCTGATGTGGATGCCACAGCTGGCGGCGTTGCAGTTATGGCCAAACTAAGACTTTGACTAACAGCAGTCGTTACTTTTGTTGCAACAGTTGCAGTTGCCACAGTTGCCACAGTTGCAACAGTAGCATGTGTCGTGGACGTGGTCAATGTGCTCAGCGTTGGTCTTGCAATTGTTGGCGCCGTAAAATTGCTGCCGCTTGTATTGCTAATTGTCACCGCATTATTATTGTTATTGACACGCGGCAAAATGCTCGCTCGATCATATTTGGGCGTTAGAAAGTTGGGATTGATTTTGGGACACTGATACGCCTCAATGGGTGGCGGATAAATTGTGGGCGCCGTTTGATATTTGAGAGGTGTCGATGTCTGCAGGGCTGTGCTTGTTGCACCCGCACCCGCCGCCGCTGTTGCTGCCTGCAACTGTTGATGCTGTTGCGGATGCGGCGTCTTGTTGCCAATGGCTGCAGCCGCACCTGCAGCGGCACAAAACGTCGGCGGACGCACGTATGGGGATTGATAGTGTGGCGATGCCTGGGGCAAATACGATGTGCTCTTCCCAAAACCAACGGCACCCACACCCATGCCAATTGTTCCACTGCCGGGCAGCGCATACGTGGCAGGCACATTCAATATCTTCGAGGTGGGCACGGGTGACTTCTTTTCCATTGCTTTTAGTGTGGCTGCTGCGGATGCATAGCTCGGTGGTGATATGGAAAATGGACTGGGCTTTGTCGTCAGCGGCAGCATGGTTAATGGCGTTATGGGCGTTGCTGTTGCGACGCCCAATTGTGGTGGTTTTAAAGTAGCTGCTGCTGCTGCTACAATTGTTGTTGTTGCAGCTGATGCTACAGTTGTTGTTGCAGCTGATGCTACAGTTGTTGTTGTTGCAGCTGCTGCTGTAGTTGTTGTTGTTGTTGCTGCCGCTGCTATAGTTGTTGCTGCTGTTGCTGAAGTTGTTGCTGTTGCTGTAGTTGTTGCTGCTGCTGTTGTGGTTGACACTGCAGCTGTTGCTGTAGTTGTTGCTGCTGTTGCTGCAGTTGTTACTGTTGTTGTTTGAGTCACAGATGTTGCTGCTGTTTCCGTTTTGCTGCTGCTGTTGCTGGCTTTGGCTGTGTTTATTTTTTCTGCTGCTGCTGTTGTTGTTGCTGCTGCTGCTGCTGTTGTTGTTGTTGCTGCAACTGTCGCTGCTGCTACTGCCGCTGCTGTTGCTGTTGGAACTTTAATTGCCAGCGGCTCATCATCCGAGTCACTGAAACTCTTTTCGAGCTTGCGCTTCGTTTCGTTTAGCTCCTCGTTGATTAAAAAATCCTCCTCCGCATCGGAGTCAACTTTTTGTTGTTGCTGCAGCTGCTGTTGTTGTTGCTGTTGGTTTTTTTGTTGCTGTTCGGACTTTGCTTTGGCCAGCGCCAGTGCACCTTTCTTCACCAGCATGCCCTCGATTTGAGGCTTGACTGTGACTGCAGCTGCTGCTGCTGTTGCAGCACTTGTTGCCCCCGTTGCAGTTGTTGCACCTTTTGCCTGCTTGGGCGGTCGACCTCGTCGTGGAGCAGGAGGAGGTGGCGCCGGCGCTGCTAATGCTGCAGGCGTATCAGTTGCTGGCTCAACTATAGCAGCAGCAGCACCAGCTGATCCTACTGTTCCTGCTCCTTCTGCTGCTGCTCCTTTTGCTTCTTCTGTTGTCGTCGTTGATGCTACTGTCGCTGCTGCTGTTGTTGCTAGTTTGCTTGCCTGTTTGCCTGCCGCATTCTTCTTAATCTCCTTCTCCATTTTCTCCATCTGCTTGACATTGGGTATGTCGGGAAAGCTGCTCAGCGACAGATCATCGTCCTCGTCATCGGCAAGCTGCAACTTGTGCCCAATGATGCCCATGTAGATGGCAGCTGCTTCTTTCGTCTTACGCGATGGACGCTGACTGCGCTGCTGCTGCTTCGGGCTTGGACTCCGCGAGCGTTGTTGCAATTTCTGCTGTGTCGCCTGACGACGCACGGGACGCGCATTATTGTTGTTCGTTGGTTTTTTGGGCGAGGGTGGACTTAATTCGGATTCCTCGGCGTCCACCCCCTGCTCGTCGTTTTCCGGCTCGGCGGATTTCTTTTTTAATAGCTTGCCACGCTTTGTTTTTGACGGTTCATCAGGTGGAGTTGATGGTACTGTTGCCTTTTCCTTTTCCTCCAGTCGCTGCTGCTTTTTTGCCGATCCGCTGCCTGCTGATTTGCGACAGCGTGCATTTGCCGCTCCAGCTGCTGCTGCAGTTGCTCCTACTGCTCCTACAGCTCCCACAGGCGCCTTTTTGCCACCCTTCTTCAGCTTGATGGCCTTGGCCAGAGGCTGCTCGTCATCGGAGCTGAAATCGAAGACGTTGAGACTCTTTTGTTGCTCCGCTGCTGCAGCAGCAGTCGCTGTGCTGACACCATTCTCTAGCTTGGCCGCATCTTTGGCATAAATGCTCGAGTTGATTTTTTCCTTGATGTGCTGCTGCTGCTTGGGCTCGACTGATGTTGGCGTCGCCGCTGCCGTTGACTGCTTTTGCAGCTGTAGCTGCTCCCGCTTGAGCTGATCTTTTTCCTTGTTCTTTTTTTGTTCCTTCGGCTCCTGCTCCTCCTCGTGCTTCTCCTCCACTTCTGTAGGCTCTTGCTTTGGTGGCACCTTGACTGGCTCAAAAAAAGCACGTTGTCGCGTCATCCGTCCCGATGATTCCGGGGAGGGTATAAAAATGGGAGATTCACGCTGTTGACGCAAACGCTTCACGGGCCCCTTCTCCTTTTCCTTGCTCGCCCTGCTTTCGTTGGCTGCAACAGGTGAGTCTGCTGTCGCTGCCAGGACAGATTTTCTGCCACGACCACGTCTTGAATTTGATTGCATTATCTCCGACTTAGAGAGCGTCTCATCGGCGACGGCGCCGGCGCCACCATTACGCGAGCTGGCATCATGCGCTGAAAAGAATTCATCCTCCTCGTCATCTTCCGCCTCCTCCTCGACATGGTTTGTATCAGCATTACTCTGCTGCTGTTGCGCCGGCGGCTGCTGCTGCTCCAGCTCCGGTTCATCATCTTTTTCCTTGTTGCCGGCGCGATTCGAGCGTCGCTTTAAAGTCTCCTGACGTCGTCCGCCTCGTCGATTGCCCTCGGCAACAACCTCGGCACGCTTACGCACTGCTCCAGCCAGCAGCAGAGGCTGGGACTGCGATTGGGAAGGCGGAGGAGGCGTGGGAGTCGCCGCTGCTTCAGTTTTATCACTAGCTGTTTTAGTCGTTGTTGGCATCTCCTCTGTGCCTGGTTTTTTGGCTGGTCGGCCACGTTTCTTTTTACTGCCGCTGCAGCTGCTGTTGTTGTTCTTCTTGCTATTGTTATTGGTGTTATTGTTGTTGACAGCATCGCTGCTGGGCGGAAGAGCAACTGAATCATTGCCCTTGGGCTTGCTCTGAAAACTGCGGAAGCAGAGAAACGTTAGAAAATCCTGCGGCATCGGGCGCTGGTTCGGCAATATCTCAATCGGTGGCTGTTGCTGCTGCAGGCTGTCTGCTGTCGATGTGCTTGGTCCACCATACAATGAGGAGCCTGATGCTGTTGCTGCGGCTGCTGCTGCCGCCGCTGCTGCTGCTGCTGCTGCAACGCTGGCAGCGTTGAATGCACCACCGCCGGCTGAATTAGGTGCACTCTGGCCTTGGGCGAATTTACGCTGGGCCTGCACCTTCGTTCTGCAATCAGCAGAGGCATGGAAATAGGGCATATAGAGAATAAAAAGTGTGAGTGAGTTTTAATTGGAATAACAAATGCAATTTGATACAAATTACGCTCTTAATCAAAGACAAAAAACAACAACAATCGCAGTGCATATCGAACACAGACGCACACACCTGCTCTACACCCTAAACGTAAATGCGAATCAGCCCTTTGCCTGTACAACAACAACAACAAAAAAACAACAGCGCCACGACGCTTGTTTAACAGTGCTGCCCACTTTTGGCTTTTAAACAGCTAAAATTATTAATTTTTAAAGCCGGTTTAAGCTTGTTTATCTATTGCTTGTTAATCTACTGTTGTCATTTTTGTAAGCAAAACGAAAGCTCCAATTTGCCACAACTTAAATAAATTGATGCTTATTTTTTAATATATTTTATTGCGACAAAATTGGCAAAAGTTTTGCTTATACAATATGCCGCACCTCACTTAACGTATCTGGGCGCGGAGAGGGGGAGCGCTGTTGCTGTTCGCAAAAAATTTAATAGTGGCAACCTTAAAGTCGCTGCTCTGCTATGCTTTTCTCTACGCCGTCATCGCACACGCAATGATCAACAATAGATAGATAGATAGGAAAGGAACGGTGGGGGGTTAGGCGGTTAAATGGGCTCACCTTTTAGGCATCTCGGGTGATGACTCCACAGCCAGTGTTGCTGCTGCTGCCGCCGCCGACGCCGCGGACGATGACGTTGGCGGCGTATCTGTTTCCTTACGGCGACGCTTGTTGTCTTTTGAGACAACCATTTTGTTGCGAATTTTTCGCGCCTCTTTTTCCCCAATATTCCGCTGCAACACTCGCACTGAGACGAGAGAACGCGCTCCTCAGTACACACACACAGAGTTTATTAAAAACAACGCTCGTATTTGTTTTTATCCGTCGTTCTCGGCATTTACATAAACGTACGCAGCAATTGCCAATTTTCCACTGCCACTACAAACACTGATTTGGTTGCTGGTGCCAGCACAAAGTTGATATCATAATTTCGCGTCATATTTTCATTGCTTCTCCTACACGTAAGGCGCGTACAAATATTACACTTAATTATAGATTATTGTCTCGCATTTCTTGTTATATTACACATAAGAAGTTTACATTTCACATGCAGCAGAAATATTTAATTTTTTTTATGAGTTTTTCATTCTGCTTCTACATAATTTTTTCCCCACCGCTTTGCTTTGTGTCCGCCATGACATTAGAGATGTACAATTTTATCGGTACATCGTTAATATGCATAGCATTGACAATCGCAATGCAGTTGGAGATGCAGAGCAATATATTAAGTAGTTAAATACAGTAACTTATAGTAATTATGGTATTTATTGACTCATAAAGTATTATGATGATAATAAGACTTAATATTTTGCCAAAAAGCTAATAAAACTGATCATGTGCATATCGATAATATTGTCGGACAATATCGAACTTAAATATCGTACGAATATATGTATCGCGTTTAAAAATCGTAACATCTCTATCATTAATCGTAAAGCTTGTGAGTTGACAAAAAAGAATTTTTTAATAGTGGCAATTTTTGCAAATTAATCAAAAGATTTTAAGCTGCGCACAATGAGTGAAGGAGCAGGCAATTGGTGTCTCATAGAGAGCGATCCGGGCGTTTTCACAGAGCTGATACGCGAATTTGGTAAGACGATATGCCTCGCGCGCTTTTTTTTGCCAAGACGACGCGAATGCCGAAGCCGGCATCGAACTATCCCATGGATCAATAAAAAAATACATTTTCTCGGGCAGGTTGCGACGGTGCCCAGGTAGAGGAGATCTGGAGCCTGGACAATGAATCGTTCAAGGATCTGGAGCCCATACATGGCCTGATATTCCTGTTCAAGTGGGTGCAGGAGGATGAGCCCGCTGGCAAAGTGGTCCTGGATCGGGATCACATCTTTTTTGCCAAGCAGGTGATCAACAATGCGTGTGCAACGCAAGCCATACTTAGTCTGTTGCTTAACCTGAATCACGAGGACATCAAGCTGGGCGACACTCTGACCAATTTCAAGGAGTTCTGCCAGTGCTTCGATCCCTACAACAAGGGTCTGACACTGAGCAATGCCTCCCAGATTCGAACGGTGCACAACTCGTTTGCCCGCCAAACGCTCTTCGAGCTGGACATGAAGAATCAGAATAAGGACGAGGATATCTATCATTTTGTTGGCTATATGCCCATCGCAGGGCGTCTTTATGAGCTGGATGGTCTGCGGGAGGGACCCATTGATCTGGGCGAGATCAAGCCAGAACAGAATTGGATCGATGTGGTGCGACCGATCATTGAGAAGCGCATGCAACGCTATAGCGACGGTGAAATCCATTTCAACTTGATGGCCCTGATCTCGGACAGGCAACGCATCTATGAACAGCAAATTGATAAGCTACTGAATCCGGCTTCTGATGCTATGGACACAGCCGATGATCGTCAGACTGAAATTAATAGCCTGCGCTCCTACATACAGTATGAAATCGAGAAAAAGAAACGATACAAGGCACATATACAATTATTTTTATTAACTGTAAATATATCCATATTAATCGCACATCTTTTACAGGTGGAGAATGTGCGACGCAAACACAACTATTTGCCATTCATTGTGGAGCTGCTGAAAATGCTGGGCGAGACCGGACAACTGTTGCCCATATATGAGAAGGCCAAGCAACGGGCGCTGGAGCGCGAGCAGAAGTTGAGCAAAAAGGAATCCAATTAGAATGCATTTAACATAAAACATTCGATTTTTTGTCAGAAAAATAGCATATGCACTAAAATGCAATTATAAATTGCCGTCAATGTGTGAAGAATTTAAAGAACCTAATTCTTATTGCTATACTTAAGTAATTCAAAACCTTTTTTGGCAAAGAGGTTAGTTAAGTCGACCCGCCCCTTAAAAAATATAAACTGCCTTTTAATTTACTTTACTTCTTTAGTACTCACCACGCCCCTCTAAATCTCTGCAAATTAATAACCGAAAACTATATCCATAATAGTAAAAGAAAAACAAAATGATTTTTGAAAATAAAAACGTTTCCATAAAGTTTAAAAGAACAAATGCGAATACGTTTTTGGCGTTTTAGTATATAATATATTTGTTGTTTATGTTATTTATATATATATATATATATATATATTGAATTTACAGTTGCTATGCTTGGTATTTGATTCATTGCGTTTTCGTTTATAATAATATATTTTATGTATATTGTTTGTTGTATATATAAGTATTGTATATAGGAATAATTGTTTTGTTAATCTTTTATGTTTGTTTGCTATACTGATTTTTCTCAGTGTATTTTTTGGTATTTTCTTTGTGTGCTTGTGTGTAAATGTAAATTTTTTCTGAACTTACAGCTATATGCTACATAGTTGATGTGTATATGCATATTTGGGAACTTTCTTGGGAGGTCTTTGATTTAGTTTTTGAATTTTGGTGTTGCGCTTAAGATTTAGCTTAACTCTATATATATGAATATATATATATATATAACTTGCTTGCTTGCATAACTTTTTTGGAAAACAAATGGAGACTGAAATTTTGGAAACCGAAGCACGACCTACAAATATATTATTATTAAATCCTTGTTGTTCTGACAAACTACAAACTACACAAAATATATATGTATATGTATTTTAACGTTAGATATCTAATAGATTAAACTGCCTTCTTTTTGGTTTAGTTTTAGTGTTGCTAATTGGAATTTCATTCTCAATACCATTACGTTACGTTACGTAATTTTATTTAAATTTGTTACACTAATTTTCTCTAATTTCTCGTATCTGTGTTTTTTTTGCTTTCATTATATTTTAGCACTTAGTTTTCAATTAATTACTTAGCATCATTTTTTTTTGTTTTGAAGACACAACAGTTACTGGTCCAGTTCCAGGAAGTATATGTAATATGTTTGTATATATGTGTTTGCATATGTGAGCCTGTGTATTTCTTGTTGTTAGTGTAGTTGTACAAACGCCACTGCAGGCGCCATTGTGAGCTTTTACCGTTGCACATAACTGTATTGCGGAAGATCACAAACGTCACTCGGCTGCGTCGCTGCTGTTAAAGCGGCAAAGGCGTGATGTGGGCGTGGCACTTGGGCATGTTGCTGCGATTGTTGTGCTGAATCGTATGCTGTTAAATCGACACTAGTTGCTGTATGAAAGGAAACATACAAAAAACGTATATTTAAATTCGAAAAGGGGGCAACGTCAATGAATTTAAATTTGCAACTGTATATATAAACAACTAACATTGTTTACCCGATGCATTTAGGCGATTATACAGATTCTTGCGCTTCTTCTTTAGTAGTACATCCAAATTATAGTTATCCAAGCCAGATCTGAAAAGTAAAGGAAATATCTAATATAAAAAGTTTTAAAGATATTCTTGAGTTCCCTCACTTGTCCGGTCGTCCATTGCCTAGGAGCTCCTTGAATGCAACATAGATCTTGTTTAGCGTCAGATTGGATAGCCCCTGGCCCAGATATCGTACAAATTTAAGTTGCTCACATTTGGATAGAGCGCTCTCGTGGAAGTCCAAAAAGGGTCGATGATCGGATATCTGATATTCCTATTGAACAACAAAAAAAAAAAGAAAAGCAAAAACAAAAGAAACAAAGTGTGGAATTAATTAAAAAACAACTGCTCTTTAATTGAGGAACGGCAAAGAGTTTTGTTCTATGCTCTACGAGGAGGAATGATGATGCAATTTCGAACTAGATATTTAATTATGAATAATGCCAATTGTGTATATCTATTTATTAAATGGCCAATTCAAGAACAAAGCTCCGCTGCACGCAACACAATCGTCTCCTGCTTATTTTTGGGGCTGAGAGCAGACAAACACGGCGTCGATACACAATTTGCTCACATTGCAAAACTTGATGAAGTTCTCGATGAGTATGCACTTTTCATAATTGCTCAGACATTGCTGGCTACTACTCTGTATACCGAACTGTTTCAATAGCTCCTGCTTCTTGGGCGGCAGCCGTGAGATATGCGTACAAACGCCGTCTTCGATGCGATGCGTTTCGTGCACATTAAAATTCTCATAGATGATCAGCTGTTCCAGCGAACGTGGAGGCGGACCTAATGGCAGCGCTGGCAATGCTGGCAGCATAGAGGGTGGCGGTAACAGTGCTGGCAGCGACGTTGACGCCACCGTCCCACAGCCATACCGTGTGTCCATTGGTTGTTGAGCCGCTGCTGCTGCTGCGTAGCTGTTAACTGTAGTTAGGCTGTTGTTGCTGCTGCTACTGCTGTTGGTGCTGTTGCTGCTGTTACTGTTAACGCTGCTGCTGCTGTTATTGTTAATGATGTTGCTGTTGTTGTTGTTGCTATTATTGCTGCTGCTGCTGCTGCTGTTATTGTTGACAAACTCGAGTGTGCCGTCATTGGCGGCTGCCATGTTCTTGAGGTCTACAAGAGAGATTTGCATTTGTTTACAGAGAGAGAGGGAGAAAGCAACGGCTTAGCCTAGCACAAATGCAGAGATAACAGGCAAATTGTAAATATGTCGAAAGTACTCGTCAAATACTCAATAAAAGAATGCAACCTTTTTGTTGTTTTTGCTGTATATATATATACACATCTATATGTATGTATATATATATGTATATTTGTTCTCTTTATATGTTTGTTGTATATATAGTTAGGATTGGTTTTGCACATACATATATCATGTTTCTTGGCTTACTAAAATATATGGTCATATATATCCGCTATATATATATATATATTGATTTTAATATTACTTTAAATAGTTGCGCATTAGCTGAATTTACGATAATAATAATGGTGGTGTTGACAGTTTACATGTGTATGTGTGTGTATTTTTAATTGTAATAATCTCTTTTCAAGGAATAACATTGCATAGTTTCAGGGCATGATGATCATCGTCCTACAATTTAGTCGTTTAACATAATACATATAAGAAATTTGGCAAAAAGCTTGTAAAATTAGACTACAAACGAAACATACATGCTAAGTGTAAAACAGAAGTGCACACAACAAAGACAACATGTTAAAAAAAATTGAACCAAATGATTTTCAAACAATTTAAAAAATAGTTTCAAATTTTATAAGCTAAAAATAGTTGAGTTGGGGGCCATTTTGTTTTATTGTTGTTGTTTGCTTCTACGATTGTCAACAGGTGGCGCCACTGCCACCATATTTGGCGCCACGCCGACGCCGGTCTCACATATTGGGCGGCGGCAGCTGTGGCGGTTGTGCTGGTGATGGTGGCGCCACCTGTTGGCCATAGCCCAATGCGGCTGCCATATGTGCGTGTGGATGCGGATGTGCATGTGAGTGAGGAAGCGGATGTGAGTGCGGATGTTGATGATGTGGATGCGGAGGTGGCAGACCATAGTGTGTGTGATGCGGATGTGCGTAGGCAGCAAAATGATGCGGATGCGGATGTTGTTGCGCATGCGGATGCGAATGTGGATGTTGATGCGGATGCGTATAGTGATGCGCTTGCGGCGATCCATGATGCGGATGTGGATGCGGATGAGCCTGTTGCTGTTGATGATGTAGATGCGGATGTTGCGAATGTTGTTGCTGCTGCTGTTGCTGAGTCATGGGCGTGCCACGCGAAGGTGTTGATGGTTGTTGTTGCAGATGCATCAAATGTGGAGTGTGTGGCAGCGGATGTTGCGGTGTTGGTGTTGTTGCCACAACAGTTGGAGTTGTTGGTGTTCCGGGGCGTTGTGGCAGAGGCACGGCACCATTGGGGGTCATTGTGCGTGCTGCAACTAAAGCTGGCTGCGACTGCGACTGCGCTGCTTGCTGCGTGTGTAAATGTGTACTGCTGTTGCCTGTTGCATGTGTAGTAGTGTTGCTATTGTTGCTGCTGTTATTATTATTGTGGGGTGGCAACGCTGTTGCTGTTACTGTTGTAGGCGATGCGGGCGCAGATTCGCAAAGCTCTTGTGTCTGTTTAACAGGAGTAGTTGTTGTTGTTGTGTTGTTGGTCTTGTTACTGTTGTTGTTGTTATTATTATTATTGTTGTTGTTGTTGTTGGTATTTTCGCCTAGTGATTTAAAGCGTATGCGTGTAAAAAGAAGTAGAAGAACACAAACAAATTGAAGTTAAAAATTAAAATAGTTTTCTTTTTTTGTTTTTTTTTTTAATTTTGCACAGTGCAAAAATAGGCAGCCAATTTTTAAGTATACACAAATATATATATAAGTGTATATATATATATATATTTATTAATCTTTTTCGTTTCAAGAGAGCGAATAGAAAGTGCATGTGGCAAATAAAACATGTAGACCAAAAATGAGAAATTAAGAATGCAATAGAAAATAGAAAAAACAAAAAAACTCATAAAAGAAAAAGTTTTTTTGGTAGGCACTGTTTTCTTTTTGTGTATATATATTTATAAAATGTAGCACAATTCTCGCTTTCAAGCTATTTTGGCTTCACAATTTCGTTTCTGTCTATTTTCCCGTTTATTTATTTTGTTTGCCTGTTTATTATATATATACGTTTTTTTTGCTCGTTGCTGCATTTGCACTATACATAATAATTTGTGGGGAATTTTAATTTTGGGAACTTACCAGCTGTTGTATTGGCCAGGAAGCTTTTGGTCTTATCGAGTATATAAGGCAGATTGTAGCCATCCTTGGTATAGCTGTTAAAGGTAAGTCGATATATTATTATATTATTTATTATATATATCATTTTTGTTATATGATGTATAGTTCTTAGTTACTTACATTTCTGTGCGTTTGGTGCAAAACAGATTCTTAAAATTGCTATAAATGCAGAAGAGCGTAAAAGTTGGCAACCCCTGGCCCAAATACCGCGCAAATTTAATTTGCTCGGGTTTGTTGAGGCCACACTGATTTAAGGACAACCACGGCCGATGATCCTTGATGTCGTATTCCTGTATATAATCAAAACAATTTACATGAAAACATGATAAAAATAGTAGCACGGTTTATTCTCGCGCTAAGTGCAACTGGAGACAACTGTAATTAGCATAAGCTCAACATGTTATATGCAATTAGACCATTCTGAGTATAAATTTTAAAAGGATGCTAACTTTTTCAAATAAAAAAAAATTGCAAATAGAAAGACGTTTGTTAAAATTTTAAAGAAACAGCAGTCTACAAATTTAAACTGCGAAACATTACTTTTGTGCAAAATGTTCGCTAAAAAGTATGCTATGCTAAAGAAGTGAAGTTTCCTGTGTTTATGGTAAAAAATAAGAAGTGAGAGACATGATGCTACATATGTAGCTATATTCAGAAACCTATTCAATGTAATTTACAATTTATGTATTTGGGACTCTTTGCCAAACCCTTAAAATTTGTAAGGCTATAATAAACGCTGACGTCAAACTCATTTCCTGCATATTCTATATGTATACATATGTATTAGTTATTATATACATACATATATATATTTACATAGGTACACCCGTTACATCTTCTATGTATGATGGCATCCCCACCAGCAGCAACCCCGAGAGAAACTCACACACTTACATAGGGCGGATGCAAAAGTTTGCCCACTACTAATCAAAACTTATAATTCGTGTACAACGCAAAGTTTAAAACGAAAATTTTACAAAATCCAAAAACTTGCAAACCCCAAAATGCAAACACAATCATTGAAACGACTGCTGCGCCTAATAGCTTGCCGCAAACACACACACGCACACTCAATGTATATTTTATAGTGTAAAAATATAAAATAAAGCAAAAAGCCGAGTGTAGGCAAAGCCAACAAAAAAGCAAACCCAAATAGAAGAGCAAACAACATTTTCAATGAAGCCATTTTCAACAATGAAGACAGGGTGCAGAGGTGGTGAGAGGAAACTTTGGGGACTAAAAAGGGTTGTCGCATGTCCATGTGTCTGTGCATGACTGTGTGTGTATGTTTTAAATAGGCGCAGCAGCTTGACGGACGTCTGTGTATATGTGTGTGAGAGAGTCAACAACAAGCATCGCCGACAGCGTTCGTCGGTTCGTTTTGGTGTCGCTCGTACGTCGACGTCGTCGTCGTCGTTGACGTTAAAACTTATCAACATCCTCATAATCAGCGCGACGCCAACGTTGCCACCCAAAAGCATCAGACCGACCAACTAACTGTACCCCAGTCAGGCAGGCAGGCAGCCACCTTCTAAGCATACACATGGCAACGCTGTCAAAACTGGCATATGTATGTGTGTATATATGTACTTATAAATGTACATATGGGTGTAAGTGTGTGTATGTTATGCATGTGTGCATACATTTTGGGTTTTGATTATGTTAAAAATCAATAGAGCAAAAAGGAGTGACGACGCCCCGCCAAACCAATAGAAGGAAGGACCGTCCAAATTTCGTAGTCAAAATAGGCTTCAAACTTGTCTTTGCTTAAATGTGTGAGTGAGAGAAATATTCACAGAGAAAAAAGAGAGAGAGAGCGCACTTGAAAAACAATTCAACGCGTTTATAATGATGACAAGCCCCTTTGAGAGGTGTTACCTGTAAAGGGGACAACAGCAGCAGAGTGGCGCTGGCGACTCATTAACAGAACAGTAAGCTAAAGAGATAGAGAGAGAAATAGTGGTGAGCTTTTGCCTGTCAAGTGTTGCTGCTGCTGATTGTTTTGGAAGATGCTGGAGGAGTGGAGGGGGCATTTTTGTGTGTTTACATTCCCATAGCCGCTTAACTGTTTCATAGCAAAAAAGAAGTAGAAAAATAAATGGCAATGTGTTGCGGCATTGTGTTCTTGTTTTCCTTTTTATTCTTGTTTTGCTTTGTTGTCGTTTTTTCATTCTTTTTTTTTAACTTATTGGCAGCACGCAGACGTGTTTGTGCGTGACGTATCCTGCTCTGTGTTTGTGTGTGTGGCCTGCGGTTGTTGTCTGTGGTATGATGTGTTGTGGTCTGTGTGTGAGTGAGTGTGTTTGTGTGTGTGGTGTTTTGTTGTTGTTCTTATTGAGACAAGTGTGAATTGTTTTTCTTTCTGTTTCTGTTTTGCTGCTTGTGCGTGCAACAACAACAGTGACGACAACAGTTGTTAGTGTTGCCATCGTTTGGCAATGATTTTTTGATTTTTGAGGGTTGCGTGTTTGCCAGTCCCAGTTTCCGTGTTTGTTCGTGTGTGTTTTTTATGTGCATGTGTAACTGTAAATGACGGTGAGGGGTAACAATTTTCACACTTTCACTGTTTGCGTTTAACAGGTTTTAACAGCAATTTGAGCTGAGCGCAGCACGTGTGAGAAAGAGTGAATATGATCATTAATTATTAGGCTAATGTGCGTTTTGTTTTTTGATTAAAATTGTAAACCTAACCTTACAATTTCGATGCTAATTATTCTTCTCCCTAAATTTAACAATATAAACAGATATATATGTAATGTATTATACATTTTTGGCAACAATCTGCATTTACTCACACTCTTGTAAAAACCTCTCTCGCGCGTTATACAACACTAATTTAATGCAGCAAAACGATGCATAAGAGCTAAATATTTTATGTGTGCCTATGTATGTGTGTGTATATATATAGAATATATATAGTCATCATATAAGTTTGGCAAGTACAGTTATACGTATGCATATATTTAAACGAGTATATAATTTAAAATTATAATCAATGTATACATGTGGTTTCTGTGTGAGCGCGCGTAAATTGTGCGAAGCCGAGACATTGTACCTGCAAGTAAACCTCCCCCAGCCCTTCACTACACTCTTTCTCCCCCCCTTTCACCCTATCAACCACAGTTAAGCTGTCCCTCGCACACGCACACGGACACACACACACACACACAAACTCACATATTGGCAAACTTATTGCATGTGTGTGTGTACTGCTGACTGCGGCTGCTGCATGCGCATTTAGTAGCCTTCAACGATGCCGCTAGGGGGCGCACTACCACACACCTAAACATATACATACAAATACAAGCATACATATACGAAAGGACATACGAAGGCAGCAGGCAGCAGTGCTCAATGGACAACAGTCGGACAAACGCCCCAAGTAACTTGATGATTGTATGTATGAGAGAGAATGTGTGTGTGAGAGGAAAAGTGTAGTAGAGGAGGGGGCATATACAATTACTCAATAGCTCCCGCTTGAGCTTTTTGGGGGTTGCCAGAGTCGTCACATACCACCACACATAACTACACACATACATGTGTAGAAAACTTTGTAGTTTGAGCAGCAGCAGCAGCTAGTAAGTAAGCAGCCAGCAAGTAAAAGGAGTGAGAGAGTGTGTAGGAGAGAATGAGAGAGAGCGTGCTACAATTTTAAGCTGAACTGGAAAGAGGGAAGTGAGAGAGTAGAGCAGAGCTAGGCATCTTCAAACTAAAATGTTGTAATAGCGGCCGAAGGGCAGAGAAAGCAGACAAGTTGAAATAAGGTTAGGCTCTTGTTGTTGTTGTAGTTGCTGTTGCTGCTGTGACGACGACTATGTTCCTGTGTATTATGCCATCAATGCCGTTTCATATATAGTTTGAGTGTGTGTGTGTGTGTGGGTTGGGTGGGTGCTTCAGCCAAATCTAGTTGTACATGTGTGTGTGCGTTCCAATAAAGCTGAGCGTAATGAGTATATGTGTTGGTTGCTGGTGGGAGAATTTTGGAGGAGGGTTGCCATGCCATGCTATGGTGTTAAAAAGGCGCCAAATGAGTGCAGATGTATGTTGTGTGTGTGAAGGTATTTGTATATATATTTGTACGTAGGTAGGTGTTTAGAACTCACACTCACACACACACACACATACACAAGCACAGCAGTAATACATTGGTGCCACACATGATTACAGTTGTTGTATTCGTATTTGTATGTTGAATTTGTGGTTGTGGCTTGTGTTGCTCCTCTGCCGCCGCTGACGTCCTCTGCTGCTGTTATTACAATTTATAATGACATTCGTTGTGTGACAGTGTGTTTGTGGGTGGGCGGCATATAATAGAGTGAGAAATGTGCTTGTGTAAAGGATATGAACGGCGTTATGAATACACATATACATATATATATATATATATATATAAATGTCACAGATTTATTTAAATATGGCAGCCATGTACTAGTTAGTGAAAATCAACTGCTATTCAACTGCTTACAATATGTAAGAATTGAGAATGCTCAACACTAAGCGAATTGGTGATATAAATATATATATATATATATATATATAGCAGATTATGTATTATGCATTATGGTCATCTAAATTTGTTCTCTGTTAACTTCTGTCCATTGCAGCTTTGATTATCTTCTCATTCCAATTTCCATAATTAGAGTTAGAATTCTATTTTATTTTCATATTCCAGTTGTTCGTATTGCCCACACTGATAATAATGGAAAACTCACCTCACAGAATCGAATGAAATTGTCAACGACAATCGATTTGTCCGTCAATGTCATTTGGCCAGTGAAACGGACGCCGAGCTGCTTGAGCGTGTCCTTCTTCTTCGAGGGTAGCTTGTTCATGTGCTGAAAGATGCCCTCCTCCACCTTGTGCGACGGATGCACCTCAAAGTTCTCCTTGATCACGAAGCTGCCCAACAATTTCGGCGCACCCCCTCCGCCGCTGACGCCACCCCCTACTGAACCAGATGAGCAAGCAGCGCCGCCACCAAGAAGTCCACCAAACTCACCACACTGCTCCTCGGATGAGGTATTCGAATTGGAAGCATTCAGATGTGAGCTGGGAAAGGCGAGCAATTCCAAAGATGATTCATTCGAATTCGAACCATTTGAACCGTTAGAAGTGCTCGTTAAGTGCTGCAATTCGAACATTGTCTGCTTTGAATCGTGATCAAAAACGGCATCCAGCGTCGCAGAGCTCGTTTCCAGGCTATTGGAAGACCGGGAAACGGACGAAAGCAGTGCAGCAACTTTGCGCGAAGCCGAACGGGATTTTTGCGCAACACTCGTCAAATCCAGATCGAGGAGACCAATGCTGCCGACGCCGCTCGATCCACCACCACCAGCAGCACCACCCAATGGGGAGGTGGGCAGCGGTGATGGCGGCGTCGGCGTTACTCTGCCCGCTGCTACTGCAATACCAGCAACCGTTAACAGTTTGCTGCTGCTGCTGTTTTTCTCTGCTGCAGCGGATGCTGCGGCTGCGCTGTCGACGGCATCGCCGCTGCTGCTGCTGTTGCTGCTACTATGCGGCGTGAAATCCGTGGAGTGACGCAGATATTTGATAAACTCAAAGGAACCATCGAAATGCTGAGCGGCGGCGGCGGCAGCAGCAGCAGCGGCCGCTGCAGCGGCAGATGCGGGCGCATGTCCGTTTGGCGTTGCCACCGCTGTGGGCCAGCGATTGTTTGGCGGCATTGGCAACGCTGACGGTGTCGACATTTCGACAGCTTCACAGCTGCGCAGCGACTGTAGTTGTGACGACGTCGGCGTCGCCGTCGGTTCATAGCACAAATCAGCGCCGCCGCCGCCATTTGTATACAAATACTGATGTTGTTGTTGCTGCTGCTGCAGTTGCTGCTGTTGTTGTTGTTGCTGCTGCTGCGTTGACTGAGCAGCAAACACTTGAAATTCCTCGAAATTTGTGCATTTCAGTTCGCCATTGCTCAAGTACTTGGAAAACTCTGAAGGATCGTTCAAGGAGTTGAGGAAGAATGAGCTAAAATTGCTCGATATGCAGGACATTTTTTGTTGTTTTTTTGTTGTTGTGCCTAATACTGTATATATATATAATTATATATATATAATATAGCTTATAAATGTATGTATATGTTTATAATACTATGCATTGATTTATTGTTGTGTTTAAAGCTGCTCCTTTTTTCCTTTGCTCAGTTATTAATTATAGTAGTAGTTGTTGATAATTATGGCACATTGAATGTATTTTAAGTTTTATTTACTGCTCCTGCTGCTTCTTCTTCTTGATTATTATTCGCAGTTTTACTTTTTTCTTTTCGCTCTTGATTTGCGCCGCCCAACTGTTAATAATTTACACACACACACACATACATACGCACATATACAGCTGCATATTTGCGCTGCTGCTGCTGTTTCGAAATTTTACTTGTAGTTTTCCGTTTCTAGCATTTTTCGTGCGTTCATATTTTATTACAATTTTCCCCCCACATCACACACACACAAACATAAAAACATTACTTGCACATGTGTGTGAGGGTATGTGTGTGTATATAAATTTTTCTTCTTATTATAGCAAAAGCAAAGTGTAATTTATTATTCTTATAGCTCGCTGCGCTCTCACTCTCTCACTCGCTCGCTCTCGCTCTTGCTGCCTTTCGCTCCTTGAGACAGCGACGCGGCCTTTTCACCGTATGTGGTCGCTGCTTACTGTTGTTGTTGTAGCACTGTCTTGGCTAGCATGTGCACATGTGTATGTGTGTGTTGGTGTACGTTCAATTGCCTGCCCCTTCTCCACACACACACACACACTCACAAAACTATCGCCAGCTCTTTCATACGCATATAGCATGCACTGCTGTTCGCTTCTCTGCCGCTTTGACTGCCCTGCAAATATAGGCGGCGATTTCAAACTGGTCTCGGGCCCGTCTTATTACTATTATTATTTTTATTATAATTATTTTTGGCTTTTTCTTTATTATTTCTTTGCACTATTTCACTTATTCGTCATATAATATATATATATGTATTTTACACAGACACAAACACATTAGCGGCGAGGTGCGGATTAGTTTATATTTCGTTTGCCTTTCAAAACAAAAGCCGCCCATATGTTGTTGGTGTTGCTGTTGCCTAGCGGAAAATCTTGTGTTTTGTATTTTGCAGCCGCTAGTCGTTTAAAAGCAGCACAACGCGACGTAACCGTACCGCACTCGAATGAGAACTGAGCCCAAAAAGCAAAAGACGTGAGCGCAAAAACTGAGCGCGACAGCTAATCTGTGTGCAATGCTCGCTCTAGTCCCCCACACACTCACGTGCGCTCTCGCGCTTTGACTCTCTTGGTGAGCGAAGTTCACACGTATGTGTAATGTACGTGTGCCTACTTAAGCATGTGTGTGTGTAGCGCGCGCTCCTTGTAGTTGTAATCAAAATCAGTTGTTCGTTGTTGTTGTTGCGATTGTGCCTCTGCGACTAGGAAACGTGTATTTCTTCCTGTGACAGGCTGCTTTTGCTCTTTTTAACCCTTCCATATAAACCTGATTTAATCTTTGATTATTATGCCTGTGCCGTTGTTGTTGTTGGCTGCTGCTGCCGCTCTTGAGGATTATGGTTGCCTTTCCTTTGCTATTTTCGAAAATTCCACTAAATTATCCGTTTGCGTGTTATGTGCGCCGCATTCGTATGTGTGCAGGTAAAACAGTTCATTTGCCTAGAGTTGCCATATTGCCTCTTGATTTTGCGGGACCACCTGGAATGCCAAAAAAAAAAAGAAAATTAAAAAAAACGTTTTGAATTTTGAATTAGTTATACATTTAAAGATATTGTCATTTATGACCCGTTACGCACACTGCATGCAGTTTCGACACTACACTTAAACGAGCAGATAGGCTACAAATTTCGTTACAAGGCCATCATAAAAATCATAAGGCCTGAGTGCATTTTAATGCAGTTTGACAACTCTGGTCAAGTCACTAAATAGGATAAGCACCCACCTACATATCTCCCACCTTCCAAACAGTCACAGTGACAGACCGTGAAAAAAAACTTAAGCCGAGGAGACTTTTAGCACAATTTATGGCTATTTCAAATATCGTGCACAGAATTTTTAATAGTTCTCTTAAGTACAGAATTATTAAAAATGCAGATGTGGTGGATATTTCGTATATGCCAAGCAGATTTTGTATCTTGTTCAATAAATATAAGTGGCATTGCAGATTCTTTTAATTATAAATAGAGCGCGGCAGGGAAGTCATCAATTAAAGGCGGCAAGCAGCAAATAAACGTGCACCTCTGGTTATTATAATTACCTATTTGGCTAGCGATGGTGTTTTCAGTTTCTTTTTGGTACAAATTCGTGTTTAAATTTTTAACGTGCTTCCATTTCAAATTTAATGTTCTCAACACACATTTTATATATTTATACGATGTTACAACACTCTCGCCACTTTACATATTTTTTATATGTATGTGGGTAATTTTTCAATTAATTTTAATTATAAACTTAATTAGGAAATCAATGAACGAACGCGAACGGAATAAAACAGACACAATTGGGGAAAAGTCGCTGTGAAGCTCTGTTGCCATCGACCGACCAACAAGTTTGAACGAGCGAGCAAATGCATATCTAGAACAGTACGGCAACAAAAACAATGACAACAATTCTCAAGTGCGCTGCGCATTCAATTCAAAAACAACATCATCGTTTTAAGCCCCCAGTCAGTTTACTGTTCGAGTAACATTATTTGTTGTTGTACAAAACAGGAACGGAATAACAAAGAGATGCGTAACAGCGAATGTTAATATATTAGAAAAGTTTCCTGTGTGGCAACGCCGCGCTCAATAAATTTTGGATGACAAGATGAATTTTTGCCATTATATATTAATAACAAATACAATTAAAATTTCAAAAAATATGAACAGCAGATTTGAAAATACATCCGATCTTGTGTTATTTTATTTGAAATGCAATTGATCTGTTATCGGTAAAAACTATCGATATGATTATACCAATAAAGCGCAAAACGTGCACAAATAGCAAATGAAAACAAACCAGCCACCAATGAAATTTGTTATAAAAATAATTAGTAAAAACTCCGGTCGCCTGGGTCAACTACGAATAGGCAAGGAGAGCAATGAGCTGCAAACACCGCTGCTGATGTCGACAACGAAGGGTGGGAGCATACCTTACCTCAGTGGCGATGTCTTCGATTCTGTCTGCATGGGACAACAACAACTGCTTCAACTGACTTTATCCACCATGGATCAAATGTCCGAATCCATCGTCCACTGGAATCGCAGTCTGAGTGATTATGTCGGCTTGCCCGGCCACCACAGCGTTCTGTTATTGCGAGATCCTTGCGAGACGACACCAGCCGGTGGCAATGATCGGGATGTAGTGCCTCTGTTCACGCGCCGGGGTAAGGAATCCCTGACTGCGACGCGTTACCTGGAATTGGTGTCCAGCTTTGCACCCGACGTTTATCAAGGCCTGTGCGATGCTGACACAAATCCCGACAGCTCCAAGAAGCGTGTACAAAAATCTGTTGATCGCACCGAACGTTTCATGGAGCAGTGCTACGAGCGGCGCTTGGAGAACTCCACGTTGCTTGCTCCCATTGTGGGTGGCTACAACAATTTCGCACGCACACAATCGATTAAGCATGCTCGCCAGCAACCAGCAGGCAGTTATGGTGGGTACATACTCGAAGGATTCCATACGAATGGCTTGGCTGCCACCGAGCTGAAAGCGACACAATTGCTGCCCATTGTCGAGCACTGTGTGCAACAGTTGGAGGAGGAGCAGCCGCGCCTGATGCCAGGTGCCTACACGCCACTGCTAATGCTGGAGCTGATACGCCGTGGCATCGATATATTTGACACATCCTATGCCTACTGTGCGGCTGTCAATTATAAAGCACTCAGTTTTAGCTACAAGCTGGATAAGATTAGGCAGGATGATGAGCAAAAGCCTTTGCTGGACTTGACAGCCGAGGAGTATAAGGAACAGTTTAAGCCACTTATAAGCGGCTGCACTTGTTTGGCCTGCGAAAAACACACACGTGCCTATCTCCATCATCTCTACAAAACGCACGAGCTGCTGGGACCTATTCTGCTAATGATGTAAGTGTCATTCATCAAAGAGTTCTTAATCCTTATAAATCAAAATAATTTTTTTAATTGTTAGCCACAATTTGCACCATTTAATGGGTTTCTTTGATGCAATACGGGCAAGCATTAACGCGGATCAGTTGCCAGCTCTACTGGAGCACGTGAGAATGCAGAATACATCAAGCGAGGTCAGTTATCGCATCGAACCCAACAACAAGATTGTGGCGAAGGCGACGATGGGTAAAGGTTTTACAGCTCCCGCAGTTTAAAATTCGTTACATTTGTCTATAATGAAACTATAATAAAAAAAAGAGCCTCCTTTTTTAGTCTAGACTTAATCTTGACGTAGTGTCAAATAACAAAGGGCTGCAGCCACATAGAACAGCTTTCGCCATTGACTATCAGCTTGACCTGGTCATAAACCAACTTGTAAGCAGGTCCAGTCACTTCCTGAATGCGCTTGATCACATGCTGTTCCGTTAAGCTGTGTAAGTTCTCCGCACCTGCAAGGAATTGAGGTTAAACTTTGATTTGTAACTGATGTTTAATGCTTACTGCTCAGTGGCAAGAAGCCAGCCATTTCGCAGAAGCCTACATTGAATGCTGCCACATCTTTGACGACACAATAATGGGAACGGGCAAAGACAAATATGCGCAGATCACCCTTTTGTCGCTCCTTGGTGATGAAGAGGTTGTGTGGCAACTGATGCTCGCACAGCCATTCCGTCAGGCGATGCACATTGGCGATCTTCTCGCGCACCAATTGCTCCTCATCGCCGCCGGCAATCACAAAACAAACCGCTTCTGTGGGTGAATCCAAGTTCAACCGATAAGCATAATCCCCCGCCAGCTGTTGCAGCTCAACGCCATCGATATATAGTCGCTGTGGCAGGTGCACCAAATGGAAATGCAAATGATTCACGGAGGCGAGAGCACCTGGACTATTGTAGCCTAAACGCATATCGTCATCGCTGATGTTCCGCATGAAATTGACGCAAAAACACAACGACGACGCCGTGATACGTTGAACCAAATTACTCTTTACCTCGGGACAGATGAGTGTATGGTATTTTGTAAGTGGACTCTTGTTGATTATCATCTGCACTTCGGCATTGTCCTTGCACTTCTCAATGGTCATCATCACCTCCATTTCGCTGACTTTGTTAAAGTTGAATTGCTTGGGCTTAAATGTGGGATTTAGGCTCTCAATTGTTTGAGGAACACGACGCTTTACACTCCGATCCGCATTCAACTATTTACAGAAGAATCAAATACACATACATAGCTAACTTTCAGGATAAATTGAGACTCACTTCGGCATGGAAGTTATGTTTGCCGGGCAATCTTCGCGTTTGCCTCAAGTCCGGCAATTGATAGGCAAATAAGTTGGGCATCGTGTGTAACTGCATCCAGTGCTCCTTAAGGGTTTTTAGATAATGTTGCGCCTTGGACTCCAGAGTCATTTTGTATTTGCCCAGAGAAATTGTTCGGAGGCGTTTTTCTGGCTCCTTGGCGCCAACAACAACTACAACGACAATTTGCAATAGCGTTGCCAGACTGCCGAAATTGGCGCAGAATTTCATTGCAGTTTTTTTTTTTAATTTCCACACGCAATTTGCGAAATGAAACGATTTTGTTTTAGAATTTGTCGGAGGAGATTCGTAAACAAAATCATGTTGTTAGCAGCATGGAAATAGTATGTGAAATGTTTCAGTTTAAAAATGATTTAAATTTAAGTTGACAATGGCGACAACTTTGGCGCTGTCAGCTGTTTTCTGTTGTATTTTGCAGTTAAACAAATCGCAACCAGAAAATTATGGAAAATCGTAGCTTTATAAAGGGTTCCTGTGAGCAATTTTGTCCCGGTGCCGAAGCCAAAATGTAAGTAGACCAATCATAGCTTATGAAGACCTGATTCTGATACACATTCCCTCTCGCAGGCGCATTGAGAAGCGCTTGTTAAACTACTACGAATACAGAGATGGCCAGAAACACGTAGCCGGCATCCTGGTGAAAGAGTTCACTCGCTCCGCAGCTGATGCCAGGATGCCCAAGGCGCAGGACATGCGCACTGAGCGCTGCCTAACCAAAACTGTTGAATACCTTCTCAAGGAGTTAGTCTACCTGTAGAGTACATGAGAGTCATTCTAAACTAATTCCATTTTACAGCGTTTTTTTGGATGAACGCAAACCGTTTCACTTTGCCTACGATTTCATCTTTGATCGCTTGCGAATGGTGCGTCGCGAGATTGTCATCCAGCAGTTTGGAGCGAAGCAAACAATTCGACTGCTGGAGCCCATGATTATGTTTCTGGCTTATAGTCGATATTGTCTGTGCGGGGAACCCATTGATAAATTCGATGCGAAAATATGCAATCAGCATTTGCAGGAATGCCTAAATATGGTGCTCTGTTGTTATAATGAATTGGATGAGGATGGCGAAAAGAGAGAACAAAAGTTGACTATTCGTGAGGAGGAACGCCGGTGCTTTATCGAGGCACTGTATCAGATCTTCAATCTGGGCACATCAGCAGCTTTGGTGCGTGGCTTAACGCTGCCTGCTGCTGTAAGAAATGAGAAATTATTTAAATTATCCTTTGGCATCTGCATGAACTATCATCAGGGGAATCTCTATAGAGTTGTCCAAGGACTTCCACAGTTGCCACACATAATTTGCGCTGTAGCAGCCGCAAAATTGCAGACAATACGAAGGCAAGCTTAAGTTTATTTTATTTAATTCTTAATTTATATTAATTCTTTTATTTTTATAGACGCATTTTGGAAATCTTTACGCATGCCTACAACAACAAGCAGCTCACGGTGCCGGCACCTTACTTGTTGCGTTTAATATTGGTAGAGCCGCCGATACTGTCAGATCTCTGCCGGCATTATCACATAGCATTAACTGCCGATCGTAAATCGGTGCATTTTAGTAAGACTGATTTTAAAAGCGACGCTGCAGCACTAAAGGCGCAACGTGAGCCATTTATTGATGAAAAATTATCGCGCGTTTATTTGCCTGAAGTGTTGCTTCTGAAGAAGTTTTAGGTAGAGATATGAAAACAGTCATTTGTAAACAGTGTAATCTAATTAAGCATATGCAAATGGTACATAAATACATAAAAAGCTGCAAATTGACTAGACTAAAAAAACACGGGTAGCAGACAGACAGGCAACCCTTTTTAAAAATATATCGTTATCGATAATAAGAATAAATTGTTAATAAACAAATTTAATTACGCCGGCATTTTACGCAACACATTATTAAACAACTCAATTTAAGTGAACCGAATAAGAGTGCAAAGCATTATTTATACGCATTTAAAGCAAAGCCGCCAAACGCTTGCCGGATATACATGATGTATACATAAAGCGCGCGCAGGGTTGCATTTTGATGCCGTCGCTGTCAAATACTAACACCAACAAAAAGTCGTAAGCAAGAGAAAGTGCTTGAGCCATTTTGGAAAATACAATTCCGCCATATTTACCGGCAAAATTCAAAATATTTACATTGCTAGTAAACAATTAGCAACACACACACAACATTGTATAAAAATCAAAGTCGTATCGCAACGCAACGACATTAAAAACCGATACAGTTTGCCAGACAACGTCTGCTTACTGCTTACTACCCGCTGCTGCCGCCGACGCTGCTGCTGCTGCCGTCGACGACGCACCGATGTCAATAGAACGGACAGCCGTAGAATAGAGAGACAAACAACAAACAAGTAACGCAATTTGGGGGGTAAGTATTTTATTGCCAAAAATCGTTAGCTCTCTAATTGGCAATGTTTTTTTTTCAGACGCACATACACATCTAGCGCGCGCGTATACACACACACGCACGCTGACAGAGAGCAAAGAAGAAAAGCACGACAAAAAGTCTGAACGACGTCGACGATGACAAGTCATCATCAAGGCGGCAACTTTCAGGCGAGAGTTCAGCCAATTGTTAAGAATCTGTCGCTGGCCGCCGCTGCTGTTCCGCTACCTCTGCCCCTGCCTCTACCATTACCGCTTCCCAACCTGCCCATGTCCTCCTCCTGCTCCACCTCGTCATCATCATCGTCATCATCGTCAACGGTGCACCACAATCACCATAATACAAATACAACATCACCCATGTATTTTACACACATTCTGCCCCCGTCGACGGCTATCGTACAGCATCCGTATAGCGTTGAGTTGGATGGCACGGAACACATGGGCAGCTCCGGCGACAATGAGAGTTTCCTCATCGAGGAGATCATCGATGATTATGATGATGATAACAATATTGTTGTCGACCCCGGTGAGTTCTTCATATCGGGCGATGTCTACGAATATTATCCGGTGGATCGCATGGACAGGCTGGGCACCTCGGTGGGCATGGCCACAGCGGATGCACTGCCGCCGCCGATTATAATGCAACAGCAGGAACAGGATAGCGATGATGTTGAGGACGACGAAGAGGATGTTGATGGCCAACAAATGGACTGCGAAGGGCGACTCTCCTCAGTGGGTGACGAAGACGATGACGAGGAGGAGGAGTGTGCGCCCATTATGCGAGAGGCGAATGCTTTCGATATTGCCTCCCAGATGTTGACCACAATTGAGGCAACGGCAGCAACTATTAAAGAGGAGCAGCTGGAGAACGATTACTATATGAAATCGACGACAGATGATTCAAATAGTTGTCATGTGCAAGACTTCAAATCCTTTGGTCGACCTCAACGACAGATCAACAACAACAGCAATAGCAATCACAACATCAACAACAACAACAATTGCAACAGCAATGGAAATGCAAAGCGTTGGAAAACTAAGGTGCCCATTCGCATCACTCAGGATCAGTTCAATGTGACGCTTTGGTCATCGCTCAACTCGGAGGATGAGGATGAGGAGGAACTTGATCTGGATGAACAGCAGCATGTGGCGGCGACTCCATCAGCAACTGCATCAGCAGCTGGAGGTTTACATCAGAACAACAGCAGAAGCGGCGATATGCCGAAGCTGATTATCGATGAGCACATGTTGCATCACGATGTGCTCAGCGATGGCATTGGCAATGAGTATGTCATATTGCCGGATCCGTTTAGTGCTGCTGCTGTCACTGATGTGGAGGAGGTGGTCAATGCATTTATACGCGATGCCGACGATGTCAAAGAGCTGGAGCCGGACGATGAGGAGGAGGTGGAACCGGAGGAGGATAGCCAATCGCTAAGCGAACAATATCAGCTGGATGAGGCATATGGCAGCATTGAGTTAATCGAGAATATGCCACAACATCCCGTCGAACTATTAGCAACTGCAACTGCAGCAACAACAACAGTTGCAGCAGCAACAGCAGCAGCAGCAACAGTTGCCGCCACAGCAGCAGCAACTAAAGCGTTGCCAAAATTGGTGCTGCAAAACAGCAGCACAAATGTGCGACTGAAAGCGAGCAACAATATTGTTAACAATAGCAGCAGCAACAAGGCTGGCAAGCGTCAATTGGTCAATCAACCGCCCCCGCTGGTCCCTGCTACAGGCAGCAGCAGCAGCAACCACATGCAACAGCAGCAGCATCATCATAACCATCATCAGCAGCAACAACATCATCCACGTAGCAATCAAGCAGCGGCAGCGATAACAGCAACACCATCCGCCGCCGTCGATGACGAAGAAGAGCCCAAGTTTCGTTGCACCCATCGTGGCTGCAACAAGGAGTTCCGCAATCACAGCGCGATGCGCAAACACATGCATACGCACGGACCCCGCGGTCATGTGTGCAACGTGTGCGGCAAGAGTTTTGTGGAGAGCTCCAAGCTGAAGCGGCATCAGTTGGTGCACACCGGCGAGAAGCCCTTCGAGTGCACCTTCGAGGGTTGTGGCAAACGTTTCTCGCTCGATTTCAATTTGCGTACGCATGTGCGAATCCATACGGGCGATCGTCCGTATCATTGTCCCATCGATGGCTGCTCCAAATGCTTTGCCCAATCCACCAATCTCAAGTCGCACATGTTGACGCACTCGAAGCCCAAACGAAAATGGCCACGTGCACCGCAGGTGAGCAGCAAATCACCACTGGTCGCCCGCTACGGTCGTCTGGAATTTGGTGAAGATCCCACACTCGTCTATGTGGAGCCCAATGAGGAGTTGGCGTCGGTGCTGCTGGATAGCACCTCGTCCCCAGCGTCCTAACAACCGATGAATCACATGGCTGTTGTGATCTGAATCTGAGCAAAGGAAATTTTCTATCTGTACAGTTAGTTGTAAGATTCAATTTTAGTTATTTAAGCTGGGGAGGATGTGCAGCTATGTTGACAGGGATGGATGTGTAACCCACTCGCCACCCCTGTGCGGCTCCACCTGCTAATCCTTAGACAACTCCACAAACAAACAAAGTAGCTTTCTAAGTTTTATGCTAATGCGAAATCTGAGTAGATTTGAAGTTGAAATTGATTGGAATGCCCGGCACGATGGTCAAACAAAAGTTTTAGAAATTAGATTTAGTTTTGTACCTTTTAAGTGAAAGAGTATGTAAACTCCCTTCCCCCCACACACACTCCCACTCCCTCCAATATCTGAGAGCCCCAGCCCCAGCCCCACACCTCTGTCAACTCTCAACTACATAGATATATATATATATATATATATATATATATATAGTGATTAAAATGCTTTCAGCCATTTTAATTCCAATCTGGTGGATCTAAGTGTGCGGCCCACTCGAATAACAAAAAGGCTGCACACACATTTTTCTATAAATCTTACAAATACAATTACTATTTAATATACACACATAACAAACACACATCCACACACACTCATAAGCATGTAATAACAATAGGCTATATTTTTGTAATGAAATTGTAACACTTAGAGTGCATTGAAGTGCAAAAGTAAAGTATATATACATAAAAGCAGACAAATTGAGTAACAAACTAAGATAATGCCATTTAATTGCGTTGCTTATTAACAAATCAAAACATTATAGATCCCTAGGTGTCCCTTTTGTTTATATATGGGTATTCGATTTGGGGCGGAAAATTCTAGTTTTGTCGAGTTTCAATTGTGATTCCAGTTTATTTTAGACTTAGAGAAATGTCCCATTCTATTAAAAAAAAAGAATACAGATTTCAAAGTGTCTAAAACAATATATATTTAATAACTAAAAGATATAGTTTCGTGCAAACATCCATTTCTAATTTCTTTTTATTATTCACTTATAAAAGAAATCCCGCATTAAAAATAAGAAAATGGTTATGTTTAACATATGACAGCTTTATTTGAGTGGGCAAACTAAAACTTAAATCTATATTTGTTTAAATACTGTGAAGTGGAATTGGATGACACAAAATTAAAAAACTCTTGAGTATAAGTTTCTATATCGTATGAAAGCTTTTGTTAGCCAAATAGATAAGCAACTGCGAGAGAGATAATGAAGAACTTCCGTTAGTTTTAATTTAATTTGAATGTATTTCAAATTCGTTCACTATATATTCATGCTAACGTAATAATAACTGATCATATTACAAGACAGAGAACTAGTTAATAATATTTGCCAGGAAAATAGGGAATTGCAAATTAAATTATGAGTGCTCCATGGGAGTTAAATGACCTTGACCCTTTCTGCCCCCTCATTTTCGATGTCCAAAATGCTTGCAAGCGGAGTAGATCCAATCAGGTTGCTCGTCAAGGAAAGCAGCACCGAATAGTTAAAATACCAGAACACACCAAACAAGACCATAAAGATGACGTCTGTGAACCAGAAGTGAGATAAGACCATTATTATTAAAATGACGAATGACGAGCGACATGTCGAATTAAGACTTACGTATCGCTACACGCTCCCATTTTTCGACTACATACAGCTCGGTCACCTGTCGAAATTGAGAAACGTGCAGATATATGATAACAATTTAAATATACATTCATACATATATATATATACATATATATATATAACATATACATTTATACATATAGCATCATTTCGAGGAACATTCGTAGTGAAATTACTCACCATTAGGTACCGAAACCACCAGTAATTGGCAAAATTGAGTATGTTGTTCAGCATGTTTGTCAGAGTTCACAAACAGTTCGCAATCGCACTAACCAAAGCAAACTAACTTAATTGATTGTAGTGCCAATTAATTGTTTAATCTTAATACTAAAGGGCTTAGTGTTAACAACGCACACTATCCGGCGTCGACCACCATCAGTGCTGAAAACGTCGAGCATAGTCGTTTCCATATCATCGTCATCGTCATCGATATCGAGAACAGCTGTTTATAACAATTTGATTGAGATAATTTTAAAATGTCAGAATTCATTGTTAAACTATTGCAGCGTACAAAGCTGAGCCACAGTGAGTCAGATGTGAAGCACTTCGTCTTTTTACACAGCAAGTGGCTGGAGGATGTCACAGAGTTGGAGCTATTTCTCACATCGAACAATGCGAGCTATCGAGCCACACTGAAATATGATGAAATTAGAAGCGCTGCTGAAGAACTCGATCAGCCAAACAATGAGTTCTATGCGGAGTGCAAAAGGGCGCTGACCACACAAATGGGTCTGACCGGCTTTGATTACGACCTGGACGAGCAGGAGTCACGATTTAAGCTCGTGAAATGCTTAGGCTTTGAAACGCTCTATGTCGATGTGCCAGTGCGCAAAATATCCAATTGCCATCAGTTGTTGGATGCGGCCGTTGAACGTGCACAGCAAAGTCACCAAATTGGCAACTCAAATAGCAACGCTGTCGAACTGGATACGGGCGCTAGTCAGCCCAATAATGAGCTGCTCACCGAATACGAGCAATATGTCAAAGACGCTAAGCTGGCGGAAAAAAAAATTCTCAAGAAGTTCACCATGCTCATCAACAGCAAGAAAGAACGCATTGAAGAACTGGAACGGAAACTTGAACAGCGTCAAAGCGTTAAAGCTGAGGAGACGGAGAGCGATGTTGGCGACCCCGATGATGATGATGATGATGTCTATTCTGGCGCCACACAGGCTATGACTCAACGCGATATAATGCAGGCTTGATATTATGAAAGAGTTGAAACATTTTATCAAATAATATTTGCAATTATATTCTATCTGTATATAACGCAGTTCATATTTTATATATTATCTCTAATGTAATGCTCGAGTACCTGTAGCATCCGAAACTAAATTTTGAAAACAAAAATTATTAGAATAGTTGTGCATTCCTGTGATTTGATTTTTCTTTAATAAATTATCTTTATAAGGTATATGTGTATATGTATGTATAAATAAACAACAAATAGATTTTTTTCTTTAACATAATATACAATACAATTACAATCAATGTGTGTTTGTGTGTTATCTGTGTCTGTATAGCTTAGAATTAGAGCAAAACAAGATTTGCATTTTGGAATAAGTTACAATTGTCGTTGCAGTTATTTTTTGGAATTTCTCATTAAAAACAAGATGATGCGTGTGATTAAAAATAGAAACGGAAAAAAACAAAAACCAATTGTTAACAAAAAGGAGAAAAAGCATTATAAGTGTATGCTATTTATATGTATATATACGTTATGTATAAATATGTGGTTGTTAGGCGTGTGTGTTCGTGTAACCATCCTCGGAAGAGTAAACAACTGACGATGTACAAATGACTCATAACTCATGCAACCACTCAAAGAGCAAGGAGATCCTCATCAGCGCCCGGTTTCTTTGGTGTCTTTCGTAAGCTGTTGTCACCCGCCGCTCCCAAAACCAATCCTGTCGTGGCGGAGTTCGATGCATTGATCGTCGGAAGATTCTCAGCGGCAGCGGCGCGCTCCTCAAGGAATTTATCAAACTCGGAGCTGGTCAGTTCCTCAATAACATCGACGTCCTTCTGTTATAAGGAATACATATATTACTAAATATGTTTAATCACAATAAATTACAAAAAAACAAAAGTAATTTATGATAAACGGAAATAAATTAAATTCGGTATGTGCCATTTGTTGACTATTAGATGATAAAAAGCAGGTGAGTAAATTTTTGTTGTTGTTGTTGCTGCATTGCTACTTACTGAGCTGCCCAGCCACGCCTCCATCTCGTCGATTTCATTCTCTTTCGTCGACTTTGGTGTTTGGGGCGCCACATTAACAGAAGACAAAAAGAGAGACGAACCCAACAACAAATTAACGAACCAAAACGAAAAGAAAAACACAAACAAATTGCAAATTGAAACAAATACAACAAATCAAAAATTGTATATATAGAAAAATAGGTAGAGCGCCATTAGTTTTCATCGGTTCTAGGCGGTAGCATTACTCACTTTACTTACCACCGGCGGATGATCGCCGGTTGCACGTTTTTGTTGCTGCTGTTGTTGTGGGGATGCTGCTGCAGTTGCTGCTGCTGCTGTCGACTGCGGTTGCAGTTGCTTGTATGGCGATGCAACGCTGCCAGCTGCCGCATCCACGCTGGGTATATCGCGCAGCAAGTCACTTTTGCTAAGATTAAGAAAAAAAATGGATGAGTTTTATTTGAAACAGACACAGACGGGTTGAGAACTATGAACTTTAGGGTATATATATATATAAGCTATACGATTATTTATACATAAATGTTATGGAACAAAAATAATAAAAAGCAATTATTTAATGTTTTTATAGTCTAGTCTTACTGATTGCCATCGGTGCGCGATTGCGCCAACATATCAAACTCATCTGCAGCGCCTGTGTTGATTGATGGTGCTCCAGCGCCAGGACCAGCCGCTGCTGCTGGACCACCCGAAGCGCCACCAAGTTGCATCTGTCCGAAACTCTGTGGCAGATGCTCCTCACTGCTCTCAATCAAGTCAATGAGCAGCTGATCACTTTGTGGCGTATTACTGACCGCCGTTGACGATGGCGGAGGTATAGCCACTGATCCAGCGCCAGCTCCAGCTGCAGTTGCAGTTGTCGCTGTTACGCCTGGCACGCCCAAGGCAGCGCCGAGGACAGCAGATGGCGAGGTGACTGCTGTGGCGCTCGCATTACCATGGGCGCGACTCTTCTCGTAGCGCTGATGGCGCAAGAACACATTGTTAAGCTCATCGTTGATGCGCAGAAACTCGGCAGTAAGCTCATCGTCCTGCACGCGTCCAATTAGATCGACAATGCGCGACTGCATCTCCTTGCAAGTGGCGGTAAGCTCATTGAGCAAAGCATAGTCATCGGGCTGCTCTTGGCCCGGCTTCATAACGCTTAGCATTTCAGCCAGAATAGACATATTATTGCTCACGACTTCCAGTTCGGAGCGCAATTTTGCAACCTGTTCGGCAGTTAAATGCAGAGGACCAGTCGCTGGCGTAACTGCCGCAGCTGCTGCATGCTGTGGCGAGATTGTGTGCTGTGCGGCCATGAGCTGTGGATGCGGCAACGATACTTCCGGAACGCTCTACAGAACAGAACAATATTCATTTTAAATATATTGATAGACTACTTGCGGTTATGTTTAGCTTACCCGTTGTGGTGTGTAGATAGGTGCCATGGCATCCAGATCGGTGGGCGGAAACTCAATGCCCTTATTCTTCAGCTCCATATACATTTGTGTAACGCCATTCAGATCGGGTTGGTTCTTGAATGCATCTGCCCAAATCTGTATTAGACTCAGAACTTTCTCCTGCATTATGGCTGGCGGATCATTTTTCGGTCCAATTAACTTGACCAAGTCATTGATGAAGTCCTTCTGGGCCACGAGGACATGGAAGGCTTTGCCGCAGTTTTTCACGCACGTCTCCAGCACAGTTAACGTATACATGATCACCTGATTATTTTTACCAGCATTCTGTGAGAGACGCTTGCGTATGGCACGCATCGCGTCACGTGCAGTGTCCGAGGACTCGTTAATCATGTCACAGATCTCCATGTTGGCTGCCCAGTTTTCGGAGGCCAAGCTCGCATCGGTGGCGGCCTCTGTAAAAAGTCAACAGGAATTTTTCAGATATGTTTATATAGTAAGTCAACAAGAAAAACAATTTGTTTAAATATAAAATTGGCAATATGGCTGTCAGGTGAATTTTTGTTTGTTTTGCTTCCGTCGTCGAGTCATCGCCATTTCTTTTTTTTTATTCTTTTATTTTTGCTCACGAGAAAATCAACAATAACTTTTAGAGCAAAATTAATTTGTTTTTATTATAGTTCACAAATTCTGCCTGTACACCTGATTTATAATCATATATTTATGTACTTTAGTTTAGAAACTTAAATACATAATATTTCCGAGGCAAGCGATATTAAATGAGCGCGAAAGAGAGGAAAAGCTTTACAGAGAGAAGTCTAATGATCTTTTACGCTCTCCTTGGATTATTTGTACTGTAGAGTGCAACGCACTTAAAGATAAATAAAACGAAGTAAGCAAAAACAAACAAATTTAGCAATTACATTCATAAAATGCAGACAGTAAAACCAGTTACAAATTGTAGTGAAACAAAGCGAAACAACGAACGGTAAAAAATACATGCGTATGAAGCAACAAATTAGTGATGCATTGAAAATGAACACAAATACACACACACACATAGGCTAGCACAGGCACACTAACAAATGCATACATAGTAAGTGACTAAACAAAAATTGGACAGAAAGCAGAACCGAATAAATTAACACATTTATGTAACTAACAATAAAGGAAAATGTAATAAAAAAAAAACGCTATGATGACTAATTGCTTGCAGCAGCGCAATTTTGTGGTCAAAGCGTGTGTCAAAAAGTTATTATTTTATGATTTTCATTTATCGTTTTCAGTTATTTTTGTTTGGATTAAATGAGCTACAAATAATATGGACTGCATACATACATATCAAATGTTAGGTATTTGATTTTAGTGTAAACTTTAACCAAAGTAAAATAAGAAAGGCCTATATAAGTTGCAAAAGTCGTATTATGGCATTCCATAAGTTATCGCCTTTTTTTATTATTGTAGTGTCATTCACACTATCGTAAATAATATCCAATTTCTAGCTGCTATTTTACTTGGCGCAGAGAAACAAGGTATTTCGCAGTCGGTAACTTGCAAGTGCGACAATTTTGAAAGGTTTTTTTTGTCTACCTCTTATTTAGTTTGTATGTGTCACAATTATCAATAGATGGCGCCTTTCATCACCGGTCTAACTTAGTGCGAAATACATATATGCATATATATAACAGTATCTTATCAGACAACAATGAAACTAAAGCCAAGACTCATTACGTAGAGCAGAAGTGGTGTCGGTGAAGTTGGGGGGTTGACTGGCGTGATAGCGGTTTTTTTTTACCATAGTAATCAAATGGCAACAACAAATCTAGCTTTGTGGTGGGAGGTAAAGCTGACTGTGTGTGGGTGTTTGTACCATAAGAAAATGACAAACGCCCAAAAGAAAGTTGGGAAAATTCAATTTTCCATTGCATTGCATTAAGTTTCCACCACAATCTCGTCTTCAATTTCAATTACAATGCAACTACGCAAATATATACAAACATACACATATACACACACATTAACATATATTTGTGATGCATTTGAAAAGTGATACAATTTAATAATGTATTTAACATCCACACATACAAACATATTCACATTTGTGCATTAGGGCTTTTACTCACCGATGCGCTGCCCAATGGGTGTCGAGAAAACATTGCCCAAAGCGCCAACATTGAAGAATGAAGCCATTTTGCTGCACCGACTTTTATTATATACGTGTTTTCTCTTTATTTATTTCACCTACTAACAACGAGAGCAAATGTTTATGCGTTTACATCTGCTGCACTTGTCCTGCAGTGTGACCGCCTCTAGTTAAGCACAGAATACTGCGTTTTAACTGAGTCGCAAATTACACACAGCCAACTTTATGTGAGTGCAAAGCACGTACAGCCAACTTCATGCCGAACTGCCCACTATTGTGGGTATGAGTGGGCAGGCCCGTTTAGCGAAAATTGATGCAAAAGGGAATCTTCGTCAGTCGGAAGAAACACGAGGGAAGGAATTGTCATTTATTTTTTGAAAAATCAAATTATTTCGCCCTCCATAAAACTATGTAATCGCCTACGATAAACTCGTAATGTTGTACGACGATCGAATAAACGACGACGACGAACGTTTTCGTGTTTTTCCAAACTGCACAAATCGTACCGGACACAATAAAACCGAATAGCGCTACGACCAACAACCAACAACTACTAGCATAAAGCATAAAGCGAAAAAAAAGCGTGTGCAATTGTGTTAGTGTTAGTGTACGTGCGTCGGTTGGCTGCTGTTGGTGTGTTGGCCGAAAACTGAAAGGCAAAAAAAAGGGAAGAAAACAATAAGCAAGTGGTAATAGTAGCAACCGACTAGAGCAGGACATATACAAAAAAAAATAATAATAGAAAAAACCGGGCGGCGGAGTAACTGGAAGATTGCGCAAATGCACAACAACAGCAGCTAGCTAGCTGTAAAGCGTGCACGTGTGTGTGTGCATGTGTCTGTGTGTTCCGCCTACAACAACAACAAGAATAGGAATCGCATCGAATGCTTTTATTTCCTTTACGCGCTAAACGCCTCTCGACCCCCATCGCCTCTCCTTCACCGTCCTTGTGCATTTATCATCTAGTTTGGATGAGTAGCGGGCCTGCATAGAAAATCTGTCAAAATTCCACCACAAACACCGATCACTGCTAGCGCCATGCCCGTCTCGTTGGCTGTGTGCGAAACAACAGCAAATGTCGTCAATGCTGCACTCCGCGAATCCCTTGGCGGCTGTGTCGCCCGTACCTCTATGTCAGCGGATGAGTCAAAAACCAGCAACGGCAGTGGCGATGGATCATCCACATCCAGCTCATCTACGGATAATTTACAGAGCCAAATTGTGGCGAATGCCAAACGTGTCTTGTTAGCCAAAATCGATTATGAGGAGGTGGACAATTATAATGAGTCGGTTTTGGCCAAACTCAAATCAAAATATATTGTCATTAAGCCGGATAGCAATGGCGGAGCCGCCTCCAACGGTAACGGTGGTTACAACGGCAGCAGCAAATCAAATGGTAAATTTGGTGCCGGAAATGGACATGGTAAGTGCTTGGTGGTTATCGTCATCGAACTATCGACTTATCCCGCCTTTTTTATTTTTTGATTTGGCATTACATAAATTTGTATGCACTTCTGTTTACATTTGCGTGTTGGCAATGTATTATTTTTCTTTTTTTTTTTTACCAAAATCACGTGTGATTCGAGCGCACGCATACTCGGTATGCTGCACAATTTACGTCAACGTCGCAGCGCCTGTGTGTGTGCTCTCTTGGATGGTGTACGTGGTGGTCGCATATAAACAGAATGCAAAAGAAAAGCATAGCAAGCAAAATA
This sequence comes from Drosophila fungiperda, assembly GCA_035042345.1. Lineage (NCBI taxonomy): Eukaryota > Metazoa > Arthropoda > Insecta > Diptera > Drosophilidae > Drosophila > Drosophila fungiperda. The sequence goes on along the minus strand of JAWNLM010000278.1, from coordinate 2,478,532 downwards.
GTACATGATCACAAAGAGTGAGTTAAATGTAGGCAGAGAACGTTGAAGTCGACTGCAGCGCAGCGCACTAGAAAGATTTTACTACTTTTCTACTTGTGAATCACGGCGCACAGAAGAAACAGAAAAACGTGCCGACGTCGCTGCAAACATTTTACACGCGGCCCAACCTAACGACCTATCTTTCTCTCTCCAACTCATTTGCACACTCGCTCATTATCTCTCGTTCTTGCACACAAGGCCGAAATTGCCGCTGAAAATTGTATTTGGTAATCGCAATTTTTTTTTAAAACTTTTTTGAAAATGTTGCGACGCATTTTCGGATACGTGTTGTGAATGGATGCATAAGAGAGTCAAAGTAAATTTGTGTGTATGTGTGGGATTCACACACTCACACACAGACGCGCATCGACTGTAATTTTCCTTGTGCTGTGCACACAGCAGGAAATAAAAACAAAGGCGAGACCCAATGTACGAAATGGTCAGTCTTTTCTCTGTGTTGGCCATGTTGTTTTTGCCAACAACAATGACAACAACCGCCTACAACAACAGCAACAAGAACAGTCAGCGCCAAAGATGTGCCATTTATACAGCAGCGAGCAGTCAAAAATTCAGTTGGCAACACTAAAATGTGTAAGCGTAGCACTTGCAATTAGCATGAGCCAAAGAGAGACGACAATAGTTATTTGCGCAGTGTACGGCTGGTCGTTCTATTTTGGTTGGATTTTTTCATTTTTTTTTTTTTTTTGTAACCACCAACGACGAGTAGGCATTGAAATGCTCGCTGTTATCAACACAACACAGACACAAAGACAGGTGACACATGCATGTGTGTCATATACATATATAAATTGTATATATATACATTATTTGTGCTTGTTGGTCATATTGGCTATGAAATTTTCGTATATAGTCGAGAGTCAAATTTTCGTTCCTGTTTTGATTTTTTTTTTTGCCAAATGTATTAATTACAATCGATGCCTGTGATAATTGCGGACAGCAGCTACGCACTGTGGTTGCTCTATAAAGTGCTTCTCTTGCCCAGTTTGGTGCTAGTGGCGGGTCTATGTCGACATGTGGTGCTATCAATGCTAATGCCCTGGCTCAAATTTGCCCTTTCATTCACAGACAATAATAGCAATGGCAGGGCGAATGGGATTGTGAACGGTGGCACTAATGCATTAAATGGTGGCAACAATCGCAAACAGATTGTTGTTGTGGATCATCAGTCAAGCAATCAGCATGGCGCCCCATCCAATCCCAATGAGTTGCCAAAACCGAAGCGTGTCCTCTACCAGCGTGAACACATACGCATTGGCTGGAAGCAGTCGGAGCGCAAGTGGCAAGTTGGAACGGGCATGTTGAATGTTGGCAACACTTGTTACCTCAATTCGTCGCTGCAGGCGCTCTTTCACATCCCGTCGCTGGCCAATTGGCTCGTCTCGGAGTCTGCCCATCTGGAAAACTGTAACATTAGTGAATCGTGTGGCGGTAGTGGTTGCATCATTTGTGCCATGGCCAAAACATTGCAGTCCACCCAATGCAGTCAGTCGGCAGTGCGGCCGTTTCTCATCTACTCTAAACTAAGGCAAATCTGTAAGCATATGGTCGTTGGAAGACAGGAGGATGCTCATGAGTTCATGCGTTTCCTTGTTGAGGCCATGGAGAAGGCGTATCTGATGCGCTTTCGCAACTACAAAGAGCTGGATCAGCTAGTGAAGGAGACGACGCCGCTGAATCAAATCTTTGGCGGCTATCTGCGAAGCGAGGTGCGCTGCCTGAGCTGTAATCATGTCTCGATAACGTTTCAACATTTCCAAGATCTGCTGTTGGACATTCGCAAGTCGGACACCTTGGAGGATGCATTCGATGGTTACTTCTCACGTGAACGTCTCGAGGACATGGGCTACAAGTGCGAGGGCTGCAAGAAAAAGGTGAGTAATGAATTAAATTGGTGCAAACATTTGCCGCTCGACAGTAAAATCGATAATAATAGGTTGAATTTCGACTATAAATTGAATTTGCTTCTGTAATTTGACTGATTAGTAAATACAATTAATAACATTTGAAGCTAACACTCTCTGGTCTGTTATATATTCTAGGTCTCTGCAACGAAACAGTTCAGTTTGGAGCGTGCACCAATCACGCTGTGCATACAGCTTAAACGGTTTTCGATGATGGGCAACAAATTGACGAAACAGATTAGCTTTAAGCCACGCATCGACCTCAGCCGTTTTGCAGCACGTAGCCCGACTGCAGCTGCGCAGCCTTTATGCTATCGCCTCGTCTCAATGGTCACCCATCTGGGTGTCTCCCAGCATTGTGGCCATTACACGGCCATCGGCCTGACGGAGACGGGCAGCTATTATAATTTTGATGATAGTTGCGTGCGTCCGATTGCCATGCAGAGTGTTTGCAATACGAATGCATATATTATGTTCTATGAGCTGGATGTGAGTGGCAATGGGCACGTTGCTGCACCCAAAATGAATGGTATGCGTCTAACGACCAATGGCGGACAGCAGCATAGTAGTCCAGTTGTTGCCACAGCTCCAGCAGCTGTGGTTGCTGCGACGGCAACATCCACATCTGCGTGCGATTCTACTGCGGCTGTAACGTTGCCACGTTTCATTGGACCACAACTGCCGAATGGCTATGGCAATAGCAATGGTCATGCACTGGGCAGTGGTGCTGCCAAGACTGCGATTCAGTTGAAGACCACACCGCAGAAGCATCAACAGCAGCAGCAGGCACAGGCTCAATATCAGCTGAATGGCCACATTAATGGAGCTGCTAAATTTCAGAATGGCGCTGCCAATGCGAATGCCAACAAAAGTTCCTGCAACACTTTAAAAAATTCTAAACAATACCAGCCACAACAACAACCACAACATATACTGCCAATATCATCTGACGAGGAGGAGGAGGATAGCGATGATGATAATATTAAAACTAATAAAGCGCCTCAGCTGCCAAGCATGCCAAAAATGTTTGAGGAGAGCAGCGAGAGTATTGCGCTAACTGCCAAGTTGAAGCCACAGACGGCAAGCAAGAGTCTGGTGCCGTATGAGTCTGCTTCCGAGGAGGAGGAAAAGCAACAACAGCAGCAACAACAACAAAAAACGTTGCAACAACAACCGGCAACAAATTCGCGCAAGCGACGCAGTGGTGCTGATTCAAGCGATTCAGATGATGATGAGGAGGCGGAGGAGCAGCAGCAGCCACCGCCACTAATATTACGCAATGGACACGCCAAGACAAATGGTAATCTGCTCAGCAGTAGCAGTAAAACCAAATCCGCCTCAAATGCCTCGTCGGCCAATGTTAACAGTAGCAAACAAAAGACTGATGCCATAGACGAGATATTCAAAAATCTAAACTACAAAAACAAACACAGAAGCGATCACAATCATAATGATGATGATGATGAAGATGATGAAGATGAAATTGAGGCTCAGGCTGAGACGAAGACAGTCACAAAATCAAGCAACAGTAACAGCTCCACATCCCTAACCAATGGCTGGCAGCAGTCACACAATGGCAAGGCGCCAGCATCGCCAAAGACGCCGCCATCGCCAGCGGTTATTAAAACCAAGACTGGCATCTGGCAGGTCACCCGCAACGACGAAGATGAAGATGAGAATGAGGATGGCGTTGCCGATAATGATGATGATAACGATGACATTGCAAAACCAGCAGTTGTAACACCGAAAAATCACAAGAATCCCTTTGCCGGCAAAGCAAACGCAACACCTGAGGCGAATCCAAATGCGAAACGCCAGAAGCTACTCAACGGCAGTTCCAAATCACAGCAGACGGCGCCACGCATCGGCAATGGCTACCAAGGCGAATCGCTGGCCAATGGCAATGCGGTGGTGAGTGAGCTGCTCAAGCAGAATCATCGTGGCTACGGCAGCTCGGTGCTAAGCTGGAACGGCAAAGCATCGGAGCTGGATAAGGAGGTAAGTGCGCCACAGATCAACGAGAGCAAGTTGCTCGCTTCCTGTTGCACCTTAAAAGTAGAGCACTATTTTTAATGTAGTTTTGAGTTTAGTGGTTCTTCATTCATTTAGAGATGGGCAGCGATAATTTAAAAAAAAAAAACAGAACATCTTAAAAAAATTTGGAAAATGTATTCCAAAGAATACTAATCATTAAAAAAAGTTAGTTAATGAATAATTGAATTTCTTTAGCATGCCCATCTCTAAGTAACTATTTTTTAGTTAACACTGCAACATTTTTTAAGTCTCTTTCTGGGTTCTATCTCTATTTTTTAATTTTTTAACTAGTCTTGTAGCATAGATGAATTGGTTGTGTATTTTGTTTGTTTTGTTTTTCTTCGAAAATTGTTTTGTAATTTTTTTTTCGCATTTGTTTCCACATTATATATTCCCACCCGCATTCATATAGAGTTTTGATTTGGTTTGTGCGAAACGGATAGCTGTCTACGGCGCCGCTGCTGCGGATGAGCATAGCTGCGATGTCAACAGTAGCCACAGCAGCAACTACGGCACTGACTATAAATCTCTCAATAATAACATGAGCAGCAGCAACAGTAGCAGCAGCACAAGCAGCAACAGCAGCAGCAGAAGCAACGGCAACGGCAACTCGTCAAACTGTCCACCATGCGATGTTTTGTTGTAGCCGCGCTGCAGCGTTGCAAACTATCTTTCAAGCCTAAATAAATCAAATATTATCCCACACACATATATATTTGCCTCAAAACTGTGATTGTGCGTTGAAGTGTATCCATGCAGCGTGTGGATACTTCAATGCGCCCGCCCATCCCATCTCTCTGTTGTTGTCGTCATCGAAATCCAACCTAGGTAAAAACAATCTGCTGTTTTCCTCATTCATTTTTTTTTTACTTCCAAAATGAAGCTTATGATTTCACTCAATCTAATTGTCATCATAAATTCAAACCGTGCCCCTTAATTAACTAGAGCTGGAAAAACTTAAAACTAAAATCGATAGTGTTTGCTGGCATATTCAATTTGGCTAAGGAATATTTGTGGAAAACTATGACAAACTTAAAACGATAGTTGCGCAGTTGTTGTCCAGCTCTCTCAATTTTATTATGAATCGCATGCAAATTGTGCTCGTTGTTATTTAACTCATCCTGCATAAGCTTCATTATCAAACCTAGATCTGAAAGATCATCCACATGCAACTTACTAATTGTGAATTCCCCATTTCTATCCACAGCTGCTGGCAGAGGCACGCGAGCAGCGCAAGCGCGAAGATGAAGATGAGGAGGAGAACGAAATGGATCGTGGACGACAGCGAAAGATTAAATCGGCGTCGGTAAAATGTGGCAGCGGAGCAACAGCAGCGTCATCCGGCTACAATCCATTCCAGGAGTACGAGAGTCAAAAACGTTGGCACGGCAACAAGTCCGGCAGTTATTCCCGCTTCTATCATCATCCTAATCACCGTAGCAATTTCCAGCAGCGCAATAAATTTAAACCTAATCGTTTTGCGGCCGGCGGCGGTGGTGGAGCCAAATTTCAACAGCAGCGTGCCTTGCAGCGCCATCTGGCGTCCGGTGGCGGCTTCACCCGCCGCCAGCATCATCAATCGTCGGGCCAACAGCAACAGCAATCCTAACTGCTGGATGTGGAGCAAGAGCACTTCATTACCAGCTCCTTAAGCGGGAGGAGGAGGAGACTCGTCGTTGCCATTGTTGTTGTTGGCCGGCAAATTGTAAATGAATTCGTTGCCGCTTGGATTTTACATGAGTTTTGTAAACAGTTTTTAACTGCTGATTGATGAATACATTAGAAATAGGACATGTAAGCTATAAGCTAGAGCAATACCGTTTACGACCATGCCTCCCCCTCCTACCTACCCCTCAAACACCAACGACCCCCCCATACAAACACACATTTTAAGTTTTAAGTTATAGGAGTTTTTTGCATTTTATTTATTGTGTTTATTATGACTAAATTAGACCATTTTTGGAATACGCATGATTTGAATGGATATGTACACGTTTTCAAAAAATGTTGCAATCCAAAAAAAAAAAACAGAAAAGAAAAAAAACTTTAAAAAATCACTCAAACATTGGGAGAAAGAAACAAAACACATAAATGCAAAAAATGAAAAAAAGCATATATAAATAAAGAATGCAAATCTAACAAAAGAGAAACCATATTTTTAAGAAAAATCTAAACTAACAAAAAGAGAAGATTATTGTACATATTATATATTAAAATATGAGAGTAGTTTAAATATCGATATAAGTTTATATGGCGAACATACAGAAATTTCATTTGGGCGCCAGTTTTATTTATAGCATTACAAAGCTGCGGCTGCGGCAATAATCGATTGCTAGTGTTAATATAACCCAAAAAAATTCAAATAAAACATGTTGGATATATATACAGATATAACATAAACATATATATATAAACATATATTATGGAATATGAACAAAAATTAAATGTGCAAGAAAACGGCCGGCGTTGGCGAATTAGCAAAATGATATATTTACAGTTTATTTCCGATCAATTAGTGTAATAGCAAATAAACCGTACAACAAAACAATTATGTAAATTATGCATACAGTTTAGTAATTTAAATAAGATGAACTTTGTTGGCTGTGAATCTTGGCTAATCGCCACCGCCTCCGCTGCGCTTGCGTCGCTCCTTCTTGTTCATTAGGCGGCCCTTGCGATAGCGCTTTTGTCCGGAATCAGATGGCGCTCCATGCTTTAGCCTCTTGCGCTGATGTTTGGGAACACTTTTGATTGTGTAGTTGCGATCGCGTTTTGCCTTCTTTATGTTGTTCTTGTTATCCATACGCTCCTTCATCTTGAACACTTTGCTCTTTTTCATTTTCTTCAGTGTTTTCGTCTTCATCAGTCTATCCAGATCCTTTTTGCTCTTGATATCCCCATCAAAGACTTGCGACTTGTTTGCCTTCGACTTCGCTGCTGCACTCTCATCATCAGCTGTGTTCATTTTGCGCTTGCGTTTCGCATTCACATCGAAATCCATGCCCGGTATGCGATTGGTTTGCTTCTCGTCGTCTTCCTCGCTCTCCTCTTCTGCGACTTCTTCATCGCTTTCTTCGGCCACATTGGCGCCGAGCATATTCCGTTGTGCAGCCAAGTCATTGGTTGTCAGTTCGATGATCTTGACTTGAACTTCATCATCTTCATATGCCTTTTGTTGTAATCCACCTTCTACCGCCTTATCTTCGTCGGTTAATTCGCGCAGAGGTTCAAACGATTTCTTCATGTGCTTGAAACCATCTTTCACTTCCTGCCGAATGCGGATTCGTTCTTCTTTAAGATTGCGAGCCAAATCGACTTTGGCTCGTGTGCGGCGCTCATTTTTTCGCTTTCGAAATCCAGTCAAAAACTCTCTGTGGAAGTGCGTACATATATTGAAGCTGTGTTAACATTTGTTTCTGTTTTAGTTTACTCACTTGCGCTTTTGGGGATCGAACACTACCTCCACCTTCGTCTTTTTGCGTGCCATTTTAATTAATAACTTGTCAAAAACCTCGTTGTTTACGTTTCAGCACGCCACATGTTGGTAAGCAAACGCAATTTTAGGCTCCTGTTAACGAAATGCTAACGCAGCGAGAGTCTGTTATGGTGCTGCACATGTTTACGCAATACTGCATTTGGGAATTTTAAAGTTTTAAACGTTACTTTTTTTTTTTTATTTATTGTCTATTTAGAAGACGAACAAGCTCGTTCGTTTTCAATTGATTTTTTTTATTGCAATTTAATTGGATAAATTTACGGTAATTTCTTTATAATTCGACTTTTTCAAGTCGCATTTCGTATATATATCACATGCTTATATATGTATTATCTTTTACAATTTGGATTATGTTATAACAATAAGTTTCTTCTAAAGAAGCGTTATCATTACACAATAATCTTTGGGTCTAAATCTATGGATACACATGTTATTCGTGAAGCTTCAACTAGACTCTAAATGTTTAACGATATATAGATTGTTGCCATATGTATGGGTTTTTTTTTAAACTGATATATACTATATATGTGTATGTATATTGTTCAATAACCAATCAATAAATTCCTTGCGTTGCATAATTTTTAAATTTTAATTACTCTTCGTCGCTGTCCAACATAAATAATTTTTTACGACGAAACGATGATGTATCCAATACTTTGGGTACGGAAAAATTTTCCGTCGAGAACGTGGCATCCAATGCCCGGAAAGAACTGCAAATTAGAAAACTATTAGAACAAATATAGTCTTGAATGGTTAACTGCAGCTAGTAATTGCCTTCTTTGTCGTGGCGTCGAGTTTACCAAATTCTTTCGTCCACAGGGTGTTGGGATGCACTGCTGCGACAGATCCAAGGTATCCATCGCCGATAAAAAATCGGAGACGTAACAATCGCGATTTCCAATGGGCGTTGACCCAGCCAATTGGAATTCCACACGCGGTATGCCAGCAACGCTTGCGGATGGCGATGATGGCGCTCCATTGGCAGCACCGTTGTACCCTGTCGACTTTGAAGCCGTCAAGGGTTTATATAAATGCAAGATCTCCAATATGTAGAAGAGGCAACGGTACGCTGCTGTTCTTAGATTGCACATTTTTGTCCAAGCAGCGCGGCGCGAACGACGAAAGCATTTCGACTAGAAAAGCATTAAACCATGAATAATTATTTTGTACGAAAAAAGAAGCAGAAGAATCCTTGATGGCATGCAGCAGAATGGGTATATATTTCTATATCTGGGGCAAGGATCATAGCCCAGATATATAAGTACCTCCAACTTATTCCACCCACGAGATAACTTACCAGCAGCTTTAATAATATCATGGATTTATCTGCCTTTTGCATTCTCGTGAGCACGGGATGTGCTAGTAGCTGCTCTGCTGTGGGACGTTGTCGCGGGTCTGGTGTCATCATACACTTGATGACCTTTTGTAGTTCCAAAGAAATTGCTGCGAGTAAACATATATTTAGTGTCCAACATGTCTACAAATTGATTAATTATTAATCTTGCTCACTGTTTATAAACTCTTCGGGCAGCTTGCCTTGGCGCAGCTCATGCCAGAGCGGACCATTCGATGGCAAGTCCATATAGCAGGCTAGCTCAAGCATGGCGATGCCCAGACTGAAGATATCGGCGGCCTTGGAGAACTGTCCCTGGAGTATTTCGGGTGCCATGTAACGCGAGTCGCCTTCAGTGGCATGATGATTGTTCGCCTTGTCCACATCGATGACCAGCCCAAAGTCCGCCAGCTTGCACGTGTCGTCGTCATCGATGAGCACATTGTCTAACTTAATGTCCAAATGTATGAGATTGCGATCGTGTAGGGATTTTAAGCCGCGCAGCAAATCTAGCAATATGTGCCAGATGCGCTCCTCGGGAATGTGTCGGCAACGGTACAAATACTGCTCAAGGCTTTCGCGGCACAGTTCCATTTGCATATACAGACGATCATACTGCTCCCAGGCGCGTATGAAACGTATACAATTCTCATGGCCGGAGAACTCTTCGTATCGACGCACCTCCTCCAATCTCTCTGACCGATACTGCTCGCCGCGAAACAATTGCTTGGAGATTTTCACCGCATACAGCTGGCTGTCGGATCGATCTCGCACTTGGAACACTTCACCAAATGAACCCTCACCCAATTTGGCTAAACGCTCGAAAGACTGCTCAAAATGGCTCTCATTGCAGGAAATTGACATGGTAGAGTCACCGGCGTTTAAAGACACTGGCAATATGCCGGCATCTGGACACTCGGCACCACTGCGAAAGGAAATCGCGTGCGCTATTTGGGAGCTGTTCACACTGCATGATGCCGGCGAGCGGCTGCGATTAGGAATGAATTTAGGCGGTCGAAATCGGTTGCTGTCCAAATACCCATTGAACTGTGGGACAATAAAAGAGTTTGTTGTTTAATATTGGTTGTTGTTTTAGAAAAAGTGATATGGGCGTTCGTGAATTGTGGTAGCGCTGTTATGCTGTTTACATACCTGTTTGTGCCGATGCTTATCATCGTTCATTTCTGGCAGCGGTAACTGTTGTTTGGCCATGTTGTTTTTAATTTTATTTAAATGTTACTCTTACAATATATTGTTGAGTTATTCGAGAACTGACATTGTGAACAGGTTCGTTTGCATGGAGAACGTAAGTTCAGATCATATGTCAAAATATTTGATTTATGAATAAATGCTCTTAATAACACTAATAAGCCATGCCGTTAATTTTATATATTTTAATAGATATATTCAGGCACAGATCTGGTGAATGCCCGTAAAATTATAATTATTACAATTGGATGTTCTGTACAGCGTTGCCACATAATCAGTACTGTTATCTATAGTGGAGGTGGGTCGATACGCCCAAACCGAATTCCGTATTATTATCGTTTTCTTTAGACCATAAAAACAACGCATAGTTATAGTCTTTAAAATAAATGCAGTAAGATGCTTGGCAGAAGCATTGATAGGTAAATATTCGCGACCAATTCAAACAGGTAAAAAGAGCAAAGATCGCTTCAAAGCAGTAATCGCATTCGCAGCTAAGTTATGCAATTTTAGATGCGTTTTCGCTCTGTGTGTAGGTATCTACTTGTGTTGCATACAAATGTATGCAATTTTCTGCGTGCGAGTGTGACCGCATGCAATTAAAACAAGAAATACCAATTGTACACAAACGAGAGTTAAAGAATTTAAAAATGCGAATATTATTGGTTTATATGTCAGCATTGAAATCTAACCGGCTTTTAAATAAATTAATTGACTCAATAAACTTAATTTACAGTTTAGAAAGGCAACCAACATTTCGTCTCATACATGAAGTCTATGACAGTTCAAATGCCCACGAACGCTTCCAAGCGTATTTGGACAGAGCGCTCGATGCCAATGTAGACTATATAGTTATTGAGCCCCCGCGTTTGGGCGAAGAAACAGGTAAGTCAGCTATTCTCTTAAGATATTGTGTTAACATATATTTGCTTCTAGAATCCTGGATATGGGTGGGTAATCGTCTCCACCAATCGGCTGTGGCCACTGGCGTTGTGTCGATTATCTCTAGTTTGATCTGGTATGACCGTCCAGTAATTGCTGCTCCTGCCTGCGCAATGTCACTATTTTGCACGGGCTTGTACACAGTAGCATGGAGCTATGATCCTTGTGTCCATTATCAGGTATACCAAATTGTTAGAAACTTTTATAGGGATCAAATAATTTATATTTGATATTGCAGGTGGAGGAGAACACGGAGGAGGTAATGAACAAGCTGTCGCTAAGAGATGTAGCATCGCCTGTGGTTTTGGGCTTTTCGCCAAATACTCAAGCCAAATATTGGCATCGCGGCATCACATTTCTATCGGCAGCTTTGTGTGCCTGGCAGATCTGGCGATCGTATAAGTAGACGACGATGCCACAGTCAACAGTAATATGGCGAGTTATCTTCAACTTGACTCATGGGTTTGGTATATAAGTTTAGTTAAACGCCATTGCGTGTGCATTTCTTTTAGAACTTCGATGATTTTTGTCGTTTTTTCTTAGTTAAATTTTTAAAGTGGTTCCAAAAGTCCAAATTGTCGTATGAGTGTTCCTGTAGTTATTGGATTTTTCATGAAGCTATTATAAGTCGCGCTTGCATTACTTTGAACGACAACAATATTATGTTTTAGTATTTAATGCAGACAGATGTTTTAAGTTAAACGTGTTTTTTTTTGTCAACATTCAAAAGAAAACACTTTAAATAATTAAGTAAAATTACTTGTGTGTAGTAGTGATTGTTATTAGCATAGAAATTAAAAGCAGTGCAAGAAAGTTAATCAATTAAAAATTACGACAGTTTTTTTTTGTCCATACAAATTCATATCTGTTCCACTGTTGCTCATTGTTGTCATTGTCATCCACAAACATACACAAATAGCGTGTGCAATATGTATATATACAAATCAGAACAGCTGTAATGATACGTCATGCGGAATGTTTCGGACAGTCTCTGTGAGAGCCTCAGTCGTCTTTTTGAATTCAATGAGCTTTGTGCAATACAAATAGCTTATGCGCTTGAGTCGGTCGTGATTCAGTGATAAGCTGCTAATATTGAGGCTACTCCGGTTGGTGTTGCTGTACCTGCAGTTGAATATAATTGTCGAGTTTTGGACGATGGGTATGTGTTATGGTCAATTGTTCGAACTCCAGCTGCTGAAGATGAAGATGTAAAGTTTTCAAATTGCGCAGCTAGATGTGACAACTTGGTGCCTGCCTCGATTGAACTGAGCTTATCGCTTTGAGTGATTTTTTTTATCATAAGCAGCTCAAATACATTAAATGTGTTATTTGCTTAATATTTTGCCAACAATAGCGACGCGAGTGACGCCTGAAGGGGACCTCGTAGCATCCCCATCCTCATATGCTAGTCAGAACGGCACTGTGATTTCTATGGAGCCCAACGAACGCACTTCACTGCTGGAGACGGAAACAGTTCAGCCAGCATCTTCACCAGCAATCTACACAAAAGAATGCCTTAATTGGCGCATCATTGGCCTGCTCTTGATGTTTATCGCTGCATTGGTGTTGTCCACATATTTACTTTGGAAACAAAGTAAGTAATGAAACTGACAGAAACACAGAGAGAAAAAAAGACCCGCAGAATACTTACATACATTAACGACTGATTATTATAATGTGTATGTTAATTAAGTCAATATGTTGTATTTGTCTTTGTCATAAGTCATAGAACTAAAGCATATTATGGTGCGCTACGAATATATTTTAAATACATTTTTTATAATAAATTTTAACAACAGTTTGTGTATTTTACAAACTTTTTTCATTACTAGCTTAAAACAGAATCAATTTAAGATGTGCCTAATAAAACATTACATAACTTGCTGCTTTCTAATTTATTTTGATTTCATTGATTTTGTTATTTACTTGAAGCATACGAAATGTTGGATAATAATTACAAGCTGAACCTTATGCGGCATGATATATGGAGTAGGGCACAATTAGCTGATCAGGCACTTTTGGAGGCGGAGAAAGTTGTTAATGTTTTCATAACACACACAGCCGGCGAGGAGTGCAACGAGAATTGTGTGGATCTGCTCCACAAAATGCAGGTGAGTCACGGTGCTGAGTCACGTCGGGATATGCACAAATGTTTATGCAACTCTTAATTAACAGCGAAAATATTTGTCGGAGCTACCATTTAATTTTTTGATGGCTGGCGATTGTGAGACGTATGAGGCGCGCGGCTGGCAGTATGCGAGTACCTATGGAACAGAACAGCTGCCCCAAGCCAGTTCTTTGGTACTCGCCTTTGTGGGTGACTTCAGCCTGCGGATACCCAGCACATGTCAACTGCAGTTGGCAAGAGCAATACTTTGGGAGTCTCAGAGGCGACTGAAATTACAGCCTAACTACCAACTCTATGTGGTGCGTAATGTGAGTCGTAGTGCAGCCGATGCGGAAGCACTGCATCGACATCTTCAGAGTTGGCCACTCTATGCTGGCCAGCACAATGTGATGTGAAGGTTAAAGAGAAACAGATACGAGTCCAAATAGTTCCACTCGATTATTTTTGTTGTTTTTATTACGCCACATAAAAAAATAGTTTACAAAAGAAGCGCAGGATTATTAAAGCAGGGTGCCACCAGAAAAGCGAAGCGAAGTGCCCTGCTCCCAGTCCAGCCAGACAGCCGAGCAGATGAGACAAGGCCAAAGCGTAGCGCTGCATGTGTGCCATTTAACAGTTAAGGATAATGCCTACTATATTTTAACTTATTATCTATCTATCAGCCTGATAGCTACGTATCAGACGCCTGCCTGCCCGCATCCTAATCGAATTCCAGTTTCCGAAAACTGCCTTCAATGGACTCGATCTGTGAGACGAAATTTGTGCCCTGGCTGGTTTTCTCCGAATTGTAGCTACTGCGTCGCTGTATGCCACGATCTGTGAGAAGCGTACTCGAATCCAGCGCCAGCACCAGTTCCCTTTTGGCAGCCAGTTCCTGTTTCCACAGCTCAATCATATCGCGCATGGGCATGGAGCCGCCCATCTCAAGGGGCAGGCAGTCAGCATCGATGCCCTTCATCATCTCCTTCTCGCTGCCGTAGATAATTAAACGATTTTTCATCTTGGAACTAACGCGATTCTTGACAAAGTCAATCAGCCATTTCAGCGTGGAGGGCACATTGATCAGATGGATTTCCTTGTGGCGCATAGGCAACGATTGTTCGCCCCATTTGAAGATGCGTGCGAATTCGGTGGGATTCCAGTTGGTCACATGCGATGTGGTCACTCCAGCAAAATCACCCACGTGACTTAGACCGGTTATCTGCGTCTCCTGGTCCTCCATCAGGCACTCGTATGTGAGAAAATGGGCCTTCGCCTGGTCGGAACTGGTGTGATACTTCGGATTCAATCCTTTGGCATTAATAATCACCACACGCCTGCCATTCTTGTCCCGCTTTGGCGCCGCGAATATGTAGCCCTGTTCAATGACATCTCCAAGTCGTGGTTCCAGAAAGTCCAGCTTGGTGGCCATGTGCGGGAAGGTGCGACGAATGTTAAGATACTTGAGCAGCGTCTGCTCCGCCATTGGTACACTGAACTTTTTGGCGCGCAGAAAGCGCAACAGGAATGTGTCATCGCAGCGCACATTCAGCAGATCCTCGTTCTTCAGCACCCAATTCCGCAGCTGTTCAAGGCTCTGCTCCCGCGTGCATTTGTCCTCCCTCAGCTCACGTTTGGCAATCTTTAGCAGTGATTCGGATAGCGCTGAGACTTCGCCATCGTCTAATACCTTTGTTTCCTTCATGGTTATTACTCTATTTAACTTTGTATATGTATTTGACTTTTAATGGTTTACGGATGCTGCGAAGAGAAAGATAAAAGAGTTCAAGATTAGTCATTGTTGACATTTTTTTTTATATAGATTACATTTAATTCTTAAACAAACATAATTTTCTATAAATACATTATAAATTTCTATAAATTGGTTTCAATTAAATTGTATATTGACACTATATAATTGATTCAACACGCGATCCTTTTAATTTGTGCGGCTTTCAGATAAATCAGCTAATTAGTTCGAAACAGTGTTTTTTTTGTCTATCGAATGTGAGACTATCCAACAACAAACAACAAACAATTGGTTCACGGTCTTCTCAGCTCAAGGTAAAAATCAGCGACGCGCTTTAAATTCCAAATATTTGCTAATTATAACGCATTTAGATAGAAACAATCGCATCTTACTTAACTGCAAAAGACCAACCAAATCTGCATGTGATTCAGCGAAATCACAAAAGTATCTTTACAAATGTAAATTAATTTCTTGCCACCTTTTTTTCAGCTGCTACTGCCGGACAATAAATCCAAATGATGTTATTGCGGGCACATAAACAGATGCGCAAAATAAACAGATTCATAAACAAAAACGGCGAATTGGTTCAAGTTCAAAAACTGTTGACTGAAAGCGGGTCAAGCCACAAATATATATATATATATATATATATATATATATATATATATATTCAGGTAGATGTCAAAAGTAGTTGATGTATTTGTCCATAAGAAAGAGTTCAACTGTTTTACTCAGCTTCCAGTCTCTCTTCAACTCAAACTGCTTCTTTTTTTTTATTTATTGCATAAGCGTTTTCCGGCATATATCGAAAGAAAGAAATATCCGAAATATTTGCCTGTCTTCAACTCAACTGGTTGTATGCTTAAATTTACTTGGCGTAAAAGACAACAATAAAAACATGAATCAATTGATTTATATTGTTTTAGTGGTAGTTATTTGGTTTTAAATTTGAATATTTGTTTTCTTGTCATGCTATATATGCAAATTAGATCGGGTTAAAATGCAAACGCTGTGCCATTTTATTGATTTGCGATTCCTTGCTTTTGGTTTTATGTGTAAATGTATTTATTTTTGTCGTTTGTGTTTTTACAAGTCAAATGCATATCCAAAATTTACACAAATTTCCATTCTCTCTCCCAAACAGTAAATGCAGTTTCGAAAATGCCATTAAGCAATTGGAGCCCACTGCAAAAATTTCATCGACTGCTTCAAGCTGGAGTCTACAGTGCCAGCCAGGTGTATGTGTATGCCTGGAGTCTCAGCAGTTTCAACATATTTATTAGACTTGGCTTGGGGCTTGTCAAGTGGTTGTTGCCACTGCTGGTTGCGTGGCTCAACTAGCCAGACGAAGAGTAATGCAATAGAGTCTTCGACTGAAATGCCTGTTGTTGCAGTTTGGTAACTTCTTAGATATTAGTTTTCAATTTTTTTCGATTTACAAATCGCATAAATATTGTATGTGTTTTGTGTGCCTTAAAGATTTCCACAGTTAGGTGATTTGGCTACATAACACTAAAAACTATTGGAAAGCGTTACATAAAAATATTGGCATATGTTTTATTTTGAATAAAGAGCCGTTAAATGTTACAAATATTGAAACTTATAAAAATCAAATTAATATTTTTAATTTCAATATTCATTTCTCACAATCACAGGCACTTACACGATGGGTTTGCACGATAACTTAAAATTTTTAGTTTTGGTATAGCTAATATATATATATATATATAGTAAAATATCCAGGCGATATATTAAGGCGCGACGCGTTGCTGGAAGACTGACCAGCGCGAGCTCTGAACAACGAATGATGCAAAGCCCAGCACAAAAAGTGGCTTGAAAAAAATGTTAAAGAAATTAACTGGATTATATAATAGCCACATACACACACACATACATATTGGTAGACATACAACTAAGAGCAGCAGCAGAGGCAGCAGCAGAGGCAGAGACAGCTCAAAACCGAATCCGAATGCAATCTGATCGGTTTCGGGGGCTGCTGCATGGAAGCGAACAAGTTTTATTGTTGTTGTTGTTTATGTTTGTAAATTGAAAGTGCTCAGAGTGGGACAGGCGAACCTTTTGGCCAGGCCAACAGCCTGCCACCAAGTCCAAGCGGACAGCCATCAAAGGTAGCGACTTAAAACTGCTGCTGTCGCTGCTGCTGCCGCTGTTATTGAGTAATCCCAGTTAGTCAGACAGAGTTGGTCAGTTGAGGCTGGTGAGACACTTGTGTCAGTAAGGTTGTCTAGTGGGATAGTTTAGCAGTTGGTTAATTTTGTTTTTTATTTTTTGCTTTTACACATTGTTTGTTTCACTGATTTGTTGAGAGCAGTAAACATTAATGATTAGACTTATTGAGCGACAAAAAGCTGTCGGAACTTTGTACTCATGGCAGAAATTTGCATTTTCATGGCGCACATTGAACAACCAACTATCAACTACCAACAACAACAACAAACACCTTGCAGTCCAGTTTAAACCTTGAAAATGCAATACCCCCTGCTCTTTGCTGATAGATCTTACACCTAATGATCGTGTTGATGCATAGAGCTGGAATTTCAGTTATTGAGTTCGAGGCGTCATCCGATTGGAAACATGTTTGTTGATTTTTTGATTTGATTTTTTCTTTCTTCTTCGCCTATTTGTTCGGATGTTTAATAATTGTGGTAACTGGGCGTTGTGGTCGTCATAGTTTAAGTCTTTTGATTGTGTATTTTGAAAGAAGGAAAAGCGTTAGTTATCTTATTTTGTGCCATGAGAGATTTTGCTTCGGGGCCGCTAGATGAGAAATATTTCTCAATACATTTGTTTGTTTAGCATATGGCGCAGGTCCAACTAATCGGCATTTCAAGAGCCCTTCATAGCTTATATGCATAGTCAAATAAAATTAATATTAATGAAAAAGAGACACGTTTTCCATACAACATTGATCAGAAGCGCCACTTCAGAGAGAAACAATGTTTTAATCAGCATATATCCAGCCTAGTTTCAATAGAAAGAAATAGAGAGAAAGATAGATAAGAAAAGAGAGAGAGAGAGGCACAGGTAGAGACAAAGAGAGAGCTTAGTTTAGAAATAGAAGCTGAGCAGTCTTCTTATCAGCTCGGTTACAATGTGCATCAGGCTGATAGAGTTGCTTTATACTGTGCATCAAGTTATAAATACAATCGCTATACATATTCCTATATATATATATATAGTCTACACATATGTATATATAATACACTCAACTCTTCCTAAGTTGCCATGACTAATTAAGCAAGCAAAACTCAATTTAAATATATAAAATTTGTTGCGCATCTTTTGGATATTTGTTAGGGAATTAAAGGAGTCGCTTTAAAATTTTAGTTTAAGTGGATCCACTGCATATTTTAATAGAATATTAAAATATAATTTCTATTTCATATATATATTTCTTAATTTTTAATACGAGCAAATTAAGGGCAAAACCTACAAAATTAGCTAAGCAAGTTTGTTGCAGTGTATAATCTGTGTTTATTTATGTGTTAATTACATAGGATTTATGGTGCCAGCTTTCAATGTCAATTTCAATTGATGAACACTGACAATTATGACTATATTAAAAAATCGTGCGCTAAAACTAGATTTTGTAGACTTACAAGCTTTACCTTCACATGGCTTTCAGCACTACTACTATTTTGGCATCTTGCTTAGTTTAGTTGTTTCCCCATTTCTTTTATCTGTTTCTTTTATGTTTTTTTTTTTTTTTTAGTTTGCGTTACAGGCTTTGACCTTCAAGGCATGTTTTGGGCCACAGCTGATCGACCCACTCAACGACTTATAAACATTTTTAAAACACACTTGAGAGCCTTGTGTAATGTGCGCACTCATCGCTGGCACGTTGTTAATAAGTATATCTCTCACTCTTTATATACATATATACATAAACATATATACATATTTATATATTTTATTCATATTTTTACATTTCGCGCGCATAACTAGTTTACAACAGTAAGAGACGGATATATATATATATATATAGGGAGAGATAACTTTAGTGAGGGAGAGACTCTGTCAAATTGCTCCACATGCTCATAAAGATGCCGTCGTCCGAAAATGTGAACAATAATAATTTATAATAAACACATTACATAGTGCACTAAGGTAACTGAAAGAGGGCCAACTGCTCAAAAGATATACAATAACGATTCGCAACGACTTCAATAAGACGTAAATTTCGTTTTGGCTTTGTGTTTTTGTTTTTTTAAGGGGAAACCTTTTCGAAACATGGCTCAAAGCAATAGTTTTTGTGGCTATCGTGATGATGGCTTTAATAATAATTAACGGCATAAAAATTCAGCTGCGTGTTACTTAATTAACCCTTCCAAAAATGAATTTTTCATGCATTCCTCTTTTTCCATATGTGTTTTGTTTTCTAGCTATATGTAAAAAGTTAATGACTTCTGTGGCTAAGAAATCAACAGCTTAATAATTAATAATATCGTCATACAACTAAGTTTAGTAGTAATGTGTTTCTGTAGTACACATTTTTGGTTGTTCACTTGTTGACATTAGCACTTGCCACTGCACTGTTTAAGTGCTATTGTTGAGTTTCAACAACAGTGGTTATAATTGCTCAAGATAATACACACAACTCCTTAGCCGTAATTATTTCGTTGTTTTTTTTTTTGCTTTGTAAACCTGCAGACAGTAATTATCTTTTTGCAAGTTGAAACTTACCTAATTGTATTTGATTTTGGTTGCCACAATGCCTCGATACCCGTTAATTCACGCGACTTTAGGTTGGCAAAAAAAAGCAAAAGACAAGAAACAAAAAGAAACACACGAAAACCACTTTAAAATAACGTCTGCAGCTCTCAAAGGTTCGGCGCAGAATCAAACAAAATCGAACAAATCGCTTACTTAAAGTACAACCAACCCGGTTTGAAAACGATCTTGTGGTGAGTAAATTTGAGTCTAAATTTGAGTTTATGACTGCAATTAATGCATAGCTGCCAGCCAAAAAAAAAAAATAAATAAAACGAATAAGTCAAAGTCTTGGAATTCCTAACTAACAAAGACAATTAACGACTTACGTTTCCTCAAAAAGCTAGCAATAATTCAAATTGGCGCGTAACTGAGATCAATTCAGCGATAATTATCGAATCGATAAATGAGGGTATGATACTCGAAATCATGTTTGGTTGTTCAGCAAAACTTTGCCGCTTATATTTAAACTGCCTGCAATAATAAAGTCAAGTTTATGTTGTCTGAGTAGGTTTTGTTTTGTTTTAATATTTTTCTAAGCATAAGTTATTATAAAATAATTATATTAAAGCTGCTTTGTATGGATTAATGGATAAACCACGGTTTTACAATTAATTTCGCTTATAGACTAAATTGTAGCATACAAAATCACAGTTGGTAAAGAAAACTCTTTTCGAAGCGCAATTACTTCTCTAGAAGAGACTTGAGCCTGCCATATTCTCTGACAAAATCATTTGCTGAACGTCGCTGAAAACATCGCGAATGCATCGCGTGTCGGTGGCCACAGTAAAGTGATAATAGCACTCCCTTTCCGAGTAGCTAAAATCAGACTGATTGCGGGAATTCCGTTTGAACTGCTCCTGAGTGATATCCACCATCTTCTGCTTGATAAACATCTTGGTCCAGTCGCACTCATCGAAGCAGCTCTGTTGCTGCTGAGACCGTTTGCTAAACTCCTCGAATTCCGGAAAATAGTCAACGATATGCTTGCCGGCGCGTATTTTGCGCTCCATAATATCGAACTTGTTGAGGAATACTATGAGGCCGGCTGAGGCAAGGAAACGATTCTGCCAGACAGCGCGGAATAGATTAAGCGCCTCCTGCAGTCGATTCTGGTTGGGATCCTCGCGCAGATTCTGATCGAATTCGCTGCATGAAATGAGAAACAGCACCGCCTGAATGCCCTCAAAGACTTGAATCCACTTATTCCGTTCATCACGCTGGCCGCCAACATCGTACATGCGGAACTCCTGTTCGCCACCACCCAGACTTTTGGGTATGGGTACGCGAAAGGTGATTTTCGTGATGCCAGTCGTCACCTTTCGACTGTGCAGAATATCCTCCGTACTCGGTATATAGGCGCCTTCACATATTCTCGCAAAATTATCGAGAAAACTAATGAAACGAAAAAATGAAATTGTTGGTCTAAAGTTCAATTCGAAGATTAGTTCAAATGGGACTTACTATTTGGCGCTGTCTAGCAGCGGGAATTCATTTGAGCGATCGTAGCAGGCACGTATGCCAACATCGTTCCATAGTGTCATTACATGGTCACAGTACTCCTGGAAATAATGTAAATATTAATAATATTAATAATAAATTACAATTGATTAGATTCTATTATGCTGCGATCATTACTCATGTGAAATCGGAATACAAAATCTAGAAATTCCCTAGCTAATTTACTGGCCAGTTCTTATCTAATCGCACAAAGACCCGGCCAGTGACTATATAGACATAATGATCCCCACCGGCTGCCCAAGATTCAGCATTTATTACGTATGAGTAACTCCCTGTCGATCGGGGATCGTTTAAAGTGTCGCACCTGCATCATCAATTTATTTTCCCCAAGAAGTGTACTTTGTTTTCGGTGTACAAAAAGAAGATAAATATAAAAACACTTGTAGGAAAGTTTTTAGACAAACCATTACCTTAATGGCAGTGCAATCAATCAAATCGCTCACCAAGATAACAAACAATGATCGTTCGGACCTTGCTACTTTCGATTATTGCAAATATATGTATGTATACACATATACCCAGTAGGACTCAAGAAATTTGACTAGTTATCATGTGAATATCTTTTGAAAAACAGAAAATATATTTTTAGACTTTTAAAATTTGAGATTTTAGTTGCTTTGATTAAATTTGACTAGTTATCATGTGAATATCTTTTGAAAAACAGAAAACATATTTTTAGACTTTTATAATTAAAGATTTTAGTTGCTTTGATTAAAAAGTTCCTTTTTGTTTTGCAACTACTTCAGTTAGACATTTTCAGTTTTGGCATTGACAATTCAAGTTCTATTGGGTAACGTCATTTAACATAGAAATATATGTACATATATGTATCTGTATCTGTAGAAGTGTGTTTGTGTTTTGGCTGGCACGTTGTAGTTGTGGCGTTGACGCAAGTTTCGAGTATTGAAAATCATTTTTGTCGATTGTCAGGCTAAACGTTTGAAGTGTGCTGAGGTAGGATAAGATACCGCGACAAAGCCGTATATACTTCATACACTACATGGGTTTACTTGGCAAGAATGTTGTGGCGACACTCACCTCTGAAAAGTACTCGGGAGCCTCGGAGGGTAGGGACAGGATATAGTTGGCGCTGCGTTCACTCGTACAGCTACCAAATTGCAGAGACAATGCATCCATTTGCTGCACCAGCTGAATGATGGAATCATGAATGTTCTGATAGATTTCGGGTATCTTTTCGCGACGCTCACTGAAAACGCAACAAGCAAGCCTTATATAGATGACTGCTAACAAATCCTGAGCTAAGCTTGACTTAC
The DNA here is from genome assembly GCA_035042345.1 of Drosophila fungiperda. Classification (NCBI taxonomy): domain Eukaryota; kingdom Metazoa; phylum Arthropoda; class Insecta; order Diptera; family Drosophilidae; genus Drosophila; species Drosophila fungiperda. The sequence continues at coordinate 2,456,177 of JAWNLM010000278.1, read as the reverse complement.
TCATCGGTAAATCCATTGATATGAAGTATGCGCATCTGTTTGATGATTGTTGTCTTGCCGGATTCGGCGGTGCCCAGCAGAAGGATTTTTACCATTGCATCCTTAAAATTCGATGGCATTGTATCCTTGATCATGTGATGATGCTGTGTTTGCAGCTCTTCCCTCGGATTCTGCTTTGCCGATTGCTTCGGATTGCGCAAACAGCGCAAGAGTCTGCAAATATGCAAACAAAAGAGCAAAAATATTTATTCAAAGTTCGTGTTATGAGTTCTGCGGAAAACCAGACAGAAGCGCTAAAAGCGGCCCGATCTATTGGTCTATTTTTAGAAATGGGACAATGTTTGCTATCTCGATACGCTTTGCTAAATTAAAAGGCACACATTTATTTAACCACGATGTATGTTTAATTAAAGCCACACAGACCCTCTGTCAATAAATACTACAGCAATATGGAATAGATAAAAAAATAATGTCATATAGAAGCTCCAGTCTGGCTGGGCGTCTGCCTGTACACTCACAAAAAAGTGGATATGATATTGTTTCTACTCGTTCATGAGTATAATATTATATAAAGAACGTTTAGATATCGAGTTGTTCCCAAACACTTTTCTACAATAGAAACATACAATTTTTAACAGTGTAGCCTGGAGTTGGCACGAGTTGGCAATTTCCGGACTGTAAACACATAATTAGAAACAACTATTTGCCCTGGTAATTGGCCGATATATAATCGCACGTGTTTGTCTGACGAAAGAACATCTTTTGTAATTGAAACCGATAGAAATCGAAGTTGAAATACCTTTTCTATTTTCTTAATACCTTGATTGCACTTTAGACTTAAAAACAAAGAATTTTATCAGGTTGCAGACATAATGGGTTTATCGTAACGAACATTTGGAAATCATTCATGGATCGTCGGATTTTATGGCCGCAATTTTAATTGGCCGCTGTAGAAAATTCGTGCGACTTGTTGTTTTTCGCAATTTGCCAATTGGCTATATATGCTCCGCCCCAAAAATTCTGGTTATCATCAACGTGGAGCTGGCGCCACAACACTCAATATAGTCCGAAGAACAAAAAATAAAAGAAATGCTTATCAATAGTATTTAATCTTTAATTGAGGGCACTCAGTGTTTGACTTTAACTTGGCTCTAATAAATTTATATCGTATTAATGATGATGATGCATGAAAGACAGTTTGTCAATTCTAGTTTTATTGTATTTAGCTTGAACCATAACCTATCCCAGAGTGATTCAATGGAAATTTCGATTATTACATTTCGGCTATCTATATATTTGACTCACGTCTGAAATTAAATATCTTTTGTTCGATACTTTTTATTTCTGCGTGTCCGCTATCTTTATAGTCTGTAATTTGCCATTTGATTTTAATGGGTCTTATTAACGGTCATATGCCTCGGAATTTATGGCCTTATTTACAAAATACCAATTCAATACTGTCCATTGAACTACATTTGGGTTCTGTTTCTGGTTGTTCGGAACCTAGCAACCGTTTTTGTTATTATTACAGCCAAGTGCCAATTATCTTGAATTATTGCTGTCTCAGACTATGGCTTACAAGGTTTTGTCTAATCGAACAACTGTAATACTACACAGCTAATTCAACTACTCTGCACCGGTTGCGATAATGAGGTAATCGTTATACAGGTGGTTTCATCAAATATGTAAGAAACTAATTAAGATATGAACTATATACATATATATTAGCTGATTAATAATTTGGCTTATCATGCTGATTAATTTGAAGCACATAAATATATCTTTCAATGAAATTTTATCAATCTAACTCTAAAATAATCATTATCACAAAAATCAGGCTAAAAAATCTTACCGTAGTTTCATATTTATTATTGTTGTCTCAATGTTGAAAGCTTTAATTATTCACTTGTTAAATTTGTTGGTAATAATTATTTTGTTATTGCAGTTGTTCTTGTTGTTTTCTTCACAATTCACTTGGCTTTTGAATACTTTGAATTCCTTAGCTTGTTTACAGTTTACAGTTTATGTTGGCCTTTGTTTTGATAGCACTCGACAGATACTCTTCAAATAAATGGTTGCCAGTATGCACTTTTATTTATTTCCACTTGTAATCCCTTTGGTGGAGTTCCGAACGACACATCTAACGTTCTTTTTCAGTATCAGAGTACTGAAACGCCCACAAGCGAGACATTTTCTTAAATACCCCAATCGGGGCTCCGAGCCATATACGATTGCTATCCCGACCAAAAACCAACGACCAACGACTAACGGCACTCGCCATGCAGCTGTAATCTTGGCAGCGAGAATCGTTTGGTAATTGCTTGTACGGGTGTACGAAGTAAGAATTTGTACAACACAATAACAGCGATAAGATAGCCAGGCCAATACACACGCATATTGGTCATAATCAGGGAGGGTGGGTGGTCGGTCGGTCTGAGAGGCTTTATTGATAGACTGGCCAAAAGAGAGGCAGAGCGGAAGAGAAAGAGAGAAAATCACAAGATTTTACCTACACTTAAAAAATCAAGTTGTTGGACTTTTGTTTTATAAATGCAGTAGATTTTATAAATTAAAAAAAACGGAAAAAGATTATTAAATTGTTAAATATTTAATTTTTATGTTACTGTTGCCAAGCTAATAATCGTGTTTTATAAAAAATATAATTAATGCACGTTCTCAAGTGCATTTCCTAATGGTGTACGGAACAAGGAAACTCAGGCTAAGCGACTGTCCTCGACTCAATTCCGCAAGTTGGTAGCCACGATAGTCTCGAGTGACTGGCTCTTACTTTTGGAGGAGCACCGGCAACGTGGGGCAGGCTCAACCACTCATTCACACATTGGCAGGCCACTTGCCAGTGGAATTCTACCCATAGTAAATCATGTATTGCTATGTAGATGCACTCGATGAGAGATTACGAGTCCATCGCAGAAACGAGGATCAACGATGCACGGAACATTCTGTCGGCTGATAGATCGGCACACCCAGTGTTTGCAATCACACAATTATTGTGATTATGGGCTTGTAACTAGCTCGGCAAAGTGGGTAAACAAACAAATAGGAAACAAACAACAAGTGACAGAACCTAAACACTTCAAACTACATGTAATTAAAATACTTGCCCCTAAAGTGGTCTTGCTAACTAGCACATGCAAATGATATCATCACACGATGTGTTGCCATATAACTTGGCTAACTTAGTCTGTCAGGTGCAAAAAAAAAACTGATGGCTTACGATCATTACTTATTGCTGGCTTATCTTAACGTAACCAACTCCCAAGTGATTCAAGAGATTTGGTTCACGGGCGTTCACCACACTCGATGAATGTCAATGTTAAAACACAATCTGTGTAATTCCACGCAATGTCATTCAAAAGATCGCAATTATTCGATCTTAGACAACGCAGAAATCAATGAACTCACCGTTAAGTGGGTGGTTCAGTAAGATTTCGCTGTGGGGAATGAATGGATGTCAAGGGCGCAAGGTCTTCACCACTTCAGTTACCTAGTGAAGGCTCAACGTGATTGGGTTTTGGGGTTGGACGCCATAGAGTAATTGCTGTTTATATTGATTTATTTTTTTATTCATTGTGTATGCTTTCTGGCTACATCTGTGAACGGGCTGGGCAAATTAAATCACATTATTATCTATTTGCTCAAAATTTTCCTTAAGATCGTAAAACGTTTGTTTGTCATGGAATACGGTTTGCATTATCGGAGTCAATGTATGCCTTCTGCTCAGCCTATCGTTTAACTTTTCGAAGTTCTACAAATTTCACAATAATTCTAATTATTTAAAAACAAGACTTGGAAACGAAGTGATTCTATACTCTTGGTATGACAACTATTTGTATGTAGTTTAAATTCTTGATAAACACAAATCCGTAAAAACAAAACGCCATTGATTTCCACGTATCAGTCAAGTTATTTGTCTGTTCCATTTGACAATTGGTTTGCAAGATACGTTCGAGAATTCGCAATTCTTTAGAATCTCTGGGGAAAAAGAAAAGCCATTCTCGCAAAAGAAATTTATCGCTCATAAAAATCCAATTCGAGTCGTTCAAATAAATGAGTTCTGGTGTGCCAGAGATTTGGATTTTGGACGGTGCAGTGCAGAGGCGGTAAAACCATGGCGCTACTCGTTAATCTCTTTGATAATGCTTCTCTGTGCAAACCTCTTCAAAAGTCATTTAGTTAACAAACAAAAAACACATTTAATCAGTAAATACTGTTTAGCAGCGAACTCAAAAACGGTGATAGATATTTTAATAAAAGCCTGCTGCATAAGTCGCATTTCGCAAATTGAAATTAATTGTTCTCCTGATTATATAGAATCTTCAATTTGTTACCAAAGAAATGTTCTAAAGATTCTCGAAATTATTATTTTTTAATTTGCTAGAAATTGTTCATGTCAATCAATATCCAGAAAACAAGCGAAACATCGAGAAAACTTTGGGCTTTAAACCGATAACCTTGATATATACCATTAGACGACTAATTAAGATTGTATGTCTGGGAAATAACACTGAATTCAGACTAATTTCATTTGTGGTAAGACAAGCCCTTCTGTACATGTATATATATATATATGTATCTAGAACAGTCAATGAAATGGAATCCGTAGATTGCGCCAGTCTCTGAATTGGTTTATGGCTGAAGAAACGTGATTTGAGCGATCCATAATTTGTGACAGCTGCCCAAAAAATAAACTAACTGTTCTGTTTGGTGTTTTGACATATCAGCCTGCACTTGCATGTTAAAGTTAGATAAAGCTACTTCACCTACCCATCCCGCTCTCCCTCTCCCTCTATCTCTCTCTATCTGCTGCCTTTACTTGCTCTGTACTGTTTTGTCTAATTCGACAAACTAGGCAAAAAACACTGATAACCGCAAACAACAATTGCGAACTTCTCTGCTTGGAGTGGGGTAAGTTGGAATTTTTGCATTGTTGACAAGCATTTGATTAAAAGGACCCAAAGCACGTATGTGCTTCATGTGATGATGATGATTTATGGATGGGCAATTTCCAAATTGATATATAATAAAAATCAATGAAAATGAAATAACTATGCTAAAAAAAACCAACGATTCTGCGCAGTTGAGAATAGTTAGCCGATAATCGTCAAATAGGTGTACTTATAGTATATATTAAGAGCTATAGACGGATTTGATAAGTCTAACGCATAATTGTCAAAGATAACAATCTAAGTTCCATAACTAAATCCTATAAGCTCGCACAAATAATAAAGCAAATTGGTAGCTGCCTATAGAAGCTTTTAATCCTCGGGTGTTCTAACCATTTATACAATCTGTATATAGTTAATCTATATGCTTCTGGTAATAGGCGATTCAGAAACAAATGCGTCGGTATTTAATAAACACTATTATAAAGATGTTGAGACTAATCACCAATCGCAATATAAATAACGGAGTGTAATAAAAAGAACTTGGCTCACGTGATTTCTGTCAATACTTAAAATCATTTTTAATAAATCTGTGGAATACCCTTTAAAAAACATTAATTTTAAGTTAATACCTTAGTTTTATATCGACATATCGTTTTTAAATCTTAATGATGTATTTCTTACTATTTATCGCTGAAAATGATTAGATTTACGAGCACATATATATTACACTAAAGACGTCAATAAATAATATATAAAAATAGTACAGAACTAAAATCGCAAGCTCATCTCTTATTTTGCAAGATACTTTAAAAGATGACCAACAATTTTCTTAACGTAAATAATAGCTGCATACTTTCAGGAGGAATTCAATTTCCCAAATAAAACAAATACGGAGCATACTCTTAGGCTGACATATGGAATCAATAATGAGCCCTTGATTTAAAAATCTAAAATTATTAAGCATAATTTTAGGGTGGGTAATAAAATTGATATTGCACTTTACAAAAATAGCTGTATCTCAAATCAAATCCTAATCGATTTTCGAAGGACATGCTGCGTTTCTGTTTTTAAAAATGGTCGTTTTAGATTTTTGAAGGATTTTCTTCATTTTTACTTGTATTATATATTTAGAGATTAAGATTCAGTCTACCGCCTTGTGTAAAATTTGCCCAATTTTTCTCTCTAATAATAAAAATCCTTGAATGCAAATTAATAGCCCTTTTTCCGACGGGTCTAAAAATAAGTAACTTCTCGATTTCCTTAAGGATTTGATTTAAGAGAGATTGTATTTTTTACAAAGTAATTATAGCTGGACTTAATCCTTACATATTTTCGAATGACACACTGAACTAGAACTGCATTTAAGGATTATGTCATCATCTTAGAATGCAAATCGCCCATAGTTCGTTATATATTTGCCTTTAATATAATGCTCTGGTATGCAGTATTTGACTTGAGTTAATCGTAGTTTTAACTACACATAGAAAACTTTATTGTAAATTACAATTTTACAGCTGGCTTTTAGTCTTTAAAAGCGCTTGTTTGTATATTGTACACATGAATTGGGTTACAGCAAACCTATATTTGATGTACGCAACAAACCACATTGTCTATGGTATAATAGATATTTATGTTTATGTGCATAATGTTATAGTCTACGCGAATTTAATAAACAAATCGAATGTATTGCGACAGCTTGCGGACAGTGTTACTGCTCTTGGCCTCCTCTCCGACTCCTTCCTCATTTCAATATGGACCATTTGAGTTGTTCGCGCGCCGATTGGAGAACCTGGAAATATGCCATAAATTACATTATCAGACGACAATTAACTAATGCATTGATAAAAGATAAAAAATATTGCTGGACAACGTTTATTTGCTCATTCGGAAATTAAAAATATAGCTACATAATAGAAGCAATCGTCTAAATTCAAATTACTTTAAACTCAAATGGGTAATATTCTAGGGTGCACAATGTTTTCTAATAATAATAAAATAATTCATAGCTTGAGCGATCTATTGATATGCCTATAAATTGTTTATAGTTGTGATGAGAAACTGTTTTGTGCTAGAACTACCAAAAGAGACCATTTAGGGTGTTAGTTACCTGAGCAACGGTCTGTTCGGCAATGGGAATATCCTCGTTGCGCAGATCAACGCGTTTCACGACGGACGACGGATCCGCGTCCAGAATGATGCTGCAATTTAAATGGGGATTAGCTGATCAGGCTCGCGTGTATCTCTGCAATTATTTACCCGCCATCGCAGATCTCATCAAATGCCAGCATGATGATCTCCAGATTGTCCAGCACCAGACGCTTCTCAACGTTCTTCTTCAGTATGAGACTTATAGAGTCATATAGACAATTTAACACCGATAGCAGAATTAGCTCATTCTCGTAGGCATTGCCCATCACGTAGAAAAACAAGTCCACGTTGCTTTTGTAAACACACGTCAGACCATCGAGCATGATGATTTCAGTGCTGGAGCGATGCGTTTTATTGAACAGATTTTTTTCGAACGCCTTTTGCTCTTTCAACGTGGACAATATGTTTTTGTCGTAATATTTAGCCAGAATCCGGTTGCCGTCGTTGTCCATGATACACATGCCCTTGATGGTGTCCTGCAAAGTCGGCGCATGTTAATATGTTCGATGCAATATTGAATACACAATAATATTAACAATTACCATCATAAATCCGTCCATTTTGTTGCCAGCAAAACACAATTGTGCACCGCTCTTTCGACTTTTTCAACACTGGTCATTAAAGGTTGCGTATTCGATAGACTCACTCCAGCTGTTATGCTGATATATCGACGTAAGATAAGCTGTTCAACGGCTGTTAAAATTACATTAGCATGTTATCGTTTTTGACAACTAACGTTTTTTTAAACTGACTATTTACTTTTCTTAAAACGTTATTTGATAAAATAGGAGCTCGAAAGAAAATTATAAAATATATTCATACCGTTCTAAATTTGTAAATTTAAAACACGCACACATACGAATTTGTGAGACTCCACACATAATAGTCACCTTCACATAATTATATTTTGTTTAAAACTTGATGTGATGGACGTGTTGCCAGAAGCCAGTACTGATATTGAGATAAAAGTCGATGAGACTAAATACGATAATGAAGTCAAAGAAGTTAAGGCAAAGACCCGCAAACTGTCTCGTCGCAAGCACGAACAAAATAAAAATAAATATGAATCACATGTTGTTGGCACAGCAGCCATGAAAGGGAAATTGCCCAAGCCAGATGGTAAAAAGTTACGCAAGAAACTCATCGAATTTGAGGAGGAGAATCAAACGTTGGCCAAGACTATCAGTGATAAGAATCTGGAAATTTGTGCCCTCAAGCAGTCCGTGGAATCACTAAATGAGGTGCTTAACTCTGTGCCCATCGATGAGTTGCGCTGCAACTCCTCCAATGCTGGCTCCAAAATTCTTGAGTTGAGCAAGAAGAATCGCCAGATGCGTGCCGAGCTGGAGCAGCTAAAGAATCGCATCCAGAAGAAGGAAACGTACATCGAGAAACTAGAAAGAGAGCGAAAGAATTGCAATGAGAAAATGGCGCAAAACGGTGAAATGACTAAGAAGGGGAATGCAGTCGATGAGTTGCAGGCGAAGATTAGCAACATTCAGCAGAAGCTCTTCGAGACGCGCAACAAGAATACCGAGCTGCAGAACCAGCTCAAGTTGGCCCAGAAGTGTTTGCAGCACGAGGTAGGTGAGCCCGTCAACATCAATCTGTTGGCCAACAATTTGGGCCAGGCAAGTTGGCGTGGACGGGCCCAACAAATCCTGACACTGCAGCAGAAGCTGCACGAGCTAAAGGCACGTATGGAAAGTTACGAGCAGGGAATGCCCGATCGCGGTAACTATGTGCCCATTGCACACGGTTCGGAACTGGAACGAGGCAGCACTCAAAGTCTTAGGGAAACGCCACGTGGTGCCAAACTGATGAATTCCTCTGGGCGAAACAGCAGCACACTAGGTGTGGGTGCTGGCGATGGATGTGTCGGCGTTGCCACCTTTGATCGCTTCACGCCGGGCGTGCGCAAGAGCGAGATCCTGCATCGGGCCAAGGTGGAGACGCTGGAGAAGGAGATAGAAGCATTGCGGGCACAGCTGGATGAGCAACGAAATCGTATCCTGGCCCTCAAGGTGCGCAACAAGACGCTTAACGAAGATATGCTCAAGTATAAGATGCGCTCCACAGAACTGGAGGAGAACTTCGACTACAGCGGCACTAACGTATCCACCATGAACGATAAACTGAAAGCACAGCGGGCTCAGTACGAGACCCGCCTGGAAGATCTGCGTAATGATGTGATTCGCATCTCCGAGGATCGTGACATTGTCAGGCGACAGATGGATGAGCTGAGCGGCATGAATCTGGAGCTGAACAACGAGCTCAAGCAGAAGGACAGCTCCATTCAGGGACTGCAGGACACGATTAAGAAGCTGGAGACCGATTTGCGTGCAATCACTGGTGGTTTTCTATTCTCCTGCCGCGAGTTTCGCAAGGTGAGTAGCTGTTCAGAAATCAAGGGTTAACTGCCAAATCCTTTGTTGCAGGAGGAATATGTTGGCATACTGGATGCCTTAGAGGTGGAAAAGAATCAATTGATGCTCTTGAACAAAACACAGGAGGAGCGCCTGGAAGCGGGGCGTCTAAAGAACGAAGCTGCAGCCGATCAAATAGCCAAACAGAAGACACGCCTCTGTCGCATGGAGGTGAAGATACGTGATCTCGAGAAGGAGCTGGATGTACAGACGGATCGCAAGAAGCGCACTCAACGCATCACCGACTATGCCAATCAAGTGGGTCGCACTCCAATAACCGGCTCCATCAGCTCCTTCAACTTTGACAACCAGTCGCAGGTTTCATCGATTAGATCGATGGGCTCTACGATGAGCAGCGAGCCAAATATCGAGGATGTTAAAAATGAGTAAGTAGCAACACTTGTGAGTAATCCTTAAGCAAACTAAGACCGAAACTTAGATTGGAGCTGGCCAACGAAAAGATCACCATGCTGACGGAGAAACTGGAGTATATCACGGTCGAGAAGCGCGCCGACGCCAAGTTCTTTGAGGAGACTTTGTTCAACTCGAAGAATATCATATTGGACACAATACTTGGCGCCCGCCAAGGTGCAATTCAAATGCATCACACATTTGATCTGCAGCCTGCAGAATTTGCCACCAGCGATAGTTCTTAAATATTACCACTTTCCCCAATTTTGTTAGATAGTTTAATAAAATACGTTTGTTTGAAAGTGCCGCAAACAAACGAAGCCAATTTCTTTGTTTATAATTGAAAACAATTGAAAATCATTTTTGTTTTATGTAATTTTGCATTTTATTTGTAACACATTGAAAACGAAGCTTTTGGCGCTGCTTCACACGTTATTGTTGGTTGTTGTTGTTTAGTTATTGTTTTCAATAATATAATTGTTTTAATATTTACGCATATTTCATATTACAATTGCATGTGGCTGATTTATGTTAATATGTGAATATTTTTATATATATTTTGTATTTTTATATATTTATTTTAGTTAATTATTGCAAACTTGCATTTGTGTGTTGTGTGTGTGTGTGAATGTAATACCATAAATTGGCTATAAACTATGCGTGCAAGCTATGAATTACAATTACAACGCTGCATATGCTCCAACTTCAACTTTATCTCCCATTCTCCATGTTGACACCCATCACATAAATGTTATTCATTAATTTTTATTGTAGTATAGCTTTATATAAAGAACAAATTGTATAGCAGTGTTTTTTAGGCTTGCTTGAAATTCGTTTCGATTTTGTTAGTCATATTCATAGTATATATCTTTATATATATGTATGCATGTGTATTGTTATCTAAAAAACACTTTTAGCAAATTAAAGGCACTTCAAGGAGTTTTTTTTTTTGTGAAACGAAACAACTACAATATACTAGAATTATAGAAACGAAAACAATTCTATATGTGCTTATAATTACTATTATTATCATGTATATATATATATGTATATATATATATGTATATATATATACTAAACAAAGAGGACAAAAAAAAAAGAAACACAATCAGACTATGCCAGATGGGCAAATAGATTGTCGATTGAAATTATTTGCCCATCTGTGCTTTGCTCATATGCAACAAGAACAAGTTTAGTTAAATAGTTAAATTGACAAAATTGTAGGGATGCATTCAACGTTGACCTCTAAACGCCGCAAAGCTTTTAAAAAGCACAAGTTATTGTTTTACTTTAGGCTATAAATGTACATATATAGCTGCCGCTGTGAACATTATACTAACTATGCTGCTGCATTACTTCACTGTATTCTGTGTGTATTTTTTTATATTTTTTTTTTACTATTTTTCTTTTATTATGTCTTACAAATACTAGACTCTAATTCAATTAGAAGCTATTGCTGCTGTTTCCGTTCGAAATCGAATCGAATTGTATCGAAAATTGTGTGACAAAGTTTAGCTAGGCATATGTGGAACCCGATTGGATAGCCGATTGATTAGTCGTATATATGTATATATATATGTATGTATTGTATATGTATATAGATCAATAAATATTTCTGATTTTACGGCCTGCCCATGCGTCCTATTGTAGATAAATGCAAATTTTGGCTGGGTTAGCTTGGTCGCTTAATTGTTGGAAAACTGTTTCGCACTTTAGCTTTGTAAAATTACAATATTTAAAAAATTGTTTGCTGTTATTGATTTGTTTTTGTTGTTGTTGTTGTGGCTTGTTTATTATTATTATTAATATTATTATTATTGTAAATGGTATATGGTAAATGGATGTATTCTTTATAAATGGCTTATGGTTTTCTTATTCTTCTTTCATGTTTCATATTTCACATTTTTTCTATACTATGAATTTTACAAATGTTTTCTTCACTTTTTGCTGCTATTCAAATGGTTTTTTTTTATATATTTTTTTTTTGTGTACTTCTTGGCCTGCTGACTATATATACTCTATATATATGTGTAGGAGGCGTGTCTGGCTCTGTGATGGTATTTTATCGCCGCCTGAATACGTGATTGAAATAGTAGTAAATATCCTGTTCCGCCTGCTGTTGATTGGGGGTTTTGCGTGTCGGCTGATGATGCTGATGATTCTGCTGCTGCTGCTGCTTGGGATCCACTTGCGGATGATAGTTGTTGTAATGATGATAGCCATGCATATCGTACGGATTATGGAGACCACCCGGATGCATCATGCCCGGATGCATGCCGTTGGCACCACCCGGTCCGACAACCATTGGATTGCCACCAGCACCACCGTGCATTAGGTGATGGTTTGTGTGCATATTGCGATCCGCCAGAAACACATTGATGAAGAAGATGAGCACGAGCAGTATGTACAGCAGGCAGACCAATATGACCACAAACTGCTGGCGGCAGCAGCAGTAGTAGCACATTCCCTATTATATAACCGCCTGCTCCACATAGTTGGCAGGCAGCATGCCGGTCTTTCCCGTACGCTCCACCCGCCCGGTCATCCAGCCCGAGTCAATTGAATCCACCTCAAAGATGACGTCTCCCTCACGAAAGCTAACCTCATCCACATCCTGCGCCTCATAATCGTAAATGGCACGATAGACACGCTGTAAAAGAAAAATGGATGAAATGTTTAGTTTTGATTGCAAAAATGCCATCTTCTTACTAGATTGCCCTGTCGCGACTGTTTCTCCTGGAGTGCAGCTGTTGGCTGCTGTTGCTGACGCGCCTGTTGCTCTTGTTGCTGCATCATTTGCACCTGCTGATAGTATTGCTGTTGCTTTTGGGCCTGCACTTGCTCGGCGCTGCTCAGCGAGCCATAGATGCCGTTGGCTGGATCAATGTCCGAGACGGAGCCAATCCGTTTGGGATACACGCTGTTACCTGGCGGCGGAGAAAATAATATTTGTTAGACATAAGTTGAACGAGTACGGATAACGTATCACTGGCAACACTAAGGGGAAGGGACACGGACACGGATAAGATGACGTTGATGCAACATCGAGCTGAGACATGAACTACCAGCTAGCCTTGCTGTCTAACTACACTTACCCACTCCTCCAGAGCCGCCGCGCTGATCAGAGCTGTAGACCAGAGTTGTGCTAGATCTTCCAGTGCTGGGCATCGGTCGGGGTCCATCCGTCAACGGATCATAGTCGGCAATTTTGCCAATGTTGTTGCTGGCGCTCTGCGCGGCACTCACAACAATGGGCATGTGTCCGTTGCTCGCCTGCAACTTGGCGCCCAGTGCGTTCTCCGATGGTGTTATGGAGCTATAATTGGATGCTACATAAAGTTGCTGCACATTGGTGTTGCTCGGTTGCAACTGTTGCTTGCTTGCTGCCGCATTGTTGCTGTTGTGCAGGCTGGCCTGGGAGCGCGTTGGCTGTGGCTGCTGTGCATAGCTGAGACTGGCCGGATGCGGATGTGCCAGGATGTTGCCGCCATTATTGTTGTTGGTGCTGTTATTGCTATGAATGCTGCCGTTGCTTGCATTATTATTCATCAGGCTGCTGTGCGAATGTTGTTGCTGCTGCAATTGGTGTTGCTGTTGCTGCTGCTGCAGCTGTAGCTGTTGTTGTTGCTGCTGCAATTGTTGTTGCAGCTGTTGCTGTTGCAGCGCTGCTGCCGCATTCTGACTGTGATCAAACTGATCCACAGCATTGCCACTGGGATGATGCGAATTATGCAAAATTGCCGAGCGCATCTGATTGTAATTGTTAACCGCCTGCGGCTGCTGTTGCTGCTGTGTGGGCTGCTGTTGCTGTTGTTGTGGCTGCGATGATGCTGTGGGATACAGATGTGAGGCTTGTTTAATGGCATGCTGTTGCTGCTGCTGCTGTTGCTGCTGCAGCAACTGTTGCTGGCGCAGCGCCTGCGGTTGTTGATAGTGTGCGTATGGATCGTGCAACGATTGTTGCTGTTGCAACTGTTGCTGCTGCCTGTGATTGTTGCTATGCTGTTGCTGTTGTTGTTGTTGTTGTTGTTGTAGTTGCAGTTGCTGCTGCTGCGGTTGTTGTTGTTGGTGGTGTTGGTGTTGATATGTGGGCGTTATGGCCGCCGTGTTGTATTGCTGGTGTTGTATTGGTGGCGGTGGCAGAGTCTGTTGCTGTTGCACATAGTGTTGTTGTTGTTGCTGGTACTGTTGTTGTTGGTGATGTTGTTGTTGTTGCTGTTGTTGCAATGTTGCTGGTGGTATGGGCGAGGCTGTGGGTGCATATTGCGAGAATTGTTCAGCTGCCAATTGCTCAGAGAAATATTCCGATTCATCTTTTTTGAAGTAGTTTTGTTTTTTTTTTTATTCCAGAGTTAGGGTTAGATATTTGTGTGTGTGTGTGTTGTACAAGTGTTGTGTAACGTTGTTAGGTTAACGGTAGTTCAGAAAGCAACACATATGAGCGTAGTGGTTGTTGTTGTTGTAGTTGATGAATGAGGCAACAAAATGATAAACACAAATCCATAAGGAAAAACGAAAACGATAAAAACAAACGTAATAACAATCAATATTAATACCAAAATGCGTTCGATGTGTGTGCGTGTGTGTGTGTGTGTGTGTGTGTGTGTGTGTGTTAAATATATGGAAAATTAGCGACATATGGCAATGCACAGTGGTGCAGAACTGATTCGCTTTAGGAATGAATCAGTATTGCCTAATTATCAGTGTTGGTAAATGTATGAAGTGTATTTTTTTTTACTGATTTGTGTTGGTTGATTAAATATTTATTGAATAGAAATAGATTGAATAGAAACTAGAATATAATACTGATTAGAATTAGACACCAACCAAATACGCCATGCACCACTGTGCAAACGTATTACGCTTAAATAGGCATACTTGATGATTATTTAATCATCTTATAGTCACATATTTAATGTATGTGATACGACGGCACTTGCGATGGATAATTATAGCACGTATAATGATAATACAATCAAATTAAGTTACAATGAGAGATATATATATATATAAAGAGGTCGATAGAGAAAGAGAGAGAGAGAGAGAGAGGAAAGAGACAGTTGAAATATTGGCTACTTACTGCTGCTGTCGGAGACTTCGGCAGAGCCACGCTGCTTCTCCATGGCTGCCTTCTTCTCCAGATCGCCATGATATGCCACATTCGATATGTGCTTCGTGTTTTGCTTGATTCGCAGCGTCTCCGGGTCATCTGCCACCTGTGACCGAAGCACAAAGAAAGAGAGAAAGAGAGAGAGTTGTGGATTAATTTTATTCTTATGATGATAATAATTATACACAAATTATTCCCACTGACAACTGACCTGTGTAAATTTGCCTTTGGCCTTCTCAAAGTCAGCGTGGTATTTCACATTCGATTGGATTTTCGTATTCTCCGCGATGCGCTTCAGTTCGGGCGTATCTGCAATTGCCGTTGCCTTGGCCTTGGGTATGTGACTGCAGAAAAATAATATGATAGAGGAATTTATAAAAAAAAATATATATTTTATTATGTGTATAAAATATGAAAAGCTGGCCAAAAAGTCAGCGTAGAGTTCAAGTTGCCGCAGGTCAATTATTTTTGTGACGGTATGTTGCAAATTTCCATTGCTGCAACACATTGCGGAAACACCAGGAAAAAAAATCTGCTCTTGTTGTGGGAGGAGTCACAGTTGCCTGCCTGCCTTGGGGGTCACAGTCAGTCAGCATATCATATAACGCATATTCTGTGGCTCGGCGACGTCTTTAGTTTCGTGCGAACAAGAAAAAATAACCTCTGGCCATTCCTGCCTATCCACACCTCCCTACCTCCTGCTGTTGGTTGTGTCAATTAAAAGTGCATTGGATTTTGCTTAAGAGATTTTAAAAGACCAGCGGCGGATAACGGTTAAGGCTAGCTGTGAGTGAATAATGCGGCTTAAAGCGCAACGAAATGCAATTTTCGACCACAAAAGCAAAGTAAAGATTTGCTGCATTAACTTGCATTTTAGCAGCATTTATTTCGTGCTTGGCAAGAATAAAGCATTAGAAGCTATTCAGGTGGAGTATATCGAACTCTTTTACAATTTTAAATCATTGAGCATAGTTTACTGAAAGCATAGGAAACGCTTAAGAAGATGCCATTTACATTAATAATACATTGCTGGAAAATGTGCTAAAACCTAAAATAAGCATGGTCTAAAAGGAGCAAATAAACAAAGCACGTGCAGTGTTAAGAAATGTAGGCAAGACTTTGCAATGTGTTTACAACTTAAATTTAATTAATGTTGTTTCCCTACAAAACATAAATCAACATTTTAAATACAATATAAAAAAAAATAACTGATTCAAAACTGCACAAGAAATTCGTTTATCAATCACTGGTTTATCTGGTTATATGATTTCTGTGCTATCAGCAGCTATATTTATATATGTGCAGAAAAAAAGCAATAAAGTAATATGTTGATAAACAAACAATACCAAGAAAATGGAATTCTCTGTTATGATTAATGCTCCCCATGGACTAATACATCAATTTAATTATGGCGAAAGCAGAGGAAACCAACGTCAAATAAAAGTTCATTTTTTTTGTTGCACACAATCATCAAATACTGACACACGCACACACATGCAATATTTCTTTTCACTGTGTGTGTTTATGTGTGTGTTTATTTATGTTGTCGAGCATTTTAACCTATCAGTTGGCTAATCGATCGATTGATTGCAACTCGCGATGCCAGCAACTGATAACCACAGCAACAGCAACTGCAGCAAGCACAACAACAACAGCTGCTTGCTAAAGGTTGATAAACCCATTGCTGTTGGCCAGTTTGCTCCAGTGCCGACACACAGCCAATCCTCTTTCCTTTTCATGGTGTAATTGTAATTGTGCGCAACTAAATTGGCTTATAGAATATTTATGCATAAATAATCGAACACAGCTGTCGCAAAACATTTAAATCGCAAATGGGGGGGGGGGGGGGGAATGATTGGTGGTTCTGGTTAACAATTGTTTAAAAGTGTTATAAATAAATATGCAATGTAGGTAACTTAGTTTGGCGATGTAGAGGAAATGAGAGAGGAGAAAGCAAACCCTTCTCCTTTCAATATGTGGTCAGCATTAGTGTAGGCATTAAAGTGGGGATAGGGGGTTGTGGGTGGTGCAGTGGCACAAGGCCGTTTAATGACCAATGACCGGGCCCCGCTCAAGCATGTAGGTCTGTTATTGTTATATTGCTGTTGCAGTTGCAGTTGTTGTTGTTGCCTGCTTTGCTTTAACAAAAGGCAATGCAACGCATGGCTGTTGTTGCTGGCACATATTGCTGCTGCTGCTGCTGCCGTTGCTGTTGTTGTTGCTGTTAGCTGACAATGATGACATAACAATGCTTAAGCGCCAGCGGCGGCATTGGCCAGTCAGAGCAACAGCGGATGTCTAGGCACGTTCCCAATAGATCAACAACAGACCAGCAACAGCAGCAGCAACAACAGGCTACGGCAGCAACACGCATATGCCAGCAACAGTAACCACAGCAGCTGCTGTGCGTGACATGCAACTATTGTTGTTGTTGTTCTTGTTTACGCTGCTTTACTTTTTACTATCAAAGAATTTTAATTTATCTGTAAACAATATACACCCAGCAAAAACAACAATAATAGCAGCAACCAGAGCAACTGGCGCAGCGCTGAGCAAACACAGTTTTGTTGCTGTTGTTGTCATTGTCATTTAATATCCTGTAAACAACGTCTGTTTACAAGGCATGTTGATGATGATATATGTATGTTGATATATGCAGGTTATGTACTACTCTCTAAAACTGGCGTATCCAGTTTTCAAATAAATACCCAACAAAAACAATCAAAATAATATCTATAAACAAATCAAAGTACTATCGATAAATTTGCCAATGTTCTAAACAGCTGCTTCAAATGGCATTTTATGGGTTTTAACTTGCTTATATAGAAATGAGTATAAACATATTAAAAGATAAACATTTTAAAGTCCATGAAGTAAATGCTTTAGCATCATGTTAAGCAATTTTTGATACAAAATTATAATTAGAGAATATACAACTTTTATAAACACATGTAATTAAAATTATCAGTATAAATAAGCGTGTTATTTAAAATATATTAAATTATAATCTTGATTTAGCTAAGGTTTATTAATATTTTGTGAAAGTTAAAAACATAATTCATTTTTGTGTACTTTAACTGTGCTATGCTGCACTGAGACTCTTAAAATGTTTATTTTTATAGCATTCGCAATTTATAAACATCATTAAACATACTTGTACTAAGTACGGAGCATCTGTTAAGTCTTTTAAGCTAAAGTAATGTAGCAGTTGCATGCCACATTGTGTGCTGTTTATAAGTTTAAAGTAAATTCATGGGGATGAGGAGGATCTGGATACCAAGCGAAGCTATTTCGCAAATGTATATGTATACGTATGTGTGTGTGTGTCTGTAAACTAGACAAGAGGGAAAGCTGCTGACCAACAAACCAAACAAATAACCCACCCAAACCGGGAGCGAGACAGGGATATTCATTGATGTCAACATTTTGTTGCATGTGATTTGTGGAATTTGCATGTGACAAGCCTTTTGTTGGTTAACTTTTTGCGCAGTGGATCAATGGCTGATAGAGCAGAGCTGGAGGCTGGGCGTTTGATATGACAACAGGACATTGATAAGGCAGCTTACAAAGGATATGAGGAAATTAAGCAAACTTGTCGCTCAATGTGTATATCTGTATTTAAAAAACAGAAAAGATAATGACAGGAATTGTGCATTTTGCGTCAAATTGTAATTGAAACTGTCAAAGCTGCAATAAAGTAAGTCAAAATTTAAATTTAGCAAGTGAAAACTTCACAGAGGCATTTTCCAACCAAAAATCAATTTTGCATGCACTTTTAAATGCTCGTTCAGAGAGCACATCATCAATTCGAAACGAAATGCGATTAAAGGCTCACAGATATTGGCATATAATCAGCTCGACACAATTATAATCGACTTTGGGGAGCAACAGCAGAAAATGTTCGAAAAATTCAAAGCTTTAGCTTCATTAACCGGATTTTGGTTGCCTCAATGAGCGTGTCGATGCTTAAAATTCCATACGCAAACGCAGTGAAATGAGGCAGAGGCTACATGTGGAAAGAGGGGAGCATTGAGGTGGGGGTTGGGTAACAGTATAGTCTGTGGGGCACTGGGTGACACTCCCAGCTTATTGTTTGCCCTGAAATCGGGGCGGGATTCCAGTTCTCTATTTTTTGGTGTTTAGCATAAAAAGAGGCAAAGCCAAGTCGCCAACAGCATTATTTATATTTCTGCTGTTTTTTTTTTGGTAATTGAAAAGGTTTTTTGTTGGCTGCTTTTGTTTTTCTATTGTGGAGGCGGCTTAAGTAATCAAACAGCGACTAATGGGGCACATATACATATACATATACATATACATATATATATATATATGTAAATATATACATGTACACTCATGTACATATAGAAATCTATAGAAACCCACGGATATTTAAGCCCGCTCTTTTAAATGAAAGTGAACAAAAAATAAATATATAATGTGCAAAATGACGAGAAGAACTTTCGAATGGAATTGTGGCTGAGGAATGTGGCACAGACACACATCAGGCATTTTGAGGTATGAATTGAGCACAGTTTTTTTTATTTCTTTTTGTATTTTGGGCACTGGAGAGGGCATGATCATGGTTCACTGGCTTTTTATGTTAATAAATAAATGTGCAGATGCGCATATAATACGAACTATATATTATATATATATATATATATAAATCTGGTATGTGGCTTGTGTCGGTTGTCGGTTGCAAGTGCAGATGTTTTTCCCATCTTGTCTATCTATTTCAGTCGAATGAAACCCAGCAACACACACACAAAATAACTGCTAAAAACGAAGCAAAAAAGAGTAGCCCACATTTAAAATAAAATAAAATAAATGTGAAAATGGCAGCGGATACAAAAACATTGTAAACAACTCGTTTTCTAGTTCAATTCCAACTAAATGGCAGAACCTGGTAATGCAATAGATACATGAGCTGAATAGGCCTCCCCGTGAGTATGTGAGTATGTATGTCTGCGAGTGTGTGTGTGTCACTGTGTGTATGTCAGAGTGTGTGTTCTTTTGTCCTGTGCAGGTTTTACTTCAAGACACAATTAGGTTAGAGACTTTTCCTCCTATTCCAAAAGGGAGAAAGTTTTGCTTTTAAAGCAAAATTTCTATGATTACTGCCAACTTTAACAATGGCGCACAACAAGGAATCCACACAAACTTCAATTAGCCATCAATCAAAGTTTCAACTATCTGTTATTTCCTCTAGGGAAAACAAATCAGTGGATATAAATAATGTGCAATGCCCTCGTCTGCTCCAATAACTTGACTCATCCAATTAAAATCACAATTGCAAGTGGCGCTCCACATGTGGCCAACTATAAATGCATGCCGCTGGCGTTTTAAATCTCTCTCTCTCTATCTCCCTCTCTCTATCTCGACTTGCCCCTTAAGTTGTAGACTTCATAATTTATTACAATCCCTATTCCATTGAGGGAACAACTTTTGCTGACCCAAAGTGGCTCAGCAAACTTGCAAGTCAGGCGCACAGCTTGAGCAAGAATATAAAATAAGAAAGAGGGAAATATGGAAGAAAAGTGGGCAAAACTTCTCAAGCAATTATAAAGTCCATCAGGAGAATGGCAAAGCAACCGCAGTTGGATTTCCAAATTCTCAGTGGTTGTTGTTGTGCCCGTTACGTGACGTCACGTAAGAGCCAAGCAAATCGGACCCAAAAGGCTGCCTTAAAATGAGGTGCAAATGGCTGGTGGGCTGGCTTAAAGGTGTTGACTGACTCCACTGCAGTGAAAGTGGTAAAACGAAACCCTCCTGCCACGCCCCCTTTATTGGTGGCACATATGACATCATCGGTGGCAAAAGGAAGGGTTGGCGATGGGGAGGGGCAATGCTTTTGGCCACTGCGTCAGAGCGAAGCTAACGGACGCATAACTCAATCCGCATGGAATTTTTATTCCCGCAGCGGTGGCATCCACAATAAATCTGCATTAGGGAGCCTGGTCGACTCGTTGCTGCCGCCTTGGCTCAAGGCCAACAAATGGCGCACGCACTGCAGTGCCACAAACTGCGAACTGGGAACAGTACAGCATGTTGCTACACGATACACACACACACACACACACAATAGACACAAACCAAGAGAGATACAGACCATTCATAACAAAGCGTAGCTTGTTCCAATGAGCTGTGCAACATTCAAGATAGAACAATAAACATGAGGCGTGGCAGTGGAAGTGGCATTCTTACACCTAACCCCCTTCCCCCTCCATCATACTCTCTACTCTGCACTGTCTATGTGCAAACTCCACACACAGGATGCAGCCCGGGCAAATCGCGATTCAAACGGGGTTAAAGTTGCTGCAATGCTGCAGGCCACATTGCAACTGTATTTCTCCATCCCCCATCTCTTTTGCTCACTCTCCTCTCTCTCACTCTCTCTATCTCTGCCTTGTTTCTCTTTTTGCGAGCCTAAAGTGTCGCCGCATTTCCGCACCTTTTCAAACAGCTGCAATTCAGTTCGTGCTACAACAGCACGTGACAAGTGACAACCGCACACCGCCACCCTCTCTCCAATCTACCGAGCAGACAGCTGTTGCTGCGATTTCCATAGAAAAACAGTTGGTGGATAAGAACCAAACGCTGTGGGGAGTATGAAGTGGTGAGTGGGGTTCTATTGGTGTATTGCTTATCTCAGTTACCAGAGCAGAGCGATAAGATAAACGACGCTAATGAAGATTGCACGAGGGGCACACCAATCAAGGTTAGTATAACTACACTTAGAGAAAGATTTTAAGATTTTAAGAAGTTTGCTACACTTTAGTAACCAGTGATTCCTTACCCTATTTATTATATAGTAAATTTGTAAAATTGAAGTAGATAAAAGCTGATATCTTATTTATCATTTTCGGAATTTGCAAAAAGATTTTATCTACAAAACTATTGAACTGATTTTAGGACACTAATTTTAATTTTTTTAAAAGCATTTTAAATTTAGCTTTCATGACGAGCTTTTTTTTTGTATGTGTAGTCATGGCACCTCTCCAACCAACTAACCCCTGCTCCTCTCTGCCACTTGACTGATCCTTGACAAATTCGAGTGACTGATTGTTAAGAGTCGGATTTGCTTTGCGTTGTTTTTGGTTTGGTTTCATTTGCGTTTGGTTTGCTTTGCTTTGCTTTGCTTTGGATTGGTTTGGTTTGGTTCGGTTTTATACTTACGCCTCGCAGTATGGCATTTTATTGTAGCCCTTGTAAGTTTTCATATTGAGCGTCATTCCGCATTCTGTGCATTTGAAACACGTTTTGTGCCATGTCTGTAACGGGAAAGAGCAAAACGAGCAAATTGTTAGCAAATTGTTCCAGTTAGCCTAATGGAAACGGAAAAAAATAAAGAAGAAGAACGATTTTCTAACAATACCCTGTGACCCATATAAAAGTTGTGCAAATTGTGGTCACAATAAGCAGATGAGACCACATCCGACCCAATAAAGTTCATTGTGTATTAAAAAATAAAATACGAGTATATTTAGCTTATAGGCAATTTACAAATTTATTTTGAAAGTCTTTACATTTTTACAGAACATCTCTGAGTCGAGCAAATCCAAGAATACTTTTCTATAGTTCTTTATAGTTGGTTATAGTTTTATTGTCTTTTCTTTTGTTGTTATTTGCCTTGTTAAATTGGCACACTGCAACTAAAAAATAAAACTAATGCCAAGATGAGCATAAAAAACTTCAAAAGATTTTTGGCCTTACGAGCTTTCTAGCAGGAGAAGTCACTTATGTTTTCTGCCACTAATTGGTCTGCGGTGGCGTAAGATTAGGACGAGGGAGGGTTGAGGGTGCGGTAGTGATAAAGACAAATTGCTAGATAAGGGCTTATCGCAGAGTTAAAGCCAAAGTTTTCGACTAAACTTTTGTTCGTATTCAAAATCATTAAAAAGTTTGTTAAATACCGTATATGGGCTAAAGATATTAGAATTTAAGTCAAGACAAATGCTTAATATCAAATAAACTTGATTTTAAGCAAGTTAGCTTTAAATTTGGTTAAACATGCTTAAAGCAAGTAAACTTTATAAATAGGTTCTATATATATACAGTTTGTGATAGCTATTATATCAGTTTAGTTTTATTGATATTGAAGAGGAAGGAAGCAGCTGCAAAAACTTCTACTCAACTGTCTAATTTGTGTGGATTGTGAATATTCTTGGCAGACAGGTCTCAAGTTTGTTGCAAGCAAGCCGGCATGGCAATTGTCATTGGCTAAACTGCACATTCAAAGAGAGGCAAGCTCAATTCGTGGCAGGGACAGGGGCAGTGGCAAAGATAGAAGCGTGTTATGCAAATTTTCGAGCTGTTGCATGCACCTCGGCTTAGAGGTCAACAAACGATTAACTTGTCTACGGATTAACGTTAGAGGAGGAACCGCAGTCGCGAAATATGCGAGAAAAATGCGTTAATTGGTTTCACACAGCAGCAGCAGCACAGACATCAACCACAAAAGCGTATACGCAAACTCCCTCCAGACGCAAAACTGATAGAAGTGAAAGAAAAAGAAATAAAGAGAAAACCAGTTTATTTCAGTCAAAACAGACTCTCAATACACTCCAATGTCATCAGCCCCCTTTGGGGTGTTACAAAAGAAAAGAAAAAATAAAAAAGATGGCTAAGAGGCAAAAGAAACAACCACATTCCAACGGCAGAAAACAGTAAGCCACAAGAGTCCCAGAAAAGTTTTTAATAAATCAACGGATTTAACTTGATTTGTTGATTGTTTGATGACTGAAAACTTTGCAACTGACTTGAAAAGTTAAGACGAAGTGTTAAGAGCGTGCTTTTAATATACCTTCTGAATTGGGTTTAAAGGGCATAATGGCTAAGTGCCAATGTATGTTTAAAGCAGTAGAAAATATCTCCTGTTCAGTTTTATCAGCGCTCTTTTGAGCAAACTAAGACAATCGAATTTATTTATATTTCTGATTTTCCGCAATATCTTTACTACTGTATAATAAAGAAAGAATATAAATAAATATTTGTTTGGAATTATGTCAAACTATATATGATGAGGTCAGCCAGTTATTCAAGTTTTAACGACAAACGAAGATCTTCTTTCATGTCTTGAGTGCTATGTGGCGCATGCGTATAAAAATCAAAGAAATAGAGAGAGACGGAGAGACACAGGAAGGGATAGATAGAGAGAGAGATAGTTTATAAAACTGTATTTCACTCATAATCTGGGGCGTTTCCTCGTTTTGGCGACTTTGGCTGCACTTTGATGAGCTTTTTGTGATGACTGCACAAAAAATTCAATTTCACTTTTACAACAAAATGCAGTTTGTGTGTGTGCGCGAGGTAATCGTCGTATGAGGTAATCGTTTTCTTGAGCATGTACCGTATTTTATTTTCTATGCTCGCTTTAACCCACTATTCATTTGCCGCTCGCTTCTCGACTTGGTTTTCAATTTGCGGCTCAATTTCCAAAAAAAAGCGAAAAAAAAACCTTTAAGTGTTTTTCTTGTTGTTGTTGCAGTTTGGTGGGTTTTTTGTCAACCACGACGAGAGGTGTTAAATTTGCATTCGAATTTGCACGCTTTCAGCATTTAAATGGCTCCACGGGGCGACAATAAAAAACTAACAATTGGCATGAGCCACTGCGACAGACAGACAAAGACCCAAAGAAGCAAAAAATCGGAATTGTGGCTTGGGCTGTGGATTTGAGTTCGAGTTCGAGTTTGGGTTTGGGATTCGAGATTTGGCTGGGTTAAGCGAATGTGAACACGAACGCAACTCTCATCGAGACGGATTGGATTACAAGACTCAAGCGACCAGTAAAATTACAAATGAGTGCAACAACAACAACAACAGCAACAAGGAACAGAAACAACAATGGTGGAATGAACACGAACCAACAACACTGAAATGGTAACAAAACCAATTCTAGTTATAAGCACAGATACATAAAGTGTGAAATGATTTTGCGGCTTTGATGAGTTTGGCTTCAACTACAAACCAAATAAACAAAGGACGGAAAGAATTGTAAGAAATATATACCAAAAGATTGATAAAGGTTAAAAAGATCTTTATGAATCTATTAGGTAGTCGGAGATAAATTCTGTATAAGTAAACAATGAGCCATGAAATGACATTGGAAAATAGTTTAAGGAGCTTAGGGTTTGATTAGAAAATCAAACTAATTTTACGAATCACAGGGTCAACTAAAAAGTTTCTAAAGTTGATTTTCTTCTTAGGAAAGATTGAAAAAATCTGTAAAAATTTGCGACTTAAATGTAAAGTTAGTCAAATCAGTAAGTTTGTATGGAGAAAGTAAGTATGATACACCCAATAAAAAATATAATAAAAAAAACTTAACGCATTTCACTTTAATCTCAGCAGAATACTGAAAAGGTAATTCAAAGCATTTCTCTTTCAACATTTTGCGTGGAATCACAAATCACTTTCTAATAGCGCAATTCACACGTGCAAAAACCAAAAATGTGGAATGCAATTTTGGCAATGTGGCATGTGGCATATGGGCATCATCTGTGCGCATCTGTGTTAGACAATGCACCAAGTGGATGCCAAGAAAAGGAAATCATATATCAAATGTGAAATGTTAAATGTTGATTTTTAGTGAATCCAATTTAAATAGCAGACAAGCGGGCTGCCAGACATAATTTCACAGAGTGTGAGTGCGTATGTGTGTGTGTGTGTGAAATGCACATCAGCGGCAGCAACTGCAGAGTTGGAAAAGCAGGGTGGAGCAGGAGTTAGAGCTGAAGCTGGAGAAGTGGAGCACACTTGTGCGACCCACGTGTTTCAGCTGTTTGTAAGCGAAACCCACTTGCGCTGACAGCTGCTCAACATGATGCTGATGCTCATGATGATGATGATGATGATGGAGTGTTGTTGATGATAATGATAGACATAATAGCTAGTGGGCGTTCGTGTGTTTGTGTGTGAATGCACAAACATCATGATGATACGGGAGCATCAACAGCAGCTGATGAGGCGGAAGTGAAAGCGACGAACGCAGAACTACTTCCTTTACTTCCTCTACACAACACATACATAACACACACACATGCTGCTCAGAACGTTACACATGCCACTCAAATACAAAACACACACAATTCGCAGCAAACTCAAATTCGAAACTTTTATGCACTTAAAAGATAAACCATTTTTGGCAGCTTCCTCAAAAAACGTTGGCTGCTTTTCTTGTTGTTGTTTTCGTTGTTGTTGCAAACATCGTGCGGGTTGCCCGAAAGTGCGCCAAATTAAGTTCAAGTTTGCTGCGTCGCGTTTTGGTCAATTTAACACGACTACCCCTACCTTTATGTCTTTCCCCTACCTTTTCGCTGTCTGCGCCCACCTCTAAAAAAAAGAGCGCTCAGGTTTTTAAGCATATATTTAGCACGCTCTGTTTCATTTTCAACAGTTTGCAATTGTTGTTGTTGTTTGTTATTTGCTTGCCAGTGCTACAACAGCAGTGGGTCGCAGAACTTTGTCATTAACTTTGGTATATGGTTTGTAAAGATATAATCTAAAGCATGTTGAAAAGTTGCGTGAAAAGCTTTGAAATAAATTATAAGACTTATCTTTTGTTTTGTGAGACTAAAGAATAATAGTATTTATACAGTGAGATAATTAGTACATATAGTATAAGATATTTATAACATTATTTTATTTATTTAAAAGATGATTATCCTGTACTGAGAAATATTCGTATTTATATTTATTTTATAACAAACATCTGTTTTTTTTTGTGAACGGCTTTAAATAAGTGTATTCATCGCGTCAAAATTTCGCTTGTTTGTCTATTGTTGTTGTGGTTCCTATCTGTTGAATATTCGCATTTGCATTTCGGGTGTACGCAGTAATGATTGGGGTCAAGGTGGTTCGCTCGCTGTGTGTGTTATTTCGATTGGCAATGCCTAAAATGGTAATAAGAATCATGTGTGCGTTGAGTCACTCTCTTGTCATACATAAGATACCTGATCGCCTCAACAACTGCAACAACAGAAACCCCTTTCCCAACACTGTTCGATTGCGATTACGTGTTGGATGCACCGTTACAGCAATCCAAGTGTCGCCGCCTTCCTCCGTTTGTCCCGCTTGGCTTTGGTTCGTTTGTTGGCCTTTTATGGTCGCCGATCGCTGGTCGCCCCATCTATGAAGCAATACAACAAAAGCAGCCTATCTATAGCTATATAGCTTGCTCTTTTTCCCTATCTCTCTCTCTCTCTCTCTCTCTTACACACATATGGCGCACATACATAACATAATTGTCATTATCAGCTGCTGTTGATGAGCGTTAAGTAAGCCGCAAATAGTTTTAATTATTGCTTCACTGACGTGACTGGACTGCTTAAGTAGTGGGAATTTATGTGTTTGTATTTGTTTTTAGTCCCAGCTTGGTAATAATTAAATGCTTAAACAATGTTGTCAACTGATTACCCGCAATTTTTCCTCTCTCATTCTCTTTCACTCTTGCTCATTAGTTTTCTTATGCAATTCTCGGCTTACAGTTGTTTTACTTTTGCTTTCCACTTATTTCACACGCCAGCGACGTAAAGGGGCTGGGGTAGGGGTAAGCATTTTACTGGTTGATTTGTTAGCTGTAACTTTATCTGTATTTGAACGATCTTCAAATATATATATCGCCCAGCGATCGACAAGTTTCTAATTTGTTTGCCACTGTCGTTGTTTTCAATTTCATTTAATTGAGTTTTTATTTCCTCGTTCCTAATTAAAATCATTTTGTTTAGACTTCATGGAGAGAAAGAGAGAGGGGGAAGAGGGAGGGAGATAGCAAGTGGGGTGTCACATAAATAAATAACTTGTCCGTTGCCCAATACAGACTCAAGTGACTAAAAGTGACTTACTGGCTCGACTCTGTGCCAGTGGCTTGAATGGAAATTGCTTTGTTCGAGAGCTAAACTGGAACTACTCTCCAGTTTGAGCAGTTTTGCCATTATTACACGTTCAGATTTGCTGTGCTGTTGCTGTTGTTGCTTTTGTGTATGTGCACAATCAAAACTACAGTTGACTACAGCATGACGTAATCTCGGGCATCGCACACAATCGCAATCGCACACGCCTCGGAAATTAGATACTCAAAACTCTCGAAATATACAACAGAGACAGACAGACGGACCGTTAGACAGTAGCAGAGAAAGAGAACGTCAAAAATATGCGAAATATGCACATGTATATTTAGTGATAAACAACAATAATAAAATCAGAGTGACTGAGTTAAGATATTTTATCTGCAAAATGATATATTCCAATGCCATTGCATTCCAATCAACACACGCACGCACACTCACTCCGGCACGCACACACACACACACACACTGGAAATTTGACATTAGTGGAATGGCGAGATCAGAGATATGATCTATTGCTTAAGCGGTGGCCATTTTTTATTGCGGAATCAAACGTATTTATTTATTCATCTGATTACGTCAATTGTGGAACAGAGATGGTTATAATTTTTCCACAGCCACAATTTCATCAAAAACCAGGGCTTTAAGATCAGTTTTGGTTTGATCTCTAGATTTATACTGCATTAAAACTTAAAAACGCGATTTTACCCCGAACCCACGAGTCTAGCTCAAATGTAAGCCCAAAATCCGTCCTGTTCAATAAAGTATTTCAGTAATTTGTAGAACATTACTATATTTTAAAATACAAATTTATTATTGTACTATTTTCATTGTTTGTCTAGAGAAAGTCTGTTTAAAAAAAAAATATTTTGAATTCCTTATTCCACCTTAGATCCTTTCTCTGTGTCTCTCTTCCACTTTGACTTGTTGATCATATTTTATTCATTATCAACATTACGTTTATAACAAAATTTGGGATAATTAACAAAACACTTTCTCTTGGAAAGAGCCCACTCATTAAATCTTTGCATATGTATCTGACAGATACATAACAACAACATAAGTAACAATCGATTAGAATCGGCTGCTTATAAATGGAATTTTGAGTCATTTTTGCACGTTTTGCAGTCAAAACAGATACGCTTATTGTGTATACATCATTTGTTTATTAATTTTATTATTGCAACCACCCCCCTCATCATAAAAAACAGCGGCCACCAACTGAGGCGCTGATGATGGCGGCAGCTGCTGAATTTTACCAGCTCTGCTCCACACTCCGACGTTGTTTATATTTTGCACACATATTTATTTATTTCTTTAAGTCAACAATACAAAAAAAAAAAAAACAGCCAAGCAAGCATTACATCAACAACCTCCTCAACCCAAGCGAAGCAAGCAAATTGAGTGAGTGACTCACGCCGAAGCAATGCGAACCAAGCCAAGCTGCTGCTGGAGGCGACCCTGTCACAGCAGAGTTGAAGCAGCTGCAGAACGACCCTGCCTGGTTGCCTGCGTGCAACTCAGCTAATGGAGTGTGCTACAGTTGTTTTTCGTTCTCTGTTCGTCTTTTAACTAGTAACTATTTCTCCCTCTCATTTGTTGTTGCTTTGCATGCTGGCATGAAATACGCAGCATGGAAACGGGTCGAATAGAAGTGTTTTTTTTTATCATGTTTCATTTATCTTATTTTTTCTTAGTTTTTCTATACTCATAACGGTAACTCCAGTATAAATTATCATTAGCTTAATAATACGATATTGATCATCATCATCATAGGCTTTGGTGTCGATGATGTTCTTCTTGTTATTGTTGTTGTGTGTAAATGGTCAAGTCAAACGTTTCTCTCAGTGTTTCCCAGATAGGAGTGCTGGCAACACAATGAAAATATCTTCCTACTGTTTTCCGCTCAGTGTCTCCCGCTGCTGTTCAATTCTTTTAACAAACCACCAACCGTTTGGCCCACATTGAATGGTTTTTAGAATTTGTTTTTGTTGCTGTTATTGTTGTCCAACAACTAGCATAACAAAGCCATCAACAATGTGAAATTTTCCTCTATTTTTTTTTGTGTGATTTTCTTTCAGCTGCTTGTTTTTTTCTTGTTTGCTGCTGCTGTTTGACTGTGTTTGGCGCTTTGAAGTGCATTGTGCAAAAGTTTTGACAATTGAAATTGGGCGTCGCATTCTTGTTTAATGCCAAAATTGGGTGCACAAGTGTTTTTTAAAAAGCATTTTGCTGAAGCACAGGATACAGAGTGAAATGTGACAGATTTATTTGCACTTCAATTCAAGTGTTTGTTCTCGGTGTAGTGAATTTGTTATTTTCTTCTTAAAATCCATAGGGATTTTTATGATATCGATACTCTTGTAAGCTATAATTGCTGTCATGGCATCGATACTTTTTGTTTATCAGTTCTCGCTCAATTGTCCAGCTCAACTTAAAGCAGATTTCTAAGCTCTCTTTTCCTCTCATTCTCTCTATATATCTTTAACAAATTTGCATGCAAAGGGGACTTGTGGATGTCTGTTTGTGTAAGCTATGCGCATTGACTTGTCACTTTACAACTCTACATGCATGCTCTCTCTCTCTTGTGATCTCACTCCGACTCCAGTCAATTAGCAAAGTAAACAGTATGCCCTCTCGTTCCCCTACCATCTAAAAACAACGAACCAAAATTCGCCGCTTTGTGCATTTTGTTTGTTTAATTTGTAAACGCTCAAAAGCTCGCTGTTCGAAAGGAAGAGGAAGGAAGCGAGACTTAGAAGAGGAGGAGGAGTTGTAGAAAGGGAGGGGAGCTGTCATCACAACTTGTCAGTTGTGATAAAGTTTTATTTTAATTCGCATAGTCAAAAGTCCCAGCTGCACACTCACATATGGATACATGTATGTAAATATAATCCAAAGTCCGATTGCAAATGTGTATGTAATAACAGTTATGCAACTTATATGAAAATTTTCATGTATGTGGCTGTGTGGTTTGTATGTGTGTGTATGCATCTTGTGGGAGTTTTGTCATTGGGCTTTGTATATGTGATTAGCGCAGGGTGGTGGTAAACGCAAATTAAATTAGTTGTCGTTGCTGTTACGTTTGCTTCAGGTCACAGCCTGCTAATGGGTAATGGAAGTGCTGCTGCATAACAGAGAAGAAGTGGCGTTTAGCAGTAACATCTTAGAGCTGCAAATTAGCTTCAAGCTTCTCAAACTTTTACACATGATGCTCTGTTAATATTTGAATAATAATAGAGGTGGATCAGGGGAGAAGACGGGAATAGCGCTGAAAAGACACAATGAGAAAACTTTTGAATCTGGAGCACAATGTGGCTGAAAACTAATGTGGAGAAGCAGCTGCTCTTGCAACTGTCTGTGGAATGTGTCTTGTGGGACTCGGGAGGATGGAATGGAAGAGGTGAGGGGACAGAGTTTGAATAATGCACGAGATTTGCAATGTTATGATACAAAAAAAAAGAGAAAAAACAAAAGATAGAAAAAAACGAATTCGAGACGATTAATTTTTGCTGATGAAGTGACAAATGGTAGAATTAGGAGGAAGCGTAGGGAGGGAAAGACAGAAACTGGAGCAGAGCAAACAGCAAAAGCGTCGAGATGTAAAAGCTGAATTTCATGATTCATGTGGAGAGAGAAAAATATGGAATAAGAAAGAGTCAGAAGTGGGGAACAGCGAGAAAGCTCTCAAGTGATGGACACAAGCAGCAGAGAGACGAGAGTCAAGCAACCACTTGAACTGAACAGAACCATAAAGAGCTGGCAATGCCCTTCTTGTTTGACTCGCTTATGCATTTGTATGCATAATGCGTGTCTACATGTGGAAAAAAGAAATATGCATTCTATGGTGTTGAAAAACACTATTATGAAAATCAGAACTAATACTATTGTACACGCATCTATATATATATACAGAGTTCAAAAAATTGCCTGGGAAATTAGAAATATTTAAGACAGACAATTCAAAAATCTATTTATATATTTTTATTGCAGTGTATACGCATATACATGTGCATGTGTCTATAAATACAGCACTCCAGCAATATTGTGATAGATGGTCGGGGGAGGAGCGGGGAGTGAGAAATAGAGAGAGAGATCAATTGGATGATGACGCGACCAATTCATGCAAATGCTTCAACAAATAAGAGCCGCAGCAGCCAAGGGTCGCCAGGGTTGCCACTTTACACGATCGTTTTACACACCCCTCTCCCTTCCAACACACGCTTCACCCAAGTGCACACTTCATCCTCCTTTGCCCTATCAGGGTTAATAAAGATCAATTGAATTTAAACAAAGAAATAGGGGGAAATACTAAAGAGAGGTCAAATAAAAAATTAATGCATCGAAAACGACGACGATGACAATTGTCTTTTCCCAGTCAGTCGTTCCTCTGAAAAATGGGCGTGGCATAACAAATTAAAAGCAAATGCGCATTTACATAAATTCTACAACAAAAGCAATGATAGGGGGTGGAAGATGGGGAAAACAATTAAAATAAGACAGAAGACATGACAGGAAACAAGAGGGGGAAACTTCAAGTCGAAAAGGAATCTGCGTAACTAAAAAAAAAATAAAATTTAAAGACAAAGCAAATGAATGCGTTGACGAAGAGAAAAAGAGGCGCCTAGTGTAAACTGAACTGAACCAACCGACCCACATATCAATGGCCGGAAACTAAACTAAAAGACAGACAGACAACTAGACAGGTAGCCAAAATATGTATAAAAGACATACACAACTCGTCATCATATTTGATCATTAGTCAAACTCCGACAACAACAAAAATTTGTGCAATAATGGGCTGTAGTTATAATTGAGGAAAAGCCTTCAAAATCCCAAGGCAAATAATGACTGAGGCTGCTGCCCAAATTTCTGTGGGCCCAAAGCTTTTGCCCAGCAGCAATTTCAACTTCGACTTCTACTTTTCGACTTCTTGGTTTGGAAATTTTTTCTTTTGTCATTTTTAATACACATTTTCAATGCAAAATTGGGCCAAGCAAGCAAACCCAATCCTATCATTGAAGTTGGCGACGCAAAAAAATAACCAAAGTACAAACAAGAAGAAAAAAAAAAGTAGATAGAAAATTTGGCTGGAAATGCTTAAAAGTGTATATGTTATTGTGTGCGTGTATTTTGTATATTTCCAATTTATACAGTAGCTATAAAAATAATAGCAACACTCTAACACTCTAACGAAATGTTATCAAAGGTGGTTTTTTAATGGTTATTATGAAAACATTTTCAACTAATTTAAATTTAAATGGCATGCAAAAATCGATTTTTTATTTTACATTTTGTTTAAACAACAATTGAGTGTAAATGTAAATTTCGCATGAAAGCCCCCAAAATGGCAGCACTACAATTTAATTATTACCAATTTACCAACTGTCAATAAAGTGTAGCCAAACTTCGTTTTAGAAAACAATTATTGTGCTTTGGCAGCCTAAGCTGAAATTGGCCTTTTTCTTTGTCAGGCTAAAATTTGGCCGCAAAAGTAGTTTCACAAATGCCAACTAATTAGTAATGCAAAGCAAAACTAGAAGAAAAAGAAAATACAAACATATTGGAGCATAACTGATGAGCCCAAAATGCTTTGGAAAGTGAGCTTCAAGAAATGAAAGAAAATAACAAAACAAGGCAGCAACAAATATTACGGTAAAAGCTGAGAAACAATACCAAAATTGCATAAGCCGCAAAAAAGTTCTCACAGCAGACAAAAGAGGCAAATAGAAACACGATGTGTGTGAAAGGAGAGGAAATTGAAGACAAGCAGATGCGAACCAGCGATAAGTCAAAGTCTGCTTCGGCGACGTCGACGTCAACGTCAACTTTACGCTGTCGCCGTTTGACCACTTTTATTTTCATGCCTGAATTGTTTATGGAATATTGCAGCGCCCTCTGGCGACGAGTGGTGAGGGACGACAGCACTCAAAAATGGATTGTCATGCAAAAGTGAACTTCGCTTTGAGAGAGAGTCTCCGAGTAGAGGAGAGCTCAGTAAAGAGTGGACGAAAAATAAATAAAATTTGTTGTCACTGTCATTGTGTGGTTGTTGTTGTTCTTGTTGTTGTTGTTTTAACATTGTGTCGCTGCCAACAAGAGCGATGCATTATACTTCTTCTTTTTCAACTTCTTACTGCTGCTGTAAAGTTCGAAAGCGGAAACGATTTTCAAGTGTCGCCCCGTAGCCAAAGCAAAAGTTGAGTTTCAGTGTCGTATCACGACTTGTATAATAAATTGTAAATTGCCATTTGAGTAAAGACTTAAAATGCACGTGTCTTACCTAAGCTGATTTAGATCAACTAAATGAATGATAAGATAAAAATACAAAAAAAAAAAAACAAAACTAAATAGAATAAATCAAAAATCTTCAGTAAACAAATTTCATATTTAAGATACGACGCATTTTCGTTAGCATGAGTTGAAAACCACATGCAAATTAATAAATAGGAAATACGCAAGAAATTCGAGACAATTTAAAATAAACTTAAAATTTATGTTTAATATTCGTGTTAGCTCAACTAATGTTCAATGAGTTACAAAGAGCGTAGTCATAGTTCTTTACTTTAACTAGATCTAGCAATACATAGATGGCTTGCTAAAATTTTACGCGACGAAAAGAGATAGCGACTATCAGCTGAAGGACTGAAATTTATCTATCATATTCCATACAAATCAAGCACCATATAAAAAAAAATAATAATAATCACACTGACAGCAATCTAAAATCCTCAACTATTATTTTATTTTATTTGCTTGAAGTTTGTCGCTAAAGTCATTTGTCATGAAATGGCTGTGGATTTGTCGTCGTCGTTGCAAAAATTAAAACATTCAAACAAAGCGACAGGCCAAAAAGTGTGCCATGACAGCTACAACAACAGCAAGCTAAGATATGCATTTCCAGGCGGCCGTTAAAAGTGCCAAAACGAGTTGCAAATGCTAGGACGATGCTTGGATTTGACGCTTCGCTTGGTTGGCTGTCTCTCTTTCCTTTCCCTCTGCCACTCTTCACTGTTTTAGCTAACTGTCGACTCGTGCCCCGCTGCACGAATTGGCAAAATAAAAAAAATAAAAAATGTAAAGCGCTTGCTGCTTCCGGGCTGACAACACAAAGAGGTCATTTACTTTCGTTGCTTGCGACCGACCATAAAATAATCGTCGTCTCAGCCAACAACTACTACAACAACAAGAATACTCACACATTCGTGAATATGCCAAATAAAAAAATAAAGTCAGATAAATAAAAGGAAATTGGCAACAGCAGCAATGGCAACAGCAGCAAATAGCAAACAGCAGCAGTGGCGGCGACGTCGACGTCAACGGCGACAAGTTGTATCAAGTTTTGCTATCAAAAATCGATTAACAAACTGCCGGCAGCGACGCGTGTTGCGCTGCATTAACGGCATTCTTCCAAAAAAGCATTGCGCTCACATAGGCACAAGACAAAGTTTTCCAGTGTGCACATATAGATAATTGGTATAAAATGCCCGTTTATTGCCTTTGTCACGACGAGTATATCGATTTCTATATCTGGATAGATTTGAAAAAAAAAAGTTTTGCACTCGTCACTTGGCTGAAATGTCGCATTTCAATAATAATAAAAAAAAAAACAATTTTCAGATTGCGATTTATAATAGGCACAGTAAAAGGTAGTCTTCCCATTTCCATTGAATTCCAAAAGAATTTAAAGTTGATGTGAATTTGAAATGCATATAAAAATTACGTAAAAAAAGATGCGTCATTAAATTAAGGCTGTAATTTCATTTTTTCTCGCAAAGCAATTTTCATTGTTGTATAAATAAAAGCTTAACTCAGTTTTTGTTATCTAAGAATTGTTATGAATCATTGAGTTTTCAATAATAATAATCAGCAAGCAGTCATATAATAATCTTATAATCAGCAAAATTTGTTTGTTGTCAAATCTTTCAGTTTGTATTCCCAAGTTTCAACATCCAAGTTTCCAATATGCGCATTTTGCATATTTTATAACTGACTTCAACAATTCGTAGACTTTAAATAGTTTCCATTACACCAAAGCTATATTTAAACAGAGTAAGACAAAGCGCGAGCTGAGAAAGAGAGAGAGAGCATCTTGACTATAATTAGACAAACGCTTAAAACATGCAGACGTCTGTAGAAGGGGAAGGGGTAATGGAAATGATGTTGAGCACGTATGTGTGTAGCATGTATGTTGATAGTTGAAGCTGATTACAACAAGACATTCCAAAAGGAATTTGACGAGTGCTGGAATGATGGAATTGTCTCAATGTTTGTATCTCTCAGCAGACTCCGTTATCTGTCTGCGTTTAATATATAATCACGCACACATATGAATAAAATTAGACATATATACATTTACACCTACCTAAACTATTTTAGGTATTTAAAAAAATGCTTGAGTTCAGCTTCAGCTCTGCTCAGAAATAGATGCAATTGTGAATGACAGCAAAAAAAAATAATCTAAAAAAAAACAACAGCAAAAGCTCAGCTCAGACAGAAGGACGGTCAATAAAAATAAACTGGAATTAAGCATAAACCAATAAGCACAAGATGAAAGCGACAATGGTCTGCGTGTGTGAGTGCGTGCGTATTTGTGTTTGGGTGCGAGGGACAGAGAGCGAATGCGAAACGGGTATCGAAATATGCCGCTCAAGGTCAGTCAACGGATTGCTTGTTGTGCTTTTTTTTTCAGAGTATTCAATTATTGAAGAGATCAAAAGCTGCGCTGCAAGTTTCGACGACAATGTCGACGTCAGCGGCACTGCTGCCATACGCAAAATTTACGCAAATTGGCGCAGACAAAAGAAGAGAGAAAGAGATGCAGAATGCAGAATAACGGAACGGAAGCAACGGCGACGCAAATTAAAAGTAATTTTCAATTTCCTGAGTGTGGCGAAAATTGAAAAATTTGTTGCAAGTAGCAAACACCCACACATACAACACACAGTCGTATGCAATTTATGTGCCGTTATAAAGCTGAACTGAATTCCAAGAAGCAAATTAAAGCTGCGCAGTCGCAACGACAAACAAGCCGAACCACTTTTTTTATTGCAAGCAATTATTAAAAACGAAAAAAAAACAAAGCGCCCACTACAACAAAAACTGGCCACGAATTGCGTAGGATAATAAACACAGAGAGAGGGAGAAACAACAAACAACAAAGGGACAAGAGCAAGCGCTACGCATGATCAATGCAAGCGAGAGGAAGAGAGGGATAGCGTAGGCTAGATAGGCGTCTCGCTCTAACGCGCGCATACAACAAGTGCGAAGCAGCGGCATAAAACAAAGGAGCAACAAAAATCAAGAAAATGAGATCCCAATACACACAACAAATGCTACATAAATTTGGCATATAGTGGAAAAGTTTTCTACTAAAAAGTTAGTCAAACTCACCTTGTCCAGGCATTTAAGCTCCTCGATGGGATAAACCACCTTCTGGCAACGCGCACAGGTTTTATTCATTTTTGCTGTCTTCTAGGTGAATAGGGACACACACACTGACTTTTTTTTTTGTTTTTTTTTTTTAGAAATTTGCAGCACTTTGAAACAGTCGAATTTTAATAATTTTGCATATCGATCGGCAGACAAAACAGCCTAAGAATTTGAAATTATTGTTGGGTTGAAATGTGTGTGGCCGATTGAAACATTAAGCAAACACTTCAAGGCTGCTAAGATTTTTACAAATATATGTATATATTTATATAACTGGTTTCCTATGTCGCCTTTTTTTTAACACACACACTTTGAACACTTTTTTCTCTAATTGCAGAGCGGGCAAAACTTTTAAAATATTCAACTGTTTAGCGACGAACCCGATTTTAAGCGACGCGCGCATCAATCCAACTGGGAGCAAGAAAAACAACACAGACAACGAATGCCGTTGATTGTTTTGAACAATAACAATTAATGGCAACGCTTAATTTTACGAATTAGTTGAGTTGACTTTGGTTGAATTAAAAAATGTTTAGTACATGCTGCGCACCCGCATAGAAACGTCCGTTCTCCGCCGTAACAACAACAATAATGACACACAAATAACAGACTGTGTTAAGAGCGTGTTGGGGCTTGGGCGCATGTTATGCTCAAATGGTGATGTTGAGCAATTACAGTGTTGTATAGCATTGCATTGCTATCGATAACACATATGCCGGCATGCACAGGGTGTGCTTGGCCAACAAAAAACACCCCACTTTTGGTATCCTTGGAGTTTTTTTTGGTGTCCACTTCGTGCTTTGTGGGTGTATATACAAATAAGCATAAAATTCACTCAAATCGCACAATTAAATAGCTAAATAAACGACCAAAGGCTGCTAATAGTTTTATAAGTGCTCTGTGTAAAGTTAACAATTTTTAACAGTAATTAAAAGCAATAAATTCGATGTTTAATTGGATAATCAATTGGAAACAAAAATACAAAATTTTCTAGAATAAAAACATTCTGTTCTCTGCATAGTTAAGCACTGAAAATAAGCAACTTAACGTGAATAACGAAAATCTCGAATAAAAAAAGCAAGAAAAAGAAGGTACACAGCATATTGATTATTCAAGGCTGAAGCTGTGCGACGTAAGAATGCAGCATACTAAAAGGCGTCGCTTCGTGTGATTTAAGACGCCCCAAAGTAGGCAAAATAAAGAGACACACATACACACTTACATACGCCGATTGAAAAATCGATAATCCTGGCGTGAGTATTTGTAATGCCGCCGGTTGATATCGATCACAACATCAAAAACATTGAAAACAGATACAACCATTATAGTTAAAAAGCAGACAAGAAAGAATTTGAGAAAAGCAGCTGGAAGTTGTGTAAATAAAAGTTCAACGCTTACGCTCAAATGTCAAAAGTCAACGCGAAAGGACAACAACGGCGCATGGTGTAGTAGTAGTAGAGTTGTAGGTAACCACCCTGTGTAAACTGTGAACTGCAACCGGTATAAAAATACGATACGACCTTCCTCCCCATTTTGGTTGAAGCTGCCCCCGTTCAGAGGCAGCAAAGCAGAGGCGCAGCCATTCGACGTTATACGAATGCCAATCCGTTCATAATTGCAACAATGCAAACGCTGCGCAAAAAAACGAGTCCTTGTAAATGTAAGTACAATTTATTGCACAATATTTTTTTCCGATAGCACTCTAACTCTTCCAGATGTTGCATGATAAGCGTGCTTGATCGTTGCTTGATCGTTTAACTGACAGCTGCTACGCCGGCGTCGCGGCGTCGCTGGTACTGTCGGCAGGTGGTGCAGCTGCTGCCTAAGATTTTAGCAAATAACAACAGCAGCAGCAGCGCTCTCTCTCATTCACATTTTATTTGTTAGCGCACAATAATAGTGAAATTCCAGTGCTGTCTGTGTGTGTCTTTAACTGTGTGTCTGTTTGCCTTTTTGCTTGTTCTGCGGCTGATGCCCACTCCCACCAGATAGAGAGGAAGAGCAGCATCGCACCGCGACGCATCGCATTCAGAGAGACCTGAGCAGCGTAACGCTGAGCAGCATTCGCTGTTTTGTTTGTCGTCGCTGTCGTCATTCATTCACTGAGCGCGCTTCGAAGCGGTTGCTTTTTTCTGCCATTTTCCGCGAGTTTGTTGTTTTTTTTATTTTTGGTTGTTTGTGTTTTTTTTTTTGTTTAATTAAACTACAAAAGAAAATACGTCGTGCAAATCGTTTTATTTGTTATTATTGTTTGCCCGTTTGCGCATTGTGTGCCTTTCTTCTGCTCACTGCTGGAAATGCTCTGAATGTCACACACACACACTCACTCATACACTCACACACACGCACATACAGAGCTACTTTTGAATTCAGCATGTTCTGAGATCAGTTTTATTCACTGCTGGAAAAATGGTTAAATCTTTGGTCTCCAAGCTGCAAGCAACTTCAAATCTTTCGTTGGCACAAACTTTTGGCATTGGAAACACTGGCGCCGAGGAGACAAATTACGCAAAACGTTAGCACAAAGAAAAAATAACAAAAGAAAAGAAAAAAAATATCGTTAATTGTTTCGATTGGTTTTTCTCTATATTGGAAAAACAGCGAAAATTACATATAGATTTTTGGCATATGTGAAATATTGAAATATTGAATATTTTGTATTTTGCAGATCGCAATGATCCCGGCCGCTTCTTTGGAGATGGCGTCCAGTTCAAGGCCAAGCTGATTGGCATACTGGAGGTTGGGGAGGCGCGTGGAGATCGCATGTGCCAGGAGGCGTTACAGGATCTGAAGATGGCCATAAGAGCCGCCGGCGAGCACAAGCAGCGCATCATCATCCATGTCACCATCGATGGACTGCGATTGCGCGACGAGAAGACCAGCGATTCGCTCTATCATCATCCGGTGCACAAGATCTCATTCATTGCCCAGGACATGACCGATTCGCGTGCATTTGGCTATATCTTTGGGTCACCGGATAGCGGGCATCGGTTCTTTGGCATCAAGACGGACAAGGCGGCCAGCCAGGTGGTGCTGGCCATGCGCGATCTCTTCCAGGTCGTCTTCGAGCTGAAGAAGAAGGAGATCGAGATGGCACGGCAGCAGATCCAAGGCAAGGCCCTCCACGATCATGCCAGCCAGCTGGCCACCCTGTCCTCGTTGAAGAGCGCACACGGTGATCTTGCCTCCGGCAGCGGCTCCTCCTCAGCAGCCCATGCTACAGCGTCTGGTCTCAGCATGCTCGGCGCCGCATCTTCCTCCTCGAATGGCGTGGGACTCACACGACTCGGCGTCAATTTGGATGTGTCGCGAGTCGCGGGCGTGGCAGGCAAGGAGGTAAAAATGGGAGAAAATGGGATATATGTTAAAGAGGGGTGTATATAAAGAATAAATATGGAAGATTATGCTAACTAAGAGAAGGAATCTAGACACATTTTTATCATCTCACAAAAGTGATTAGTTTTCTAGAGTAGATAACAGATAGACCAACTACTAGTAGGAAATATATATAAAAGTGATATATATATATATTATTAAGCAAAGAAAGATACCTCCCCTGATCAATTTTTATAGTAGATCTCAAAAATATGCAGAGGAATACTTTTTTCTCCTCTTTTTACTCAGGTCCATCTCTCTAACTACCTATCTGGAGACCTCACTCCGAAATTATTGACATCCAACAACAAAAAATAAAATAGAATAATAATTTTTTTAAATAAATAAATACAAATAATAACCATTTACCGCTCCTTACAGATCTCGCCCGAATCCGTCGCAGACCTTGTGGATCTGGAGCAGGAGCTGACGTCGCTGCAGCGTGGCATCAGTCAAATGGAACGCATAACGCCCAATGATCCGGCCACCTCCCATCCAGGTGCACCATTGGCCAAGTCGGCCAGCGAGGATGATCCGTTTGGCGACTCCTTCATTTATGTGCCGTCGTACAATATTCTGCCACCGCCACCGGAATCGGGACGCACACGACACAAGCAACAGCCGAGCAAGACGCCTGAGAGTGTGGGCGGCCTGGATGCGATGTCCACACTGATATCACCGGCACCTGGAGCCAGTGGATCACCGGCGACGCTGCAGCCGGATGACGATGATAGTTGGCTGCATGAGTTGCAGCAGCAACACGATGTCTTCGATACCACCAGGGTGACGACGACGCCGACGCCAATGTCAGCTGCCGCAGTGTTGGCCAATCTGCCAATGGCACCGCTGGCAACCAGAGAATCATCGTCAACGCCCACCCATCAAATCAGTGAAATCTGTGCGGCTGCGCCTCCCCCTGCAGGAACCACAGCGGCTATCGATGTGGGGTTAAGTGCTTTGAGCAGCCTAGCAGCTGCCACAGAGGCAGCAGAGGGTGCCACAGCAGCATCAACAGCAACAACAACAATAACAGCAGCAGCAGCCGCAGTTGCAGTCATGTCGGGTAAGTTGCACACTAAGTGAAGTGAAGTTCGTTAATAAATGATTGCCACAAGCAAACAACACCCTACACACACACACACACACATCAAAGAGCTGCCATTCAAGATGGATACAAAAGGGGGGTAGTTGGGAAAAGGGTGCGACGACAATTGCTGAACTGAGACACAGATGAGCTCAATGAGTCGCAATCAATTGCTCGCCTTTTCACTTATAGTTCAAGATGACGAAGCAAATTCTTAACACAAATAGAAATAGTTTATATGATGCAAAATTTAATAAAATATGTAAAAAGCGAAATTTACAGAAATTTAAATCCTTATGCTAATGTTAATATAACAGTCAAGGCTAGCTGTAAATTCGATCAAATGCTAATTAACAGTCTGCAAAATGAAGCCTGTCTTCGTGTTATGTGATGATGTTAATTAAGTTTAACTAGTAGCAAAACTCTAATGCTATCCAACTTAACATTAAATGCAAATGCTATGTTAATTGACATTTTAGTAGTTTATTAGCTGAACAGCTGCTTAACAGTTGATTAAGAAATAATTAAATAGCGTTTAAAAGCAAATTGGTTCTTGCATCGCATCCATACTGAATGCAGCTCTTTTAGACAACTCACTTTAGTCTAAGCTCATACTAAACTAACTTACTAACTCATTTAGCACCGATCCTAATGTTGTTTTGTTGTTGTTTTACTCCTTTAAAGTGCTGATTTACAATTCTTAGTTTCAGTTTAGTTTAGTTTCGATTTGTTCTCTTTAGTTTCTTATTCAGTTCTCCCACAAATTGCACGCTAGTTTTATTTGGAGTTGCCAGTGACTTACTCGAGTCTCTCTCTCTATTTCTCTCCCTCTCTCTTTGTTTGTCTCTTTTACTAAATTTTGCTCACTGCTTTTCTTGTTGTGCGTTGCTTTAATTTTGGTGGGTTGCCCAGATGCGTTCACAGATCTGGATCCGTTGGGCATTGGGCGCACACGGCCCTATGTCGATAAGAAATACTTTTTCCAAGAGCTTAAGAATCCGCCAAAGAAGCTGCTCAAGGAGCTCGGCACCAGTCAGGGCGATAACTTTGATGACTTTCTGGGTGGCACTAATAGGGACAACATATTCGAGGACAACAACAGCCCAACCAGAACCACAGCAACAACAACTACTACTACTAACATAGAAATGGCAACTGCATCAGGTACTGACCACAACCAACCAACCCCAGCAAACCCACCCCAACCACAATCACAACCACAACCAATCCCACGAGCAGCAGCAGCAGCAACAATCACAACTAACCAATTTGCTGTCTACTAACACGACTAACAATTGCACTTGCACTAATCACAACAGGCAACTCCAGCAGCAGCAGCAACAGCAGCAGCAATCCAACAGCAACTAACCCACTAATAACCACCGCCAGCCTTGGGCAACAGCAGCAACTCCAACTGCAACAGCAACTGCAACTGCAACAACAATTGCTACTAACAAACACTAATCACTCCAGTACACGTCCCCGCTCCCGCTCCCAGCTTAGTCCCAGTCAGCAACAGCAACAACAATCGCAGCACCAATCCCAGCACCAATCCCAATCGCAATCCCAAATCTATACAAATACCCAACCCCAATCACAAGTCCAATGCCAATCGCAATCGCTAGCCCAACTCCATCACTCTCATATCGCCCACATTCACACACAGACCCCAACTCTGACGCAATATCAAGCCGAAGACTTTTCGGCTGCCAAACTCAAATTAATGCTACGTCAGAGCGCAGCCATGTCCAAGTCAACTAATACATCGCTCAACTATTATACCACAGAGCCCGCCAGCAGCAGTCACAATCTGGAGGAGCAGCAGGATGCGAATCCGGTGCTGTTGCCACGCGATACGGATCCATTTTCGCCGACGCGCAAGAAGAGCGATCCGGATCCGTTTCAGGAGGGGGATCTCTTCGCCAAACTCGATGCCTTCGAGTTCGAGACGACCAGCAGCAGTTCCCCAGCCGTCTTCAATGGTCCGCTTCAGGTGCAGTTGCCGCCCGAGCAACAGACGCAATCCCAATCTCAGAGTCAATCTCAGTCGGATGTTTGGCAGGCAGACATCTCCCGGCTGGAGCCGGTGCCGAGCAGCGTGCGTCATCGTCCCACGCCCGTTGCCAGTGTCGTCAATGTGGGTGGCCCACTCGATGTCATCTCGAGTATCTCCAACAAAAAGATGCCACATCTGTTTGGCCAGGCGCGTTTCTCCAAACGTGGTGACTCCAACTCGGGCATTGGTTCCAGCGTCAATATGCGCCGCTTGCAGGAGAGCGATTCCCTCAGCGAAAACGAGGCGGCTCCCGAACCACCGCCACGTCCCGATTCCACACCGTATGCTGAGCCGCCGCCGCTGCCGCCCAAGAAACAGTTCAGTGATCTCATCATAAGGCCCACAGCGTCGGCGCCACCGGTTGGCCGTTACGAGTACTTGAACCATTCGAGCAATCAAATCCGCCGTAGCATCGATGCCCCGCCCATTCCGTTGCCCTCACGTCGGGTGGGTCGCTCTGATGGCTGCTTCCCCGGACCGGGTCGTCCCCGCAAACCAGGCCACACCGACGACGATTATCTGGCACCCTTGGGCCCTGGCACGTCTACATCGACAGCGACATCGACATCGACGCCGACACCGCCGCCACCACTGCTGCCGCCTCCCACACAAACGGGCAGCAGTCGAGCACGTCCACAGCGCCAGGCATCGTTAGGTCGTCCGCAGGACATCTACGAGAACAAGGCGGAAATACTGCAGGCACAGGCGCAAAAGGAGGCGGCGGCCAATGCGCTGGCGCCGGACATAACGCTGACGCAGCTGCTCACCCTGGGCATGGACGATCTGGCAATCAGGCTGAATGTGCCCGCCAGCAAGCTGAGCACCATGACCCTTGTCCAGTTGACCTCCTATCTGTCCGACTATCTGCAGTCCACTGGGGATCAGTTGGTGCACACTTGCAAATCTCGGGCGAGTCCCGCTCAGCCCTTGGCATCGCCAGCTGCTCCTGTCG
This sequence comes from Drosophila fungiperda, assembly GCA_035042345.1. Classification (NCBI taxonomy): domain Eukaryota; kingdom Metazoa; phylum Arthropoda; class Insecta; order Diptera; family Drosophilidae; genus Drosophila; species Drosophila fungiperda. The sequence continues at coordinate 2,411,431 of JAWNLM010000278.1, read as the reverse complement.
GCAACGCCTCCTCAACGGCGGCTGTGTTTAAGGTCAACTTTGATCAGCAGACCTCGTTTGTGGCCAAGTTCGATGATACGTTTGGTGAGGATCTCGGTTCGGATGCGTTTGTGGCCAACTTTGCCAACTTTAATGAGGCGCCCACTTTGTCAGCGCCTGCGGTGCCGCCAGCGGATCGCTATGCCGTCTTCCGGGAGATTATCGATCAGGAGCTACAGCAGCAGCAGCAGGAAACGGATCTCATGGGTGATCTAACGCCACCGCCAGTGGATGAGCATCAGGAGCAGCAGCAGCAACAACATCAGAAGCAGCAGCATCCACAGCTGGACATAGATGTGCCAGATCTGGAAATGGAGCCACCTCCACCACCAGCTCCTCCCAAAATCGATACCAAGATCACCGATGTGGTTGCCCAGGCCAAGGATCGTTATGCAGCGTTGCGGGATATTATTCTCGTCGAGAATCTGTTTGACAAGGCGCCGCCGCCGCCATTGCTGACGAGCGCTGTGCCCGAGAAGGATCTGCTGCAGGATCTGTTCAGCGATGAGTTCAACGAGGATCAGGACATCCGACAGATCATGGACAGCAGCCACGATCGACGTGGCCTCGTCGATAGTCGCGGCCTGCCTGCCGAGCCCTCATCCTCGGCGCTGACCGTTGCCGATGACGATGACGATGACGATGAGGACGAGGATGAGGATGCGGGCGGTGAGAGCAGCATGGATAGCAACGAAAAGGATGCGGAACCAGTCAGCGCCCAGGATCAGTACGAAAAGTTGTCCACCAGTGCCGAGAAGCCCGATTTCAAGTCGGAGCAGGAGCAGCTGCCGCCGAAGCAGCAGGATAACAAGTTCCTCACCGTGGTCAATGCGCCCGGTCGCGATGACATCGAAATAGACGAGCTTATGCAGCGGGCCATCTCCAATCTTTCGCTGGATTCCCGCGATCGCATCTCCCCGGCCACATCCACATCGCGAGGACCTGCTCCGCACAGCCTGCACACGCCGTCGCAGTTCAACGATGTGAGCACCTCGCCCATTCCGCTCCAGAAATCGCCGGCGCCGCATTTGCATCCAGTTGGGGTATCGCCGGTGCCGTCGCAGCTGTCCGCTGTATCGCAGCTGATCGATACGGCCACCAAGCAGATGCAGATGGAGAAACCCTCCTGGGCCACCTTTGACTCACCCAAAGTGGCACCAGTCGCCAGCGCTGGCAGCAGCAGCAGCCACAACAAAGGCAAGGCACGACTCACCCTGCCCCCGCCACCCGCCTCGAATACGTCGCAGCACGACACCGCTGAGTCGCCATGCAGCTCGGATCCGCGTGACGATGCCGGCGTCGGTTGGACCAAGCAGCAGCAACAACGGCGATGGGCCAAAAAGGAACGCCAACAGACATCCTCCTCCTCGCGTGATCTCAGTCCCTGGGACGACGATACGCCCGAGTATCTCAAGCAGCAGCAGCAGCGCCGTGGCTTACCGCCACCCACCCAGCTGCCGCCACATCCACATGCCCCACATGGCTACTACATGCGCCACGCCCGACGTCTCAACTCCTGCGACGAGGATTACGAGTAAGTCTGATCCGTGTTTTTCTAAATTTTAACTCCACTCATATTCTGACTGTGTCACTCGTTCACTTGCAGCTACGACGCGGAGTTCTGTGCTCGTCGGGATCGAGAGCAGCCGCCGCGCAAATTTAAGCATGGACTCTCACGCAGCAGGGATAACTTTGAGCTGGGTAAGCTTACAGTCTGATCCGTTGCTAGTTCAATTTAAACGTTTAATTTCATTGATGCAGAGTCGCCCAGCTGGTATCATCATCAGGCGCATCACACCTGGTCACCGCAGGAGATGGAGCAGGGTGTGCGAGCGCGCTCCTTTGAGCGCAGCGCCTACGAGCGCTCCAGTTATGGTCCGCCTGCGCCGATGTACGACAAGCGGGGTCAGCCGCTGCCACGGGATCGCGAACGAGAGCGCTCCAAGTATCGGGAACGAGAGTACAGAGACTATGCGCGTCCCAGCTATGAGTTTGACTATGAGAACGTCTATGAGGAGCGCCGCTCGCCCATGGGACCCAGCTACAAGTCACGGCCCGAGTATCTGTACGAGCGGGAGCGGGATAGGGACAGGGATAGGGAACGGGAAAGGGACCGCAAATCCTTTGATCGCGAGAGCGTTGAGTCCTTTGAGAGTACGACGCGACGACGACGCAGTTTTGGCAGTGGCGGCGATGTCTACGGGAGCTTGGATAGCCGTGATGAGTACCGCGAACGGGATCGGGAGCTGAAGACGCGCTCACTGCGCAAACCGGCCACATCCGCTGCCGCAAAGCTGCGCGTCACTGGCGACATTGACTATGAACAGGACTCGGAGCAGGATTTCCAGCAGCGGCAGCGCAGCCTCCAAAGGCCCAGCCAGCTGGGCGGCGATGTGGTGCCAGGCGCGGCTCCACAGCGTCTGCGCAAGAGCAGCGGCTCCAGTCCCTGGGATGGTGAGGGTAAGTCAAGTAAATGAAGCAATTTGGACACTTCTTAATATATTTGAAAAATTACAGAGCCCACTTTGCCTGGTCAGAAGTCCTGGAAGCGTCCAGCGAGCGCGGCGGAAACGGAGCGTCGACTAGCCGAGAGTCGGCGGGCTGCTGTTCTCGCCCAGACGCCATCCGATGGCGAAAAAGATCGCAGGTAAGTCGGCCAACCTTTGATGCATTTCAGACTTTAAGTAAATATTCCAAACTGTTCGCAGATTTCGCAAGAAGACGCGCGCACGCAGCACCAAGGATCTAGCTACGGTGGGCGGCGTACGTTATGGCAGTGGACGTGGCGTGCGAGATAATTACGACTACATTAGTTGCCAGCACAACGCTGACGATGACGATGACGACGACGAGGACTATGTCGACGATGAGCCGCCCACAGACGAGGATAAATTCGAGCGTTTGAATCGACGTCGCCACGAGATGCATCAGCGCATGCTGGAAAGCGAGCGCCGGCAGCAGGAGCGACATGCCCCAACGCTGGCCAAGCTGCCAGGTCAGAATCGCCCGTCGCGTGGCATTGTCAACAGCAACAACGTCAACAGCGATTATGGATTTGTGGATAGCTATGAGCAGACGCCGACGCCACGATCTAATGCGAGCAGCACAGCGGTCATGATGAGCGGCGGTGAATCCTCGGGCGGTGTTGTTGCCACCGGCGGCAGTAAATTCAATTTCGACGATGGCTTTGAGTCGGACTTTAATCAGAGCTCGCCGCCGCCAGCGCCAGCTGGCACCGCCTCCAGTTGCAACTCGACACCAGCTGGCCTGATCTCGGCCAGCAGCACGATTGGGTCCAAGTCGCTGTTTCGCTTCTCCAATGACTTTTCCGAGCGCGAGAAGTTGCAGCAGCAGCTCCAGCAGCAACAGCAGCAGCAGCGGGATGCCAACTTTGAGATGGAGACGCCACCAGCATCGACGCCGCCCATTACCCAAAAGTTGCGCTTTGATGACAATGTGAAGGTATCGCAATTTGATGACGCCGCCTTCGAGGATGACTTTGCCAAGGCCTCCTTTGACTTTGACAAGGATCAAGCATCACCGGCGGCGCCATCTGCCTCGAGCCGGAAGCAAAATATGCGCAGCAGCAAGTTGCAGCAGCGTCAGGATTTAATCAAAAAATCCGAATCGGTTAACATTTTCGCCAAAAAACACGAGGATCCCTTCGAGGACGATGAGTTCTTCAAGTCGCCCGACGAACAGCCGATGTCTGGCCAGGGTGACAAGGATGCGCAACAGGATGCCAACAAGTTTCAGTGGAACGAGGACAGCAACTTTGCCAAGTTCGATGAAAACATGTGATTTGATCAACTCTTTGCACAGGCAACAACAGCAAAATCAGCAACATCATCAGCAAGAGCAGCAGCAGCAGCATCGACAGCTGAGCAGCCGGAAAGCGATGGCGGCAACTATGCTGAAATCGATGTCATCAACGATGGCGACTTTTACTTCTTGACCAATCTCAATAATTACTATCAGGAGCAGCGACTCCAGACGCTGGAGCGGCTGCGTCAACACGACTACTGCAATGTGCCGCAACTGCAGCAGCAACATCCACAGCAGCCGGTGGCAACTCGAACCACTTCCACTTCGACCAGTCCCTGGCACGATTCTGGCAAGCCAAAGCAGGCCAGGATCAAGCTGAAGCCTTTGCAGCTGCTGCGCAAGCCAAGAAAATGGAAACTAAAGCGGAGTTTCGATGAGTTCGTTAAGTGTCTGATTATCGCCTCATCGGAGCATGTCTACAACTACGATGTTCTTTGGTAGAAAAGCCTTCAAACGAAAACCAATCGGAAAGCAAATCCTTAAGTCCGTCCCCTTCCCCTCCCACTCACCCTTCAATAAGTGTCTGTCTGTTTTGTCTAGTCAAATTAATTGCCATATATATATCCTTAACTTAAACAATAGACTGTGATTTTATGTACATGTTTTAACCTATGACCTTTATTTGATAAATACACCTCTCAACCCCTCCACCCCCAATCACCAACATCGATTTGTGCTAACCGATCTTGTTGCGGCGCTGCTAGTTGTTAATTCCAAGTTTAGATTGTATATAGAAAAAGAGAGGAGCAATTTTTGCAACTATCCACAACACATAACAAGAACAACCCTAGTTATTTATGCTAAATATAATTCGATAACATTAACGATAACGATAACAACTAATAGAGCGTTGGTTTTTAGCATCGATTTAAATCCAAATACTCATCCTCAACTCAAAGTAAACGAAAGCAACTAATTAATGCCTATGCTAAATGTCGTCTAGCTTAGTGTTATTACGATCGATCATCGTTAATCATTAATCACTATCCAAAGTGTTGCATAACTACTACTACTATTACTACATATTCGTAATATCGAACATACCATATACCATATAACGTTTAACTAGCCTAAAATGTTTATTAATAATTAACTACATATATAGAACATAAAACACTATATATTAAAAATTGCCTAAAAACAAAACCAACAACTGAACGATCAACAGGTAACCAAAACAGCTATCAAATATATATATATATATCACATACTAAATATACATATATATGTATCCATGGTTTACATTTATACGAATGCGCATACGAATAGTTATTATTATATTTGTTCTATCAATTAAAATGAGAAATGAGCATCCAAAAACGAAATCTTTTACTTTAACTTTAATGAAGGCTTTTAATATTAATTTTATTTTTTAAATAGAAGATTATAATCAGATTATAACCTATCATAGGGTAATTTTTGAGTTCTTTCGATTGCTGTTGAGCAATTTTAATTGGAGCTCCATTTGATACTACCTTAAACCATCAATCAGAGTCTGTCCAAAAATGATGCTTAGCTTGCTCTGCAATTTGGCTAATTGTGCATCCAAATGCGTCACAATTTGCAACTGCCAAGTTGGAGCAACTGCAACGCCTATAAAAACCAACAGCATAAACAAATCGTTGCATATTCAACTCTTGGATTCAGTCAGAAAAGCAGCAGCAGAAAATCCTTCACTAAATCTCCAACAAAATGCAGCAAATGGTTCGTAAAATATTTACAACTCAAAAACTCTTTTAGCTTACTTTTATTTTACTTGAATTTTTAGTTCCTTCTTTTATCGTTGGCTTTGGTGGCATCTGTGGTCGCCCAGGCGGCTGTGTTGCCCGCTCCTGTGCCCTATACCAATTTTCCTGTGGCGACTCCTTTTGCTGCACCTGCTCCGTTGGCAGTTTCGAGCAGCCAGCGCCTGGATTACTTTAATCAGTTTAATGCCGCCTTTGCGCCACCGCCTCGCTTTTTGGCCACACCATCGGATTTGGGCGCATTTTCAACAATCTTTGGCTTTCCAGCTGCGGCACCTCGTTTTGGGCAACCAGCCAGATTTATTGCCGCCGCCCCAGGTCCTGCTCCATTTATGTTTTAATTAATTAGCGCCTAAACCTAAAATTAAATATATTTATGTAAAATAAAAGCAAAAGTTGGTTAACCAAAATTTCAAAGACAAATTAAGTAATCCAAACAAAAGTAAAGTCTGGCTTAAGGCCAACAACAGACACGGACAGCGTCATAGAGAATTTTGCATATTTGTTGCCAACAAATAATGAGGAAAATACGTTCAAATATAGATTATATAGTTTTATACATTGTTATACATCGAACTTAGGATCTAATTGAATAAGATTTCTTACTATCACAATAATATTTTATTATAGTTAAAAAAAGATATTCAATCCATTACCAGACACTTTTATAGCCATAGCCATAGTTATGGTTGGGATAGTAGCCATAGGGGTAGCCATAGGGATAGGTGTAGGTGGGATAACCACCGCTATATTTGTAGTAGGTATTTGGATAGGCGGACCAGGCGGGCCAAGCTGTGGCTGTTGTCGTCGGCACATAGTAGCCATTGTAGTTGCGGGCCACAAATTGATGGCTACCAGCGACTGGCACCAGAGCTGGCACATGAGCGGCGGTGGCCACTGGTACACCTAATCCAACGTGGGCAGGTATTACGCTGGCGCGGCACAGTGCGACAGCCAACAGCAGGCAACCTAGGATGAGCTGCAAAATATGAGGTGGATTTGAGTTTATCTGCGTAATAATCTATATTGAACTTACAAGCTTCATATTGAGTTTGCCTTAAAGGGATTCGCTTGCACCGCTGGCTTGCTGGTCACTGTCCCATTGCTCTTCTGCCTGGCTTTTTATAAAGCCTTTCCATCTGATTGTGGCATTTGCAATGCATTTGCTTTTCAAATGCAGCGTTCCGTTTTTGGAGGGATTGCCTTTTTGGGTCGCTAAGCTGACCATTTGGGTGCTTGGAAGGCAGTGCAGCTCAAGGGCAGCATATTTGCTTATTGCTTAAGCTCGATTCATTGACGCAAGACCCTTCTTCTGGGGTTGACTACATATATTATGCAAATCAAACAGCAGCTGAGCCAACAAAGCTGCCACAAAGTATTGTTATATCATCAAATCAACAAGCGATAAAGCAATTTTACAAACTTTTGTACAATGGTATTAAAGTATTTATTAATATTATCTTAGTTTGTCTAAAATGTATTATACCATCAACCCAGCAATCGAAAGAATGACTTTTTCCGGTTTGCTATATTTAAGAATATCATTTGTATTCAACAGTGAAACAAATTGGGTTCTTGCATTGACTAAGCGGCATATAAAAATATGTTGCATATTTTTGGGAGTATTTTATATATTCATAGAATAATTCAATCAGTGTCCAAATACAATTTTATAAAAAAGTTTAATAGATGATAATCCCAAAAGCAGTTAAAGTTAAATTTATTCTAATAATCTAAATCTCTTTCCAATGAGGCCAGGTCTTAATCTCATTGTAAAGGGCCGTCCCAGGGCAGGCAGTACTCTTGGTCTGACGATGGCCCAACAAAGTGTAGTCATTTTGCAGGTGACCACCTTGCTTGGCCATTTCAATTAGATCCTTGGCATTCTGGAGCATCTGTGATGAGGGTGCGCTGCTCTCAAAGTTGCCAATGAAGACGATGCCAATGCTTTGCCGATTATAGTTGGGAGCATGAGATCCCTGCAGGCCAAAGCCACGTCCCTCATACACTTTGCCATCCCCGGCAACGATAAAGTTATACCCAATATCGCTGAAATTGCGTCGACCCTTGTGATCCGATTGGATGGCCTTGATCATCCGCTGGCACTGCTGCGACGTAGTGCATCCATTGGGATTATCAGAATGGTGGATGATCACATATTTAACGGCGCCACTGATCCGTGATGGAGAGCGAGCACTTGCAGCATTCCAGCTGCTGCGAGGCTCAATTGTCAACGCTTGCGTTGTCGGAGGGAATGCTAAATTAGAATTTAATGAGGTGATTAGAAACAAGATTTATTAGTTGATTACGTAGTTTATTACTTACCGATGGCGCAGATCACTGCAAGTAGCAAACATTTGATTGCTGCTGAATTCATCGTTGGACTTTTTTAATATGAGATCTCTTCTGGCAAGCAAGCTGTTTAAATAGCCAGATAAGGTGCTTGAAATACAGCGAACTGTTTTGGGTATATTAACAACGTGATCGATTTTGTAACGAGCAGTTCTAATTTTCTCCATTTTACTGTCCAGCTAGAAGGTCTCAACAATTATATAAGATTATATTTACAAATTTAGTTTTTCTTGTTAAATAAAGATTTGTACTATTAATTATTAATGTTCACATTATATTACAATTGTCAACAAATTTAATTTTATTTAAACAATAATTGGCATCCGTTTAAAGAGCGTACACAATTGTGTTGAGACAGAAGTTTTTTTTTGTTTATGCTTTTTGGTGAAGTACCCGCAGGGGAATCACTTGGCCTTTTGATTGATAAGACAAATTCATCAACTGTATGTATATACATAATATATATATATATATATATTATAGCTATAGACTGAACGTTGCTAAGTTCTGGGTGATCGCGCAAATAACACCCGGGATGCTTTACTTTTTGATTGATTTGCGCTTTGGCTTGGCTATTTTTGTGGGGCTTGGATTGGTTTGTTTCTTTTCCTTTGGCGCACTCTTCACGGGCAGCAGTTGGATTGCCGTCTTCATCTGCAGCTTCTCCATCAGAGTCAATGTTTTGTCGCCATTCTCCAGCTGCTTGTGTACAGCCGCCTTACGTGTAATGCGCATCTTCTCAACCTTCTTCTCGCTCTTCCGTTTCTCTTGGCGACGGCGCAGTTCCTCCAGCGCCGTCTTGTATATGTCCGCATGCTCCACCTCGACGTCCGCTGATACGGTGAGCTCCTCACCCATAAATTTACCCACCTCGTAGAGCATCTTCTTGAATGGTGCCTGATCCTTTTCGGTTAGCAGCGTTATGGCCGTGCCCTTTTGTCCGGCACGCGCTGTTCGGCCCACACGATGGATGTAGGTCTTGATGTGACGTGGCGCCTCATAGGAGAGTACAACGTCCACATTGGGTACATCAATACCACGCGCCAGTGCATCCGAACAGACCAGCCCGTGAATGCTGCCCTTTGCAAAATCTGCCAAACGACGGGCACGCACACCAGCCTTCATATTCGCGGAGAGTTCCTCCACCACGGTGGTTGAGCCCTTGAACAGATGCTTGAGCACGAAGGCCAGACGATCCGCTGTGTCGGCACTGTTGGTGAAGCACAAGAAACGCTTCCAGCCATACGTCTGCACCATGGTGTACAGCGTCAGAGGTTTCAGACGCAACTCTGTCACACAATACTGCTCCGTGAGTTCCGTTGGCGTTGTGTACTTTCCAATGAACTGACTATTCTGCTCGGGCAGCTCGGCGCTTTCCAAGGCAGGCTGTAGCACAGGCAATGTGAACACTGTCGTAAAGAGCTTGGGCTGAAATAGACGCAAGTTCTGCAGCTTTTCGGGATCTTGTGAGAGTGTGGCGGAGAAGAGCAGCTTGTGCGGCTGTTTGCCGTAGCTGTTGAGCAGTTCCTGGTAGCAGAGTGGTGCCTGCACCCCAGTCAGTAGCTGATCCGCTGTGGTACGCACATGCGAGTCCAAGTGGTAGAGCCAGTTCTGGAAGACAGCATCCATTATGCGATCCGCCTCGTCGATGACCAGAAATTGCAGGGATTTCAAGCAGAAACCTTCCGTGGCATGCAAATGATCAACAAGGCGGCCTGTAAGATAAAATGTTATTCATTGTGTTCTTCATTTACGACAGAGACATGATCTTACCTGGCGTGGTGACCACAATGTCCACCTTGGAGTAGTAGACACCTTTATATTGCTCGAGCAGCTTCTCCTGCTCATCCTCAAGGCGATGCTGCTTGGACAGCAGACACACCTCCAGCTCCGTCTTGCTGCACAGCACACTGAACACCTTGTACACCTGCAGCGCCAGTTCAACAACCGGCAGCACAACTAGAGCACGTACTTTGCACTCCACTCGATTGGCCAGCAGCTGGACAATGGGTATGGCAAAAGCTAAGGTCTTCCCACTGCCCGTCGGTGCTGAGACGCAAATGTCGCGCGGTCGAAAGGGTGAAGGTTTGGCTTGTGCCTCCAGGATCCATGGTATAACAGCACGCTGAACGGGAAACAGGCGCTTGATCTTCATTTGCTTCAGCGCACTGCATGTGTGCTTCTCCAGATATGCCAGCTCCTTAATGGACGTCTCATCGGTCTCCGCATCGTTAGTATCAGTGGGCAACAGGCTACCACCCTCGATAAGTGTGGGATGTGCCAGCCAAGGGGGTAAAACCATTTCCACTTTTGGGTGCTTGGCTAGTGCATCTGCGCCAAGCACTTGGAAATCATTTGAAGGTTCCGTTTCCTTGGTTTCCTCTTCTTTATCTGACTGCGATGGTGTTCCTGCATCTTCATTTTGTGGGTCTTTCGCTTCATCTTTCTCTACAATTGTAGCAACTGTTTCGATTGGTTTTTCTTTCACACTGATTTCGTGTTTTCTTTTGCGCTTCTCGGCCTTCTGCAACAGTTTTTGCAGTATTTCGTCTTCGTTAACATCGTCGCCGCTTCGTTTAGTGGATTTGTTGAGCTCCTCGGTATAACTGTTATTGGAGAATAAGTATTTATATATAAGAAACTTGCATACTGTATGTTTCTATTTACCGATTTACTGTGAATAACTCCATTTTTAATCACAATTTTGTAAAAGACGCGCACGTGTTGCCAGTTGTTGTTTACGTTTTTACAAATAAAGCATCGATACTCTTTCCGATATTTGTGGAGTCTGATCATCGATGATTATATATATATCGATATATCTGTACCAATCGCCTAATAATAGCGGGTGCATTTAAATTTAATGCAAAACAGGGGAATGTTCCAATCATCCATTTGCGACTTACTGCTATTAATATTAGCACATGACATTTGCATTTGTTTTTCTAAGTAAATATAATAATATTGTCAACGGAAATACACGTTTAATTAGCTCATATGCAGATTTCTGGGGGTTTTAATTTAGCATCATCCCACGATTGACGTCTTCAATGCGGTGATGCGTGCTCAGAAGTGTCGCTACTTCGGCGTTTTTAGGCTCTTTTTGCAAGTTGTGATTCATTTAATCTGGTTTCAGTTGGCTCCACGTGAGGGGAAAACCGCAAACCTCGCGACGTCTGTAGCTCTAAGCAAATAATAGTGATTTTAGTAAACAGAAAAAACCGGTTAAATGCGTTTCGCACTGTTGGATAAGACATAGTTAAACTAATTATAATTTATCATTGCAGCTGCTTATTAAATGGAATTCAAATTTTATGATAATCGGTGAAATTTATGGTTACAAGCTCAAACATTTCATATGTCACAGATTGAAGATTTTTTGATAGTGATAATTTTCGACTTGATTTTTAATGTAATGCTAATTAGAACTAATGATGTTTTAATTAAACAGGTTGCTGGTCCTTAATATCAGTTTGAACCTTTTAGTTGATAATTTATTTTAAATGCTTTTAAAATATAACAATGGCAAGCTAAGAATATTAAAAGCTGAAATATGTTTATTGCGGATGTAAAAAAGCCGCAGATGACATCGTTCTTTGTGGTTACAAAGAATAAACGCCAAACAATATGAAATTCATTAACTTGCTCGTTCCGTTCTTTGTACTTTTCTTCCATTGGACTTTGGCACAAGTTTATTTTGGGAAAAACCCGGCTCCAAACTGGTAGTTATTTACTAGCAAAGCTCTGCAGAATCAAGATGCATGATTAACATGCATCTTTCCTTATTAAATTGCTCTTTTTTTGCTTTGTTTGGCTTGTTTGGCTAATTGATAAGAAAACTGACGGCTACTTTGCTATCTCAGCACTGAAGGAAGTATCTTGATTGAATTGCTTTTTAACATGTTCTTAATGGGTATATGGATGTTTTCACTCACTCTCTCTCACTCACGCTCTCCCCCTCTCTCTTTCTTTTTCTCTCTTCTGTGGTCTACATATTTGTTATCTTTTCCACATGTTGGTATCCACAGTTGTTTAAACAAAAAATCTGCTTGCATTTCTGTCGAATGAGAGACAAAAAATAATAATAAATGAAAAAAGAGTTACACGTGAAAACTTATGCATTGCGAGAAATTTCATTAGATTATTTATCATTAATTTATAGTTGCCTAATGCATATTCAAAATTGATTACAAAATCCGAAGTGCAATTTAAATAAGTAATAAATTAGTTATTATTATTTTATTTCATTAAGCTGACTGAATGCAAAAACTTAAAAATACACATAAGCCTGATGATGACCAATTTAATTATTTTTCCTATGGCAATAAAAGTAACGGATGAATTGCGTGAATCGTCATAATTGGGAATTTCTCACATCCAACCCGATCCATAAAACAGACAGCCCACCAGATGACGTCTCTCGCGATCACTACAATCAAATTCATATCAAGCAGAACACTAACGACAGCAACAACAATCGGATCTCACCTGTTGGGGAGCAGAACTCGTTCAGAGGTGAGTTTTTTTTTTGGTTGGTTGTGCTTCGCTTTGCGTTGCGGTTCTCATTGAGTTCGTTTTGCTTTAAAAACGCTAGGATACAAAGCGGCTGCGTTCATTTGACATCGTTTCGTCACGAGCTCGAAACGCTCGCTTTATACTCGCTAAATCACAAAACTCGCGAAAACTGCCAACAAAAGTCAAGAAGTCAACGAGAATAGTTTTAATCGCTGAAGTTACTTGAAGTTGTGCAAAGTGTCGCCAAAAAAGAAAAGGATTAAGTGCAGTGTGATAAAGGATATAGTAAATATATTTATATATTAGTAATATTTATTTAACATGTGGCATATGCTATTGAAAATTGCGCTGCTGTCGCTGGCGCTGGAGCAGAGCAGTCGCTGTGGAGCCGCCTCGTAAGTGAAATATATGTCCAAAAATTTGTTTAAGATTTGGCATGGTCGATAGCTCAAAACCATACAAGTTGACCAAGCTAACAAATGCCTTGAGTTGCCAAGATTAGCTATAGCTGAATGATTGCGTATTTCTATAAGTCATTGTCCATGACTCGATTTGACCTTCAATTAGAAAAAAGGCACATGTCTTCAAAATCCATTAAATGTAATTGTATAAAATTAATTTGACTTAATACTTTTGTCGCTTATATTTGAATTGTATACAAGATACGTTGGTATTTGGCTACTTTTAAATTGTAAACAATTCGGACCAACTTTTAACACTTGCGACAACTTGAACTTTATTTTTGACGGCTTTCTTGTTATTTGTTTACCCTTTCACATAGCACCTATAACAATCCGACAAGCAATGCACGTCATTTTCCCAGTGACTTCATGTGGGGCGTCGGTTCGTCGTCCTATCAAATTGAGGGGGGCTGGAATGCGGATGATAAGGGCGAATCCATTTGGGACTTTCTCACACACAACAAACCCGACAAGATTGTCGATAAATCCAATGGCGATATCTCAGCGGACAGTTATCATCAGGTAAGCAATTGTTATTAGTAATATTAGTAATAAGACCGGATCTCCTGCTCTCCAGTTTTATTGTTCTTACGCACACACGCTCGCACTTGAATATCTTTGGAATAAACGAAGCATTAATTACACGCAAACAGTCCATTAATCACTGTCATAAATATTTGTTTAATAGTTTGCTGAAAGCAACAATCCGCCCGATTAGTTTTATAGTCTTTCCAACTTGGTAGCAGCAACAGGTGTTTCTTTGGGTCAGCGGTTATGAATTTATGTGTTTCTCCAATAGCAGCAACAGAGACACAGATATAAATGCAAAAAAAAAAAACTTGAACTATGCAAATAATAATAATTGTCATAAGGTATTGACTGATGGCCTGCACTTGTCAGCTGCGCTTTTGAGCCAAGTTTGTGCTACTTGTTGTACACACTATGTAGCCGTATATACTTACTTGTCAAATTACCAGTAACAACTTTGGCTAATTATTCCAAATTGTGTTGTTACAATAATCACTTTACCATTGTTGACTAAGAATAATTGTTCCGTCAACAGATTACATTTACATTTTAGTGACTCTTAAGCAAAGTCGTCAAAAAACAAATAAATGCTAAGAGAAGGTTATTGAAAAGATTTAATTAAGTTATCCATAGAGTTATTCAGGCAGCTTGAAATTATCGTGAAAATGAGAAGGAACAAAGGTATTATACAAAATAGATTTTTTCAAAATGGTAAGAAAAAAACTCTTTTCTTAAATATAGTAACTTAGGAAGTTTGATAAGATACTTAAGATAAACAACTAATGCATAGCAAAGTAAAATGCTTCAAAAAAGTCTCTCAAATTGTCAACAAGACACTTCAAAGAATTTCTGAGTAGAAGCTCTAATGACACCCACTGAAAAATGTAGAATATTATCAGAAAGCAAAATCCTTGAGAGACTTAAGCTTTCAGCAGAACATGCATCATTGTATCTTAAAGAGTTATTCAAAATGACATGGAACCGTTACGCTACACCAACTAACTAGTTAGCATATGTAATCATAGAGCTCGCCCAATTATGTCTTAAAGAGTAATTGGGTGCCATAACCAACTGATAAACGATCAATTAATTGTATTCGACAATGTCACTCCACATGCTATCATATCATATTTAGTTATTGATTAATGCACTTAGCGCAGCATATTATTAAAATATAATAATTCACTGACAAATCAACGTCAACATAACTTCATCAGAATCTACACAGACATCAAGCTGTCCGCAGGTGTTTGGCTAATGAGTCCAAGCCACTGGACGCCCCCATATCGATGACAGACTTAGAGTCTACACCGAGTCAGATTCGTAGGCTAACAACTGTCTGGCGTGTCGAATTAACAATTTAAAATAATAATCTCATAAAAAAAAAAACAACAAATAAACCAACAAGCACCTGTCTTGACACTGACCAATGTGTGCGATGTTAATGATTTTGCGGGCAACTGGTTGTTAGCAAATAGTTGGCATTCCTTTGTCGCATTTATGACTTAGAATTGTGTCTTACTTTATTTTGCAGTGGCGACGCGATGTCCAAATGGTTAGGGAACTGCATGTGACTTCGTATCGTTTCTCGCTGTCCTGGGCAAGGATCATGCCCGGTGGCTATATGAATCATGTAAGCACCGCTGGTATCAAGTACTACAGCAATCTGATCGATGAGCTGCTCAAGTATAATATCACGCCCATGGTTACCATGTACCATTGGGATATACCGCAGCGGCTGCAGGAGCTGGGCGGTTGGACAAATCCCGAGATAATACCACTGTTCAAGGATTATGCACGTCTAGTGCTGGAGATGTATGGCGATCGTGTCAAACTGTGGACTACAATAAACGAGCCATGGCATGTTTGCGAGCATGGATATGGTGTGGATTATATGGCACCCTCGTATAACTTCCCAGGCATCCCGGCCTATCTGTGTGGCCACAATCTGCTCAAGGCGCACGCAGAGGTGGTGCACATGTATCGGGAACAATTCCAACAGCGACAGGGTGGTCGCATAGGCATCACAGTGGACACCTCGTGGCCGGAGCCAAAGAATCCCGATAGCGCCGAGGATCGTGAGGCATCCGAGCGGGCAATGCAGTTCTATATCGGTTGGTTTGCACATCCCATCTTCTCGAAGCATGGCAACTATCCCAAGGTAATGATCGAGCGCATCCGGAACATGAGCAAGCAACAGGGCTTTGGGTCACGTTCACGTCTGCCCGAGTTCACAACGGAAGAGATTCGTCGCATTAAAGGCACCTCCGATTTCTTTGGCATCAACTCGTACACCAGCAATCTGGTGACTTCGAATGGACATAATAACACTGGCAAGTTTCCGATACCGTCGTTCAATCACGACATGGGCGTCGTCGAGAGCCAAGACGACGTGGACTGGCCCGGCTCGGGCTCAGTCTGGCTAAAGGTAAGCCATACCCATATTATACAATAATTAATTGCTGGGACAGTCACGAGTAAATTCGCTAATTAACTGGTATGAGATAATACTCGAGTTAGCGGCTTGCGAGGTGGGGACATAAAGGGTTTGAGAGGGGTGCAAACCGCAATTGGATTTATGTCGGAAGCTTTATCTGTAAGTGAATAATGACAAGCTGTTTGGCTCTTTTCAAACGTCAGAGGGTGGCACAAACTACTTAACCAAGATTAAATAGACAGAAGTCACTTTTTTTTTTGGGGGATGACACAGCTTAAATGCTCTTTTTTTTTAGAGAAAAATGACTTAAGGGAAATCATGACACGCGGAAAGGGTGGTTGGGTATTTGATATTTACAGAAACATCAAAAGGTGTGCTTATTAAAACTGAATTTTAACCAATAATTCCTACTTCGATTTGTCATATATTTGACAAGTTGTTACACATTTTTAAAAAAAGCTAAGAAACTTTTGGGGAGGGTATAAAAATGGGGTGACTCAGGCACAAAAGGGGGCTGGGCGTATTTGGCTTTACACTGAGGGTTGCGCTGGGCAGGTGTTAGTTCAATGAACCCCCATAAGCACTTTTCCCTGGTTGCTCAATTCTCAACTGGCTTGGTTCCCTTTGCAGGTGTATCCCAAGGGCATGTACAATTTGTTGATGTGGATACATCGCGAGTATAACGGACCCGAGATAATTGTCACGGAGAACGGTGTCAGTGATCGTGGCGGTTTGGAGGATTATGCGCGTGTGGACTACATTAATTTGTACTTGTCCGCCGTGCTGGATGCGATGGAGGATGGTGCTAATGTGAAGGGCTATGTTACCTGGAGTATGATGGATAGCTACGAGTGGAAGGCCGGTTACACGGAGAAATTTGGTCTGTACCATGTGGACTTCAGTTCGCCGGAGCGCACACGTACCCCAAAAATCTCGGCAAGAGTGTTTGCCAATATCTGCAAGACGAATAGCATCGACTGGAGTTTTCGTCCCAAACTAAACGAGCAGCAGCTCGTCGCCTCTGCTCGTCTGCCCGCGGAGGAGGCGGCAAGGAATGGAGGAGCAAGGCTAAAGTGGAGTCTGGCACTCCTACTGAGCGTTGTGCTGGCGTGGCATTGTTAGAGCACCATCCCTGCCATAAACACACTAATCGCTCTTTCTACATATTGTTGCAAAGTATTCTTTACTTATAGTCTCTAAGTTTGCCTAATTGAAATTATTGTGTTTATTTTTAATACGTATTTAAGTAACTTGATAAAATAACACCTCAAAATGAATAAAGAAAAATGTTGTGATATTTGCGAAATAATGAATATAAATGATGTTTTTGTTTTCTATTTTTTTTTAATTAAAAAGGAAAGGGGGAAGAGAAACAATGCGGAATCAGATAAAAACAATCAAATTTAATATCGAATTTTAACTGAATTTCTAAACTGTTTGCGGTCTATTTAATCCCCTGAGACACATTAATTCTAATTTAATGTAAAGAAAAAAAGATCTTAAATATCAAATCTCCTAATAAGGTTACATTAAAAGTGCTAAGACCTCAGACGCATTCAAGGACAAACAGACTATTGACTATAAATAGATTGCTAAACCCGTTCAAAGGTATGTTTGTGGTCAAGCGAATGTTGACAAGTTAAAAGCAAGTGGTTTGCTAGGAGAGTAAACATAATCCGATTAACTTTTACATATCAAAAGTCAAAGACATTAACACGTGGCTCATTAAGCAGTTAGCAGTTGGAATCTAGAGTGTCAAATAAATGTTTCCGCAACTAAATCAAAATCAGAGTCAAAATGTAAATTGGCCAGCCTTTTGTCTGGATGACGAACAAAAGACACTTGTGCTCGAACCATTTGAGTATTAACTATTATCCACAGCACAATGAGCCCCGATAGCTGTTTATGTAATGCCATAGATAGAACAGCTGCTTCACGAATCTCAATAATTTAATTGTAGGGGTGGCCAGAACTTATGTCATGAACCTGAATAATAAAACACATTTTAGCAATTGATTAAATCATTGTTGGCGTGCTTACTTATGCATATGAAGGCATATTGTCTAAATGCTTATTGATCCCGAGACCGAGTTCTGGGTTAGTTCTCCCATACAATACATATATACATAAGTCTGTGAGATCCGCTTGCAGCTGTCGACAGATCGAAAAGAATTTCAATATGCGACTCTTTTGGTATTCGTTGCTTTTGACATTCAAAAGCGTTTTCTAGTAACCAGAAATAGAACAAATGTTTGAAGCGGAACCAGAACCTGTTGCCTTTCATTTGGGACAACGGCCAAGGTCTACAGATTCCATTATATTTTCAACATATTTGTATTTAAGTGTTTCGGGGCTTTTATCACACGAAAAGTGCATAAATTAAAATCGAGTGCCTTTTAATCAACTATTACTAATTTTAAAATGAAAACCATTGACGCCTATATTTTCTAGACAGAGGAGCTGGCGCTCGGTGGGGTATCAAAGGTCTACCCCAGTCTCGACCTCCAGGTGGTGGCGTGCGCTGCTTGCCGCTGTTGCACCTGTTGTCGAGCGAGAGTCACGAGTAACGAGCGAGCAAGCGAGCGAGCGAAAGGCGCCTGCCATTTACAAATCTAAACACAATTCATTGCAAATGATATATACGTTTGTTCCGAGTCAGGAGCACTATGTGGCTGAAGTGTTTACCGCTGCTTACAGCTGAGTCTATGCATGGGCGTCGTTTAACCAAGGGGCTACCACAACTTGCGGTTGCAGCGTTGTTTTCAATTTGTAAATCAAAACCTGCTTTTATACACTACACACAATTAACTTTAAAATATATTGACAGAATTCTAAATTGATCATTTAATTGATTGTTAAGTTTTGTGAATCTAATTTACTATAATCAAAGTTTTTACAATTCAATATTCAAGCAAGCTCAATAAAAAAAAATTACGTTCTGCATTTCAAATTTCAATACTGATTTCCTAATGACTCAATTGTCTATTTTTTTCCTCATTTTTCATACTTGAATGAATTTAACTATAACTATAAATTTGAAAATCACTTATTAGTGGAGCTTAGCCCGTCAAAATTCCAGATTTCAAACTGAAATTATCAAGCGTAAATATATAAAGTTTTTAGTAACTTTATTGCCTGTAGATAATGTTTGCTAATTTAGATAAATTAAAGACCTAAAGTCTCTGCTATTTGTTATTCTAGGCAGTTCTATACTAGAGAAAGTCATTTAATAAAAATATGTATATATAGTTGACTCTTGCGACATAGAAAGATAAAGACTTGCAACCAATGCCAAATTGACAGAATCTCATTAAAACTTATCTCTTATCAGCTACCGAAAAGACATTTAATCAACAGTTTTCCGACATGGTTTTCTCGTCATACACAATGTGGTATTTCAGAACACTCCCCCACTGAGGGACGGCTGTGTGTTGTTTGCAATTGCAGTTGCGTCAAGTCTGCCCAGTTGCAAACAATTCCAGCAACCCCCGAACTGAAGTGCGGCACTAAAGTTTATTAAAACAAATGCATATAAAAACGCAACACAAACACAACACACTTGGTGCGGGGGGCACCCAGCAACAACAGGATGAGACGAGTTGAAAGTTTGCAATGTTTGAGGGCTGATGCAATTCAACAATATTCATTACATCAGCCTCCATTTACAGCACGAACTTCTCGCAAAATATATGGAAGCATGTGGCTTACAACAAACGTGGAATAAATACGAATCAGTATTTCTAGCTCTGCGGTATAGTAGAGTCTCTATTTAATGGGTGTGTTGTTGTTGTACAAAGTTTGTTTCTAGAATATTTACAAAAAGAGACAATTGCTTCAGGCCTAAACAATTTTGTAGTTTATTTTAAACTTTTCCGTTAAGGCGCTGTTATGCTTAACATAGGCTGTGCTCATAAAAGTATGCAGCAAAAATTAACATTTTCGTTGCTTTCTCGGTCGAGCCTAAAGCTATGCAACAGAAATAGTCAACAATAATAATGGAAACTTTCCAAGGAATTAGGCTTATATAGATTTTAAGATACGAGATATTTAAACGTTATTTTTATGGTTCGATAACTGCACAGCGTTGCCGGCAGCTGTTTTCTGAGAACCAGAGTTCATAGTCATGATTTTGGCTGACAGGTCACGTGCTTGTTGTTGGCTTGTGAGTGATTCCAGCAGCAGCCATTCATCAAACATTTATAGACCCCATTGCACTTATTGAAAATTAATACGGATTAAATGCCACAATAGTGCAAAAATCAGCACACATGCTGCATGCAACAGCAAAAATAACTCTCCCTATGCAACCCGCTTTACAACCCACATCAATCGTTAATGTTAATCCTGCGAACAAGGCATTTTGAGCGCTAGTTAAACATCTGGCCAGCTGGAACGTGCTGTGAGCTGAATAACTGGTGGCACTAAAAAAGGATTAAATGACAATAAAATGATCAACTGCATATATGCGAATTGCAATAAAAACAACTCACAAAAGGGGGGAGGGAAGTGCAGCAGAAATATATAAACTGCTGTCCAACAATTTTCTTTCAATAAAGAAAAATGGTTTTTCAATCGCAACAAATTCGTAAAATAATAATAATGTGTACACTGATTGCGAGTGTAACTAATTTGATTAACATTTAATACCCAAAATGCAATCACAGCAGTGCAACGAATTTTCCATGCGGGTGACAAAAATTCGATTATTATGTGTGTACATATATAGTTATATGTGTATAAAGATATACATGACCAGTCGTATTTATTAACCCTTTTTCAATATTCAATCAAAGATTTAATTGCACAATTTTCAACACTGAAAACAAATAAAGAACTTCCAGCTGTGAATACTTGCCACTGATTGAAGTATTCTGTTCAGACGAGACGATTCCAAACCACTTCCAAAGTGTTGCCCTCATATGACCGACAATTGTGTCCCCCACCCTCCTGCTCCCCCATTCCCATCCTCCTGCCATTGACACAGGCAGAGTATTACATTAAAGCACTTAGCCGTAGTCGTACCCGTAGCAGCACCCTCCGTAGATACATTTTGGCGATAAGTAGCCCATAAAGTATCATTGGGCTGCATTTATTGAGTTGTGCTTTTGTCGACTCGTTAAATTTTATCCATGTCAATGGAGCTCTCACCCTCTCCCTCTCTGAATCTGAATCTGCATCTGAATCTGAATCGGAATCAGAAGCTGTGTCCCGCAGCAAGTGTCGTGTAGTAATTGGCGTGGACAACAAAGCTTGGGCAGTTCAGCGGATGACATTAGGAAGCTCTGACTTTACGAGCTCTCCCTTAAGAGATATCAATGTTCTTAGCATATAAATTGCTTTTGTCATAAATCTTTTGCGATGTCGGAAAATGAGTATGGGAAATGTTGAAATATATACATATATGAAGCAGAGTGCGTGTTGAAAACTAAACTGGATACCAGATCCTTAGACCCGCTGCGCAGGAAAAACTTATTGTAGACAGATTGAGAAACCGGAAATTTTCAATGGAACAATGGGCAGCCTCAATCGTCAGCTGTATATTGATCGACGCAAAAGCAAGGCCATAAATTAAAATTCACGCATTCGTTTGGGTCTTTGAAGAACATAAAAAGGTGCAAAGGGTGACTCACAACAGGATCAAGAACGTGCCAAGACCACAGGGCAGCTGAAACGTAAACTAACCAGGAGTTCAATGCACCCTGTAAAGAATTTCAATCACAACAGAGCAGTGTTTGAAGTTTGAGTTTCAAATTGCTTACGAAAATGTTTACAGAAACGTCGTCAGTGGAATTGGAAACACAATGAAAGCAGAGCTGAAATATTAAGATTTAAATTGCTTAGAGAAAATTGTTGTAAGAGAAAACCAAAGCATTAAATTCTTCTTCCTATTTCTTATTATTTTTACTAGATTTAGGCTTGCCTATTCCTGCAAGCGATCTCTACATATTCAGCCTATTAGAAGGTGTCCTAAGAAATATCAACTTAATAAAATGAGCGTTTAGCGAAACTATGTCAAAGATGCACTGTGCACCAAAAATAGAGTAACTAAACCAGTTCACTTATTCTAAGCTCCACTCGAATCGGCGAAGAGTGTAATGGCAAACCAATTAGCAAGGCAGTTGGCTGCTTTTAATGGCCACTGTCTGAGCAATGATTGCGCAACAAATTGCACAAACGAGCTGTCGTCACCCCTTTTTTGGGCAACACCAACAATAGTTAGAAAAGCTGATGAGAAGTGCTACTGTAACTGTACCAAAGTGGAAGCAAAACGGAAAAATAGGCAAAGTACAAAAGAGAGAAAAGAAAAAATGAAAAACAACCACCAATAGAAGCTGTCGCTGTCGCTGCCTGATGACGACTGTGGCGCCTGCGCAGCTGTTCCAGATCTGTGTCTGCCTGGGAGTAGGCCCCATTTAGCCAACGTCGCGCGCCGCTTTGTCTAAAAATTTCACGCAACGCTCATGTATGTGTGCGAGTGTGTTTGTGTGTGTAACTGCTTATTGATCGATCGTTTCGATATCGCCCGGTATATTTTTATTGTAGTTGTTTGTCACTGCCTGAAATGTGCCACCATTGTGTTCCTACCCAGTTGTGTGAGGGGGAAGAGTCGTTCTGCTTAGGGGTTGTTGCATGTTGCTGCTGTCGTTGTTGTTGTTGTTGCATGCACTGCATGCAGTTGCAGTTTATGGACCGGTGTCGGGGGTAGCTTTCTGTTTTGCAACCCTTAGTTTTCGTAGCGCTGGGAATTCGTTTGCTCTGGGTTCGAATTTCGGGGTTTATTTGCTGCACATCTTGTCACAAAATTTCCATTATTTGTATATTTTGATGGCAAGAGAAATTCAAGTTCATTGATTTTAGCATGTTTTACTTTTGTTTTTATAGCTTAACTGGCATTTGTTGTCGCATACTCCGATTTGGCTCAGTGCGCATTAAAAGTGAGTCTTATATAAGGGTCGATGATTACGAGATGCGATTTGTAAACGATAAACAGTTAGTCTAGATAATATGGGGAATATATATGATACAACATGAATGTTGTTTAATAGATAGATAGATGTTTAAAGAAAATCATCACTTTGAATATTTAATACTTAGGATATATCATTTGACTATACAGAATAGATATATATTCTTAAATTTTTATTACAGCATAAGCCATTTAATTAAAATCTTATAAAAATTAACAAGCAAACACCTAATCTATAACTGCGATATACCATTTTTAGTCAAACCCACTTAATTCTGGGCTTAACTTATCTTAAATCTCTTGCAACATATTGTTGGTTAATTTCCCCTTTAGTTCGTATTAGTACGCACCTACCGCCTAGATTAACGATCGCTAATTTGTCCAACTGCCATTTCAGGGCCCATTATCATTCTTGGGCGATCTCACGCACTGCCACTGAACGATTGAGCCTCCCAGTTTGCCGAATAGTTTCTCTTTCTCCATCCCTCTCTCCGATGTGGCACATTCTCGCATCTGCGAAACATGCAACGGTTAATTGTTTTCCATTTGTTGTTGTTGGTGTGGATCATTTATGTCCCAGTCACCGCCCACTGAGCGGCAGACTGCAGACTGCAGACTCTGGTGTTAATTTATAGCGATGTTTTAGTTGGCCAAGGTAGAGAAGTGCCGCCCTATATCTGAATGATATATGTGCATATATAGCTAGAACTGGCAGACATATAACACTTGCCAGCTGGCAACCGATCGGGTCGGAGGCGAGTTCAAGGCGAGCTTTGTTGTGTCGACGAGCAGACCAACCCATTGTCGTCATTGTCGCTATTGTAGTCACATTATTAGATGCGCATCGTTGACCAAATTAATTGTCGCAACTCACTCGTTTGGCTCATTGAACACACGGCGACGTTGCCGCCAAAGCGGGGGCGACACCGATGAATGCAACCGGGGGCAAATGCAGCATGCATTACATATTAAGAGCGCTGTGCCTTATAATGATCGGTTACGTGGTCATTAATGAGAGCTGCTCGAGGCGATTTCAATCGGGCAGTTTGCCTGTCTTTTTTTCGGGCGTGTTCTATGGGTTTGTTTGACACTTGAATACAACAACATTAACAACAGTAGTCACTCGCAAGTTAGAATCTTTTGATACTAAAATGGTAGTAATCTAGGCCTACTGTGTATAGTTGGAAAAAAATATAAATATTTTCAGAAATAATACTCATTTCTAAATCATTTAAAGTTGGCCAAAATATGGTAGTCAGCTTAAATAATTAGCAACATTTGGAGCTGTCTAAACACATTAATTAATGTGTATAAATTTACTCCCCAATTATATGTTATTCTTGTAAAAATATCATTTCATCTTCTATTAACTTTGTACATTAATTTATTTTAACAGCAGAATTTAATAGGATGAAATTATTTTTGCAATGTGTACTATTTAAAACACTTCTGAATATAACTAGAATTAGATTAGTCAACTCGTTCTAGCTTTTGAGAGACCACTGTGAAGAGTTCTATTCGCAGACAGCTGTAAAACTGGACAAGCTGACGGACAGAGTGACAGACTAACAAAGATTGGTTCTGGCCTAACGCGTTTTAACTGTTCCAAATTTTCTTTATGGGCTCTACTATTTTATAGCCGGAAAGTCTAATTGTTGCTGTTGAGGTTTTTCCTTTAGGTTTTTATTTTTTTGTGGTGGGGTTAAAGTGGTTTATGTTTCCCAACATGTGAGTCACATTAATTTATTTGTGGCTTACCTGCATATGCAGCAAATGTGCAATTATGAGAGAAAATGGCAGCAGAGCGTGCGCTCTCTGACTCCCTGCCACACACAAACACTCTCTCTTTCTCTCTCTCTCACACTCACTCTATCTGAGTGGACTGGAAGCCGGCTGCATGTCCAGGCAACTACAAACAAAAACATTCCAACAAGGATCGACAACCTGCAACGGGCGCATGCTATTTATTTTTTTTTGGGGTGGCAGTCGTATCGATTTTCTAGTGCCGTACCGCAACCGAGGAGAAGGAGGATGAGGAGAAGTGGCCCCTTCGGCCACTGAGGCATTGGGGTAGTCTCAAGTTCGTCTGCCAATTATTTGCCGCTTATTAGTGCAGTTCAACTCTCTGTTTTTGCTCTGCTTTTGGGTGGTGTTGGCAGCACGTGACTTCTTGCGTCTGTCGCCCGGGCGGCGGTCGCTTTGTTTGCATTTGCATAAGTGGATGGGGTGGTTCGTCCTGCTGCCTGCCTGACTTTGACATGCGGCGCACAGGAACTCAAGTGTCGCCCCCTAATGCTTGGCCATTACACTGAAGTGCGGACGCAACTGCATTCAATAATCTCCTTCTCTGTCTCCGTCTGCCTCTGTCTCTCTGTGAAATTGTAGACGTGGCCACCCCCTAAAGTAAATCACAGCGTGTCACACACACAGTGGGTGGTTGCCAACTGACCACCACCAGGCGATTTAAGCTCTTTTGTGGCACAAACCAAAAAAACCGGTTTCTAATCCTTTCAGCATGCAAATGCAAACAAGAAATGCAAACGAATGTTTTCGCCCCTTATTATTCGCTTGGTCAGCATAAATTCTGCGAATGGGGTGGAAAAATAAAGCAGGCGAAAATTGCTAGAGTTGTTCTTGTTGTTCTTGCTGCGAGAACTTTCCAATTAAATTGTTAAAGAACAAATTGTAAATTGTATTATTTTTGCGGCGAAGCAACACATACACGATCAAAAAGAAGAAGAGATAAAAAACTATTTGCATGCCAATAAGAACTACATACACACACACACAAATGTGCTCACTCTCTGTCTTTGTCTCTCTTTCGCTTCCTTTTTTGTTTTGCCTGTGTTATGTGTATTTTTTTTATGTTGGCTTTATTCGTTTTGTGTTTGGCATCGTTGCAAGTTCTGTTTATTTCGCGTTGCGGGGCAAGTGCGCAATTGAATTGTTTTGCATTTGTATTTGGTTTAAATAAATGCGCATATAAAAAATTGCTTTGTAAAATGCTGATGTTATAGGCAACCAAAGCGAACGGAAATTAATATAAATAAAAGTAAAAAGTTACAATTTGCAGTAAGCCGTTATGTGAATGTGTTTGATTGTGTATGTGTGTGCAAAAAGGAGAATAGGAAGAGAGCGAACGAGCATCTGTGTTGAGCAGCACAGCAGGTTAGTAAACCAAGGTCCAATTAGATTCCAGTTGCTATTATCGATATTAGGCATTACAGTATCGATACATTAGCTTAGATCAGGCCACGGTGGCTATAACTCGCACTTTAAGCTGCAAATCAATCGTATCAGCTGCAATTACACAAATACAATACAGCAGCTGCATGAATGGAAATGGCACAAACAAAGAAGGCTGCTTTCTAGCGAGACCCCTTAGAGGGGGGATAAAAACAAACAGAATTGCGCGCACCCCAGTTGAGAGCTTCTGGCTTACTTCACGCTTCCATGGAGACAGCAGCAGCAGTAAAAGCCAGAAATCAATGCATTATCCTCAGCAAACAAAAGCAAACATTTCGCGCTTTGTTCCAGCCAAGAATAAAGAAAAAAAAAGAAAAGGCCACAATTTGCTTGGGGGGCCAAAACATGTGTAGAGCTGCTCATCAGGGCCTGGCAATTTTGGGCGCCTGCTGCTCCCACGGGGATGCAATGACAAAGACAATGACAATGCCACTGACAACGACAATAACAACTCATTGCAATGTCAAAAAACACAAACCAAAAATCGCATACTGTTGGCAGTGAAAAATGTCTGCCAAAATCAAATTTACAAGTTGTAATAAAACTTCCCTCGTTTTATTATCATCGAATATTTGACTGTTATTGCACTCTAATGGCTTGCACATATTTTTTGTTGTTCTTGCTCTGTCAAATTCCCCAAAGTACAGTTAGTTGACTTACTGGGCGGTCTGGCAGCGATCTTTTTTTTATTATTATTTGGTAACCCGTGGCAACCCTGCAAGTATGTAACTTTTGTTTGTAATTTAATGAAGTTAGCTACAGCACAGCAGAGAGCATATACTTGGCAGTAAATTTCATTACCTGGCAACTTTCTTGGTAAGCAAGAAATGAACTCTTCCGAGAATCAAATTTCATGCGCACTTTGCTAACCCCCCACTGGAGTTTTAACATGGAGCGGTACAAGCGAAATCATCAACAGACCTGGAAAATGGACATGCAGACAGACAGACAGGCAGATAGACAGTCGGACAGAAATCCAACTCATTGTTGTACAATATTTTATTGTGTTTTCTGTACGTTTCTGTTGTTGCTTCTAGTTTTTTGTTTCCCATTTTATTTTGTGTTGTTTTTTATAGTTGTTGCTGACTCTATCATTGCAATTCATTGCAGTTGCTGGAGGCACTCAAGCGGCGCAGTTGCTAAGCCCCTTCTCCACCTCCTGCCCCCTGCCCAGTTTTAAGGCGGCAACATCTTTCTATCTGCGGCCTCATATCAAGTTAATTGTTAACTGCAGTTGGTAACTGTTTTTAAGTGCGTATAGAATACGAGCTTAATGAAGTTTTATGCGTTTCTAATGTGCGGCCAATTTGTTATTCTTGATATTTCAATTGTGATACTTATTTTATCACAAGACCTAAAAACAAATGCACTGCCATAAAGTTCATCTACAAACTGTAATTGCAGTGAACGCAAAGAAATTAAAACTTTCCGAAATGAATATCGTTTTTTTTCAATTGCTTATGCTATGTTTTTCAACACACAGAAATTAAAACTTTCATGTTTTGTTTATTTTTCAGTACAGAACAAATGAGTTGGACTTAACTTTAAGAGCGAATTCAAATCTGCTCGCTGCCTTCTTTTTATTGCTTACTGAGAACTGGTTAATGCTTGAACTCGATGTGATCCTTAAAGTGTCATCTTCATCTAGCTAGAATTACTGATGTGAACTCGTTGTTAGCCAGACTGCAGCAGGCTAATCCAATTATGCAGCCAATTGGACTGGATGTCAAGTGCATGGCACTCAATTTACCATCGCATACTATTTTTACACACAATTTAAAGACTACCACTACTATCTGTCAAGTTATCCATTTAGATAGATGCGTGTCATGTCTTCGCCCCTCCCCTATCACTGTGTAGATATACCCAATATACCCTGCGGCTATTGCTGCATAAATTGACCGGCGGAGTTCGCGTGTTAGTTTGTCAAGTTGTCGCTGGCAGCGCGAAACTTAACATTATTTAATTACAAGAGCAACAAATGCGGCGACAACAATGCCAACAAAATAACCGCGACAAGAAGTCTCCGTGTCATAAAAAATTATTTTACGCGCGAGCTGCTGAAATAGAGAGGGGAAAACCTGGGGGAAATGTATGTTTGACGCTTCAACTTCAACTGGTTTTTGTTGTTGTTGTTGGTTCTCGTCGTTGAGCTCCAATTTGCTGCATTATAATTTCGCTTAACATTACACACACACACATACGACAGCTGAAACAAGAACAGTTCATTGAACTCGCACAAGCAAATGCAACTAGATACAACAACAACAACAGCAGCACAAACAACAACAACAACAACAACTACAATAGGCATAAGCACAATCATTAGGAGCTTGCATAAAGCGAGCGATTATTTTTGCACTTATTAAATTTAAGCACACTGGCATCAGCAGCAGAAAAGTACATCATAATCATCATCATCAACACTGCTCAAGGAGATCGCTAAATCGAACAGCAGCTGCTTTTCTTCTTAGCCAACTCAACTCTCACACTTGAGATAACCTGGCAGAGATGAACAGTAAGTGATGATCGACCAGATTTGGGATTAGCATCTTGTAGTAAAGCCATCATTCCTATGCTATATATTTTTTATATTAGAATATTTAGCATCGAGATTTTTAGTTAGAATCTATATATACATTTTCAACATTGAAGGCGGTATTAATTTGGAAGTCAAACCATGATAAAAAAAATACCTGGTTTTAAATAGAAATAGTTTCTGATTATGACAAAACGTTGGCTTTGAAAAGTTTATACTTTTCTTAACTTCAACTTTATAGAATCATATTTGTCGCATTTTTGTTCAATACAGATCACAAGTCGCTGTATTGATCACGGATAAAAATCACGGATCGATTGCTCATCTCTGTGCAGCGCCTGCTCTTTCGTATACACAGTCAATACGTACATTTGTTCATATGTCCATTCGTTCATTTTTCCATCCGTCGATCCGTTCGCTTGTCCGGCTGGCTGTGCCGGGCAGCTATTTTACACGCCATTGAGTTACAAATGGGCGCTCCTATATTTGGACGCTGGATGCTGCTGCTGCTACTTTGCGGCACATGTGTTGAAATGCTGCTGCTGCTGCCGTTGCTTGCCCCATGATGTGCTTCATCTGTTGCACCACACGTCTCTATCAATTTTGATCGCAAATCTGCAGCTTTCTTGGCGTATTTGCGCTCCGTTGAGCGTTGAGCGTTGTTGTTGTGCCTTTCCTTCTTCTATTGATTGCGGATTAACAGACGCGACGCAGCACAGTTCCTGTTGCCTGCTGCAAGTTGCCTGGTTGTCTGTTTGTTGTACCATGTTGTCTATTGTGGCTCGTTTCCTGCTGCCGCTTTGTTTTGGGCCCTGTGGCTCCCTGTTTGTTCATTTCTGTATGTGTCTGGCCTGTCGTTGTGGCCTCGTTTTGCGCTTCTGCGCTTCCTTTCACAGGGAGACCTGGCAACATCATCATTACCTGTGGGCCACTCCAACACCAACAACAACAAACAGCGAAAAAAAAGTGAACCATTTTTTTCAGCAGCTGGAAACTTCAACTCTGTTGGAACCGAGCGAGTTCATTCAACTGGCGCCGCCTGTTGAGATTTGTTGCTTTTTTTCGGTTCTTTTTAGCTTGTTGCAAAGTTTTGCTTTTGCTTCCTAGTTGAAAGTTTTGTTGACAACTGCGAGACCAAAGTAAGGGCGCTCCAGTTGATGGATGCAGTTATTGTTGTTGTTGTAGTTTCTGTTTGCTGTGGATAATTCTGCATTAAAAAGTTACCTAGCGGGTTATTCTTAATCCCCCGCCCAATGCACTCCCCCGCCTTGGGGTGAAAATCGTGAGTTTGCTGTTGCACTGAAAATGTGCCACGTTGCACTTGTTTTCATCTGAGGGAATTGCTAAAAAGGAGGTGGAGAGAGAGAGATTGCTTAAAAGTGCTGGCGTTTACCGTTGCCTGAAGATAATTTACTTTTTGCAAGCCGACCAAATGGCAAACTGTGAAAATGGCCCCGAAGTGGCATAAACAAGATTTCGCCGCTGCTTCGACGACTCTCTTTGAGTCTGAGGGGGAGGCTCGAGGGCAAAGCGATGCACACAGAGAGCACAGCTGCCTGAGCTGCCCGAGCTGCCCGATGCTGTTGCTTATGGTTTATGTAATGGCCCCAACTAGAAACGTGCACGGCCTGCAACATTAAAGCGTGGAAATGCGGCACACAGACTCGTTGTTATTTGCCGCTGCTGCTGCACTTCGTTGTGGAAAATGCAATTAAATCCCTCGTTGCGGCTGAACGTGGTATAAATATTATCAGCACCTCGGCCATCTCCGGCTTCTCAGCAACAGCTTCAGTTGCAGCTTCAGTCAATCAATTAAGTATATCGCAGCGAATGCTTGTAATTGAAATACCAAATGCCAGATGCCAGATGCCATACTCCAGGCACTCATCTCATTTTGCCCATGACCAACTTAAATGCTTTAATCCTGCTGCGCCTCTTTCCAGTTAATCAAGAAATAGTCTGAACCCAACTTGGTTGTTGATTGCTTTAAAACTCGGAGCATTTCTTTATCAATTGTCGCGGGATTTGGCTTGCAGCACTTCTTTCATCACTTGCTAATATTTGTCTTGTCAAATTTTTGAAAAAACATCCCACTGCCCGCGGCGTCAACAGTTCCCCCCGCTCCGCTCTCTAGTTGCAGACCATTCATAATTCATATTTCGTCAAGCTCTCATTTAATATGCGGGTTCAGAGCTTTTCTTTTTGCTCATGTTGTGCATGAACGCACCATATAACAAGAATTCTGTGCAAAGTTGTTTAAAGTTAAAAATGCATTGCTTTAAAATACCCTTTAATTTAATAATCATCTTACTTTTAGAAGGCTTCAAGTTGCCTATATCCAAATCTACAATTGGAGTACTTCCATTGAGTTCCATTTTCAGGTTCTACTCTCAATTCTTCAAGCTGATGAAAAACACATGGATTTCAAGCAACGCTGTCCAGCTTAATTAGAGGGTATGTCATAAAAAGACAACAAATCAGCGTACGTAATAAATTTATTTACAATTCATGCGCACTGCGAATCCTTCCCCCAATATTTCATGATACTTCTCCATACTCTGACTCTAATTTGCATATTCATGAAATCTGACACCCTCTCATGGACGGGTTGGTTGCCTGTTTGGCCGCCTGCTAGGCCGCCGGCAAGCGGAGGAAGCACTGAAAAAAATTTGAATTTAAATTTGAATTTTAATTTATGTTTCTGTTTACAAAGTACGCGCGGGCACCAGGCAAAGCTGCCACTTGCCACTTGCCACACTTACCACTTGGTCTGTTGCCCGTTGGCCTAGGCTTGCGATGGGAGCACGTGCTGTGCTGTGCTCATAATGACGTCATTAGTGCGGAGCTACCTAACTGAAGCGCAATAATCCTCGGGCACCGCACGATCATTAATCTGCCACAGAGTCGCCAGCATCCACTCTCTATCCCTCACCACCCCCTACCCACCTACTCCATCACCGCACTCCGCTGCCCGTCTGCGATGCGATCTTTGACATTTTTATACATTGCACATTTTCCATGTGGCAATTTTGCTAGCAATTTATCCTAATGGAAAGTCCCGAGCCCGATCAGATTTCGCCCCTGAACATGACCGTCGGTTATTGGTGGGTGAATTATGAGCAGCTCGAGCAACTGGCAGCCAAAAGCATTAGCCACAGCCAAAGCCACAAGATGCCACAAGATTAGTCTACCTAGCAAAAAAATTGTTAATGGCCGCTTGTGGTACGGGCAAATAAATTTGTTCCACTTGCAGGCAGGAGCGGGAGCGCCGCTAAATTTTTAGTTACAAGAAAAAGTCGTGAATTTAGCTAGCTGGGTAATTGCTGATAATGCAAGGATCGAGGCAAATTGACTTCCACAGCTGACCCACAATCTCTGAACTTGAAGATTGCCTCTACAATGTAGGCTAAATGCCCAGCTGAGATTACTTTGGCAGCGGGAAGTCTTCCCAGCTCACTCCCGCTGCAGCGTTGGCAATTAACAATCATTAAAAACATGGCCAAGCCGTTTTCAAGTGGAACCTGTGTGTGTGTGTGTTAGGAGGGGAGAGGTAGGTGGAGAGCTTCAACAGCGTGTGACAAAATGCCAGCATTAGGAACAGGAGCAGACTGAAGTTGGTTAAAGTGGGTCGACTTCAGTCGGCGTCGCTTGACATGCCTCTCGACATTTTCGGGTGCTAATGATGACGTTGAGCCGCGATTTCAAGAGATTTTCTCGACTGGAAATTAACATTCATTTCAAAAATTTGTCATAATTGACCATTTCATTCGTTCAGAAACATTTTTGTGTTCCGTTTTCTTTTTTTTCCCAGCACTTGAGCACTTCACATTCCTTTTCGGGCGAATTAAATGACGTTTCGGCCAGTTGTCATCGTCATATCATAACCTGTGTCCCAGTCTCAATTCATTCCCATCCCATCATACGATTCACATTCCCATTCCCAGATTTCTGTGTGTGTGTGTTTTTTTTCTTCAACTTTCCGGCTGCCAATTAATGTGGAACTTTTGCTGCTTGTTGGTTGGCTCCCCCAATTTGTGTTGCACTGAATTGTGCTGAATATCAACATCCTCACACTTGTGCTCAGCTTTCGTTTTGTTTTCATTTCCATTCCATGGAATTCCTTTGTAGGGAGACGAATCAACAAAAAATTAAATGTTATTTTTAGCCAGCGCAAAATTCTTAACGTGTTGTGTTGTGTTTGGTTGCGCTTGCTTGTTGTAGTAACATCAGCATCCACATCCATATCAACATCAGCATCTCCATCAACAACAGCATCACCGTCAATCCGGTTGGTCTTCCAAAAGATGTCGCTGGGATCTAGGTTCTGATTAGATAGAAAATTAATTTATGACTTGGATAATTGGTTGATGGCAAGAATAATAGAGGAAAAATGTGAAACGAAGATTTATGTGTCGTAAATTATATATTGCATAGAAACTGTGATCAAATTAGTATCGGAATTGAAAATCGCATTAGTTTTGACCAAGTAAAGGATTTTTGAAGTTACATACATAAAAGATATAGAACTAATATAGAAGACAAACAGTTAACTAAATGGCAACTTGATAGTCAATAGAACTTTATAAGAGATTTGAAAATAAAAAAACTAAAATTTCTGTTTTCTACACAATTGTGGCTTCAGCAAATTCTAATTTCCAAAGGAAATACTGCAGTATATGTTAGATTTTGGACACGCCCCAGCATTTGTAGCTCTCGTGACGTGCTCAACTGTCGCCCAGTTCGATTCGTGACCAGCCAGCAACATTTGCAGTCACAAAGAGAGGAGAAATAAACAGACAGAAAGACAGACAGACAGACAGACAGTCAGACAGACTGATAGGGGGCTCATCATAAATCGCGTGTGGCTCCTGCGGCTTTTGCTTTTTTCGTTGTTGTTATTTTTTTGCTTTCCGATGTGAATGCATGACCCGACATGCAGTTCCTGCACTACTCCTCTTTAAACGGTAGCCGCAGACACAACTATTACGATGAATTCGAATGCGAGTACTCCAACTCGACTGCTGCAATATCTTGACTATTTCAGTGATTGATTGATTGCTAGCAGCGTCACTCAGACTGGGATTCGAATGCGGAGCCACTGGTGTCTGTCTGTTGGTTGCTACTTCTGCTGCTGCTGCTCCTCCTTCTGGCTTTTCAGATCAATCGCAGAAACTGCGCAATTTCAATAATTCACAAAAGGCAACGTCAACGGCAAACCCCAAAGAGTTATAGTCCCCGACATTCAAAATGCAGCGACCCCAAAAGCCTTGCAACAGCAGCAGCAGCGGCAGAAGCAGCAGCAGCTGTTCCTGTTGTTGTTGCCCACTTTTCGCCTTTGATTTTCAGTGCGCGATTAAAATGCGCCTTGGCCAAAAAAGGCAATGACAATTTTTAGTAAGGGGAACGAAACTGGAAAGTACACTCAGAAAAAAGATATTGGAGAATATTTAATAAATATTTGTATTTCTACTTCTTAAAAATGAATTTCTTAACAATTAAGTATTTTTCTAAAATAAACAAAATTAAAAACGGAAACGCTTTATTTTTGGAATTGCCAATTTAGGACAAGTCTTAATAAGTTTGAAAATTTTTTATATAGTAAATATAAGGCAAGATCAAGGCAAACTTTCTAGCTTTCAGGGGGTCTTTTTTCTGAGTGTGTCACAGCTGAAGTTTAACGCGCTTCCTTCTTTCCATAGAGCACCCCAATAAAAAAAACAGTCTCTCCCTCAACTCCTCACTCTCCCTTGGTTGTCCCTTGGCTTTTAATAAACGCATCGCTGCGCATTCGCACACACCAAAAAAATGCCACAATACAATGAGAAATGTCTAAAAATTGCAATATATTGCATCCGTTGCTGCATGCCCCAAACTGTCCCTGCTCGAGTAGGGCGGGCTGCTTGTTGCACTGCTCCCATTTAAGGCGCAATGATGCGCCGCTCATGCGCATCACGCACATGCCTTGGCTTGCAACGCACCGCCCCCTCCTCTACCCTTGTCATTACTGTTTTGTCATCCTTTCTAATCGTCACTGGCAACTCGCGCCAGTCAGTGACAGTGCAACTTGCAGCTTACAACTTGCATCCATCCGTTGGGCCAATTGGTGGGCACATTATCAGAGAGTCATCAAAGTAACGTCACGATCCGCAAAAAGTCGAAGCACCTTGGGCGGTGCCTAAATGGGACTATGACTGAACTATGATGCACTACTCCCCATTGTTTTGGGCTCTTCCATTTTCGTAGCTCTGCTATCTGTGATCCAAGTCTTTGGCACACATTTTACTTTGGTGTTTACTATTACTCTTAAAAATGACTCAATTCAATTTCAATTATTTTTCTTTTCAGTTGGAATAATACTTTATTGCCTGATAACTATTAAGGTAAGTCTTCAAACCCGTTTGTCAAATTGAAACGAATTCTGGTTCCGATTCCGTTACTGATACAGAAAGTTATCATTTTTTGAACAAAAATATATATTTAGTGTTTGATTTCGATTCCAATGCTACATTTTAAATGGCAAACATGCAGTTCAATTCCGTTTTGACTTCATGCTTGAAACTAAATGTTGACTTATATTTAACGTTTGGTAAATTTGCCATAATCATTTTTCACTGCTTAAAATGCTACTACAACAAAATTAACCCGTTTCACTTAACAGCTTTAAGTCGATCTATAAAAAGATAAGTCATAATTTTTATATATATAGTCCTCATAGGGCATTCACTATATCAACCTGGCCCAAAGCAATCCGGTTGTTTACTTGTGTCTCCCGCTTGTTAGGCACATTTTGCAGTCATGATGGGATTGCTTTTTATTTGGTTGCTGTTTTTTTCTGATTTTTTGTTGTATTTTATTTGCTTTCTGCATCATTGCCACATTGATGCAGTTGTTGTTCTTGTTGCTGCTGCTGCTGCTGCTGCTGCTGGTGACATGCAGCTATTTTTAAACGTCGTTGTTGCATCTGCGATTTCAAAAATTGCATGTTGTTGGCCCATTTGTTGTTGTTATTGCACAGTTGTGCTTCTTCTTTTACTGCTGCGCTTGTTAATTTTGGACAGCTTTGCGCTTGAATTGCCTCTGAACTTGATTTCCTATATATGCAGCTGCACTTCATCCACATTCGATTTGTGTGGGAGTTGCCAAGAGGCAAGCGAGGCAATCAATTCCGCCAAGACACGCCAATTCTGGCAGACAGTGAGGGAGCGAGTCAAATGCAAAGAGAACAAGAGAGAGAAAGGGAGAGAGATAGAAAGAGAGAACTTTAAATGTTAGCTGTTGCTTTGTTTTTAACTCAGGTGTTGCTTGGCAGTCGGCACATGTGTTTGTAACTTGACTGAACAACGTTTCCGGTCATCAAGCGTCCACTTACGGATGTATATACATTTATTCCCCCCAATTCCAAAGGTTGCAACAACAACAACACAAACATCAACAACAACATTTTGTTAGTTTTTTTCTCGCACGCTTCAGCAGCGACAACTTCCAGCTTGCAACTCCAAAAACAGACAGCGAGGCGACAACCCGCTAATGACATTCAACACTTGAGCCCCTGGGAACTGGTCAACTGATATGGATGCACGTGTGCGTGTATGTGTGTGTTGTGTGTGTGTGCCCATACAAAATTTGCATTTAAATGCGCTCATTGGGCGCTTATTGGAACGGTTCTTTTTGGCCATTAAGACTGATAAGGCGATGCTGCACATCCGCTCATTGTGACAACATCAACTTGGCAGCTCGCACAGCCTCATCCCAACTGCCACAGGCTGTCATAGGCTTTGCAGAAAAATGAGCACAAAAAAAAAACACCCACGCAGAGGCTCATTTGGCAATTTAATTAAATGAGACCACCCGGACAGAGCAGTGTTCTGCTCCACAAGTCGAGTTCTCAAGCAGCATCTGCAGTAATGTGACCCATAATTTCAATTCAACGCCGCATCGCCCACACATCCCAAAAAAAAATACATTTGTATCTGTATGCAGCTGGCTGCAATACGAAATCAATTTCCGGCACATTGTCAAGTGCAAATCGTATGAAAAAGTTGCATTCAGATACAATTGTATCTGACTGACACTATGCACAAGTATCTGACGGATGCCAAGAAAAAAGTATCTTTGCTGGCAAAGTTCAATAGCACGCGCTGTGCCTTGAGTGGGCTTTTTTTTTATTGTTTTGCTGCTTTTTCGTAATTATTTATCGCTCTTACGGCTGTCCGTCTTGCTCAGCTGTCGGCTCAGCGATCCGTCAGATACTTTTGTATGCCCGCGTGGCTCTTAATTTAGTTTACGCTGCATCATCAACTGCAACTGCAACATCATCAACTGCAACTGCTACAGCGACTGACGTTGCGGCAACTTGATTAGAGCTGCATCATCGTATCTTTGGATCGGATAATGATGATGGAAAACCAATTGTTTCTAGTCGATGTTCATCAACAAATTGGGAAAAGCGCTTATGTATGTCAGTCGACTGCTCAGTAACTTGTAACTCAATTGTATCTTAAAGATACTTTGTCCATTGCCGCACTGGCCCGCACACGCTAAGCGGATAATTGTCGTTGCCCCGATGTCATGTTGCAAAATAAAGCAAACAAAACTTTGAAGGGCTTCCTTGAAAATGAAAATGCCGCCCACAGACACAGATACACTCAAAGTAACACAGATACACAAAGTATCTGCGCTTTAAGTGCAGCAGCAGCAGCAGCAACAAAAATCGATAAATTGGTATCAAACCGAAAGTATCTGTGCTATTGTTGTGTGGCTGTGTGTGTTTTATTCTCCTGAATATAGATATATAGCTGTAGATACACACGCACATCAGCTTGTTAATCAAATCAGCGCAGAATTCGTGATTCGAGCGTATGCATAATGAAACCTGAATAGGACGCGCTTTGTGCATCAATTATATCGCATTAAAGCCAACCTTTTTTGGGCTGCGCATCATTCGTGGCACAAATTGTAGGAAGTTTCACATTATTTATAAACCAAAAGAGAAAGAGAGATAGTGTGAGGGGAGGGGGGAAGAAAGAGGCAGACAGCTGCTATGATGCTTTTGTGGCGACAATGTTCTGCTTGCCGCCCACATGCAGAATTGTATGCAACGGGGAGACATTGACTGGAGTTCTGCCAGCCTGCTTGCTGCATGTCAATGTCAGGCCAAACCCCTGCAGCAGCCACAACAGCAACAACAGCAGCAACATCAACTGCAACAGAAAGCAGTAAGTATCTCTCCAACTGCAACTTGCCTCAATTTTCAGTGTGTGTTAATCTGGCGCTGCCTCAATTGAAGCATCGCCCTCCAATCGCACTGCACAAAAAGCGGAGTTGAACTCGTGTCGTGCTTTGGCTCTTGTGGCACGAACATCAGAAATAAAGTCTGAGGCGACGAAAGTCAAGCCAAAAATATTTTTTGCCTAATTTAAATGTGTAACGAATGTTTCTAAGACTTAATTTAATTCACTTAAGTGTCGTGAGC
Source organism: Drosophila fungiperda (assembly GCA_035042345.1). NCBI lineage: Eukaryota > Metazoa > Arthropoda > Insecta > Diptera > Drosophilidae > Drosophila > Drosophila fungiperda. The sequence continues at coordinate 2,373,305 of JAWNLM010000278.1, read as the reverse complement.
ACTATCAAAAAATGTGTGGCGATGAAAGTCAATTTAAAAAGTAAATAAATAAAAATCAAATTTTCAGGTTATTTGAAAAGACTCACATTTAAACACTTGACCTGAAGACAGATAAATATATATTTAAATTATAAAAAGAGTTTACCAAAGAATATAAAATAATAATAAAAATTCAAAAAATTATGTCCAGGGCAATTTTCTATTTTTTTTCAAAAGCTTGACATTAAGTTAAGTATTGTCTATTGTTCAAATCTTTAAATAGAGCCAAGTCAAGATAAGTTCCCTAATCGCATATATAGATTATTCCTATTTAATATTAAATTGTTGTATAGAAAGCATACAACACGCGATCATCTCTAAGGCCAAGTACAGTTTGCCCCATGGCTCCAAGTGGGTGTATGCAACACTTTAAAAACGTTGCAGCGACAGTGTTGCATCTGCCACAGCCCCAACGGCATCATCATCATCCGCATCAGCATCAGCATGATCATCAGCATGTCCAGAGCTGCAGCTGCAGCTGGATTGTCAATTATTAACCGTTGTCAAGTTGCTTTCGCACTTTGGAGGCGACTCCAGTCTTCAGTCAGTCTGTCGTTGTAGGTAACTGCCGCAGCAGCAGTTGTTGTATGTTGTTGTTCTTCTATTGTCTGTCTTTCTTTCTGTGATTCTTTCCACTTACTTGAGTGTGCGCACACACACTCACATGTGTGTGTGTGTGTGCGTGTGTGGACAATTGTTATACAATTTTAAGTAAGTTTTAATGGTCTTTGTCGCGCCTGTTGTTTGTCTCTTTGCACACAGATCACAGCAAGAGCCATTCACGAACATCATTTTCATCGCTTTTCCCTGCTAGAGCCTCTTAAGGCAACTCTCCTCTTCTGCTCACCTCCTCTCATGACTCTTAAGACACTTGGTCTTTTGTTGCAAGTACTTGCAGCTGTAAGTTGCTCGATCTTTGCCCAGACATTGAACTGACAAACAATGCTGCCTGTTTTGATTGCAGTCATTTGGCCACACATTGACCCCTATGCGGTTGTGGAAAGCGCAACTCGGCTGCACTCACAAAAAATCGTCATAATATCTCAGATTTATGGCCGTGGCTTTCTCAAGTCCTGTACATTTTTTGCCAGTTCGAACAGAATGGCCATTTTTACTTTTTAAAAATGTTTTTCTTAATATGGAATTTTAATTTTTGGGCCAGCCTTTCTAATATTTAGAACTTTTGTTTACTAATAATTAGATATCTTTTTTTAAGTTTTTTTTTAAGTGTAGGGAAAGCAAAAAAAAATCTCGTTTTGTGCGTGCTTGGTAAGTGGACATTAAGTTATCATTTACAAATGGTTTTTATTCTTATATAGATAATTGTACACAATTTCACCCTTTTACCGTGTGCAGTTTTTGCTGGCGGTGCTTAACCCTAGTTCCAAGAAACACTTATGCTGCTGGTCTCATGTTTTATGTGGCAAGCAGGCAGACAACATGAAACCCCAAGCAACCACAAAATGTGTCCACATTTAGTCCGTGTCCTTTGGCTCAGTAAATAAAACAGTAACTTTTATGTGAGTGTGCGAGCCACTGTCTGTCTATGGGTGGGTGAGTGGTTGAGTGGGTGGTATACTTGTTTTTGGTGGTAGGTGCACCCTGCTATTATAGTGTACATAAAAACTACCGCAGGACATTTTGTACAAAGTTTTTATGATGTGCAAATGCTTGCCAAAAAGTTTTTATGCTTTGAATTTAACGCTGCTTTTTGAAGTTTGCTTTTTAATGGCCTACTTTAAGGCGCTTACGCCAGGAATCACTTACTTCTGCAACTGACAGACAATAACACACCCAAAAAAAAGAAGAAAAGCCATATAATTGAGCTTAAACATTAAGCGGCTTTAGGTTTTATTTATAGTTTGCTAACAGCAATCCTCTCTAGAAAAAGGGGGCACAATTTGTAGATTGAATTACGAGAGGGGAGACAGAGAGGGTCGTAGCAACAGAGGACAGTGACTCAATGGCAATAAGAACACCTAAAAGAACGGCAATTTGAATGCACTTCCTGTTACCCACGCGAGTCTGATCCAAATTTAAATTAAACATGAACTTGTTAATTACCGAACGCAACCCACATCCAGGCAAGAACAGCAACATGCCACATGTGCCTCAATTTCGCTTCCTTGCCGCTGGCACGCCCCCATTTGCGGCATTTGGCGGGTTTCCTCGATTCTCGATCCTCTCGATCTGTATGCCCAAAACTGACGTGACATGCATACGTCATTTTGTCGAACTCTGCGTAACTCAATATGCATTTCAAGTCACGTTTTTTTTTAGGGCCAGTATTTGTGGCACATAGCGGTGCTGCAGCTGCCACAAACAATTTTCAAATGAACTGCTTCAGTAGCCACAAACTGTCCACATTTCTGAGCGTTTGGGGAGGGAAGACCCTATTTGCTGACGATCTCAGCTAGGCGTGAAACTTGTCAACATGTTGGCTAACAAGGCAGGTCTGGGGGGTTGTAGGAGCTGACAGGATTTTGTATGCTTAGTATAGAAATTGAAAACTTTAATTACGGAACAAATCAAATTTTTGCGTTAATCTGACACTCTTTGATGTATTCGAGGAGTTGACTTTAAGCTGAAATCTGCATTAATCAAGCTAAGGCGCTTACAGTTCTCAAACGGTTAAAGCGACCGCTTAATGACTACTTCAGGCTGTCGATGCTGTATCCCCTCTACTCCTCATCTGTCTCTATCTCTATCTCGTCACTTTCGCCACGCATCACAAGGTGACATGAAAAATGGCAAGGCAACAGCAGCAACAACAATAACGACAAAGTAATAACAAATAAAAAGTTATATTTGTTCTCAGGGGTAGGCAAAAGATACAAGAATAGGGTTAAAATGCAGTGGATTGGGTAGGGGGGGGTTGGTTTAGTTATTATGACGCATCAATTGCATGATTTTCATAGCCAGACAGATGTTGTGCTTGTGGCTCCACATCCTCCGAGTCAACACTTGTGCCATTTTCGAGGTGAATCTACAAACGGAATCCCAATGAACTGTCAGCCAAGCAACAAAATAACCGCTTGCTCCCCAACCCCGCTACCATTTACTTTATAGCGTACAATGTATTTTGCATTTACTGTACAACAAAATATAAAAATGAAAACAAAAAAAGAAAACCTCAACGAAGCCGTCGCCATGTGCTGCAGTTATTGTTGTTGTTGTACCATGCACAATCCCTGCAGCAGGGCGCGAGGCAAACAGAGAGAGAGTGTAAGAGCGAGAGACCGGGAAAGACAAATGCAGAGTGGTGAGAGAGCGAGCGAGAAAGAGCGAGCGAGAGACGAGTGTGAAGAGCGCCCTGCTGCTTTCATGCGATGGGCAACCCCTATGCTGGCGGCAGTTTTCAGTTTCTGTTGTGCATTGCCTGCCTTGCTTTCCAGTGAGTGAGCGCCAAGCGGGAGAGAGAGAGCGCACAAAAGAGAGCCCAAAGCAGAGCGCACACTTCCAGTTGTTTGCTAAAGATTTTCATTTGGTGCTGTGAATGGAAGAGACTGCTGCTGGCCGCCAGTTTGAGCCACGCTCTGCTAGACGCCGCACGCTTTCGGTTCCTCTGCTTCAGTTTACGCGTACGCGACGAGCACATTTCCAGCTCTCCACTCAATATCCCTACCCATAAAACACACAAGCAAACAAACAACAAAAATAAAAATACGACCGGGCTTGTGTAGGATATCTTTTTATATTCCTATTTGCCAGGATAAGTGTCAAAATAAAAGTGAATAAGAAAATCAAAAACAAAGGCAGATAATTTTTGAGTGCAAATTGGTTACATTTTGTTTTTGCTGTCCTGTACTGAGCCAGCAATCTGTGCATGTTATACATACCCAAGTGCCCTGCAGGACTCGCCATCGGATTTTGTCCATTTACCACATATGCCCGCTTTATGCTGCACACTTGGATTATTCACACTTGCCATATATTGCCATAGACTTGACTAAAGTGAAACAAGTAAGCAACACTAAATTAATTTATTTTCATATTGATGATAAGCAAAAGTGTTTTTTTTTAGGTTAAATAATTCTTGGAAATGCATTTTTTGTTTAATACTTTAACAATAATCCATACAAATTAAGGTGAAGGAAGTTAAATAATTCATTTGAAAAGTAAATTTTTTGCGCATTTAGATTATTGGAATTTTCCACAATTTATTTCAGCTTGAACTTAAAAACAGATTAATTTTCTATGCTTTCCCTTTCCATAACTCCCTAAGCATCTTCAAAATAATAGCTCGTGTCATGGCTCCCCTACCATTCGTCTCGATAATTTCTCCCCTTGCATGTACAGTGAAATCCCTTTCATTCTCCGACTCGTTTCGAGAACATTTCCATTAGCAGCATATTAATCACAGATGTGAGTGAAATCCTTTTAAACATTTCATAAATATAACGCGCGTTAAACCCACAAAATGTTATTAAAAATTTCAATCTATCTATCAGGCATCAGATCCGTTGGTTAAAAATAAGCTCATATTTCTTATTGCCCCTTTTTTCTACTGATGGCGTTGGCCAAAAATAGATGCGTAGGGCTCATTAATATGCAAGCCAGCGAAATAAATCCCAAATAGGTTTGGAGATGGTAAACATAATTTGAATTTGGACACAAAGCCTCCAGCTCGACAATAATTCAATAAGAAATTAATAGGCGCTGTGGCAATTAAGAAAGCAAGGCAGTTTCCAGGCAGCTGTGCAACAAAGAAAACAATGAAAATGACTTCCGGGAATTATCAGAGAGAAAAATACACACAAAAACAAAAAGAAGAAACGTCCAACCAAAATCAAAGCAAACTTCGTGAAAATTACATGAAGAAGACTTGACAGCTTTGGGGGGAAAAAACTGAAAGCGGCAACATTTGCATTTAAGATTTATTGGTCCGCGACTGTTCCAGTGTGGAGCATCTTTATTACCCCAACTCCATCTACTCCACCCCCACCTATCACCTATCAGCACCCCTCTACTTTTGCCCAATTGTTTTGCCGGCTTTCAAAGACGAAAGCCGCTTTCAGTTTTTATTGCCTAGTTTTTTTCGTATGCATGTTTTTCCATTTCCACTGCGTAATCAAAAGTTGCTTTACATTCAATTGAAATTTCTTATGTAATGGGCGGTTGTTAGGTTGAAGGGGCGTGGCAGAGGGCCCCCATATTTGTTGGGGCGGCACGGCTGCTTTCACCACACAACTGTAAACAACAATTAGAGACTTTAATTTCCACGGCTGGCAAAAGGTTTTGATGTCACTCATTTTGTGGGGGTAAAAACCTAAAAAACATATTTTCAACACTTTTCACTCCAAGATAAACAAACATGCTACACTCCATGCCCCAACCCCCTCCAGACCTATTCAACATGCTGCTTTTCATGGGTTCACGGTCAAATGTTTCATTTCAATTGACTTTTCCGGCTCGGTAAATCGCTCATCGATCCACAATGTTGCCAAGATCGCACTCACCCCCTCCCCCCTCACCCATTCGACGACTCCTCTATTGACACTGACTAATGAGGCAAGCATTGGAAAACAACTCATAAATTTCACTGTCTCAACTGTTGACATACAAAGTAAACAGTAAAAAGGAAATACGTAAAAAATAAGAAAACAAAACTGGCTTCTAACTTAAAAACCAGAACAACACATACACACAGACACACACGCAAGCACACACTACACACATATACATCCATTTTGAGTGTCCTGTGGTGCACTTCAATTCGAGTTTTCCCATTGTGCTGCCCGCTTATCTGGTTGAGGCAATCTTTGCCTTATCGTTAGCTCATAAAAAAAGAAAACCAACTAACGCATCCTTGACAATTTTAGATGCAGCAAGATGAAGCGATACTTAGAAATCTGAAACGATATCTTTTGTTTGCTCGAAATGCGCAATAAAAACTTACATTGATCCGTTTTCTATGTGTAGATAAGAGAAGCGAAATATTTACTATGTGTTGAAACTGTAACTGAAGAGTGTTCAACTATAAAATACCCTACAATTTTTGTTCATTGTTATTAATGTTTCCTCAGTATTTATTATCCTGAATAGCATTGCATTATATCAATAAATAATTTAATTTAACAAGTTAACAAGAAATTATTAATGGTTTTTAATATGGTTTCAATACTTCTATCTTTATTATCAAATATTAAGATAAAATTGAAATCTAACATACTTTGTAGGTTTTTAAGCTACTTTTCAGCTGTGTCTTTTGCCAGGATATTTCAAAGCAAAATACAGTCCTTTTTTTGATTGCCGCACGAGCGCAATTTGTAAATCATATAAACTTTCTGAGTGGTCTCAAATCCCTAGGCGAGATAGCGCCCCTGTTGTTGCTTAGTTTATTCCGCTGGATGTTTCACCCCTTGATGCGTGTTTGTTATTTGTAGTTCTACCTGCGCCCAACTTCTGATTATCATCTGTGCGGAAAGCAAGTCCAAGTTGTTTGCACGTGCACAGAGCTGAGACGGAGTTAACCACAGTTGCTCTCCTCTTGTGGTTTGTGTGTCTCGTTTTCCAGGCTTGGGTTTATATTATTTCCACATTTCCTGCGTGGCAGCTCCTGTTCCCGTTCCTGTTCCTATTCCACACTTACCTTTTTGGGCCACGTGTACACATGCAAATGAACTTCTTTTCAAGTGGAATTGGCAAATGGTGCAAGTTCTTTAACAGCTCGACTTATAACTCTTCCCCGCATCCTCTTCCCTTTCTGATACACGTTCTGCGGATAAATTGCCATGAAATTAACAATATCAAGAAGAACCACAAGCAAAGCTAAGGCTATTAAAAGTTAATTTCGAGCGGGCGGACCTTTTAATAAATGGCTATCTTTCAGTTACACAAAAGCACCTCGAGGCATTTGTACTTGAACTCGTCGACGGCAACAGCAGCTTGTTAGCCAAATTTGACTGTCTGCTTGCCATGTTTGTCGGTTGCCGGTTGTCGGCCCTTCATTGAATCCGCCTGTCTGTCGGTGTCTGAGATGACAAATTGACTTCGTTAGAGGCCTCTTTTCAAATATGAGAAATAGAGACATACTGCTCGGAAGAGAAAGAGAGGGACAGAGAGAGTAACTTGAATAATGCTTATGCCGCAGGTTTATTGAATATGCCGCTGATTGCTGTTGCAATATTTCAAACCCAGCCAATTGGCGCCTTAAAAATTGCCACCTAACAGATTTATTTTTCACCCACCTGGTGTCGAGTGTTAATTGCATTTATTGTGTGTGCCCCTGCCACCGCCATCCACCCATTTGTGTTTATCTGGCTCTGTTATCGCTGTCTAGACTTGCATTTCCTCGTATATATTTATAACTTGGCGCCTGCTTAAGCGTTTGTTTGCAATTTGATCACAATCATGATTTTTAATGGCAGTCCTGCCGCTGTTTTTCTAATATCCTGCTTTAATTGTCTCCCCCCCCCTCACCACATGCTGACTGACCTGCTTCTGGTTTGGGAAAACAGCTCCCTCCTAATTGGTTTTTGTACTTTACTGCGTGTCAACACGCACGCCATCTGGCGGTGGGAGTTGGCGGCAGCGGCAATTCTTCAATTGTGTTTTGCGTGAGTTAGTCAACAACACTAATAATAACAATAATAGCGGGAGACGCAATGCTTTCAATCAAACCGACTGCTTTTTAGCCCCCTGTTGCCTGTTTGCTGTCTTTTCCTCCTTGAGTCACATTTCACGCTTGGCTGACTTTTGGCGGTAAAGCACCAAGGGTGCAACGTTTACAGATTGCGCCTCTGTTGGCAGTTAGAACAACAGAAAAACAACAACCTTTCAGTGCCAGTTGTGTGTGTTCCCACAGGTCACACACTTTCTGGGTGTGCACAACAATTGCATTTTTATGCGTTTCAAAGTGTTTTTTGGGCATGTTAAAGATATTTCAAATTTATTATCTGATTAAGGGTCGAGCATTAGTAGCTTTTACACTGCGGCTAATGCTTGCCTAGTTGTTGCTTATTTTTATTGTTTTCTGCTCTTTTTCTGGCAGGGGTAGGATTATGTGTTTTGATGTCTGGTTAAACTTTAATGTTGTATGCTTTTAAGCGCACTACATTGGGCTGAAGCCTTATAGAACTTTCAATATTAACATTATTAAAAGCGACAAAATATGTGTAACATATTTTAATATATATTTGCTTCTGGCTTATTCGTTTTGAGCTCAGCTGCTGATAGTAATTTTAACAGTTAGTTTGAAGCAAGTGAATTATGATTAAAATGTCGGCTTTTATTGAAGATCGAAATTGATTTTGATCGATACTAGTAGAACGGTGTTGATATCGATACTATAGTCGATTTGGCTTATAAAAGCAGAGCCTCACACCACTGTGCACACCCAACGAAAAAAATGGTTGCTGCATTTGTCGACACCAAACTTTAATGTTTTAACGGCAATTTTGGTTATGCGGCACTAAAAATATAAAAGTGAAACGAAACAAATAAAAGAAAACAGTACAGGAAAATAGAATCGCATGTCAAACGCAAGTTTCGAATTTGATTTAATTTATGAGGCAAGACAAATTAAAGACCAACTGGCCACATATGCCGCATGCTATGTACATACCAAGATATAGTAGTCACATATCTGCGACGGCGACATGCGTGACGATGGGCGTGTCAACTTTGGCCCCCTTTCTGCCACGATGATCATTATGATGATGATGATGATGATGGTCAAAGACTTTCAACACATTGCTCCGCTAATTAACAATGATGACTATTTAAAAGTTTATGAACGAACTCGCGTTCTGTTTCTCATTTTCCTGCTGCCTTTTGCAATTGCAATAAAGATGCCGCACACAGATAGAAATACAGATACAACTGCAGTTGCAGTTGCAGATACTTCAACTATACATGTATTAGAAGCTTGCTTGGAGTGTGCAATAATTACTTTGACCTGCTTCTGTTAACGAGTCTGTAACGGCCAAACTACCAGACAGAGTCGACTTCTCCTTCTCCTCGTCCACCACCTCTGTTCACCCTTCTAATCGGCTTCAATTGGATTTCTATTCTCGGTGCATGTGCCACAAGTGACACTTTTTTCACTTTCGATACGCAACAACATGCGTTGCATTCATTCTTCATTCCTCTTGACTCGATTCTCGTTTTGTTGTGTTCCATTTTGTTTTTAGTTTTCCCTCTCGCGTTTTCCACCACACTGCACAATTTCGATGCAGTTGGGCAAACATCGCACTGTGCACCATGTGATAATGATAACGATAATGTCCACAGATTATGGCACGCAACGATTTGAACTCGTAAGTTCAAATTTTAATGGAATTTCGTTTGATTTACATGCACCGAGGTCGCGACATGGCATCGTTTTTGTATTTCTATTCTCCTTTTCATTTTTATGCGTAGGGCTCTACAAATACCACATGTATATAGATAGATACATGTTGTGGATTGTAAGGGATTTGTTGCGGCTTCTTCTGGCTGGTAAAATAGAGCGAGCCTTGCATCAGAAGATAACGACACTAACACTACTCTCCCAGTAGTTCGTTCGGATTGAAACAAATCTGAAACATTATCAGCTAAAAAGCTGATTTACATTCTTAAAATCACAAACATAAATTATGAACCAATAAAAAGTTGACAAAGCACAAGGAAATGCACTATTTTTATGATAAGTTTAATTCAAAGACTGCCAGATTAGAATTTAAATATTGGGCTTTTGGCTTGCTTTAGTTCCTGGACTATTATAAATTTACTAATTATATATATAATTGATTATTCATATTGGGTAATATCTTTTAAACGAGCTCATCAGGGAACCTTCACGAATCCTAAATCGTTTCTGTTTAATGCAATACAAATGTTTGTTCATAAAAAAAGCAAACTGCCTAAAGGTTAATTTTTTTAAAGGACTTTCTCATGACTTCTGTCGCCTGTCGCTGTGGTCAATTAGCCAAACTCAAATCTTTCTCGAACGTGCTACTGTCGCAATAATGGCTGGCATTTTCCGTCTTTTTGTTGCTAGCCAGCGGCGTCAGGCTTAATGAGTGAGGTTAATCCGGGCAATGTCCTTGGGTTTCTTGTGCCGTAAACGTTGAGCTCGAAGTTTTCCGCTAATTAAAAGGCGACTACAATTTTACTTAGCGAAATGTGTGAAATGCTTCAAAGCGCACGTATCGCGAGGTACGTGGCAGGAACAGGGACAAAGTTAGGGTGCAGGCAAGCAATCAGACAGGGAGAGACGAGGAGTGCAGCTGGCTGTTTAACAAAATTTGCGGTCTTCCCGCCTCGAAAAGGAAAACGAAAAATGACATGCGGCAGCCAGGGCGACAATGCAAGCGAATTTTCACGCATACCTGAGACGCTTTTCCAGGTAGACAAAACAAGGCAACGGCAAGGCGGGGCACGTACCTCATCCTCAGGTAGCAGCAACAAATCGCGCAAGCAACTGCAATTGCAGCCGGCATTGACAATTTGCCCAGCGATTTTCCCAGATTGTATATAAAAGGTCAGCTTTGCAGAGAGTGGCAGCTAGAAGTAAATCAGCCAGCGATCGTGATAGATCCTAGATCCTTAGCTGCCTAGCAACTACACTAAAAATATACAAAATTATTAAAAAAAAATAAACAAACTGAAGCCAAATTTTAACATAGTTAACAAAAAATAAAGTCCAGGTTAGCAACTGGAACCACTGAATATAGCTGGACGCATAACTATATCTAATTTTGTTTCATCTCTTTCAGAATTCACACAGAGTTCTCTAAAGTAATCCCCGAAAAACCGAAGCGACTCGTTTTACGCTCACACAGACTCCAAGATGGGCGAACTTGAGGAGAAGGAAACGCCTCAGACTGAAACGACAACGGCACAGGAGTCCAACTTGGATGAGCCCAAAGAGACGGACAAAATGCTGGATGCCAAGAAGGAAAAGACACCGAGTCCACAGACATCCAAGCCGGGAACACCGAATGTCGGCAAGAAATCACCAGAAGTGCCGCTGGAGGTGGTGTCCAAAAATGTGATCGAAAAACCGCTGAACAATGGCGAGGAGATCATCGATATACCCTCGGAGAACGGCAACAAACCGAGCACCGACGTCACCGATGAGAAGAAGATTAGCAAGGAAGAACGCGAGGTGAAGCCGAAGAAGATACCGATTGGTGGACTCAAGTTGCCCGGTTTTTTCATGAAGAACAAGCCGAAGGCGGAGGGCGATGGTGCCGAGGGTGAGCTACTTGAGAAGGACAACGAACCGGAGCAGGAGGAGAAGGAGGCCAATGGAGGCGATGCCACAGCTACAACCAATAAGGATGAGCAGAAGCCACGCACCAATCTTGGACAGCGTCTGCGCAGCTTCTTTGTGCGTAAACCCGCCGCGGACAAAGAACAGCAAAAAAAGCAACTCAACAATGGTGATGCGGATGCCAAATCGGGTAAGTTTGGAAAAAACATATTGAAAACTGATGCAATATTTAATCCCGAATCTCTAACAGAAGCCACCGCTGAAGCTGCCGCTGTCGAGGATGCTGAACCGCCGCCAAAACGTGGCCTACTCAATGCCATCAAGCTGCCAATTGCCAATATGATTCCACGCAAGAAAGCCGGTGATGATGTCGAACTGGGTCTGGGCAAAGCTGGTCTCGCTTCCATGGAGACGCTGGATGATTCACTGAAGGATCAGGATACCGTCGATCGTGCACCACTCAAAACTAATGGCGCCGATGAGATCAAAAGCGATCTGAAGGATGATAAACTGGCCGCTGAGCAAAAGCTGGCCGCCGAGGAAGAGGAACGAGATCGTCCCATCTCCCTCTGGTGCCGCCTGCTTGGCTACAAGTGCAGCGTGGACGATGCCCTGATTGTGTTTGGCATATTGCTGTTCATGCTGCTGCTCGCCGTCATCGGCTATGTGCTCACCCACGAGACGCTAACATCGCCACCATTGCGCGAAGGACGCTACATCTCGGCGGTGACCAGCTGCGGCATGGTTGAGGGCGTCAAAGAGGACGGCGCCTTCGCTTTCCGTGGCATACCGTTTGCCAAGGCGCCCATTGACGATTTGCGTTGGCGACCCGCCCAGCTGATTGAGCAGATCGACGATTGCTGGAATGGCACGTTGCAGACGCACAATGAGAGCACTGTGTGCACTCAAAGATTGGGCAATGGCACTACAATTGGCGATGAGGACTGTTTATATTTGGATGTGGTCACACCACATGTACGCTATACGAATCCACTGCCTGTGGTGGTGCTCATCGGTGCTGAATCGCTGACGGGACCGTCGCCAGGAATTCTGCGTCCATCGGCCCGCTATTCACGCTCCCACGATGTGATCTTTGTGCGTCCCAATTTTCGATTGGGTGTCTTTGGTTTCCTTGCGCTGGATGCACTCACCAAGGAGTCGCATCCACGCACATCGGGAAACTATGCGCTGACGGACATCGTTGCTGCACTTAAGTGGATACAGCGGAATATTATGCACTTTGGCGGTGATCCCAAGTCGGTGACACTATTGGGTCATCGTGCTGGAGCCACCTTGGTATCAACACTGGTCAGCTCGGCCAAATTGGAAGAATACTATACTCGCGCCTGGGCATCCTCCGGATCAGCCATCTTTCCGGGCAAACCGCTGCAGGAATCGGAGCGTTCGAACCAACAGCTAATGAGCACGCTCGAGTGCCAGGATGCGGCCTGCCTGCGTGAGACATCCAGCGAGAAACTGTGGGCCGCCACACCGGACACCTGGTTCCACTTCCCGACCACATCGCCCCAGGAACTCGAACTGAGCAATGCCAATCGCCACGAGTGGCTGGTGCTTGACGGCGACATACTGCAACAGCATCCATCCGAGTCCTGGAAACAGGTGCCCAACGCCAGCCAGTTGCAGCATCCACGCTATGTGATGGGCGCCACCGCACATGAGGCGCACACGCTGAAGTTGCGCGAACGTCACGCCAATTGGACTGCGGAGGAGGTGCGCTCGTATTTGCAGGCTTCCAAACTGGGCGAACTTGGCCTAACCGATGAGATCATTCAGCGCTATAATGCCACCAACTATGCTGCACTGGTCGCCATCATAACGGATATTCAAACGGTCTGCCCGCTGCTGACAAATGCACGCCTTCAGCCGAGTGTGCCCTTCTATGTGGTCACCCAGGGCGAGGGCGATGATCAGTTGGCCACCGTCGATGCTGATGTTCAGGCCATACTCGGACGCTACGAGCCACACACTGTGGAGCAGCGACGCTTTGTCTCGGCGATGCAGCAGCTCTTCTACTATTATGTATCCCATGGCACGGTTCAGACATTTGAGTCGCGTCGCCGGGTCATCATTGTCGGCCAGGATGCGCAGTCGCAGGAGGATCTGGAGCACTGCAACTACTGGATTAGCAAGGATATTGTGCCACGCTATGCGCGCGTCGATTAAGCCACCATTAAATACCAATCCCAATCTAAACTCCCCCTACAAATCACTTCCCAGCTATGACAAAGTTTGGCGAATTTCTTTACAGCCTTGCAACAGTTTCGTTTCTCCCCCTCTTGCTCTTAAGCCACGCCCCAAAAGAAAAAAATTTTAATTTCATTTCGAGTTTAGTTTAGCCTAAGTGAATCTAGTGTTTATATACGAATTACATAACTGTACATTTAGTTCTTCGACAATTATTTAAGTTGTAAGTTCTCTTCTATATACATATATTGAGTAGTATAACGCGTAACTCCACAGCAGCATCTTCATTTAAGTATGTCTCGACTAAAGCATAAACATAAAACATAAACATATATATACATATATCTATGATAATGTATTCTTTAATCTTAACACACACCCAAAATACACACACAAAGAAATAAAACATAAAGAAAATATATACTTGAAAAGTATTTACAAAATTCGGCGTCTTTCAACTATCCAACACACATTCACACAAACATACACCTTCTATAACTCTACATATTCATCATATATTTATACATATATAGTATATATAAACCATATAGCTGAGCGGTTTAACGAGCGAGTTAAAAACCTTTGACCAACGATCTTTTTTGATACAATTTTACATAGTAACCGGGGGACTATGCCAAGACTCAACATAACAACAATAATAATAACAAAATCAAATAATTAGTTATAGTAAGTAAACAGGAGAACGCATCAAAAAAAATATAATATATATATAAATATAAATATATATTAAACAATTTAAACGTGTGTTTAACTTTTGAGACTGTCCCAATGGGCTACAATTAAAATATAAAGTCGGACATTGAGATTTGTATTTATTTTGGTTTAAAATTCACGTAGCATATATGCCAGCGCAATACAATTTTTCTATAGCTTTATATGTATATTAATAATAACATTTATCGACTTATGCCAACACACTACATTTTTCCAATACATGTTTATTATTATAATAATTTTCATTGAAAAACAAGAAACTATTTAATCAAATTCAAAATGAATTACTCATAAATGTTTAGACAAGATCCGCGCAAAATGAAACGAAAATCAGAATTTAAACACTCGAATCAAAAGGTCTTTAAACACAGATATAGCTATACTTTTAGCAAAATGGTCAAGATCTTGTGTGTAAAGTGATACAGCAAACAAAAACATTATAAATTATACAAATATATAGTTCATGTTTGTGTGTGTGAAGCAACAGCATGAGAATGTTTAAATAAAATGTCACAATGGAAACATATTGCAAGTCTTTTAAATATTAACTAACTAAGCTAAACTAAACTGCTTAAATAACTAAGGGAAAGACAACAAACATATTGCAAGTCTTTTAAATATTAACTAACTAAACTAAACTTAACTGCTTAAATAACTAAGGGAAAGACAACTTTTGCACAGCAAAAGATATGTCAATTTCTTTAGTTTTGACTGCTGTTCACCTTGTAGATGCGACACTTGCGTTCGTTGAGGGCGGCCAGATATGAGCCGGTCGCGGTGATCATGGGACAGATGTCGTAGACGACCTCGTTTACGGGTACCGTTTGGATGCGTTCCTCGCGCCTCACATCGTACATCATCAGCTGCTTGCTGTCCTGCAGATAGCCCACAATCAGCGTATTATCCTCCACGTTCAACTGTGTGGGCCGTGTTATATACGGTGTTCCGGGTGAGCCAAAAACAGTGGCCCTAATCTTGAGCACTGGCACACCATCCACTTTCAGCAGCTTGCCGAGTATGAAACGCGACTGTGGATACTGGGCATTGCTGCGTGCCGAAATCAGCACCGAATCCTGCACAGCATCGTACTGCATTGAAAGGAATGGACCCGCCACACTCAGGCGCGTGGGCACCGCCGTATCATGCACATACTCATAGAATGTCAAAATGCCCAGCTGACAGACGAGAAAGCCACCACATGAGAATGTATTGCCAGGAGGCACAGCAGCTATGTTGATAACTGGACTAAAATTATCTGTGCACAAGATAGATAAGCGTCTAAATATGGCAGTAGAAGTGTCTAAATGTACTTACCCGTTGACTGGAACTCGTTAACGATTACCTCCGGATAGCGGACATCATAGATGTAGACGCCGCCACGCAAATCGCCCGCATATAAGATATGCTCACGTGCGCTGCGATCGACGGCACAGGACCAGAGCAGCTTATCGTGGGCGGAGACGGAGCTGCAGCAGTTTCGAATACGGGTGTCGAATGACTTCACTCGCGACTCACGACTGGCCACCGACAACATGTGCTGGGTCTCGCTAAACGCTATGTCGCGCACCAACATGCCCGAGGTGTGCAGAAAATTGATCAATTTGAAGCTGGACGGATCAATGAAGCGCAAGCCGTAGCCTGGGAACATCGCATGTGGACTCTTCTGCGAGGCCACAAGCATTGTGTGCTGCGCCGAATAGAGCATCACCCGGCAGCCCGGATCGCGGGTTATGTCAAAATTCTTCTCCATATAAAGGCGATGTCGTGGCAACAAACTAAGAGCCTTGAGGCCCACTTCACTGTTAATATCTCCTCGATTGCAGCCGGACCGCACAAGCGAACCCAATCGATCGCATTCCAGTTGCACAGCCTTTAATTTGCTAGCGGTCACCGAGTGTTCCATCTTCACAGTGGCCAGCTCTGTGACTAGATTCTGGGCAAGACGACGCTCAGCGTCCAGATCGCGTCGCATCTGATGCTCCTCGGTGCGATCGATGGCACGCAAACGCTTTGCATAGAGACACCGGATGTCACGGGGGCTGGCCTTTACCTTGCACTGCGGGCACACCTTGACCGACGACTGGTGTTGGCTTTCGATGAGCCAGCGTCGAATGCAGGAGTCCCCGAATAAGTGGCCGCAACGCAGCGAGACCAAACGATGACCACCGCTCATCTCCCACGACTCCAGACAGATGGGACATGTCATGCCATCGTCCACATCCCCCTCGTTCTTGGCGACTGGTGTGCCCATAATGCCACTATTCGCCTCCGATGGACGCTTCCTTTTTTTTGGTGGCGACTGTGAATCGATAATTATTAAGGATTCATTTGGCGGCTGTGGCTGCTCAGACTGTACTCGTTGGGATGTTGATGGTTGTTCATCATTATCATCATCATTCTCTGCAGCGGCGGGAATTACACCATCTTGCTCAACAGGTGGAGCCTCCTCATTATCTGATTGTTCACGCGACACAGCTGGATCACTAACCGACTCCACAGTCAATCTGCGTTGCGGCAGAGGCATTCGTAGCTCAGCCGCATTTTCATCCACAACTTCTGCCTCAACTTCAGGCTCCCCTGCAGCCTCACCTGCAGCCTCAACTGCAGCTCCATCTTCAGGCACAACCACTACATGACCATCGCGCATGTCCTCGGACAATTCGGACTGCAGTGACTCCAACTCGTCTAAAACATCCAAAACGGCCGCAATCAGTAATTGTTGCCCGTCATGCTCCGGATCCTGTATCGTTCCCATGCGATGTAAGCTATTCCCACGAAGACGTCGCAACATGGGGTGAATGTCCTGATTCTCGCTATTCTCGTCAGAATTATCCAAGTCACTGTCGTTCATCTCTTAACTCCTTGTCCCGAATACTTACTAATAATTTATCCAATTAAATGAATACAGAAATAGCCCAAGGGCTTCAAGCTGTAATAATTGTTGTTTGCTTCAAGACCGATAATAAATTTAGTAGTGCGCGTCTATGTTATACACTTTAAGTAACGACATCTGGCAGCACTGCACATCTGGCAGCACTGCCCGTAATAATTTTTAATCGAGTACAAATGTGTGGTATCGAAGTATCCGTGCTCTACAAATCTTTTTGACGCCGCCGACGCCATTCATTTTTGGTTTTGGAACGAACAAGAACCGATTTGAATTGTTTATTAAGCTTGTGAATTGCGTGAAAATTACGTCAAAATAGTTGCATTGTTTATTGTGAGCGTTAAGCTAAAAACAAATTGTAAAATTGTCGCGCGCTTTACGGTATTTGCCAATTGCCGGCACACCGCCATTGCATAGTTTAGCAACAAAATTGCACCAGTTTTTGTAAACTTAATATAAATTACAGAGGTGTAAAATACAAGAGCCTTTATATTCTGCGTTCAATTAACACTTTAGCCGATTTAGGTAAGCGACATTTGAAACACGCTTTGTGTGTATGCATGTGTTTATGTTGAGCGTTTGCTGCTGACTAACCGCTGTGGCCTTGAACTCAACATCCCGCATTTGACAGACTTGGCTACTATCCACATAGAGTGTGTCAGTGTGTGAAACAAAACTTAATACTTCCAACACTTACATCACCAGCTTGCCACTATCAGGAAACAACAGCAGCAGCAGCAATGTCCGACCCAAAAACACCCGAAAAGATGCTGTCCGCCAAGCCGCCAATTTACCACCAAAACAGCCATAGTCCAAACGCTACGCTACTGCTGCCGAGCCCAATAATCACGCGACGCACACGCACGGCCTCGACGTAAGTCCTTCACCCCTACACCCTTAACAACCCACTCATTACATATTCGTTCTCATCTGGCATTGATTTAATTGTCTGCTTCTCCTCCTTGCTCCACAAATTTTGTTACAACAAAAAAATAAACACGCCTGCGCGCACAACAACAACAGTTCGGCTCGAGCTTTGGAAAATCCAGTTGTTTATGGTGTTGTGAAATCCTTTAGCCGCACCAAAGGACATGGCTTCATAACACCCAATGGCGACGGTGAGGACGTTTTCTGCCATGTTTCCGAGTGAGTCCATTTAACAATGAACCTTGAAATTTTGTTTGCTGTTTACTCATAATTTTTTTCTTTTTTGTGTATTTTGCTTGGAAAACGCAGCATTGAAGGCGAATATGTGCCCATGGAGGGTGATGAGGTCAAGTACCGGTTGTGCGCCATTCCGCCCAAGTTCGAGAAACATCAGGCTGTGCACGTGCAGATTAGCAATCTGACGCCCGAAGTGCACCACAAGTGGGAGGAGTCCGTTTACTGTGGCTCCCCGGCCAAATAAGAAGCAGAGCGATCATTTGCAGCAACCTTCCGCGGTTTAATTAACTGAAGCACGCCATGCAAACGCAAAGTAAATGAAAAAAGACATTGAAAAAAAATTGAACAGTTAATGGAAACGATAATTACGACGACGATCAACGTAAAAACAATAAGAGTAAATGAAATAGAGCATGCAGAAAAGTAACTTTATCAATCGTATACACATACGCAGTCAAGCCAGCCAGTCTCAATTAAAAATCTTTATTAAATAAGCTAAGCAAAAAGTTACTCAGTCACAAATGTGTTAGATTTTTTATTGAAAATATTATGAATTTGTATTAAAAATGGAATCTATTAATCGTGATTTTGATGTGGAGCCTGTAACAGCATAAGAATACTTAAGTTTTGATTGTAATTTAATTATACCAATATGTATTCGCAAAGAGAAATGTATGAGCAAAGCTAAAGCACGAATCACTTTAAATTACATAATGGTGTGTTTTTCATGGTGGTGGTAAACAAATATGTTTGCCTTATCAGCAGCTACAAATAAGTATATTCAAGTAAAAAATGGATATTTGTAGTTATCCGTTGTGCATTCCAGCATTCGAATTTGATTATCCGAACAACGTTGTGTAGTATATTTTGATTGCGCTATCGATATATCTATCGATACTGGACAACAGCTTTCGATACGTTGACGAAAGTCAGCCGAATCGAAGAACCGTCGCACTAAATATGAAAAGTACTTGAATTTAGCGACATGAAAACGTCAACAAACAGTCGCCACATCGTCACGTTGTAAATCCAACCACATCTATTAATTTATTAAACATCAATGGACAATATAGGCACATAAGTTAAAAGAAAAGAAATATAAAAATTTCACAAAAAAAATTTCAACGGATTGTCGAACCCTTGTCGACTTTAACTGACGTGGACCTACTGCTTGTTGTTGTTATTGTTATTATTTGATTACTGATTATAGCAGCTGTGAGTAAGAGCAAACTAAACACCTAAGAAAATCAAATACACATTTCACGTTGGCAGGCATCAAGATGTCCGCACGTCGTCGAGGTCAAACGAAAGATGGCCATGAGCTCGTCGAGGCGGCGTCCGAGTTGGAACACAAGGAGGAGAAGCCCGATGTTCGTGGCGATAGACGTAACATAGCCATCCTTCTCTTCCTCTACATACTTCAGGGAATTCCAATTGGCCTCATCGCAGCTGTTCCCATGCTGCTGCAGAATCGTGGCGCAAGCTATAGACAGCAAGCGGAATTCTCCTTTGCCTATTGGCCATTTAGCATAAAGTTGCTGTGGGCGCCAATTGTGGACTCGCTGTATTTGCGACGTTTTGGACGTCGGAAATCGTGGTTGGTGCCGGTGCAGTACCTGTTGGGCGCCTTTATGCTGCTGCTGTCGGCTAATGTGGATCGCTGGCTGGGAGGCGATGGTTTGGATCCGAATGTGCCCCTGCTGACGTTGCTCTTCTTTCTGCTGAACTTCCTAGCCGCCACACAGGACATCGCCGTCGATGGCTGGGCCCTGACAATGCTGAAGCGTTGCAACGTCGGCTATGCTTCCACGTGCAACAGTGTGGGCCAAACGGCTGGCTACTTTTTTGGCTATGTGGTGTTCATTGCGCTCGAATCGAAGGACTTTTGCAACTCCTATTTGCGCAGTGTGCCCGAGGATGTGGGCATGATAACGTTGCCTCGTTTCCTTTGGTTCTGGGGCATTGTCTTCATCGTGGCCACAACACTGGTGGCGCTCTTCAAGCGTGAGAATGACATTGAGGATGCGCACACGGAAGCCCGTTACCAGGTGGAGCACGAACTGAACATCCACGAGAGCTACAAGGTGCTGTGGGACATGGTGCGCAAGCGACCCGTGCAGATCCTTGCGGGTATTCTGCTCACAGTGAAAGTAACATTTGCCGCTTCCGATGCGGTCACTTCGTTAAAGCTCATCGATGCTGGCGTACCCAAGGAGAAGCTGGCCCTGCTCGCTATTCCCATCATTCCACTGCAGCTCATATTGCCTATTATTGTGGGCAAATACACAAATGGACCGCGTCCCATGGATGTCTATCTGAAGGCGATACCCTATCGTATTGCGCTGGCTTCCGTCGGCACAATAATCGCCTATGCGACGCCATATATTATCGCTGGCGGCGAAGTGCCCTTGTATTATTATGTGATGCTCATCATCAGCTATGGCTGTTATCAGGTATTCCTCTACTCCATGTTTGTGGCCGCCATGGCATTCTTTGCAAAGATATCGGATCCCGCTGTCGGTGGCACCTATATGACATTCCTCAACACGTTGTGCAATCTTGGTGGCAATTGGCCCAACACGGTGGTCCTCTGGCTGGTGGATGTGCTTACTCTGAAGCAATGCACCACACAGCCGGACAATCTCTGCGTCGATAAGAAAGAACAACAGGCAAGTTTCCCGTCTCCCATCAATTTCACTTCAACAGTTTGATTAATTTCGGATAATCTTCTGCAGGAATGTTTGTCGGCTGCAGGCAAGTGTGAGATCACCTTTGATGGCTTCTACATAGAGGCTCTGGGGTGCTTCGTCTATGGCATCATTTGGCTGCTGGTTGCCCGGAAATGGATCGTCCATTTACAGAATTTGCCAACGCGTGCCTGGATGGTGGTGAAGCCATCGGAGGTAAAGCATAAACTGCGGTAGCAATTAATCGTATGATCTTCTCCGTTCCGGCGCTAGGCGCACAGTCACCGGTACAATCTAAAGATCAGTAGTTGCAGATCTAGGACATAGGCTAGGAAACTTAGGCGTGTATAGGCTAGGGAATATGTAATGTCAAATGTTAAAAATATCCGCGGTCCGAACCCGCTTTCCCCAATTGTTTTGTAACTTATTAAATTCCCTGTGGAAATAAAATCAATATGTTGAGTATACATGTGTTTGTATATATCGAGCAGAAATGCATATGGAAAGGGGATTCAGGCTGCGAATAGAGATGTTGTTTTATTCGCGCCATGTGACGATTGCAGGCAGGCATTGCAACTAAGGTTCGAATACAGAAAATAATGGTTTATCTAATGCTTAATAGTACTTCCAGGAGTCGGCCGATTCTTGGTTCTTTTGTTTGCTCTTGCGCTCAATTAGACCTGCCAAATGCTCTGAGCGCATCGACAGCGAGTCTATCTTCTCCACTAGTTGCTGATAGGGACTCAGCGGCTGTGTGCCCATCACCACATGGCCCAGCTTCGAATCAATCTTGGCATTGAGACGTGCATTACGAATCAGGTTGACGATCCAGCATTCGGCCTCGTTGGGCTTCATGTTTAGCTTGTCGGCCAACATACTAATGGTGATGCACTGATGAATGCGACAGAATGTCTCGAAGATCATCAGACGGGCATCCTCCACAAACTCATTGAGACAGGCGACAATGAAGAAATCGTTCAAAATAACCGTTTGGCACTCGTGCAACTTAAGACGGGCACCCTCGAAATCGAAGTTTACGTAGAGACACTCGAGGAACTCGGTGATGGGATCCCGATACGTGTATGACTCCTGCTGTATGACCTTTATCAAGTCCTTGAGGGCATTGCGACGTGTCCGATTGATGACGACAGCGGTGGCCAGATAACGCATAATGTGCGGACACATCGTCTGTATGGCGTTCAGATAGAGTGGCTTGTATAAGAACATCTCAATGATTAGATCGCGTCCCTTCGGATGATTGAAGAAGACCAGCACGGACCAGTGGATTAGCCAGGTGCGCTGCTGCAGCGCCTGAATTGTCGAGAAATTCGCGCTATCAATGTAGTCGCGCAGACGTGTCAAATCCTCCAGCGCGGTATTCCAATTGAGGGTCAGAATCTCAGCAGCCAACTTGCCCCACAGCACATTCAGATAGTTCTGCAAAAAAAGCGGATATGAAACCAATCGCCGGCTAATGTTTACAATTTGGGACTCACCTTATCATTGGGCGACATTACAATGAGGCAGAAATATAAATACGAAGTGGACTCCTGGTAGTTGCCGCACTCATACAAATATTTGGCCAACTTGTAGGCACTTTCCAAATGCTCCACTTTGAAGTTGTAGTCCTTTTGCAGGGCATTGACAAAGGTCTTCGAATCCTTCATGCTCTCGCCGTTCTTCAAGATGTCGGTGGCCTTCATGATTGGTGCCACCTCATTTTGCAACTGCTTCAATGTGGCCAGGACATCGGATTTGCGTTGGACCAACTCATCCGGCATATCCTGGCTCAGATTAAGACGCTTGCGCGTGTCCATGGTGTAATCGATCATGTTTGTCTTGTTGACCGTGTCTAGAATGTACTCCAGCAATTCCTGCTGATTGTAGATCTGCAAGAATACATGCACAAAACAAAGACCGATTAACAATTTTAATGATGACGGCGACACGACGCTGCGATTTTTTTCTAACCTCCTTGCCGCACAAAAACTCCAGAAGCGGAAAAGTCAAATGTCTGTCCAAATATTGACAATTAATGCGTGTTAGATCAAATTGCGCCATGATTGCAGATGTTTTTCAGCTATTTTCACAACAAATGACTATAAATTTCCACACGAAAACTGCACAAAAATACGCGTGCGAAAGACGCACAGTGCTGCCCTTTGGCGAAAAGAAATGTTATTTTTCGATTTGTTCACATGTACACACTGACATGCTACACATATCTTTTAAACAATCGATATCAGGCCAGTTGAACGTTGCTCAGATATATATCGGCTAGTGCCGTATCATTCAACTTTTCGTCGGCTAACACATTAGCGCAATATCAGAAGGCACTTTGAATTTTTGCTAGCAACACTTTATTATATTTAATGCTTCAGCATTTAATTTCACATATAAGTTTGTGTATACATATGTATATGTAAATGTAAATATATATCGAAGGTATTGTAATTCAGATTAAGCTTGTTAAACGTACATTTATATAGATTGGTATCTTGCCAAAGGGACATTTATGTAACATGTGGCTTTAAAAATACCAATAGTAATATTATAATACATATTGTAAATAGTATTAAGGTACTTTGCACTTCACGATCAGTTGTAGCTCAAAAAACAAACAACATCTACAAATGCATTTCGATATACTCGCGGTTGTAGGCTGGGTTGGTTACATATATTTTGTTGTTCAGTGCGGTTATTAATAATATTAATATTTGGAAATTCAGCATACCAATTTTAACTTTTTTCAAAAACAGCTCTAGAATCATAAGTCAAATAAGTACAATATTAATGTTTGAACAGAATAATGCATATATCGATTATGTAATATTATAACTTTTTTACGTAACGCATAAACGGTTAATTTCTAGTTATTGTCCTTGAAATTTGGATATTGGTTTAAGACCCTCCCATATTTTGGGTTAAACTATTTTGTTTGCCAAACATTCGTTTTGCACTCTTAATTGACACAATCTCTCATTGCATTTTGCTCATCGACTTTGGAGGGCATCGCGACAGCTAGCCTGGCCAGCATCGCCTTGTGGGCGTGTCATCGTCGCTCCATAAAATAAAACCAAAAGCGAAAATCGTGTAAAAAAAACTCAAGTATTTTTTGTTTATGTTTTGTGTAGTGTGTAAACTAAACTAAAATCGCGAAAATAAAAATCACAAATTGCAAATTGGTTTTTCAGGCGAAAACCTAAAAATTTTTCTATGCTAAAGACGATGCACGCACACAGACAAACTCCCCGCATCCACATCAACTTCCTCATCCACGTTATCAGCTTGATAAGGTACTTAGGACCTGGGCACAGTGGGATCAATGACGCCGCCGGGACCAGGTAAGCCGCTGGGCTTCCCGGTGAGATATGAGTCCACTTGGCGTGCTGCCTGACGACCCTCCGTAATGGCCCACACCACCAAGGATTGACCACGCCGGCAATCTGCAATAGAAAGCAATTTTGAGAGATGCTTTTCTAGTCAACTCAGAGTAGCTGATCGACTTACCGCCCGCTGCAAAGACCTTGGGATTGGAGGTGCCATACTGTCCATTGGTGGCCTTGATGTTGCCGCGCGGATCCAGTTCCAGGCCCAACTCACTGGGTACCGATTTCTCGGGCCCGAGGAAGCCCATGGCCAACAGTATCAGATCGGCGGCAAAGTATTTCTCCGATCCTGCAACTTCCTGCATGCGCCACTGACCCGTCTCCGACTTGGTCCACTCGACCTCGACGGTGTTGACGCCCTTGATATGACCATTCTCGCCCACAAACTCTTTGGTGGTGGTGCAGTACTGACGCGGATCCTTACCCCACTTGAGACGCACCTCCTCGTGCCCATAGTCTACACGGAACACCTTCGGCCACTGCGGCCAGGGATTATCGTCGGCACGCTTTACCGGCGGCTCTGGCAGTATCTCAAACGAGGTAATGCTCTTGGCACCCTGACGCAACGAGGTCGCAATGCAATCGCATCCAGTGTCGCCACCACCAATGATAATGACATTCTTGCCCTCGGCCGAAATTATCTCCTTTTTGCCTCCCAGCTGCTTCTTCTGCTGCGCCTCGAGAAACTCCATGGCAAAGTGAATGCCCTGCAGATCGCGATTGGCCAGAGGCAGATCCCTTGGCCAGGTGGAGCCAGTGGTTAGCAGCAAGGCATCATAGCTACGTGGGATTGGAATCATATTGAGAACAGTTCACAATTTATATCTCGATCAAAACTCACCCTTGGACCAACTTCTCGGCGCTAGTGTCCTTGCCAATGTGAACATTGGTGCGGAATTCGATGCCCTCATCGGCCATGAGATCAACTCGTCGCTTGACCACCTCCTTCGATAGTTTCATCGTTGGAATGCCATACTGCAGCAGTCCGCCGACGCGATCGTTGCGCTCAAAGACCGTCACAAAGTGTCCAGCTCGGTTTAACTGCTGTGCAGCAGCCAGGCCGGAGGGACCGGAACCAACAATGGCCACCCTCTTGCCGGTACGTGTTTCAGGGATCTCCGGCTTAATCCAGCCCTGCTCGAAAGCATGATCAATGATGGCACATTCGATATTCTTGATGGTAACCGCCGGCTCTGAGATGCCAAGGACACAGGAGCCCTCGCACGGTGCCGGGCAGACGCGACCCGTAAACTCGGGGAAATTATTGGTCTGCAACAGTTGACGCAGTGCCTCCTGCCATTCGTCATGGAAAACGAGATCATTCCACTTGGGTATTATGTTGCCCAGAGGACAACCCGTCGAATTGGACTGGCAGAATGGGACACCGCACTCCATGCAACGGGCCGCCTGCATCTTGAGGTTCTTGCGCACATGCGGCAAGTTGTAGACCTCGTTCCAGTCCTGCTGACGAGCGCCTGCGTCGCGATACGGGGCCGCCTCCCGCTTGTATTTGACAAAGCCGTGTAGCTTGTCCAGGACACGATCGGCACGCTTCTGCTCCAGGGCCACATCCTGGATGGCCTCTTCGATGTCTTTGATGTGCGGCTCATGCTTGCCATTGCCATTCTCAATAGCCGACATCTTGACCGGCTGCTCCACGGCCGCCTGCTCGGCCATATCCTTCAGGGCTTTTTGATACTCATAGGGGAAGACCTTGACAAACTTGGACTGCTCGTGCTCCCAATTTTGCAGCAGCTCCTGGGCCACCTTCGAGCTCGTCTTGGCGATAAAGTCAGTGAGTAGCTGCTTTACCAGCGCCACATCCTCTGCCAGTTGCAGCGGCAACAGCTCTACAGACTCCGGATTAACCTTGGGCTTGAAGGAGCCATCTATGTCATAGACATAGGCAATGCCTCCCGACATGCCGGCGGCAAAGTTGCGTCCCGTCAATCCAAGGATGACAACCAATCCACCCGTCATATACTCGCAACCGTGATCACCAACACCCTCGACGACGGCCGTCACGCCGGAATTGCGCACACAGAAGCGCTCGGCGGCAATGCCTCGGAAATAAGCGTAGCCCTCGGTGGCGCCATAGAGACACACATTGCCCACAATAACATTGAGATGCGACTCGAAGATTGCGGTGTCGGGTGGGCTGATGACGATGTTGCCGCCACTCAAACCCTTGCCCACATAATCGTTGGCATCGCCCTTGAGGGTGACGTTGACGCCACGCGCCAAGAAGGCGCAGAAACTCTGGCCAGCCGATCCCTCCAGGAAGATATCGATGGTCTTGCCACTTGGCAGACCAGCCTCGCCATACTTGCAGGCAATGTGATAACTCAGCGTGGAGCCAAACGCGCGCTCCTCGTTGTGTATGTCCATCTTGACGATAATGGTATCTTCGGCACCATTAAAGATCTGCTGAGCGCGGTCAATCAGCTGATTATCGGCACGCTTCTCAAGCTGGAAGTCCTGCTTAACAGAACCACCCACAATATTAGTGCCCGGACGCAGTTCCAATGCCGGCTTCAAAAGCAAGCTAAGATCAAGATTGCTAGCCTTGCTTGCGCGTTGCCTGGCAACACGCAACAGATCGGTGCGTCCAATTAGATCTTGGAATTTGCTTATGCCCAAATTGGCCATGATTTGACGAATCTATGAAAGAGAAAGAGATGTGTGGAATTAGTGGGAGGCTGGTTTGAATATGAACAATCGCTTGGAAATCAGAAACATTCGAACTATGAATTATACAATTATGATTCTGCAATGGATCTGTTAGAAAGGGGCTTCCTAGGGTGCTTAAAGTTTTTCTGGCAACACATAAGGAGCAGTTCTAGTTTCCGGCAGTTCTAAATTCCAAACGACCCATGAAATACCACAAAAAAAACACAGATAACCTACATCCTCAGCGAGCATGAAGAAGAAATTAATCACATGCTCCGGCTTGCCCGTAAACTTCTTGCGCAGCACCGGATCCTGTGTGGCAATGCCCACGGGACAGGTGTTCAAATGACACTTGCGCATCATGGTGCAGCCTGCAACAGAAGGGATTAATCAGCTTGAGCACAGGTCCTAAAGTTTAAGTATGCCGTGCTTACCCATGACAATCAGGGGAGCTGTGCTGAAACCAAACTCATCGGCGCCAAGGAGAGCAGCGACGACGACATCGAAGCCAGTGCGCAGTTGTCCATCCGCCTGAACGACCACTCTGATTGATGCCAACGATCCCAGGTTGAGGTGGAGGAGTAGGAAGATATGACATAGAAAGGAATGCAATGTTAACCAAGGATTCAACAAGCAGGTCAAAGTAATGAGAAGAAATTACGAATGGAGCACAGCGCGGCGCGACGATCGTGCAAGCGAGCGAGCAAGTGAGCAAGGATGGACACCGATCGGTTCAATGCGGTTCAATTCGGTTGGTTTTGCAATAATTTGTGTAAGCAATCATGCTATGTATATAAATATATGTATATATATATGTATATATCTCAATTCAGCAATCTCGAAACAGCAGCGATATCGACACCATCGAGTTATGTGTGTTTTGTGTGTAGGAATATTGGTCACTTTCCTTTATCCATTGCAATACTGATCTGTTGTTCTGTTAATCGGTGGTCCGCAACTCAATCAGATAATCAACGAGTTAATCTCAATAATCTCGTCCAACGCTGTCATCTGGGATAACCAGGCGCTCTTCAGTAATATGTTTCTTTCATGATTAGTAACAAGTTGGGGGGATTGGAGAGTGTGTGTTTTTTGGGGTCATGTTTTGGGGTCTGATGGTCGGAAACTTACCTTGATCGTAGGTTATTCAAAACAAGTACTTGATGCGTTTCAGCAACGCCCAATTCCCATGGCAGACCAGCGTTCTTAATGCCCGTCCAGGAGCTGGCGCCGGTGCCGCCATCATGTCCAGAGATGACTATATGCTCGGCTTTGCCCTGTAAGGGACATAAGAAGGTGTATTTTAGTAGAGGAATAGCACATTTTCAGCTGAAGAACCCACCTTTGCAACGCCAGAGGCTACAACGCCTACTCCAACCTCGGAGACCAGTTTGACACTGATGCGTGCATTGGGATTGGAGCACTTGAGATCGTAGATCAACTCGGCCAGATCCTCAATGGAGTAGATATCGTGATGTGGTGGTGGCGATATTAAACCCACACCCGGCACCGATTTCCGGGTCTTGGCAATATCCTTCGTAACCTTGTAGCCAGGCAGCTCGCCACCCTCGCCGGGCTTGGCACCCTGAGCCATTTTGATCTGTAAATCATCCGCGTTGGCCAGATACGAGGCGGTCACACCAAAGCGACCCGAGGCCACCTGCTTGATGGCCGAACGACGGCTGTGATTCGGATCTTGATCTGCAAAAGGGGTTCAAGATATATTATATACATCCAAAAAAAATCCTGGTTCCAGGACTTACTCAAATAGCGATCAGAGTCCTCGCCACCTTCGCCGGTGTTGCTCTTGCCGCCAATACGATTCATGGTTACGGAGAGCGTCTGATGCGCCTCCAGCGAAATGCTGCCAAAGCTCATGGCACCAGTAGCGAATCTGAGCAAGAAATTAATAGTAATAAGTAAAAGATCAGACGGGAATTTTAGAAACTTCCCACATACCGCTTAACAATCTCGCTAGCTGGCTCCACATCCTCGATGTTGATCTTCTGGCGATCATCAACAAACTCCAGTTGACCACGAAGTGCGCATTGTTTGACGCTCTCTATGGTGGTCTTCTTGAAGGCCTCGAAGGCGTTCTGGTTGTTGTTGACGGCCGCTTCCTGAAGACTGCCAATGGAGCTGGGCTCATTGATGTGTGCCTCGCCGCCATGGCGCCAGTGATACTGTCCGGGATTGCGCAGAATGCGCGTATCTGGCGACACCTTGCCATAGGTAAGCTGGAAACGTTCGAGGCCCTCCTTGGCAAGTATCTCCAGAGTGACACCACCAATGCGACTCTGTGTGCCACGGAAGCACTTGTCAATTAGCTCTTTGCCCAAGCCAACTGCCTCGAAGATCTGGGCGCTCTTGTATGATTGCAGCGTGCTGATGCCCATCTTGGCCATCACCTTGGCAATGCCCGTATCTATGGCCTGAGCATAGGCAGCATAGATTTGCTTATTTGTTGTGTCCGGTGCAATGACGCCATCATCTCTCAACGCCTCAGCCAATTCGAAAGCCAAGTAGGGACAAATGACATCGGCACCATAGCCCAAGAGGACGCACACATGATGAACTTCACGTGCCTCGGCCGTCTCCACAATGATGCCGACCTTCATGCGTTGCAGCGTCTCGATCAGATGGTGATGCAGTGCACCCAGTGCGAGTAGAGCGGAAACCGCCACATGCTCATTGACACCGGCTTGTCGATCTGAGATTACGAGCAGTTGATAGCCTGCCTGGGCGGCATTGACGCCCTCGCGACAGATGCGATCAATGCAATCGAGATAGCCCTGATAGCCGTCACTGTACGGGAATGTAATGTCCAGGACCTTGGTCTTCCAGCCACGATGCGTATTGCGTTTTAGGAGCTGGGTATCTGGAATGCTCAGTATGGGATTGGGCAGCCAAATGCGGTGCACTTGTTGTGCCGATGGCTGCAACAGATTCGCCTCCGGCCCAACGGGACACTGCATGGACATGACGACCTTCTCGCGGAATGGATCAATCGGTGGATTGGTCACTTGGGCGAACAACTGCTTAAAGTACTCATACGGAATGGGCTGAAAGCCGGACAGACAAGCCAACGGTGCATCATTGCCCATGGAGCCAAGTGCCTCTTTTCTGTAAGGGGACAGAGGAAGCAGATGGGTAAAATAATATCTACTCGTTGAATTCTCTCATTTACTTACTTGTTCTTAAACATAGGAATCAGCAGCATGTTGACCGTCTCAGTGGTGTAGCCAAAGAGCGAGAGTCGCGGATCAAAGATGCCGCGCTGTGAAGCTGGCGGCTTGGCTGGCTCCTCGCTGGGCGTGTTCAGCACATTCGCATTGCGAATCTCATCCAGCGTGATCTGGGCAAGTGAAAAAAGTGGCGAAAGGGATTATAACAACAGTTCTGAGGCAATCGTGGAACTAGGACACATGCGAAGCAACTCAAACGTAAAGCTAACACGACTATAACGACTCCGTGAGAGAGAAAGCGAGAGAGAAGGAGAAAGAGAGCCGTCAACTCACCATCTGAATTGGTCCACAGGGGATCGATTATCACATTGTAAGCATGGCAGAGAGAAATGGACAAATTGAGAGCAATAACAATTAAGGAGCGATACAAATATAAACATGTTTTCAGTTGTTGTTGCTTTTGTGCTCAAAAGTGTCACATGTGGAGTATATATAAATATATAGATACCTAAAGAGCCCCTCTTAGCCCACTCACCTTCTGCTGCAGCCAGTCCGAATGGGGTCGCGATTTGGCAATGCGCGCCTTCAGCTCAATGTCCTGGATGAGCTTCTGCTCCTTGGTGTCCACGAGCAGCATGCGACCGGGTTTCAAGCGACTCTTGAGCGCCACTTGAGATGGATCAATATCGTAGACACCCACCTCGGAGGCCATGACCAGCACATTCTCCTTGGTCACATAGAAACGTGACGGACGCAATCCATTCCTATCCAGTACAGCGCCAATATAGCGACCATCCGTGAAACTAATGAGTGCGGGACCATCCCAGGGCTCCATTACACAGGCGGCCCATTGATAGAAGTCCCGCTTCTCCTGTGGCATGGTGCGATCATTTTGCCATGCCTCCGGCACCATAGTCATCACAGATTCGGGCAGCGAACGATCGCTGGCCATTGTAATGAACTCCAGCACACAATCGAAGGAACCCGAATCGGAGAGATTTGGCTCGACGACGGGATATAGTTTCTTCAACTGATCGCCAAAGAAATCGGACTGCATAACACCCTCGCGGGCCTTCATCAAATTAACATTGCCTCGCAGTGTATTGATCTCCCCGTTGTGGGCAAGGACACGCAACGGATGAGCACGCTCCCAGCTGGGGAAAGTGTTGGTGGAGAAGCGCGTGTGCACCAGCGCCATATAAGTTTCGAACTCGGGATTCTTGAGATCCGTATAGTAATCCCACAGCTGATCCGAGGTGAACAGACCCTTATACACGACAGTACGATCCGATAGCGAGCAGATATAGAAGCGCCTGCCTGGCTTGGCCAGCTCATGCGACGCCCGCTTCCTCAGCACGAACACCTGACGCTCAAACGACTTCTCATCGCTGCCAGCGGGCCGGGCGACGAAAACCTGACGAGACAATGGCTCCGATTTACGGGCAACAATGCCGATGGCCTGCTGGTTGGCCGGAACTGTGCGCCAGGCAAGCACCGACAAACCGAGACTCTTGGCCAGCTCATTGAACTCCGACTCCGCGGCGGCATGCTGCGCCTCATCCAAATAGAAGATGCCCGTGGCATAGTTGCCCAGCTCCGGCAAGCTTACGCCCTGCGCAGCTCTATAACAAATATGAAAGAACAATTTAAAATACAATTATTCAATCTTCCATATTTTATGCTCGTTAAGTTCAATTTACTTTTATGATGCTTTCATGGAATCAATCATTAAATTTCATAAGAATCAAATTTAAAAATAGACTATATTTAATTGAACTCAGTTGCTTCAAGTTGTTTTAAATTGAACTTAGTTTTCATGACTTTACAATATAAATTATGCCAAATCTTGACCTAACATTAATTTTTGGGAATATAATTTAAACATGAGAATCGAGGCAGAATCTAACTTTCTAACTTTTAATCTAGTATTATTCAAGGAGTCAAACCTTGTTTAAAAAGCGCTGTTTTTTTAAAATCTGATAGAATTTGACAAAGTTATGGTAGAGTCGAAGCTTCCCATTCATATTTCCTGGTATTGAGTGTAGTAAACTAGAAACGGACATCTCAAATCTTTATTGTACATTGCAAATAAACGCAAGGCTATTAAAAATTCGCGGGGTTTTAATTTGCTGATTAAATAAAATGCATGCTTTTAGTTTCGAGTCATTCGTTATTCAATTATCGCCACGGATTCCTTTGCGTCAAAAGTGACGAATGTGAGGAGCTTATCAGCATTGGCTGTTTGTCCGTTTGTCATTCAAAATGTGAGTTATACTATATAGTTGAGAAGTGTGACTCGCAGCCAGCCACTAGCTGGGCTGTAGTTGTTTTTCCATTACATCGCATTTTAAATGCCGCCCCCTGGTGAGTTGACGGAGTATATACCCACAGAATACATACTAATGTCTGACCCGCAAAGCGTTTTCCTTGAACTTGACATTACAAAAGCAACCTGTTGCTAAATACAACAACAGCTGCTCTCCTACCAGTCAGAGACCCCTTCGAAATCACTCGGCACGTGCGTGTCAAGTGTGCATTTCAACTGGTTTTTTTTGTATTATTTTTTGAGTTCATTCCTCTACTTGATAGAATTTTCATTAAGTTTTGGGGACACAAGTCGAAAAGTTTGTTTTCGGATACATCAAGTAGGCATTAATTAAACCAGGATTACAGCTTATGATAAGAAGAGGTTTGCTGCATAGATATTATTTATTTATAAGCATATTTATAAATGGTAAATTATACTCATAGTATATTTAACACAGAATATAATTATTTCAATTATTAAAATTGCACTAGGTTAACGAACCCAAATCGGTGCAGTTTAATTATTGTCACAAAAGTAACAACTCATCATTAGAGAATTTTATAATGAAGTTAACAATGTTCTATAAATATTTATATCTAAGACATCAACTAAGTAATCAGAATGACTTTCGTGTTTGATTTACTGATTTTTACTATTTTGGATTGTCGTTATATATTATTCACCCATATTCACTGCAAAAAAAATTGAATAAAATTAAGCCTTTATATATTAATGTGGCAAATTGGTCAAATTTTGAGTGCTTCTGCTAATTTGTGAAAAAGTAATTACCTGCAAATTATATACATTACCACCTTCCCCCATGCTACAACCCCTTCTCAAACATATTTCAGATAATGCGTACAAAGCGTGACAAAATATCAAAACCGTGCCAAAGTGTGTCAATAAAAAACAAAATTCCAATCAAAAAACAAAATGTGACCGCTGAGAGGAATTATAGGTGCATTTCAAAGTATATAGTACATGCATACTTATTCAATGGGCTATGGCACGTACATAACATCATGTTAGAAAACTATTTTTGACATGCGGTCGCCTGATGTGTTAATTTTTTTATTTTTATTTTCATGTCGGAGCGCAGCCAATGAAGCAATTTGCATATGCAAATTAAAACATAACATGAACAATTTATGTTCGTTTGAATGCCGTATTATAAATGCCCTTAAATGTAAGCAATTTGCTAGAGAGAGAAAATAAAAGCTTTGCCATTTTTAATTATTTTCTATTTTCACATTCAGCAACATTTTCTTTAGCCCTTTCTATGATATTTTCAGCAAATTAGTCTGTCATTTTATTTTTAATCTATATTAAGTTATATAATTTGTGGTTTTTAGATTTAAATCTATATTTTTTAAAAATTTTTTAATCTATATTAATTAGATAATATGATAATACCTTCTATTGTCAAATATCTTTATAGTTTATATATTGTTAGCTTTATCACAAGGTTGTTTACTTTGGGTTCACTTGAATGCATTTTAGATTAGATAAGCTGATCACATAAAAACACATGCTGACCTTTAGATAGCTCAGGTGTTTGCTACATGGCTGTAATAGTCGTAATATCCACTGGTCAACAGACAGGGCAGGGCATTTACGACTGATACGAAAGCTCTAAACTATTTGTGCATTTCGCGCACGAGATAGCGTCAAACTCAGACAAAACAGAGAACACTCATCAATGGCAGCCGGCTGAAATGCTGTAACGCTGCCAAGTGCAAATGAACCCCTCAATAGATGTACATGTATATAAATATATATATATATAAATATATTTGTAAACTTACAGAGCCTTGGCATAGAGTTGGTGCGGAATAGAGGCCAATACACCAGCGCCATCGCCGGTATCATTGTCGCAGGCGCAGGCGCCCCGATGATTCATCCGTTCTGACAGGGTCTGGGCATCACGTAGAATCTGCGCACCAGTTAAGAATTATATATTTATCTATAATCGAAACATATTACGATCTAAGGGTTATACATACCTTGTGAGAGCGTTTGCCATCGATGGCCACAATGAAGCCAACGCCGCATGCCTCGTGCTCATTCTGCGGATCGTAGAGACCCTGTTTGCCTGGTGCCTCCCAGGGCATCTGCTGCTGCTGCTGCTCCTCCCCCTGCTCGACATGATCACCTTCCACTTGCACTTGATTCAAATCCAACTCATTCGACTGTTCATTCGTACGCGACGCGTTCACGTTCTCGCTATCGTTATCGATAGCGTTTTCAAAGTTAGTATTGTTATTGATGCTGCTATCAACACTTGTTGCACATTCAAATTCGCAATTGTCAGTGGTTATTGGTGCCATTATACGTTGTTACCGTTGCACTTGCTTAAATACTTTTCGCTTTGCGTTGCTCTTTCTTAAAATATTTACTTGTTTTGTTTAGTCTTTATTTGCTTTTTTGTTTTGTTTTTTATTTCACCTGTTTGCGCTTAATATTGTTTACAGTTTTTTTTAGCACAGAAACCACAATTGTATTCGCTGTAAAAAGAAAAAAAATAATGAAATTAGCCATTTGAAAACATATTGAAATTTATTTAAACACATATGTTGCACTACAAATTATTAATTTGCACTAATTTTGCGTATTACAATTACACACAGACATAACACACGCACACAGAAGCATGTAAATTATGCAGTTACGGTTTTTACGCTTGCCTCAATTTATTTATTTATTTCTCACAAAAACTTGCTGAAGCACACGCGACACTGACGGCTGCTCACAAGCGAATGAGCTCCGACTCTGAAGCGCACAGCAGTTTCTAACCCAACCCAGTCAGAACTCGGCAGCTGAGAGCTGAACAAGAGCAGCAGCAGAGGCGCCAGGAGCAAAGCAGAACCAGCAATGATCTATTGATTGACGTCTCTCTCTTTGCTGTCATCGTTTGCAATAGTTATTGCATGCTGTGAGAGGCATTTCGATCTGATTCCTGTTGATCTTTTTCTCTCTGTATTGCAATGAATTAAAAGAGCGGCATATTGACTCGATTTTTATTGCATTTGCTTTCGCTCTCTCATTAAACACATTTTCTTTTTCCCTCTCTCACTCTCTCTTTCTCTCTCACAAACCCTTTGCAATAGTTTTTGCGCTCAGCTTTGATTCTCCTTGCATTTGCTT
This sequence comes from Drosophila fungiperda, assembly GCA_035042345.1. Lineage (NCBI taxonomy): Eukaryota > Metazoa > Arthropoda > Insecta > Diptera > Drosophilidae > Drosophila > Drosophila fungiperda. Next base: position 2,337,692 of record JAWNLM010000278.1, on the reverse strand, counting down.
TTGATATGCTGTCTATCGAAAAATGGTATATTGTTAGTGCTGCTGCGGAAAAAATATGTGCACTTGAAGCAATTGCTGACCATATTGTTTCAATTATTTGATAAACACGAGATAGTTGTGAACAACCCACACTAATAAATACAATCAAAAGCCACTCACATAAGAAGTGCATTATTATTATTATTTTTGTATCAAAGTAGGAACGCGAGTTTGTTCTCGGTTCTCAAAATGGTGAAAAAACTTGTAATTTATAAATATTTTATAATACTTATTATACATATATATTGGTCGGCTGGAATAAATGCCTTTTATATGCGCAACGGGTTCATTTACGCTTCAGATATATAAATAAGTACAGCTCACAACGAGAAATGGTAAAAGGCACAAACAACAAAAAGCAAATTCAAATACGTAGGTTTAACTAATCCGCAATAAGCAACAACGCAAATAATTAATTTAAAATTGAGAAAAAAGTTGAGCAAAATAATTTATATTTAAAATAAATATATATTTTGATGGGATTGTCAAACTCAGCTTCTAAATATATATTTGATTGCATTTCAATTTCAATTTTCTTGTCACACACAAATATATGGGAATAATTTAAGATCATCTATTTATAAATTAAATGCAAATTTATAATAAACAAAGTCGAAGTCGAATAGCAGCAGAATTTCGCAACGATAAAATAGCACACAAAATTTTCCATGACACGCGCGACTCATCAAAAAAGATAGAATCACAATAATGGCGCAGAAATTGTGGCGAGCTACTTTAGATAACAATCTATTTATCTGAGTATGTATATGTGTGTGTGTGTAGCAATTTATGTTAATACCTGCTGCCCAAGTGAATCAATCAATGCTTGCTCCACAAACATGATAAGCGTGCAAGTTCAGCGATCTGATGGAACAAGCGTGAAATCGCGTCCAGTTGTACTGCTATCAACTGAATCTGTTTTTGTTTCTACAAAGCAGACAGACAGACAGAAGACAACACTCATATATACATTTATGCATGCATATGAATGTATTCATGAATTATTCGCACACTTTATTCCCTGAAGTAAAGTTGCGCAATATGATTGTAACATGCAGAAAACAGCAACTGCGGCCTTGTAAAATATATATATTCTTGAAATATATATATTCTAGAGTTGATCTAGCTAATAATTTTGATCTCAGAGACTATATGAGGTAAAATTTAAGAATGTATGTTCTCGTACACCATTTGTGGACCAAGTTCATTTAACTTGAACGATAATTGCCATATTATTTATCCCAATATGGATAAGAATCGATTATCATTAATTTTATAATAAGCTTCACCATTCTTTCGATTTTGTATAGCAATAGTCCAATGTTCAGGGTATCGCACATTCGCGACTTAACCGGCCAAAGTCTCTCGCAGCCGGCCGGCAAGAAATACACATAAACTAATCTGTTCTCTACAAGACTACGTCACTCTGCGCAAAGGCATTGGCAGGGGCACAGGCGGAGACGCAAGAATGTGACACATTCTTGAAATACAGATAGTCGCAATATTCTCTACAGACCCAAACTGGTTTTCGCAGCATACGTAAAAAATCCATTTTTAAGCGATAATATTCATATGTTTTTGTTGTTGTTATTGTTATCAGGTGAGTAACATGTGGCTAGCGAGTGTCTGCAACTGAGGCAGAGTCAGAGGGGAGGCTCTATACCAAAATACCCAACAACAAGCGAGGGGTATTTCCTCTTTATACACTAAGCTAAGCACAAACCTAAGTATTTGGTTTATATTGAGCAATACGATTTATATTGTAAGCTAAAACCGTACCTAAATATTTGGTTTATATTGAGCAATAGAATTTATATTACTCTTACGTATATACGTATCTCAAACTAAGTAAAGAGTATCTAAAAGTCATGAACCATAGCTTAAAATTGGTTTGTTTTCTTTATCATAAATAGTTTCGCCAGTCCCTTGTCTCTGACTCTCCCATTTGAAAGATAAGACTCCCAATCTGAACACGGGTTCTTGCATATTTTGGCACACTGAACTTTTCCACAAAGAATTGCGCTTTAATCGACAGAGAAATGCTAGTAAAGATTGATTGTTCAGTCCAGTCCAATCCACTCAATTATTGAGTGTCTCGATCAATTGACTATTCACGTTTTTCTAGCGTGATAGCCAAGCATGCGGGGAGTCTGTATTTTTAAGCTAAAAATAAATGTTTTTTTTATGAATGGCAGACAAATGCTTTGATAATATTTTTTTTGTACACGCGTGTGTACCGAGAGTCCATATAGACGTACAGTGGAAAAGTTTTGGCGATTTTTTGTGTGTCAAAGATTTATAATAGCCAATAGACCGTATTCGTTTTATGTGTGAATAAGCAAAAATAAAGAGCTTATATTCGTGACATTTGTATATATACATATATCTGTGGTAAAAAAATATTCGCAAAAGATTTAACTAATTGTCAATCATTATCTATTATGTGCGCAAACTAAAGAAATGTTTTAAACATTTTACCATTTATATTATGAAAAATATTTGTTACTGTCAACAAAAAAAGCATATAACCAATTCACATATGGAACTTCAAGTAAAAATCAAAAAATGATATAAACTCAAGATCGAAGAGAGACAAAAAAATGCACAGAGTCGGGAATAGATACAAGATACTGATAAACAGCCGTGAGAAGAGTGTATAGCGGAGAATGGAGACGAGGGAGATGGCACACTTCCAGTACGCCGGTTCAAAGTCCCAGGCGAGAACGCCTATATAGTCTAAATTTATACCGACACATACACATTTCGGTGTGGCCTATAATATACATATTTACTATGTAAACAAACGGTACGATTACGTTAAATGCAACAAGTTTCAATAACCTCCCAGCGAATTAATGTTAAGCAATCACAATATCATTTTGCGATAAGCAAAAACCAGATACAAAAAACAGAAAGTAACTGTAGATTCTACATAAAAATTGCGTGTTCATGTACAAGTTGCGTGTTAGCCAAGTTTAAAAATAGACACCAGGCATAAGAGCTGGGCAAACGGAAAATAAATTTTCTTGGTGAAATGAATAAATCTAATATCTCCTTAAGACTGATTTGGCTGCTTTTAACTATTTACGACCCGAACTAATAAAAGTTCGCCGTATTTATTAAAGCTTCTGGCGATTGTCTTATCAGATTTTATGTACTTCAAGTAGCTCCTAATTTTATTTGAGTTTTAATTTAGATAAGCGAACTATTATGAGTGCGGTTTGTTCACTTTACAGGCATGGGAGACAGCGATCAATTAAACGTAAGTTTACATTATTTAAAAATAGTAACAATTGGTTTTCATTAGCGAGATGGCGAGATGCCGCAGCCCGTTCCCCTTTTAATTAGCGACAAACCTGGCAGTTTTATAGAGAAAGCTGCTTTTCAATTCTATTTGGTTTTTATTGCGCTTTACAATTACCTTGAATTGGTTACAATTATTTAGAACGCAACTGGATATATCGTTATCGTCTGGTATGCCTGGTATTGTAATGTATTACCTAGCCAATATAGCTTGCATTCCAGATTTGATTAACTTTCCGATGGACATGTGCAAAAAAACTTGTTTATTTTCTAATATTTCTTATGCATCTATATATATTTGTGAGTAACTTGCATGAATAAGGCTAGAGGCATGTTTTTTAGAAGTAATAAGTATAAATAAACTAGAGCAAGTTCCAAAATCTTGAAGACTTTTACAAGCATTTCTTGCTTCATGTAGAACATATAAGCACAATGCAGACAATACGTTGTATAAGTATTGTATAAGAGTTGTGGTAGAAGCCAGTAACAAAATCGTTTGATCGATGAAATTGTCATAAAGTAATAAGCACTTGAAGTTAATAAAGAACATTTCTAATCTAAAAAAATGAGGGAAAGGCATATAAAATGTGCAATAAAGCTAAATTTAATAGTAATCATAAATCTGTATACAAAATCTATGAAGTTATATGGAAACTTAAAGTCTAGACTTTTATAAATCTAAAATTATGAAAGATATAATTTCAACGCGAATTTGTTTCAGTGTATATATATATCAATGGAAGGCTTTCAGTTGCACCCACATCGCATCGCATGTGTCCAGAGTAATGTGTATATCGTGTTTGTGTCTATTTATAGTTTGTCCGCTTCGAGAGCAAGGTGTGGCTGCTCCCCGGACCCGCTGCGACTGTCAATTAGACAATGGAAAACTGCACTTTGCAGTCAATAAACAAATGTCGCAGTTTTTATTTCTCTCTTTGCATATCATGGCTAAGTTGAGGCATCAACAATTGTGTGGCTTTGGGCTGTGCTTCCCCTTCATTGTAGCAGTGGAGCAAGTGAAATGAAAGGAAACTTTAATGTCGTCACATGTTCACTACGATGTCCAAGTCAATTTGAAAACAATTCCCTTTGCATGCCGGAAGATTTGACGGCATGTTGAGCTCTTCAGAGAGGAAATCAATCAGGCATTCCATTGATGTATAATCTAAAATATCAGGCCATGTACTCTGACGCATTATACACAATGGCATATATAAATCATAAGTCATTAAATGTATCACAAATGTTATTTCAGCTACTTTGGAATTACAAGCTTGAGCAGATTTCCCTGGCTACGACGCAATTGAATCAAGAAATCAGTGAGCCATGAAACCGCATGGAATTGTGGTGACTTTGGCGCCTGTCGCCTAACCTCTAAAAAGTATCCAATTTCATTCGCAATTCCTCATTTAGCAATCAAGACTTGTTTAGTCGTAATTGAATAAGAAATTTAAATCGTTTATATTATGCATATGCATATAATATCTGTATGTAATCTATAAGTAATATATAAATATATTTATATATATATTTAATTCATTTTTAAATTATTTTTAGGCGTGGGAAGCATTTAGTGTCTTTTGAGTTTTAGCTGGCATGTGCTAATAGGAAGGTTTAGGGGAACTTGGTGTGCCCCCCATAAATAATCAACTGCTCTGCTAAAATCCATTTAAGGCATCCGTTCAAGCACTAAGATAAAACCGCCTTTAAACGGCTTTTATGTCGTTGGTTAACAATGGCAACATTGTTATCCTTTTAATTGAAGTGCACTTGAAAAGTCCTTTGGCAGCGTGAAAAGAACTCGAGAAAAGTGCGACAAAAGACTTTGGCTGCTGATTATATAAGCTTACCTAAAAAGAGAGAGCAAACCCTGAAAACAGCGAGAGATGCTGCGCAAGTATGCACAGGCAGAGAGAGAAAGAAAGGGAGAATGATACACATGGAGGTAATTCCATATATGGCAACATAAATGTCAAAGTGCAAATGACAGCAGCAGTGACGTTGAAGGGGACTTGCAAAAGCTTTTTCACATGCACGCCACATACGCAAGCAAACAAACCCACGCACTCACACACATACGCACACATACCCACACAGAGTATATTTAAATTCTACATCGCGTACGCAGTGGGAGGCTGGCTGGCATATCAAGAAAAACAAATTAAATTGACAAAGGAAATGTCAAATACTTGACGAAGGATGCCCGCAAACCGCAGCACACAAAAATGTGTGTGTACATGTCCATATTATGGTTGCGGGCCAGCCGTTTTGTGTCGAAAAAAGAAGAACAACAACAACGCAAAGGAGAAGAAAAAGCACAACAAAAAACACATTGACAGCGGCGACCAACGCACAGCGTTCAAAATCATGGCCATGGCCGCGAGGCTCTGGCGCTGGCTCTGCTCGTCGCAATTGCTGAGCTAACCTTACACTGACCTTGAAACGGAGCAAGCTGCTGACTGGCTGACTACTCTACTCCACGATGCTCAGTTATATATTTTGCTCTGCTCAGTTCTGTTCTGGAACGGCTTTGGCGCGCACATGGCAAAATAGCGAACAAAGCTGTATTTATTATCGTCGTCGCGTGAAAAGAATTTAAGAAAGCAAATAAACAAAAAAACAGTAGTAAAATAAAAAAAATTATCATAAAAAGCGATTTCTGCAGGGGTAAGAGCAGTCTCATAAACACTGTCAAATACATACAAAAGTAAAAAAACGCATACAAGCAGATAGACGAAAAAAGTATACAGTAAACCAACGACAAGGGCGAAAGAATTGCTGCAGGAAAGAAGCAGATGGCCGGTGAAAAAGGAGAGGGGAGTGCTTACAAATGGAGAATCATTAAGTTATCACTGTAAATCAAATAAATAATTTATGTACACACTGTGCAAGGCAAAAGTTATTTATAACTTGTAATGCTCAGAAGCATTCACAGAGTCTCTCTAATTGTATGAACAACACTGTAAGCAGAGGCTGCTGCTGCTGCTGAGTCGACTTCTGCTTTCCCAATTTCCTCATGCTTTCCGCTTCCACTTGTGTACATATTTATTATGCAAGTGTGTGTGTATGCGCTATGTAAAATTTATCGATTTTTGCAAGCTCAAAACTCCTCTGGGAGTAGAGAAAACAATTATGCGGTTGGCAGAATTTTGAAGAACAATATTTATTTCAACTCATTCCATTCACTTTTGCTTCTATTTAATTCAATATTTTGGCATTACTTTTTGTTTTTGTTTTTGTTGCTTCAGTTAAACTGTTTTCACTTTAAGCACGAAATTAATAATTTTTCAGTATAACCGTTTGCTTTAAGCACTTCGATTTTGTTTATTTCGCCAACGTCCGATGGATTCAGAATGCGACTGATTCCTTCAAGAGACCGAATGAGAATGAGCGACTGAGACTAGGACGAAACTCATGCGGTGGAAAGAGAGAAACAAGTGGCCATTGAGTAAGAAGTGTGAGAAACTAAAAGAGCTTTATGCAAATGAAGATGTTTGCGTACAAATAAACAATAGCATTTCTCATGCAATTTTAAACGATGTTATAAGTATCAGAATATCTGCTGCCCAAAAGCATAATTCGAAAATTTTCTTTACTTAAACGATACAAAGAAAGTCCAATTTCACCAAACGTTATGCAACACATTTTTAATTATACGTTAATAGTCAACGTTGCATCATGTCAAAGACTGCTTAATATGTCCAAACATCGTTGTGAGAAGCAGATATATCGATATCAAAGCGCTTTTGAGTAATTGCCATTATTGTCTTTTGTCAATTCGGTCACACTGTCAGTCACCGGCACACAAGTCAATTCAGAATTGGGATTGTGTTTGGAAATTTCCAGAATACTATCAAATAGAATAGTTATAATCAAACGCTATTTAATTTCAATACAAGCACAATGTCTGCCGACGAAGGACAGTTCGATAACATATTGCTGGCTTTGGCCGAAAAGCATCGAGGCGGCGTACCCGACGTGAGTATTTCCCTTAAAAAACAGCATGCTAATCAAACATAAAAAACATGCTGACAATCTTTTATCAAAACAAAAGAATATATGATTCATGCTGAAAGTGTGTTTTTTATTCCTAAGTCAGGTCACAATTCTTTTACTAGAAAATTCAAAAACATGTTTGCACGCTTCTTTCAGTTTCTGAATACATTGGCGAGTTTTTTGCGCCGCAAAACCGATTTTTTTACCGGAGCTAAACAGTCCGAGTGGGAGAAAATGCTGCTCGATGTGTTCCAACAGGAGTCCAAACTGGCCATGGCTAAACACAATGAGAAAGTCAAGGCACGCGAAGCTGCGCAGCGTGTGAAGGATGAGAAGGAGCGTGCGGAGCGAGAGGCGCGCCAAAAGGAAATGGATGACAATAAGATTTGTGATATTAGCGACGAGGAGGCAGCTGCCATCATTAAGGAGCAGGAGGACAAGTTCGTCAAACCCCCAAAAATAATCATAAAAGCAATACTAACTAAATGTTTTTGTATTTTCATTGGAATAGAAAACGACAGGTGCTGCTGGCTGGCGCCGGAGGCGACTCGGCCAAGTTGAGTGCCACCAATGAGGAGCTGTCCAAGCCCATCGAAAAGGTAGATGATGAGAGCGAAAAAGCTGAAATTGGCAAACTGCAACCCAATGCTGGCAATGGCTGCACCCTCGACAAATACGTGTGGACTCAAACGCTTCAGGAGCTGGAGGTGAGTGGTGAATGTTTAATGTTTTTTGAAGTTTAGGGTTTGTTTGCCCCTCTTGAACACACTTTTGTGATGTTGTCAAGGAGATCATTTTTGCTGTTGCTAGGGAGATTATGCACAGCTAAAGCGAGGTCAAACTCAGCAATGTTATCAGAATCGCTCCTTTAAATACATTAATTCCCATAGAAAAGTTCTGTCAAAAATGAGCAGCCTTTTCTAAATAAACTTACCAATTAATAATGTTATTATGCTGCTAATATTTCCACATCATATTTCTATAATATAAACGTTGCATAGGAGTAATCGGTTGAATTGTTTTATATTTTATTATTACTGCTTTAAAATATATACCGATTCTTAAAGTCAGTACTTTTGTTTTAAATTATTGTAGAAATTGTTATACGTTTTCTGTAACTTATATAAAACACTAGAGGAGGCATCTGCAGTGTTTTAAAGTATATATTCTATATCAGGTCTGTGTTAACTGTGTCAATTTGTACACCCATTTTTTTTAAATATCTTGCATAATATTTTGATTTCTGTTGGTTTTGTTGCTTGGAAAAGCTATGACTTTATAGACATCGCTCCACTGTGTTATTTGGCTGTTATGGTATTATGTGCCTCTCATTTGGCATAAAAAAATACATTATAATCGGAACACTATATATAGCATATAGTTACCATCTGTTCGACAAGGGCATATCATCTTTATAATGAATAAGGTAGCTTTTCTTGCTATGAGTCATGCTTTGGCATCTAGACCGAATATGGAATTTAAATTTAAAAAAAAAGAAACCGCAACTTCTGCAGAAATTCTCTCGCATTGTTGCTATGGTAAAATGCGTCATAAGTGAAGTGCTTTGGGCCCAGATGTTTTTACCCATGTCGTCAGCAGGGTTATTGAACCCAGGCTTCAAGAGCATTCGGCATCCGTCTAATTGATGATGCATCGCATATTTATAATTAAATAAAAGTTTAATTGCTTATAATTTGCATACACATTTTAATTCTGTTTATTTGACATATCACAGGGCTAAATAACTTAATTCTTTAACAGAAAAATACATTTCGCTTGCTTCTCGACTTTTCTTACACAGATTAATAATTATTTCGATAAGTGGATATATATATATTGTATATATATCTACGGCATTCACTTCAGTTGCAATCATTTTCTGGGAATTTGTTGATTGGTATCCATTAATTAACCGCTAATTAGATGTTCTATTTCGCTTAATACTAGTATGACATAATTGGCCATACCGAAAATTTCGCATCTCAAACAATTGTTTTTATAATAAATAACTTAAACGAAATATGAACGACGACGACGACGACGCATAACAATAATAATAATTGACGACAGCAATTCCATACAATAAATAATATACTAAGAAGCCAAAAATAATGGGAAGGATCCCGCCCACAATATACGTGTTAGCTTTTGGGCATGTCACGAGCACGCACTGAAAAGAGACCGAGAGAGATATAGTTTTAGAGACAGTGCAAGAGAATTGTTAGATTTGAGAAATACTTACTCTCAAGTGCATAGACCATGCCCATGATAAGCAGTAGAAAGATGGTGCTCATGCTGACAATCAATACGGTCACCTGGCGACCACGATCGCAGAGTCCTCGTTTGGGTTTCTTGGCGCCGCCTGGTTCGCCATTTACCATGGTGAAGTGCATGGAGCTGGCTATGGACACAGTGTCCAGATCTTTGGTTCGTACGTACTGAAGATTGGGATCAGCATCAATGGATATAACGGCATCCTTGTTATCGTTGCCATTGTTGTTGCCCAATGTCAGATTCGCGTTGTAGTTGGCCGAGCTGGTGCTATTCCCATGCACACTGGGCAGCTGCTCCGTTAGCATCATTTTGTGCTGACGCTCCTGATTTTTATGGATCTCCGCAAAGCGTTCCAGATTCGCTGCCGTCAGCAGAAGAGAACCAGAAGCGGCGCTCTGCAATTGTCCATGAAACTGATTTAGTTGCAGTTCCAGTTTTAGTTTTACTTCGATTGACTTACCCTTGTGCTATTGTTGCTGTCGCTGGAGCCCTGGGAGGAACGTGATCCTCGCTTGGCAGCTGCCAGTACTGCTGCCGCCGCAGCAGCTGTTACTGCCGCACTTGTGGTATTTGAATTGGCCGAAACAATGCTGCGCTGCGCCAGCGTTGGTGGATTTGAGTTCGATTTGTTCGAGGATTTCGATGAGCTCGCCGAGCTAATTGCCGAGCTGTTGGAGGAGACGAGCGAGGCACGTGGTATATGCCAATAATCCTGCATCTGCAAAGAGGCAATAAACATACATAAATACATTGTTTAGTTGGTGTCAGGTTTTTTATAATAATAGATTAATCATTTTTCATATCATTAAAATTTAACGGTGTTTGTTTGATCTCCCATTTTTGGTTTTAATTATTATATATTAGGTCTCTTTTTATAATTTTCGAATGTAACTTTCTTATATTATAGTCTGTTTAATAGGTTTTATCGTTCACCTTTTTATTGTTTTCTGATATACTCCATTTCTACTAACCTTTTAACTTTAACGTATAAATTTTTAATTTTCATATTTGATTTATACATACAACACTTTAGCTCTTACGTAATCACTTTTCCTATATTTAAATCTTTAGTTTATCTCTTATATAAACACTTTATAATTTGTAAGTTGCCTCTTTGTCTAATTTTCTTACGCTCTTTTTATAAATTTAAATATGCCATTCTAAATTAGCCTTTTATCTTTTTCCCCTCACTACACTAATATATTTCTAATTATATTTTGGCCATCATAATTTGCCCTTTTACTGCCCTAAATGGCATTGTTATCCAGCAACATTTGCTCCAAGTTGCCCCAAAGTACCCAAATGAACTGTCAAATCCGTCCTCGACTTAAGTCTTTTGGTTTAGTTTTTTTCTTTCTTTGCTTTAATTTATTTTTTCTCTTCTTATTTTTGAGTTTTTGGTTTGGTTATAAAAAGTGAACTTTCGAGTCTTCTGGCAACCCGTTTGATATTTATGGACTGATATTTGCCTGGCTCTGTTTTTAAAAGGTAAATTTGTATTCTATTATTTATTCAGCTAGTTTTGTTGTTATTGTTATTAATGGGACTCCTCTTGATGTTTGCTTTGGTTTTTTTACATTTTTTTGATTTGAAATTTTATGTTGGTCTTTTTTGCCTTTCTCATTTTATTGGCACTTTTAGCCTGTCCAAATGCAAATGACATTTTTGCTATGCTGTTGTTGTATTATTTTAATTGTTGCAATTAATTCTAAATTGGCTGCACGCACACACACACATGGCGACACATACACACACATTATTTGTGAAGTTTGTTGCCTAAGTCTTTTGTTTTCGTGCACAGAAAATTTGTTGAGCTGTTTTATTTATTCTCGCTTTGTTATTTATTATATTAAGCACATATTGTGTAAATATCATTTTTTTTTTAAGAATGCGGAAGTCTTATTAACTTCTCAAGCCCCGGCACTCGACAAATTTTCGTCTTATGTATTTTGTGGTTGTATAAATTTTTTGACTTGCTTAGCCAGTTTGCCCAATGTAATTTTTACTTACTTTTTATGAATGTGTTGTATATTTTTGGCTGAATTAACTTAGTTTAAATATCACACACAATTAACTAATTTTGTAATATCACAATTTACGTATATATCTCATATACCAGTTTTTCAGTCTTTAAATATTTTGTTAATTTTTTGTTGGGGCACAAAACACTCAACTGTTTGGGGCAGTCGCTGTTTGGGTTCCTGATTTGTCAGGTTAGCTCGCTGGATTTTCTTTTGTTGGCTTTTCTGTATCAATGCCAGCGGTTTGTAGCCCGTACAAAGTCTTCTTCTTGATTGTATTTTAACTTTTGTTTTAGCATAAGCCAAAAACAGAACCGATCTAAACGGCGTCAAGAATCAAACTGAAGCAAACGGCGCGCGCCGTTCAATCTAACTGCTCAGAGCAACTTATGCTGCTGCTGGCGCTGTTGCTACTGCTGCTGCTGTTGTCGCTTCTGCTGTCGACGTCGCTGCCAGCGCTGTTGTGACGTTGAAACTGAAGTAAACGCCGCCGACAGGTTGTTTGCTTCGCTGCGCAAACTTTTTTTGCTGCTGCTGTTGCGGTTGCTACTGCTGCTTTTTCTGTTCTCAGAAAACTTTCTTGCCGGATTTTGCATGTCATAATCGATCACCTGCTGCTGCTGTTGTTGTCTCATTCATTGTGCTATATTTGTGCAAACCTTCTCTGATCAATTGCCGGTTAGCGTAGGCAGAATGTATATCACACTTACCCCTTACACCTTCAATCCGCTGTCGGCTAAAGTTCTATTTGCTGCGCTGTCACACTTTGATGTTCTACTCAACAACTTTCGTTTTGAATCTCAGCGACTTTATAAGTCTCTATAAATAGACGGACGAGCTGCTCGATTTGGTTGCCCTTTATTAATTGTTTTATTTTTTGCTGTGTTTGCCCCCAGGCCGCCAACTCATTGGTTGGCGAATTGAGCTGCAACTTTGTCTTAATCGAGCTTTGAGCAACGAATTCCAAACACAGGCTAGCAACACCAGCAACAACACGACTTGAACATCTGTGTTGAAGGGCACTCAGTGTGGGTGTCTTGTTGTTGTTTTGGTTTTTTCAAATCCGGCTAACCCAAAAAAAAAAGCTATAAGATTAACAAGACATGATTATTTTGGGGCCTGCATAACGAACGCCCTTTTGTAATTAATGGCTAATTGGTACAGTTAGCCAAAAACTACAAATCATTAGATCATAAACTGTGACTAGGCAAACTGATGTATCCATACATCGTAATATCCTGCACATAGAACAAAGAAAAACACTTTAAAAAAAATAAACATAACTTGAGTGGGGCGTTTGCTTAATGATGTACCCACAGTGGAACCACTAAGCTCAAATTTGTACCTTTTGCTGTTGAGATATTTGCAAAAAATAAATACAACTTGTAAATTTATTTGATTGATCAAAGCTTCGTTGCTAGCGTCAGTTTGTTGCATCATAATTCAATATAACGTGTGATAATTAAATAAACATGAGATCATTAACCAATTAATGCACAACAATGAGCAATTTGTCACACTGTGCCAATTAATATAGTAAATAAAATTGTTACAATTTTATTTATTTAGCTACGGTAGCAAAAAACGACAACAATAATAAAATATTTGTCCCAGCACACTTTTTTGCTTGCTTTTTTTTGTATTGCTGTGTACCAACTTCAAGCATCTTGTTATCACCTTTTAAGTGAGACAAGTGAGTGGTCCCCAGATGCTGCAGCGCTGTGTATCTATATAGTATATGAATATATATATATATTTGTGTTGGTGCGTTTTAATCAGCTGAGTTGACAGAAATTTACCTGACACTGCCAGTTACCAACAGCAGCAGAAGAATCAAAACTAACAACAAGCACTTCAGCTAACAGACAACCCAACCAAATGGAATTGAGATGAGCTGAGATCCATGGACTTACACTTGAGCAGAGTCAGCAATACTTGCTATACATCATACCATCAAAAGAACAGCAGCAAAAACAATAGACCCATTCAAAGCAATACGTTATATCAACAACATTCACCAAACTGTTTAGAGATCGAGTTGTGACTGCGCGTTTGGCCAAAAACAAACAGTTTTTGTTGCTGCTGCTGCTGATGTTATTTTTGTATTTTTGCATATAATTAAGCATGCAAAAAGCAATTTATAGCCCATCGTTTCTATTGACGCGAGTCTGCCGGCAAAACCTGGTAGGTTTTTTTTTGTTTATGCCTAGCATTTCATAAACTCATCGTTTAGATTTTGTGGTGCCAATGGTTTAATTATTTAATGCCGTTTGCTGCGCTTTCGGCAAAGGGAAAACCCCCGCTTTACACACATACTGACACACACACATGTAAATTGGCAGCCGTGACTATCATCACATCTCACATCGTATTCCCCCAAAAACCAGACAACACACAATTTAATAGCTCAAAATTTGAATACTCTTTGTGGCAATAAATAAGATTTTGAATAAAATCCCTGTTAATCAATTTAAGGAACCAACCATTATAATTCCATCGATAAATTTAACAGTTATTTATTTAGTAATCGGTAGCTTCGACGATACGTGACTCATAAAATAAACACATTGAACTAAACCGATTTCTTCAAAATTTTGCTTAATCAACTTTATTATACAAGATAAAAAAAAAAATAATTTAATTGTTCTTAATTCCTTAATCAATTCTGGCACAGAATAAGTTATATATTCTCAAACCTAAATATAAGGTATTTAATATATCACCAATTTTCTTTTCTAAAATAATCGTAATTATTGTATCTTAAAAATGTATTTGAATTTTTTCGATGGCTTGTTACTATATATTTAAATATTAACCGATTATCAATCAATAAACGGTTAATACTTGTCATTTTCTACATTAGCTTTAAATATTACTCCTCAAATATAGTATTTAAAGATATCGATAAATAGTTTTTTAAATAGTTATCAGAACCGGTAGCAAAAATGGCAATAATAATATTCATTGACTTCCTAAATCCACCCTCAGCATTTAAATGATATATTATGCTAATTAGCCGATTCTTAAACAGTTAACCGAGACCATAACTACTATGCATAACAAAGAGCAGCACTTTATCATAACACCCATAGCTAATTTGTTGCTGTATAACAGCATTTGTCGTAGCTAATTTTGGAGATTAACGCTTTAGAGAAAATTTGCCCACGGGGTCTGGTTGCTAATATTAAAACAGCATGCAATCAATGATGTTTGAAGAATGCTACGCATTTCTGAGCTGAGTCATCTGGTTAAACGGAAATACTACGCTCGTATTCTCAATGACGTCAGGGTTTTCTTAAAACCAACAAAATGTTAATAAAAAAATGAAACAAAATATACGTTATTACACTCTGAGGCGTCTTAATGGAACTCTTTATACAACTAGTTATAAAGTAATAAACTAATGCCTAAAATAAGTTCTTCAACAATGACGAACATTTGCGAGCGGGGTTTTAAAGCCCTATCTTTTGTTTTGTCGCTCAAATGGGTAAATGAACTTTTGCGTCTCTATAGTTGGTTTTTTTTTGTATGCCGGAGATCCGTTTTAACGAGTATTTACGTTATTTCATAATGGTTTTTTTTTTTTTTGTTTTGTGTTTTCAATTGATTTGATATGCCAGATTTTTATCAAAACATTTTTTTTGGGTTCAGCTATCAATCATAAACAGCTGATCAATGGCGATCGATTATGTTAATTTGTTCTCCAAGTAGGCCACTAAGCTGACGCTCAAACTATGGGATACCGTTTATGGGGCTTAAATGCTGCTACCGGATCTCTCAGAATGAGATACCCCTGCTTATTGGGGCTTAGAGCGTTCACAAATATTTCAATTGGCAGAAATACAAAACACTTGAGCTTAAGCTTAAGCTTAAACTTATGCCGCGTATTATTTTCTAGAACTAGTTTTCAGTTGCCATTCTAATCAGATTGAAACCATTCAATTGATGATTGGTCTTCCCCAAGTGGCGACGACACCGATCTACTCTGATATGTAGATATGTTTACTACAACTTTTAGGATACGTCAGTTTCTGTGTTTCTGTTTCTTTTTCAGTTTCAGGTTTTTTTCCTCAGTGAAGCTTTGGGTTTTGGTCTTTCTGATAATGTCTTATCGACGCAGTCACCTAGCCACTCACTCGCCCCGCTAGTTTGGAAATGTTTTTTTCTTCTTTTTTTATTTCGTGTTTTTTTTCTCGCATTTTTGATTGTTTCCACGCTGGTTTGGAGATCGGGGTTTCGTGCCAGGCACCGTGCCGCTTCTATCAGCATAAATTATACGTCACACATACATGTTTAAGAAAAATCAAATTGTTTTTATTGTTGTTGGTGTTATTGCTAGTGTTGTTAATTTTCGTTTCGAAATTCATGGAATTAAGCAAAACAAACCGCAACAACAGCAGCAGCTAAAGCGATATTTGGTTTTTTGAAAACGGCAGCATTAGTTTCAAATTTCTTTTGCCCTACCAAATTTGCATAGCCAAAATAAGAAATTAATCGCGGTTTTTTCATGTATCATTCACAGCTGAAGAACTGGTGCAGAGACTCTGATTGATCGATTAGTTGACTATCGATTAATGCAGGCCGACAAATATTTGCATAATCGGCAACTGTGAGACATGGTGTCGGCTACAAAAATAGATAGATCTGATCGATTTCTCTGCCCTTTCTCGCACTATCTCTATTTGTGTCTCTTTCTCGCGCTCTCCTGCTGCTTCTATTAAGTGTGCCATGTTTGCCATTATCGAAGTTATTAATTAATTCAAATGCGACATCTTTACCATCTGAACTTTGACAGACGACTAAACTTTGCTTACTTGCTGTTTGTTTTTATCTTTTGTTATTTGTTTTTTTGTTGTCGACGTCGTTTTTCAGTCACATCATGTTTGTTGTCGCTATTGCTTCTGACTTCTTTGCTTTCAGCACGCCCATTTGCATGAACCATTGTTTATCATTAATTTTGATGCTGTGATTTAATGTGTGTGCCCATTGTGCGATAGATGTCGCGCTGTGATTTGTGTAAATTTCCGACTTGTAATCCCAAAGCCGCAGCACAGCGACTCAAGTATGGAGAATAGAATTGACTGATTTAATAACCTTGGCAACACAGTGTGAAAGCTTTTTGGCGCATTGAAAAAATTCCCTTTCAAATTCACACGCTTAAAGGCCATTAACCGATATCGTTAGCCGTTTGTTTTCTTATTTTTCGATTAGTAATTAACACTTGCATCTATCGATGAATGCAGCTTTTGACACGCGTCGAAGGGCCATTAACAGATGTCGATTAGCAATTGACACATAAGCTTCTATCGATTAATGAGCACAGCTGGTGCTGTTGTCAAGCAGTCATATTGGGTTCCTGTTGTTATTCTTGCTAATTGGGTTCGCCCACGCATTGTTGATTGCCTCCGTTTACATCCGCGTCGCAATGCTTCAAAAATCCCAATCGATATCCGCTTCAGTTTCAGTTTTGACACATTTTCCAAAATCCCATATGTCAAAAGTTTGAGCAATGCGTCGGCGACACGACACTGTTGAAGACTCTTTGCCGCTCTTGTTGTTGTTGTTGTTGTTGTTGTTGTTATTGTTGTTGCAAAGTGCGCTTGAGTGCTTAATAGAAGCATACGATAGAGATGAGCGTGTGTTGGTTGGTGAAACTGGTGTAAATAATAAGGTTCGATTGCTTTTTAAATTGGAATGTAAAGTGTGTTAGACACTTCAAACTATTTACTTAATTGTGATTGAAATGCTTTTAGTTATCATTGGAATGTTTCCATCACAGTCATGACTACCTATATTTTAGTTAATTTTTAAATGATGTAAAGAATACAATTGCAAACATGCTTGCCTATATTGGACTGCAATGCGACTGGAATGTTTTTACTTCTTACTGGAATGTCCAAGTGACGCTCATCTCTAGCTGCTGCTATGTGCGACCGCTTGTGTTGTATTTGCTACTGTTGTTGCTGCTCTTGTGGCACCTTGGCAACCCACACAAACACACACACAATGAAGAAGCGCACGCACGAATCTTGTCGTGCAGCTTGTTGGAAGCCAAGCAGCTGACTTCTGTTTTTTTCTTCTTCTTGTCTTGAACGCAAACGTCCTTGAGGCGCATTTGCTTTGTGTGATTTTAATTAAAGAGCCGCCAAAAGCTGCATTGTTTTTTATTTATTTTGTTTTTTTTTTGCTTTTGCTTTCCACATGCGAGACTGTTGCTGCGGTGACTCTGTGGCAAGTGGGTCGCTGCTCGTTATTGCCGTCTGCTAATTGATTGCAATGTTCTCAGCTCCGCGAACTGAGTGTCTAATAACTTAGGCATTAATTATGCTGCTTTTGCCGCCGTTGTCAGTTTCTCACTCATGTAAAAATCGCGTTATTAATTTTAATTTGCTTTGTTTTCGGTATTTTTAAAGCTAACAGAATAAAGGTGATAATATATCTTCATATGCATGACCGGTCTATCATTGTAATTGTTTTGAACTTGAAATTGGCTAACTTCAACTTAAAGTTGCATTTGTTGTTGAACTCCTCCACCATGATGATTCCTGTGCCTGCAGCAACCTGTCGAGCAACATTCCAAGCCCTCTTTTGCTGCCTTACAACCGGATCTGTATTCAATATGCATTAAAAACAACCGCTGTGCGTCCTTGAACTCTCTCTTTCTCTCTCTTCTCTTCTTCTGTGTCTTGTCTAAATTCCCGTTGATTGCAGAAAACAACTGGCAAGAGGGAGTCCTTGAGCAAGGCGATCTGGTGAAGGGCAGCTCCAGATTGCAGATGCCTGATACGAAGACATCGTCTCTTGGCCAACAAGCTGCTGCTTGTGCTTTATTTATAGATTGTTTCTGTATTGCTGTTATTAGCTGTTGCTGCTCCAAGGTTGTCCAAAGCATTGGGCATCAACATCGTCAACATTGTCAGTATTATTTTTGCCGTCAATTGTTTACTTTGTTACGTGTGGCCACTAGAACGTCTCGAGATCAAGAGATACCCCTCAGCCTTCTTTTCCCACCCCCTCTGGGATCATTAATCACAAAAGCACATTACAACCGGAGACGGTTTTGACTCCGTTACGTGCCTATAATTGTGATTGCAATTGAAGTTGCTGCTGCTGCAGAGCGATCATCCATCAGTACAATTATAAATATTATTGTTATAAACATTAACTGGTTATCAACTCTGATCCATTCTAATAATTGCAGCTCAAGATTCCCTTCAATGTTTCGTTCGCTTTGCGTGCTCGCGACATTGTGGTCAGCATTGGCAAGAAGACATTGAAGGTGGGCCTTAAAGGTCAAGAGCCTATTATCGATGGAGAGCTGACTGCCGAGGTCAAGCAGGAGGATTCCGTTTGGGTGCTTCAAGATAGCAAAACTGTGATCATCACCTTGGAGAAAATCAATCGCATGAACTGGTGGAGTCGTTTGGTGACAACCGATCCAGAAATATCCACGCGTAAAATCAATCCAGAGCCATCGAAGCTATCCGATTTGGATGGCGAAACACGTGGCATGGTCGAGAAAATGATGTACGATCAGCGCCAGAAAGAGATGGGTCTGCCCACCAGCGACGATCGCAAGAAACAAGATATACTCGAAAAGTAAGTGCATCTTCATATCTATAATGATATATCTAAAATTTAATTCTTTTATTGCAGATTCAAGCTTCAGCATCCCGAAATGGACTTCACTAAATGCAAATTTAATTAGCAAACACTTTTGCAGAACTTGCATATTATATAAGTTTTCGTTGAACTTCAATATCTAACATACATTTCGAAATGTGTAGCCTGCATTTTTTAAACACTTACCGAATAAATTAACTACTAAAAATTTGTTAACACTTAAAAAACAATCACAGATTGCGATTTACATATGTTAATCGTAATTGCTGGGTAAGGGAATTAGTGAAAGCGACTATGTTTCCATGACAGATCACAGGTCGCCGCTTTAAATCTCGCCAATGAAAGAAATAAATTTAAACACAATTCGGTGTTGGGTTTCGGTTACCGCGTGATGGGTGCCACAAAGAGAGACACGATCTTAAAATCGCGATAAAAGTAATTTATCATTTTTATTGCCGCTTAATTGCAATTAATTTCGTGCTAATTTGTTAGCCCACCACAAAGTTCTCTCAGCCAATTTTGTTTTGACTCTTGTTATGGCCATGGATCTTTTGCACAATAGCATAACATATTCAGAGCAGAGCTAATAAAGTTCTCAGGCTTTTCTGCGGAATGTGCTCGAACAAGATTTAGAGCAAGACAGATAGATATATAGTTGGTTAGTTTTGAGCAAGATAGATAGTTTGACTGTTGTTGGGGACTTTGTCCCACCATTCCAGATCTGATGCTGTCGGCGGCTTATTGGGTAGCTCTGGGTCATTGCCTCGGTATTTATTTGCGTTGAACCCGTTTTCGCTCTGGTTATGCATACATTTTCTACAGCTCTTTGTGTGTTCTGTGTTTTTATAGCTGTAAAGTGCTAAGCAATTTTTTTGTTAACCGCTCATTTTGTTGTTTAGCTATCAATTAAATATCAGGCGATTTAAATCATTAGTATCAGTTGCTAAAACCCAGACACGTGCCCGCAAAATCTTAGGCTTCAAGGTAGAGATGAACCCGTGAGCGATGTATCGCCTTTGAAATTAATCCGTTAATTATTAATTTAAAGAAAGACGTGAAATGCTTTTTATTGACTTTAATTTTAGGTAGCTATAAAAAATGTATAAATAAAACAAAGGCATTAAATGTTGAAGCACATATGTGCGCGTAATCAAAATGCAGTAATAAAAATATCTGTGGAGACAATTTCTCAAGACAATTTCACAGAATTACTCTATAAAGATATATACTAAAACATAAATAGTAAGTTTACTCTGAGACTGTCGGTCAAGCGACAATTTGTCTTTCGGAGCGTGGCCAAGGCCAAGTAAACTGTTTCCGATTTCTCAGTTTGGTTCCGCTTCGAAGTTCATCTCTAGATTGCCACCCACAACGAAAATAGACAGACGCCCAGCTACATTGTATTTTATATTGCACATACGCAAGTCGTTGTTTAATAGCCCATTAATTTAATAAATGGTTTTCAAATTTAAATCAGTGTTCAACAAGCCGCAAACAAAAAAATAGCACGCTAATTGATAATTTGGTTCTATCTGCCCAAGCGAATCAAGAGACTTGTGGCTGGGCGGGGCAACGTTGGGAGAGCCAAAAAAAAGTGCTATAACTTTCCATTAATAATTATATTAATTATATGCAGACAAATTTCGAACAGCGGGCGTCATTCGATTAAAAAAAGAAAAATGTAACAAAATATTAATTGTTGATCAAGAAGCTCCTAAACAAGCAAGTTTTGGGAACCGGGAATCGACCGGATTTGGGGTGCTTTGTTTTCGATTTGTTGGTTTTGTTTGTGATGCTCTACAAACTCGAATGCGTATCCGTTTTACTTTTTAATTTTTGGGGAATTTGGCAATTAGAAGATTAAGCTTAAGGAACCGGTTAATGCTACCGAAAGCAAGAGAAAGCCACTGATTTCCATTTAAAAAAAGTTAAGCATGTTTGTAAAGCCAAACAATTAAAAATGATTCGTTACCGCAAACAAACAAATAAGGGCTTCCATTGAGATGGACGATGAGTGATAAAATGTGTGCCGTTAGTTGACCTTCAATGCGTTGAACTCCAGATAAATGGCATGTCGAGCATGAGAATCGAGCTCAACAATTGATTGAACTGTTTCAAATGACGCACGTGATGAATTGTGTCTGGGTAGGCAAACCCAATCAAATAAAAACTTCTTGCCCGCCTTATGCCATAAATAACGAATCCGGGTGCCGGCTGAATGACTGTCGTTCGGACACTTGAGTGGCTGTCTACAACTCCCCCGCATTAGCCCCAACCAAGCTCACCTAAACAAAATTTACCTTGTTCTTTTGCTAATAATATTTTTTTTTGTTATTTTGGCTATTTCGAGTCACATCATCAAATCAAAAGATACATGTTCATGTATCATGCGTGTGTGTGTGTGAGTGTGTGTGTGTATCTGTGGGGCGTTTTTGCCTCTGGTCGCGTGGGTTATTTCACAGTTTGTCAGAGACTGTGTTTCGAGTCCAGTGTCTGAGCTTTCGGTAATTGCTTCTCATTTGTTATTTTTAGCATTAAATCTTGTTAATTGCGTCGCGCATAGCCACTGCGGCCCATTAACTATAACAGTCGACCGCCGGACTGGGACGTTTAATTTTATGCTCGCGTCATGCCATGACAACAGCTGTCGGACACAACCCGCACAATGCTCACCCCATTTACATCACCAGCACCAAGTCTAAACAAAAGACTTAGGCAACGAACTTGGTTTAGAAATACAATTTTCTTTTAGGTTGTCAGCAGCGATCAGTTAATTGCGTGTAAAACGGAAACTCGATCTGACATTTGGAAGGTCAACATTAGCGTATTTGCTGGGCAAGTGGTCGAAGCGCACCTTACAATTAACTCAATTTACAAGACCCTCCCCCCAATAGGAAAAAATAACCAGGTTTGCCCGACTGCACTAAATGTGTGAATCACTTGAAAACTTGGGCGTGTATTTTTTATGTCTGCAGCTGCGATGGTATTGAGATGTTGACAGTGAAGGTATGTAGGTGGTGTAATTTGAGCTACACAACAAGAAAAATTTCACAAGTTCAAAATGTAATATATTACTCGACTGAAAAGGAATAAAGTTGATTTATTGCTTGGTGCTCTTTTATCTTATAATATAAATATGTTATTCGCCAAGTTTTATTTGTAATTTTTCAACAATATATGCCGATACATTTCGAATCACGCTGGGACCTTGACCTGGAACCAGCTAAAAATGCATATATAAAGATTAGTTATTTTGATTTATTTATTATTGATTTATGATTTTTGATTTTTCAAGAACTTAATTAATCAATTTAAGTAATTAAATATTTGTGAGTGTGAATAATGCTTTCAGTTTTTTAGTTCATTTTATGTGTTAAATCAATAATACTTGATATGAATTTTATTTCGCCTTTATTCGCGCTGTGTAGTGGACCAGCCCATTTAGAGTTATTCAGACAAAAAAATGCCGTTGGAGGCTTGCGAGTTGTGTCTGCGTCGAGTGTCTGCTGTCTGCTGTTGGTTGTCTGTTGTCTGTTGCCGAGTGTCGCCCCGTTGCCACTGTTGGTGGGCTTGCCACGGCGCCAATGAACTGTTGAGCTGCCTCAGCTACCGTTGATTGTCACCGTTTCGGCATGCAAATATTGCCAGCCAGAAGTCCATGTCACAGATGCGCCCGAGATTAATGACAGTTTTTTGTGTTTTGTGCTTTTGTCGCTCACAATTTCATCAGACAAATATTCTACTCTGTTTGTCAACCTCATTGATTTGTATGCCAATTCACGGATCCGGCTCCGGCTCGGTCTTTGGCTCCAGCTTTAGCTACGATCCCGGACCTACTCAAGCAGTGTGCCACACTTGCATTTATATATATTTGTTTTTAGCTGCCAATCTCTGTCGAATTCCATTCACTTTGCATGACTTGGTTGCCTACAGGAGCTTTTGCAATTAGCTTTGGTTATCGCCTGTTGCATTTGCAATGCTAATGTGATATAAGTGAAGGCAAATCTCGGCCTAAAAGCGCGGATTTCTAGCATTTATAACAGTTTAACAGTATAAGCACAAACTGTTATGAAAATAAGCGGGTTGCAAATCAACTAAGCATAAATTGTTACAAATTAATCAAAATACTGATTATGTATAACAGTTGTGATAGCTATTATACTTTTCATTTGTTAAGTTAAATATTTGTTTTTAGCTGTTATACAACTACTTGCCAATTGTTTTCCAACTCAGTGCCGCCTGCAATCTGGTCTACAACTCCTTTTAAGCAGCTGCCCCACAGTTGTGGGCTACTGTGAGATTTATCAATTGATTAGCCATTTTTGGCGTGGCTGTTTTTTGCTGTTATTTTATCTGAACTATGACTAATCCGATGGTATTTAGAGTGCTGGCCAAATGTTTATTGTTATGCCTATATTATATGCAAGACAAATGTCTTGTCATTTAGAGAGTTCGTGGGTGGTAGAGTCGATAAATGTATATAGAAGTGTAGATAAATCGCACTTTATTAATGGAACAATGCAAAAATATTATTTGCAAATTGGTTTTGCTGTTCATTTCGGATTGCTTATGTTGCCGCTAATCGTTTGGGAATGTTGTGAAAGGCACTGCGATGAGAATGATACTGATGATGCATCCAATCCGATATGGTAGGAATATAAATAAATGCTAATGAAGAAGCGATTACTAATGCCTCCCAGCATAATTCAACTGAACTCACATTCGTATCGAATTCAATGAATAATCGGGTGAATAATTACAGACATTTGCGGAAGAATATTACACTATAATCTTAAGTATTTCTCAAGGGGAAGTTATTTGAAATATAAAATCTACATAACTTGGCTATATTGAGAGATGATTAGAAGCTTAAAAACAGCTATGTGCTATTAGTAATTATTTCCAACCAGCTATATGTGATTATTTATGATTACAATTAACAGAGTATTTATGGCCGTAATTTATCTAAATGTGGCAATCCCACAGATTTTCTAATACTTAATACGGAATTTGGGTAATTAGTAGGTCGCTCGTTATGACTCAAATTGCATTGTACCATCAATTAGCAGTTCTAAGTACTTTTGGTTACCTATGTAAAAACATTAACTAATTGATTGGCATACGTGCCACCCAATTAGACACTTGATAGAATTACTTAACACATCCATTGGCTCAGAGTAATACCTGCCACACCCAGTGTAATTAATCAACAAACTCAAATTGCTTTCATAACCAATGTTATCTTATGCCAGTTAAATGCATATGTGACCCAAACACTTGAGTTTAATGAGAAATTCACTTCAACCAAACGCGGAAAATGCCCCCAAGACACAGCAGAGGTGACAACTGGCCACACACAGGCTAGTGTCCCAACATGAAGAGTTGTCGCTTAATGCTTGTGCTAACTTAGCGAGTAAATACTGTGACTGTTCCAGTGAGCAATCGTTGTAGCTGTAATGGGTGAGTAAGTTTACTTTGTGAGGTTGATTGGATGAGAGATGATAGCCTTAAATGTCTATATAAATAGTTTGTACTGGATAGACTGTTTGATTTAGTCCAAAGCTAATGTTCAAATTCGATACTGGAACACCAGTCAGGTTCGAAATTTTGCATAACTTAAAAAGTTCATTATTTGTGCTAATATGTTAAATATTTCTTTTATAGATAGTCCTAATATCCGTATCGTATATATATTAAATTTTTATATTAATAATTAAATTTATTTTGAGTGTATAAACCAATTCGGTTTGACAGCAAAAGTTTTTGCATAGCTGTCTATTTGCTTTACAGCAACAATTTTCTATTTGCTTTGACACCTTTTCTGGCTGTCAGTCCGTCAGTCGGCCTGTCAGTTCGTCTCGCTCTACGTTGCGCTATCTCGACATTTGCATAGCAAATATACGTGTGGAAAAGAGCACAACGAAGCATATGCAAAAAAAAATCGCGGGCAGAACAGCTGAGAGCAGCGGGCAGAGACAGCAGCGACACCGACAGCGATAGCTACAGACGTCGCCATCGCCGGCGCTTAGCATGTTCATGTAAATTTGACCTTGACACAATTTCGTTTCATAACAAAAAAACAAACAAATAAGGCGGGGGCGACCCCAAACAAAAAGGGGGCTGCTGAGCGGAGACGTGAGCATGTGTGACGACGACGACAACAAAAACAATACACATAAAGAGGCAAAGAGAGCGAGCAAATGAGAGAGAGCAGACCACCGAGCTCAAGAGAAACTCGTGTAATAACTCATTTCGACTCAAGTGCGGGGCCAAGCTAAAAAGCGCAGTTGACGTGTCGCTGCTGACGCTGGCAGCGCAGCAATTGAGCAAGCAGCGAATCCAAGAATCTCATACTCTGAACTTTAGCTATGTGCAAACATTATCTAAATTCAAATATGTACACAACTAAATTGCACAACTAGGCAAATATAAATAATAAAAAAAAAAATTGGCTAAAATAAAACAATTCAAATATTGAATCGCAAAATGAAACCCTAAGGAATGCAAAATATGATCCATGTTGATCAAAGTTGGTGTGCCGACATTTTTGACACATACAGAATGCCAGACACGATTCCCACTCGAGCCAAGCTGGCTGGCAAATCCATCCATCCAGACAATGGGAACCCTAATTAATTTTCATTTCGTTTGATTCGTTTGGTTAACACATTGAAAATACAGATGAAATGCGATAGCTTTTATTGGAGGCACGTGGAAAGGTTTCATAAATATGCATAGAATGGTTCCACTTTAGAGTTCTCTCCATATTAGCGTGACTTTTTAATGAAAAAACACACTAAAATTGACAATTAATTTACATATTCAATGAAAGAGAATGAAACATAAAGCTGGTTTATGATTAATTAAACGGCTTAAAAGTGTTAGAATATGTATTAGGTTCCAGTTGCCAAAACTGTCACAAAAATTAATTGTGAGTCATGTTAAAACGAAATTATTCGAATATTTGCAGTGTTCGAATAAATTAAAAATGTCTTCCATTGGAATTTGGATTTGTCACAAGTAAACTCTTAATAAAATTTGGAATATAGTAACAATAGTCACGTATTTAGATCACTCATTTCCTGTTCCACACCACTTCAGTTAATAATATAATTAAAAACTTCCCCTGCAATTAAAAGACTGAAGACACAAACTTGCCCATATTTGATTGCCAAACGATAAAAAAATATTTAATTGGATTTTGAAAGTGAAAAGCGACAGATTTGTAATCCGATGTCAGATCTCAGCATCATCTGCACAAAAAAGGAGCCAGCCAGACTCTTCAAATTGTTTATTTGTGTATCTTTTTCAGTTCTTAAATTGGATTCTCCGTTTGCTGCCGCATTCTGATTTTGAGCCGCATTTGTCAATGCTGTTTCCCCATTCTCGTTTCCGATGTGCCTTATTTCCACTCGGGACCAAAAGAGTTATTAACCCAGTGGGCGTTGTAAGTGTGCACGTGTGTGTGTGTGTTGTTGTTGTTCAGTTAGTCAATTGTGAATGTCTGCTTCTGATTGGCAAAGTGAAGGAATTTTTACTCCGATTTATACTGTCGGTAATGCGACCAGCTTTTACATTTTTGTGAGATTTTTATTTTAATTCTTTTTTTTTTTTTGGCTTTCTTGACTGATCAAAATGTCAAAGCAAATTGAGGAACTGAACATTCAATAATTATTATGTGCGAACAATTAAATTGTTATTATATATCAGACAGCAACAGCAACTAAAAAATTCGAAACGCCAAATAATAATAAGAAAAAAAATGGCCTATCCGAAGTTGCTCAACATTTAACATTTACTTTGGCCGCATAATTTTTTTTTTTTAATTTTTGGCCTGTGAATTGTGCACAAGGTTATCAAACAACAACAACGATAGAAGAATTAAATTGAATGCAATTAAAGTTTGCATTGAAAGCCAAAAGCCTTAAACACTTTTGGCTGCCTTTTGTTTAGCAATTTTAATAACCGAATGCAATTTTGTAAACCAAGTTAATTTTTGCACTTTAAGGCAAATTCGATTTTGGGCGCGTTTTACTTTGCTAAATAGATACATTGCCTAAAGAAAAGCTAAGAACATTTATTCTGTGCACTTGTTCTTAAGTGTTTAATAAGATAATTGCATTATGAAAATGGTTTATGCACGATTATGATTTGATTGGTAAATTAGCTTTTTAACGTGTTTAAATTAAAAGAAACCTTTTGGAAGAAAAAAAGTAGCAAAAACACAAAGAAAATATTAAAAACATTGAAAAATTCTATATTATATTTACTGCATTTAATATTTTAACTGCAAATATAATAGTGTCATTAAACTAAATTTAATTTGAGAAAATCTGTTTTTCATGTGTTTAAATTTGCAGTGTGAAAAACACTATTTTAAAATTATTAACTATATTACTTCATTGACAATATACTTTATTTTATTCGCCTGCCAATTACCAAAGCTGAAATGGAAAATGAAGAAGAGACATGTGCAACAGCAAAGGTGTTGTTTACGATGATTTTAAAGATGATGTTCAGACCTGAGCAAAACAAACAAAATTGTAAACAAGTTTTGTGAGCTGAGGGTGGGGAGATGGGCAAGAGCACAACAGGGCGCAACTACAACATAATGTTCAATAACTTGTCACGCACTTTTTAATGTCAGCTGTTGCTTGTTGTTAATTGTTGTTGCTATTGTTACTTAGCCTAATTAAGTTGTCCGAGACATATTTTTTTTTCCACAAATAATTTTGGAATATTCGAGTCTTTTTACCTGTTTTGCAGGCGCATCCATCGTTGAGAAATATGTGTAGGATATATATATAGATGTGTTGAGAGAGATATGGTTGGTTTGGTAGAGTCACTTATTGAACACTTTGCGCGTTTTCTGTTTTGTTTTTCTTCTTCTTTTTTTTGTGGGGGTGTCTTTATATTTGGGTTGTGTTTCTTGTAAGTTTTGTTGTTAACTTTGTTTTGGGTTTTTTGATTGTTGATTGTTCGTTTGTAATCTTTAGTTGTAATTTGAATTTGAAGGGCATACACGAATTGCCACTTTTGCTGTTATTGTTTGTGTGGTTGTTTTTGTCACATATGTGTGTCACTTGTCGTTACTTTTTATTTGTCGTACGATTTTTCGTATATTTGTGGTTTGTTTCCTTTTTTTTCTGCAATAAATTGTTGACTGTTTATCGATATTTGCGAAACTTGCTGCAGCAGCGGCGAAGAAACAACTTTGACTTGACTTGCAACTTGTTCTTGTTACCGTTATTATTAGCCGTTGCTATTACTATTGCTGTTTCTGTTATTGTTGTTGTTATTCGATGCACTTCAACTTTTTGGCAAGACTTGGACAAATTTTCGCATTCCCAGCCGGATAAATAAACTTGTTGGGATTTTTCGAAAAATTTGCGAGTGCGTTTGCGTTCGAAACTGCCAACCGTTGTTGATAGCTAAAACTGACTGACTGAATAACTAACTGACTGCCTGAACGACTGAAAGCTGGCTGCTGCTATGGGTGCTGCTGCTTCGCGTGCACACTCCGTTGCGGCTGTGCTGAGACTAACTGAGACGCCAGCGGCCCGACGTCTCAAGTATTAAAAAGCATTAAACATTACCGTGCATTGTTGGTGTGTTTGTTGTGGTTGCTTATTGTGTGTGTGTGTGTCTGTCTGTGCTGCCACTAGCGTAGACCCAGAGACCCACACACATAGCCAAGTGAACAGATCTGAACTTTGTGTTAATGCCAAAAAGCAAACAGCAAACGTAGCAAATTTTTCCATACATTTTTTTATTGTTTTTTTTTAGGAGTTGTGGAAAAGGAAGTTGCTGTGGCAGTGGGTGGTTGGCTGGTTGCAGCCGCCACACTCAACGCTTAGCAGCAGCCGGCGCATTACTAGTGGGTGGTTTTAGAGCCCAGCTACAATCACATCAGCCGCAATTGCAGCTGATTTAACAGTCTTCATGCAGAACAACAGCGGCCCGCAAGGTCATCTTGGGCTGGTTTCCGTTTTGGGTTTTTTTTTACGAATGCTCAACTCTATTTAATTTATGCGCTGCAATTGGGTAATGTATTTTTAATTTTCAGAGCAGCTTGCCAAAGGTGCAGAAGCTTTAGCGGCATAGAGATGAGCAATTTTTTTGTTCCGTTGTGAAATTTCTCAGCTGTCGTTGATCACGTATACATCGCAGAGGCGTGAAGAGTGACAAAGAGAGGGAGCGGAGGAAGAGCGGAGAGAGAGCGAAGAGAAGAGCAAAGACGACCTTGACACATTTCCCAGAACGGGGCGTATTCAGTTTCAGTAATGTCAACGACCCAGTTGAAAGCAGTTGCTATGCAAATGCAAGTGAAACAAAAGACTCAGGCAACGAACTTGAAAAGTAATATGTGACGGATGTGACATGATGTTTTTGACTTTTTTTCTTCCAAAATTTAGTATATATAGCTGCAAATATAACAATATAAAAGTTGGCAAAATTGTAAGAAAAATAAAATATATATAAAAGCAAAAAGTGAATACATTAAATATGTCTGAGTATGTTAAGGACCAACATGTAACTTTTTTTATTGCTTAAGCAAGTCTAGAAAATTACAAATTGTGCCGAAAATGAGTGTTGCGGTATACACAAAGCATAAAAGTTCAACATGCTCGAATTTGGCTTACTTAGTTCGAGTTAACTCAACTAATTTTTCGCATATTTGGCAAATACAAACAATACGTTAAAACGTAGCAATCGACATAAATATCTCATGGCGGCAATTTCACAATATTAACTGAGAAGCTACAATCCGATAATGCTGCACGGTAAAACCCAGTCAGCTGCCTGCTCTGTTCTCCCCATCCCTCCCCATCCCGCCTCCCCGCACAATCGTTTTGTCATCTTAACAAAAAAAGAAATTTATTGTTTATCATTCCGTCTGTTCGTTTGTTATTTGTTGCTGATGGTCAGTTTTATTTTGTTTGCCGATGACACAGCGCATTTTCCAGGGCAAACCTGTCGTATCGTCCATTTTTGTTTGCCCAATTTGGCTTTTTAACTTAATTAAATATTTAGTTGATGCCAGACTCTAATTTCGCTTAAAATATTTAAACATCTAAGTTCACGTTTAGTTGCAAATTGTTGCTAATTTTTTCACGCGACTCGAAAATATTTGCTAAAATATTTGCGGCACTAAGTGGAGCATCGGCAGTCGCAGCCAACGACGGCCATCAAATTTGCGAAGTTGCCAATGCCAGACAAAAACACAATCTATGACCAAAGCTGCCCAAACAGCCAGTTCCCCCCTCGAGAACCTTGCGGCTTACTGTATGTAAATGCAAATTACAAAAAAAAAATATAAAATAATATTATTTTTCCTTTGGAGCGGCGCATTAATGTCACTTAGGTTAGGTTTCAAGCCGAGCACAGCGCTGGACATGATTACCATTCCCTGGCTCTTGTGAGGCTTTCAAGACGCTTTTCATAAATGCCAGCGGCCTTGTTGGCGGCTTAGTGGGTTGAGCCACTAACCAGCTGTGTTTTGCGTCCGAGACGATGATGGTGTTGGTGCTAGTGCTGGTGGTAGCTTTAATTACAGTTATTCTGATTAACGGTGTCGCGCCTGTGACTGACATTTGCATAGATCAACAAAGGCGACCAAGTTCGTTGCCTAAGTCGTTTGATTGACTAATGAGCACGCCAGGGTGAACAACTGCTATACATACTTGTGCACATACAATTAACTGTGATAATGTATATCTGGTACAGTGTTTTACTTGCCTTAAGCATTTTTGCAAATGTCTCTTTCGCGCAGTTATGAAGGTAAGTTTCTGTGGATAAAGGTAGCACGACTGTTATACAAGTGTTATATTTTAACTTGTCATACTTGGCTCAAGCATACTCGAAATCATAGCTTTGCGACAGATATTTTAAAATTGCTCACAATTAATAAATTCTCATTTGGTTTATCCTTCAAACAGTTCATTACCGCGCTCCCCCTAAATGCCATTAAATTCAGCTTTCCTTATGCCGCAAGCAATTTGTATTTTTACTACTGTTGAAGGGCAGCCAATTAAATTCTTGAAAAAAAAAAAACAGAAACAAATTCAACATAAATGCTACCCACAGTTGAAGGTTTTGCGAGCCAAACAATTTGATGCCTATCAATGTAAATAATTTGGCAAAATAATTGTTGTTATTTGTGACCAGCTGGCGTTTTGCTACCGATCAAATGAAGCATGCCTCAAATACGTTCCTTCCGTCTTCATCTTTACCTTCTACACACAGCTGCATGCCAAGTTGTTATTTTCATGCATGCCAAGCCAATTTATTTATTATTTATTAATATATTATTTATTAGTTAAGCGAGCGTCGCTAATCGATTTTCCATTTGCAATAAATTCGCACGTTCAATAACCGATAAGCAATGCGACAATGATATTGTTATATGCCACTAGTACCCCCCTCAGCCATCACCTCACCTCCCCTTTATTGGCACGCTTAATCTTTGCTAATTTTACGATGCTTAATTAACGCTTTAATCATTTATTCGATATTGATTGTTTTTTTTTTTTTTTGTCTTTTTGGCCATGTTACAATTTGCGGCATTTGAATTAAAAAACAGATGTGGCTGCTAAACACCTTAAGCATTTGTTAATAATTTGCAATTTGTTGTTCCTGCTCTGTTGTTGCAGAGCCAAGCAAATGCTTAATTTTATTAAGCATTAACAAAAAGTGCTTCACTACCTGCTTAATGGTGTTTTTCATAGACGTATACTTAATATTGCTAGCGACCTTCGAGGTTTCTTGTTGGCGAGCAGAAAGAGAGGGGAAAGTGTGGTGTTTGTGCTGCGGCCAGGGTGCAGGCGCAAGTCTCACTCGACTGGACACGCACCTAAATACGGAACTGGAAGCGTCGACTCATAGTTGCCCTCGATGAGCTTATGTCTTTGTCTTTGCCGAACTGAGTGTATTCTTGATTAATTACAATATTCAGTTAGTTAGTTAATGTAATCCACTTCCACTTCTAAGTTTCTTGTTTCCGCTTCCTCGTTTCAATTAGACTTCAATTGTGCAACGAAGCATTCGAAAGCTGTCATCATTAAAATTCACAAAAACATCTGCATCGAGTATTACAAATACAATTGATTCCCACGCCGATTGTGATTTCGAGTATTTGAGCATTCATTTAATTATTGAGGGCTTGCGCTTATCGAAACCAATAAATTCAAATCCCACTTGACGTTGATAGCCGATCGCATCTAAATCATTTTTCGACTCAGTTTATAAATAAACATTAGACTGTTTCATGTTTGTAATTGCTTAACTCGATTATATTGTAAACCAATACAGTTCTACATCATTTCCTTTGCTGGAACATCTGGGCACAGTTGTTATGCAATCAGTCAGGCCGGTCAGAAAGTCAGAGAGTCAGTTCGTCAGTCTGAAAGCCAATCAATCAGGCACAGATGGTCAATCTAATGCAGCAGCAAAGGAAAAGGGCCAGTGCTATGGTTAGTTGTGATCACATGTGATGTGATTGCAATACAGAAAATTGAAAATCATTACCCCCGCCCCCTTCTACAACTTATCCCAACAGCATTCTCCTCGTCACCTATTCGAGATTCCTACGAAATTAGTTGGTTACATGTATTAATTATTCAGTCTCAGAAAGAGACACTGCTAGGGAGACACTACCAAAGCAGTATTGAACAGGTGTAGGTTCAAACTGCAGCTGTTGCGGATTTGACTCTGATTGCAATTGCTGCTGTTGCTAATTGAGCAAATTTACACTGTGCTGCAAGAAATTGTGCTCATGGCTAAGAGAAAGTGCAGTCAGAAGAGTTGACAAAGTGCAATTTGTTTTTAACTGTTCTTTTCAAAAATATTTGGAAAATTGTGTGAGCAATTACGAGAATATATAGAATATATATTAGAGGGAAAGTCTATAAATCTATATTCTTACTCCATATTAAATATAGTTTCTTATTGGCTGCTAATTTTTGTTACCCAAGTCTCGTATTGCAAATATTTGTATAGATATTTTAAATTCGAGTTGAGTTTAATCTAAATAAATCTAGAATATATCGAAAATGTGACATTTTTTTCTTTTCACATGTCTGTTGGCAAATCATGTTGTTTGGTGTAGTAAATACCGTGTAATATGTAACTAATTCGAAATTCAAATATGTGTCATTTGGCCAACGCAACTATTTTGTTGTTTTTATGGGTTTTGTTGTTGCATCTGTTGAGTTATGAATGCAAATGTGCAATGTGCAACTTAGCTGACAGTTGGCCGTATCTATCGATGTAGTGCATCAGCAACAGATGTGCGCCCATCGACAGCAACAACAACAACAACAACAACAGCAGCAACGACATAGCAAATTAGACACGATTATAGCCAAACACGATTCGAGTCACAAAACTAAATGCAGATCTATGCCGAGCATTACGAGTATAAAAGTTTAGAATATAATATATATGTGTATATATATAGATATATATATATATATATATTTATATAGATTTATTGCATATAAGCGCAGATGACGGTGCAAACTTGAAATTCATTAGCGAGAGGGGAGCTGATTGCCATTTGAATGATTTGCATCGGTTACCCTTTTTGTGCTAATTGGCGTTAATTGTAGAAGAGGGGGTAAGGGGGATATTTGGCTGGCTTGTCTAGGGCACAGCTGTGCACATTTCAATTGTAGATTTATATTTATTGAGCTGTGAAACAGCTGGCAACGTTTATCACACACTCTCCCCTCAACAGCTGTCACTCACCCCCTCACCCCTTCCATATGGCCACATGCCCTGTCAAGTTGAACACACAAATTATATATCAATCATTCCACATAAAATCGAGAATTTAACTATGCAACTTTGCTTTGGCTGCGGCTCAACCTTGAGCTCCAATCGAGTTGTGTAATGAAACTTCAATTGCAAGTGCAATCAGCTACCGGACAGTCACCTTACCCCTCCCTCCCGCCTTATCATCCCCACCAGCACCTGTCCCCATCAATATGTCTCTAATTATGTGATGACTCAATAAAATGCAAATTCGCACAAATATTTTGAGATATTCTGTTTTGTTGTGAAATTCTTGTGCGAATTCTTTGGAAATCTCGCATTAAAAAACGCAACTGGCGCCTACGAAACTAACAGCGAAAAAAAAAACAACTTCGCCAAAATTAATTTATCACAGCTTATTTAAATATACACTCAACGAAGAGTCTTTCAGGTTTGTCATGCGGTTTGATTAAAAATGAGTTTCTGGCCATTTTTTATGCTTCATAAGAACTTGATCAAACGCTTAAGATTTGTGTAAAACATTTCTTGCTTCAAGTGTATAAAAAAATTCGTTGGCTTGAAAGATAAACTTTAAACTCGTGTTATAACTATTTTTTTTTAATATTTTTTGTTCGAGTGGAGCGTGACGTAGTTGGTATTGTTATTGTTGGTCATTGAACGCGTTTGCTTATAACTTCATTTCTAGTTTCGGTATTTGCTTGATGTTCTTCAAAGTCATCAAAATGTATAATTAAATTGTGAATATTTTTTTATTATATATAAATACGCATAAATTGCTACTAATAGACATAAAGTTCACGACTCAAACTTCAAATTTGACTATTTTATTTACTAAAGTTATTATTGGTATTTTTATGATTCTTGTGGGTGCCTTTTATCTGTCCACAGTTTTTTTTTCTGTTTTCGTTTTGTTTTACTTGCCTTGTCAGCCGATCGATGCTGTTGTTGTGTTATTGATGAATAAAATTACAATTTAGTTGTGTTTTAAAAATTTTGCAATATGTTTTTGGAAGATTGCTCCATGCACTTTTAAAAGGGTTTTTGTTTTTTGCTTTCCTATTTTTTTCTTTTAATTTTTGATGTTTGCTTTTGGCTAGACGATTTTACAACATTGCGCGAAATTTGATGAGCCGCCGCAGCCAGACAACGACAATCTACAACTGTCATTCATTCGACGCGTTTAATGGCCAAATAAACGCAACATAGCTTCGAAATATATTTTTTCTGTTTTTTGTTTTTGTATTTTTTTATGATTTGACAAACAACACCGCAGCTCATCAATTTTTCATTTAATTTACATTTGTGCTATGTGCTTGTACGTGCGCGAGCTTCTTGATTGCTGCTTTGAGGGAGCCGGACAGTCTCAGAGCAGACCCGTAGAGGGACAACCCAAGAGCGCAACGAATTCTTTTCGCCTTGCATTCCGTGCGCGATGACGTCCACCTGATGACGTGGCGGCAACTGTTTGCCGCACGTACATTCCAAAAACACTCAGTCCACTTTGCATCGATTTACGATTACGTGCCACAACTGTCAATTGTCAATGCGTGTGAGCGGCAGATGGGCGAGGGGAGAGGGAGTGCTACCAAAAATAATTCACTTGACTGTCTGTTGCCAGCTGGGCACAAAGGTCGGTGTTTTGTCAGTAATTATGTGATTTGAGTCAAGAATCGATCAGCAAGTTCGCTGCCTAAGTTTTTTGTTATGATGTACGTCAACAGATACAGCATGGCCGGAAGTTAATTTACCTAATTTGCTGGGAATTTTTACTCTGCAAATAAACAACGAGAAATATTTTTATATTTTTTGCAGCTAATATAATAATTATTGAAACAGCAGATATGGCCAAAAATGTGAATAAAACACGTAAATTTTAGTAGAAATCGAGATTATAACCATATTCCATGTGCAAATTGAATGAGTTATGTCTAAAGTCATGTGACACGATTGATTCAATGAATAGCCTTAACCAATTTTAATAATTCTTATTATATAAACATTTGTTAATTTTGGTCATTGGTCATACCAAGTTTAGAAAGCGGTTCTCAAATGTCTCTTTCAGTTTGCCAGCTGCCCCCATAAGTGGTTGTTATTAATCCGTTATGCGAAACATTCACAATGCCAAATACTTGTTATATAAACCAGCTCATGATTAGTCTCTCTCTGTGTGTGTGAGTGGGTGTGTGTGACTTTGTAATTCCGTGCACGGTACTTATAAATCAATAACGATTGAAAACTGGAACCGATTATTCATAAATTTCAATATTAATTATCTGTGTGCAGATATCGCAAATGAAATCAAAGCTGAAACCGTATTTATTTCTATAATTAAATGTACTTTTATGCGAATCACTATAAAAGAAACCTGAAAACAGTAGCACAAAACAAATTCAATTTTCGACACTGTTGAATACATTGAGATACTTGTTAAGATATTGATAACCTGGCCACAGATACCATTAATAAAGCGGCCACCATTTTGGTAAGAGTTAATAATTTGCCCCACAGCCCTTCCTGTGTGGCAGCGATGACATTGAACTTCCTCACGTACGCCACGTGAAAACTAAAGTAGCGTGAACTTTAAAAAAATGTGGGTAATTGTGTCTCATATTTATGTTTATGTTGTTTTAGACGTTTTAATAATTATGCTGAGAATTTTTGTTTCGCTAACAAATTGTTTTAGAAGCAATATCCCAAGCCCAGGCCCAGTCGAAGGTTCCACAGCTCATTAGAAATTCAGAAACACTTCAACTAAAAAAAACGCAAAAAAACCCATCCCCAACGGCATTGTCATAGTCATAAACATATAGAGATATACTCGTAGCTTATGCTCCATTTGCAGGCACCTTGCGTAACGAATTATTGAGAGTATTTTAAACATCTTTAAAACACACATTTTTCAACTTGGTAATGATGTCTACGTCAACTAGCTAAATTGTTTCACATTTGTATATAGGTCAAAGCCAAAATAGAACCAGCAAAACGTAATTTCTTATAAGCCGTATTCTAAACGTTTCAAATGTTTACCGGCCAAAAATGTTTTGCTGATAAAGTTATGTGACCTAAAAGTCTGAAAATGGTCCTTCTCGAGAACTATGAAATTTCTAGGTTGGTTTTTTTAATTCTGAATAGAGGTGGGTGTTTCATGTACTGCTTAAGTGCTTAAGTAGTTAAGAGATGCTACCATCGATCGAACTTTTCGAAGCTGTCATAAATTACTGATTGACAGCAATGCGGAACCAGAGATTACGGATTACGACTACCCATAAAGCGAATGTGCCGCCAAAGCATTGAGAGTACGGCGCCTGGAGCCAAAACGCCCCATTGCCGCTCGCTTAGTTATTTAGCAATTTTCGCCGTTTTGCATTCCCATTTGATGACAGCAAAATGCCGTCAACAATTAAGGCTAAATCGACAATACGCATTTGATCTTCGCTTGGCCTGCTGCCGAAACGTTAAGAAAAAAAAAATAAACAAAATTCAAACAATCATTAATCACATGAGTGGCTGAAGGAACAGATCTGAAGTATGGATTGGTGTGGGGAGTGAAGTGAAGGAAAAAGTAAGGAACGAAAATCAACTGAACGGAACCTGACAAATGTTAAACAAATTATTTGTCACGTCGCAAGCAAAACACAGTAATTAATTAATGAACACCGATCCAAGTTCCAAATTACATGCAATCCGAAGCTGGGAACACTTTGTGCCTTCTTAAAAAAGTCATTTGACCCGGAAGTGCGTTTTGTCTGCAGTTACACAAACAAATCCAATTCCATTATTTAATGGAGCATAAACTACAGCAAGAATTATGTTTTACGCTGAGTGCTGAGCAAGAAGCTAGGAAT
Source organism: Drosophila fungiperda (assembly GCA_035042345.1). Lineage (NCBI taxonomy): Eukaryota > Metazoa > Arthropoda > Insecta > Diptera > Drosophilidae > Drosophila > Drosophila fungiperda. The sequence goes on along the minus strand of JAWNLM010000278.1, from coordinate 2,299,816 downwards.
TAGCCGCTAGTATACCCTTGGATAAGTATTCAAAAATTGTTTTATTTTGTTTGTTAAATTTAGTCTTTTCATAAAAATCTATTTTGTTAATTGCCTTTTTTAGTTGCACAAAAAAAAATCGAGTTTCCAACGGCCTAACAACTTTAGATTCCAAATAAAAACAAAGTCTAATATTTTTTGTTATATTTTGCTCACGCTTTATGAGCAATTAAGCATATTTTTCATTTATTTTTTTATACACTTATCTTTTCATTTCAGGCTGCATTTGCCAAATGATGCTGGCAAGTGTTTTTTTTTTTTTCTTTTCTTTAAAATATTGTCATAGAGTTGATTTATTTTTGCTGTTTGTTGTAGTATTTGTACGTTTTGTTGCTAATGATATTGTCAGTGGTATCGACACCGCAACATGTATGTGTTTATAATTGATTCTGGTTCCTCAAAGTTTGCCTATTGTTATTGAGACTTGAAGTTAAAAAGTTGAGAATTGTACGCCATGCCTTTTGTGTAAGATTCGTTTTGTCTATAATAGTCAGCCCTAGATAATTAAATAACATTACTACGTAATTTTGATACACATATTTGTGGCTTCCGCATTCTGTTTTTCCAAAAGTGTAACTGTTAAAACATATCACTGAAACGATTCTGCTGAATTTGCTATTGTAAAAATATAACATATAACTAAATTTTTCAAAAACTTATCTACAGAAACTATAGTGAGTAAAATATTTAAATTGTTTTTCTAATAATTACAAATTTAAGACTCTTCAATAAAATTTAATGCACAGATTTATTAGCGAAATACACATTCAATTTCATTAACTTTATGTGTTCATCAGGTAATCGTCTTGTGCCTCCTCTTTGCCTTCCTTGTCAATGTGGCTTCAATTAAATATACCGTCAGACTATGCGAAGAATATTGCTATTTTTAAAAATAATAATTCACAACACTGATTTAAGGCGTCTATTTATAAATATAAGATTTAATGTCTAACAATTAGCTTTAACTATAACTTTAAGTTGAATCCACACTTCCGCAATTGTGGGAGGTCACAAAATAAGGTTTACGTACTCAAAATGTGCTTAGCTTTTTATTAGAAGTTATATTAGAGATATAAAACTCCGTTTAGAACTCGAGTCGAAATCGCATATATAAAACATTTAAAATTAATATTTAATGTCTTGGGTCAAGTGTGCACACGATTTTGTTGCTCATGCTTAACGACAGGCCATTAATTCTGTAAGTGCTTAAGTATATTAATTACACTTATTATGCAAACGCAGCTTTTAATGCCGCTGGGCTGCTAAGCAATTAATTACATCGCAAATCGATTTGATGTGACATATTCATTTGCCTTGTGGAAATTAAGCGAGAGCATACATATATATCTTTTTATTTAATATGTTAACTGTTAGTTCTTTAAATATTTATAATTATCTGCTCAAGTATGAGCATTCTAAATGTTTTCCTGAGGCGTTTCCCCTGTCAAGTTTACAGCTATTGTGAAGTTGACAAGTTGGTCAATGGGTTATTATGATAATGAACTCAATTATTGCATACAAAGCTCTAAGTCATAGCCGGATGACCGCCAGCTTGCTGTTGTAATTTGTTTGGCCTTGGGCCTTGGGCCAAGCTTTGGCAGATTTTACACAGCTAGAGAGAAACTCCGATTCGGTTTCTATATTTCGGTTTCTATTCGAGTACTACGACTATATTCTGCTTAACACAATGCCAACCGCAACACAAAACCCAAGAAGAAGACGGTTAAAGCCAACCACAGCTGGCCAGGGCTGAAGGTCAGTCGGCTTTGTTAGGGTTAACTAAATTTAATTTAAGTTTACATCAGACCCATTCAGGCAATAGAGGCCTGTAGCCAGCATCCAAGTTACTGATAACAAAAATAAATATTGCCCCAGCTGTTAATTAAGTTGCCGTGTTTGGGATTATCATTTCCCATTAATTTTGAAAACACATATATGAGTAAATAAATTAATTTCTAAAATGAACTTTAAAGTTACTCGATTGAGTTCAAGTACAAACTCCATGTTTGAAGGTAAATTAACTGCAGAAAATTCTTTAAAGCAATTATGCTGATAAGTACTCAAAACAATGTTTTTTTTTCGTTTTTTCCAATGGTCAATTGTTAAAGCTAATACAATTTGGCATGTCTTCAATTCGCTACTTATGTACACAGAGAGAAAAAAACAACAACTACTCGAATGTAGTTGCTAATTTATTTCATTGAATTTCAAACGAACGTTTTTTCTCTCTCTTTGCGGTTATGCCATGTTTGAGGCAGGTCATATTGCTACTGTAAAGTGGCGACGCTCACTTATTTATTGATTTCACATGCCGAGAAATCAATCAACAAAATTGCTGCTTGGTATTAGGAGCGATCATGACACAATATGTGACCTTCGTTAAAATCAAAACATTTTTTGCAAACTTGAGCCATTTGGACGTAATTGCTGTCAAGCGGAATTGGAATCAAAATTCCATGCCAAAAATGCAAATGGAAACAGAGGAACTACCTCGAAAACGTCCATCGACTCTTGTCCCGATGGCCAAATAAGGCGACAATTAGGCTTAACGAGTGACCGAGCAGCTGTCTGGCCCAGAAATTAACTGAAATTGTAACAAAGTATCACAGCCGCGAGGTGCTGTACACAAGAATGTTTTATCCATGCGATAATTTCAAGTTGTCAGGGGCAGGTTTTTAGAATTAGGAGGCAATGTGTTCTGTTTTTGTTAGCTGTGTTTTTAATTTGATTTTTCAATCATATCGATATTTGTTGAGCAAACATTTCGTGCATCGCTTACGCAGCCCTGGTTAACATGACAATCGAAATTACTTATCGCTTTGAGCTCATAGTGTGACCACACGAAATCAGTTAATAAATTTTCATGGAAACGTGCTCCGATTTTAAAATCTTTACAATTAATTAAAAAATGGCTACCAAGACTAAAAAAGAGATAATCCAGTGTGATTATTGCAAAATCGAAAAGGATGCCAATTCCATCTACACGACAAGAAAACAATTTGCAGGATGCAAGATCATTGATATTCTACAAGACATCACACGCCTCAGCGTAAGTACAGCGCACAATTAACACAATTTCTGCCCAATGTGTTTTATGTGAAAATCACAATTTCAGATTCCGGCAACAATAGCCATCAAATTGTGCAGCTTGTGTGCCTCAACGTTGCTTGCGGCAACAGGCGCCATAGAAAAAGCTAAGGAAATTGTCTCCCAATCGCTCGCGCTGACCGCCAAAAAGCCGAACACAGTACCTAACCTTGAGGCAGCAGCAACTAAAAAATTGGCTGACACAAGCATTGTGGAGCCATCTATTCTTCAAAAAAGTGCTAAAAAGCAAAAAGAGAAAATAAATAAATCCTTGACTAATGGAACTCCAACTTCTGCCAAGAAGAACGAAATAGCAAAGGTGCCGGAGATAGTAACACCTTTGGCAGCTATATCTTCTCCTATTAAGTTGTGCCGCTTTGAGGAGCTGCAAAATGTGGTGAAGCTAACACCCGCCAAGGATGTGCCAATCCAACAAAAATCCTTCATTAAGAAGTTTTTTTCTGTAGGCAACAGTGAAACAGAGAGAGATGAGGAGGAGTACGATGGGGATCACGTGGACGATAAGGATGAGGATGAAAGCAACAAGTTCGAATGCAGTCATTGCGACTTCAACAGCAGTAAAGCGAATGACTTAAAAAAGCACCTGCGCCTAACGCACAATATGAAGCATCCGCGAATCTACAGCTGCCCACATTGCAACAAAAAGTTCGCTCGCTTAAGCTCAAGGAATACGCATATGTTGGAACACCATTTGACCGAAGAGAAGGTTGAAGAACCGAAACAGTGTACAGATCTAGCAGTAGTAACTGCTCTGAAACCAAATCTTGTCAATGAATCTATCTTTAAAGTTGCGTTCACCAACTCATCCACGCCAAAACCTGATGCGGAGAAGCAACCGAAAAATAAATGCGATGAATGCCATATGGAATTTGAAACAATTAAAAGCATGGTAGAGCATATGAACAGCGTTCATGATATTTCGCAAGCCTTCAAGTGTAATGAGTGTAATTCTAAATTTGCGCACAAGTCGACCTTGCATCGTCACATCAAGACGAAGCACAGTACTGACGCGGTCGTCTCAAACGGCCAGCAAATTACAAAGCGCCGTAAGACAACGGATACAACTAAAATTTCTCTAGCAAAAATAACAAAGAGACGTAAAACTGTTGCAATTGAGTTGATAACACAGACGAAAGAGGACAAGGAGGAGTCCGTTGAGGCATGTTTGGAGGAAGTCTTCAAAGAGCCAACTCAGGTTAAGACAGCTTCGCCGAGAAATCCCCAACCAAAAGAGGACAGTCAGCTGGCGCAGTCCTTAATATTTCCCAAAGACTATGTTTCGCCCAAGAAGCAAAAGAGGTCCATAGAAGAACTTCAAGAAGACGTTGCGGGCGAGTCGTCAGCAACGTCAAGCAAGCGTATATCAATAGAAAATGGCAAGATTGGCGCCGTCACGCCCACTAAGCTACAAAAAAAAGATCTTAAAAAAGACACGCCAAGCAAAAAGCAGAAATCCAAGTTGGATACAGATGTGCTGGACTCTCCACAGTCAACAGAAACTATCACAAATGGACAGGCAAAGAAGAAGCGCAAACGCAACGCCTCCGATAAGCAGGCGGAGAACTTATCCCAAGAGGACACAGCCGATGAGGAGCTGCTGCCTAGCACACCTGCAGACAATTCAACGGTAAAATCAGATATCGAAACCATTGACTTAATGGACGAAATCAATAGCAATGTGAAGCCGCACAGGCGTGTCAAACTGGACTCGTTTAGCGTGTCCGTTTCCGAGTCTGAGCTAAGCTGTAACTTGTGCAGCAAGGTGGTCGTCTCCCGCAAGCGTCTCGATTCGCACATGCAAAGGCGGCATGCCGCACAGCTCAAGTGTCCCAAGTGCAAGACGACTTATGCCACCATCGATGAATACACTAGCCACTTTAATACCTGCAATTCGGATTGCGGCGGATTGGCGTGCGGCATTCACAAGTGTGAAAAAATGTTTCTCTCATCCAATTTTCTGAGTTCGCACTTGAAAAAAAAACACAAACTTAATTAATATAAATTGGCAAGAGGCAACTATTTTAAGAAATAGAATTATCTTAGTTTTTATCCTTGCATTGGGTATATCGAAAAGAAATACTTGCATTAACACATTGTAAGTATAAGATGAACTAATTTTAATTTTGATTTTAGTTATTCACTTTAAATTGTTCCTCTATACACATTTATGCACATCTTTTTCGAAAAATAGTTATAATAATATTCACCACATTACACATTGCATTAGATATTTGGCCATCGGATAAAAATTGTCCAACTTTTAAAATGTTTAAACAACTCACAGATGTAATAATAAAGCAGAGAAAAGTGCTGGAAATAATTGTAATAAGCAGTACAAATAATATATGTAATATTTAAAAAACACAATATTTTTTTTGTTGTAATTCATTTAATAACATAAACAATATTCACATTGAAATGTACAAGAAAAAAACCAACAGCAATTTGAGAGCAGCTCGTCTAGCTGAGTTCGTTGTGTCATGAATTATACTACAGACGATACAATATGTTTTATGAGTAGACTTAAGATGTTACCCAAAAAAAAATAAATTTTTTTACGCAGAACCCGCGCGTAACAAAAACAACAAAAAGTAAATGAAGAACACAATGTTCTAGTTACACTTTTCTACTTAATGCGTACGCCTAAATTTGATTTTAATGATTGATGATAATGTTGATTATTGCTGCTGCTGGTGCGGTTGGAGTTGGTGATATTTCAGGATCCCACCTTGCTGTGAATCTCCGCTTGAGCCACCTTCATTACATCGAGTGCACCCCGCTTGATGAGCTGCTCGGCCAGTGTTTGGCCCAGCAGATTGGCCTTCACGTAGATGTCCCGGCTGTGGCAGGCGTGCTGATAGAGACCGCAAAAGAGATTATCCACATCCTCGATGAGCACGGGAAGCTTGAGCTGCTGCGGCTGCGGTTGCTCCTCGTCGCCGTAGTCGAACATTTGTACAGTCTTCTGCAAAAAGGGGCATTTGGCGTGGCCCGTCTTCTCCTGTGGCACTTCCAGCCCACTGCCCTGATGCATCGCCGCAAATGGACACTTTGATGAGGACGTCGTCGCATTGTCGGTCTCATCGCTACAGGTGGGTGGCGGCGTTGGTAGCGTTGCTGTGTGAGTGATCGGACACTTGCCCGCGCTGGCATATGAAATCTTCGCTTCATTGCTAACGAACGGGCACTCGCCCATAACGTCCTGGCCGACCTCCATTTGCAGCGGGCAGTGAGCTGGAGCATTTGCATTATCGCCATCGCCACCTGCATCGCCGCCTGCACCCTGAGCATTATTATTGTCGTTCCCAATGACGGGGCACTTACGTGCCAAATCAATATGCCGTTCGAGCAACTCTTCCATGCTGTAGCCCGTAACGGTGCCATCTTCGCAAATGACAGGCGGACTGCCCTGCAGCCGTGGACTACTCAAATTGGAATCGGAGCCCGAACTTGAACCAGAACCGGTGCCATTGGCATTGCCGGGTGAGATGTTGCCATTCCTGGCTCGCTTAATTGCTGGCGGTGAATCGCAACTATTGCTGTTATCTTGATTGCCATTCGTCAGCTCCTGCTCATTCTTTACCGGCTCTTGCTTCTCATTTGCGGCACGCTTGCGTCTGTGCACATCCACATCGCAATCATTGAGAGGACAATCCAAATGTTCGCGTATTTCAATAGCACCATCCAGACTCCAAACAGCGCCTGTGAGCGATAAACCAACTTCTTGTTGGTGCTGGTGCAACTGCTGCCGGTTGATGCTGCTTGGTTCGCCATTCAGATTGCTCCACACTGCAACTGGCGCGGAACAGCCGCCGCCGAGCGTTTTTAAAAAGCTGCGCTCGGCCAGAATACGACACGTGGTGTTCAGGCACATCAGCTTCTGCAGCATAGTCAGCACCTGGTTATCGTTGGCACGACACTCCACGGCGAGTGCGCCTTGTCCCACAGCATACAGCAGATCGGTGGGTTCGAGCACCTGGCTGATGCGCGCCATCCAGCCCATGCGCACCAGACCCGCCTGGGCGAGTATAATGCCCGCAAACTTGGAGTCCTTGGCATCCAGTTTAGCCAGACGTGTATTCAGGTTTCCACGTATGTCACACACAATCAAATCGGGATACTGCCTTCTAATTTGTGCTGTGCGTCGCAGCGATGAAGTGCCTAATGAATACGTTAATATTTAGTTTAATGTTGGAGCAGCACCACTGGTGAATGACTTACCAATAACACTGCCCTTGGGAAGGTTGGCAATAGTGTGACCCTTTAGATTCTCACGTAGCACCAACGCATCGCGGGCATCCTCTCGCTCCAGCACCGCACCGATAGCCATGCCCGTTGGAAGCACCGTTGGCAAATCCTTGAGCGAGTGGACGACAAAATCAACGCCACCATTGCGCAAAGCATCCTCCAGATCTCGCGTGAAGAGGCTCTTCTCACCAATCTTTGGCAGTGAAACGTTCAGCACACGATCCCCAAAAGTTGACATGGTATCTGCAACAAATTAATATGCAAATCAATATTTTATCTATTGCAAAATTTCTCATTCCATTTGATTCCGTTTCTTATATCAGTGAAAAAAAAAAAAACACTCGACCCTGCAATCAATCCAAAAACACGAACAGCAAGTTTTTTTTTCCCATTCGACAAAATGTTGTAGGCGAATTTTTGTTTGTTTTATATTTATCAGCACGCAATGGAAATATTTAACTTATCAGCCACTTGGCCACCACTTGCCATCATTTAAATACAGTCGGTATATATATGAATATCTACTTTATAGTTCGCAAGGAACTGGACTATCTAAAGGGGATGTTGTGTGTTGCACAAGGCCAACATTAGCTTCAATTAATTAACAATTGAACTGCTGCATAAATGGATTCAAGAGCGACCTCGCTCAGAAGTAATCGTTTTAATTCAATTATGCTGGTAGAAAGGAATAGAGACATTTTGAAATTTATTACTTGGAAGTGAGGGCGAGGAGTTCCTATTTTCTTTCAAGTATAATCTACGTCTCGTGCTTCTCACAAGAACTCAATCCAAATACTTTTATTATCAACACAAGAGATAAGAGAAATATTATTTCGTTTGATGTTAATATTGTGTTGGCAGCAGTACTGCATGTTGAAGCACGTTGGTCAAGAAATTATACGACATAATAAAGATAATTTGTGCTTGTATTCTGTAGAGCAATCGTTAAAGTTATGTACGAAATCAAAAAGCAAAAATACCAACCGACATTGACATTGAGAATAAATTTGGCAAAAGGCACGCGAAAGTGTCTCAAAAGATAAAAGATACAAAAAATATAACAGAAAAAAAACGTAGTTTATTCGTTATGTATCGCGCCTCTATAATTATTAGCATATTTAGTTAGTTATTTAACTATGGGGCAGGTTTGTCCGTAATAAATTGCTATGAAATCTAAATATATTTTACGTAATGTTTGTTGAATTGATAAGACAATATTATCTGGGTTAAAACACATTTCTGATAGCATTAATTAACTTCACTAAATCATGAGTCATGATGAGACTTAATAAAATTTAAAAAAAAAAAAAAAAAAAAAAACAGTCATGTTTGCAAGAACTTTTTTCAAATATTTTTGTTAACACGAAAATAAATAATAGTATAAATAAATCATAAAATGTATACACAGAAAAAATACGTTAAAACTTTCACTTACGTATCTCAAACTTCTGCTTGGGATAGAGTTTCTGCAATCGTCCAATGACATGTTTAGTTTGAATGAGCGCTAACTGCAAACAAGAAGAAGGAGGTGAAGAGCGAGACAATAAGTAAATGGCCTAAGTGCCTATATAAATGCTATATGTAAATGAACTGTAAGTGGACAAATAAAGACAGTACGAGAGAGAGAGAGAGTAAGGGAGAGAGTGATTAACCGCAGTCGCCGCTTCCAATTAGATTTAAAGTCACTTTTGCCATTTGGCATTTCGAATTATAATAAATGAAACGAGACAATTAACACGGTAATTTTAAATACTGAAGCAATTGTGGCCTTGATAAACCGAGACCGGGCCAAGCAAATCTGCCCCAAGCACGACTTGAGTGGCGGCTAAGCAATAATTTCGGCAAAGCAATATACAAAAAATCAACTCACAAACACATAGCTGTAGAGACAGAGAGAGGGAAAGGCAGTGGAGTGACCAGTGACAGATGGACTGCAGTCGCTTAATGTGAACAACAAATACACAGGCAGACAGACAGACAAAAACAGCAGATTGCGTGAGAGCACTGTGCGGAGATTTGAGCTACTATTGTATAACATTAACCAATGAAAAAAAAAAAAAAAAAACCAAAAGCAGTGCAAGCAACAAGTCCGCAGGTCTTGCATAAAGGTGAGTATGAGCATGTGCGAGAAGGGAAGTGCGAGAGAGACACACAGCACGGATTTGACGTACGACGGAATGTGATTGAAATTCAAATGAAAGTTTAAATCGAATGCACATATTCAAGCACATTCATACATACATATTAAGATAGAATTTTGATACAACTTACCTCGCTTTTGCGTGAACCAACGCGAATAACCTTATCCTTTTCCTGTGTAGACATATTAAGTTTCTGTCAATATTGCACAATGGTTTCTAAGTAGGCGTGTGTGTGTGTTGTTTGTAGTGAAAGTGTATTTTCGAGGACAGACAGGCAGCCAGTAGCAGTTTTTTTTTTGGGTCACAACTCTTGCGAAGTATCGCCGAGGAACGATGAATGAAAGCTTAAATTCACAGGCTACTAAGTACACATATTTGTATTATTTTAACTTAGTCTTTGTACTAAACAGTTAAAGATCCAATAAATAAACGAATTAATTGGATTTTTACTGGGCGATACTACGTCCGAGCAAAGTGCGATGCAGCAAGTGAGTGGAAAGGCTGATTGGCCATGCGACTGGCGGCATTAACAATCGATAGTTTTTGGATAGGAGATAGAGATGAGGTGATCTATCGATTATTAAATACTAGACAATCGATGTGTGCTGCAACAACTCTAGGTACAACAGCTGATGCTTAACAATAAAAATAAATAGTGCAGATATCGTCATGTTTTTGGTATGGTAATAACAATTTTTGAGCTACTGATCAATAAATTCCACAATTTTTTACTACAGTTTATGAGTCGTCCCGTGGGGACGCTGGGCAATGGCATACAAGCCGTCCGCGACCGCCTGGGAGATGATTTCATTGACAAACTTGACAAACTGCATCTAAATGCATTGCGCACTGGCCTGGTATCCTTGGCAGATCTGCAGGAGGCGTATCGCCAGGCCCGTGACATTAACAGCAATCAGAACCGGCTAAATTTATTGTGGCTGCTGGGTATCATATTCTTTATTATGATTGCGACGCCTGTTTTCTACGAGACTATCTCGTTTCTGTTGGGCGTCCGCTGCTTTCTGCCCAATAACCATCTGGTCTGGGAGGCGACGCGGCCAATCAGTGATTGTGAGTTTTGCAAGGGCGTTTCGGCCCCACTAATATTGCCCAATCTGACGCGCGAAGAGTTTGCTCGATTTGCGTACTCCTCGCGGCCAATCATAGTGAAGAAGGGTGTGGCGCACTGGCCAGCGCAGCGATATCTTAATTACTCTTTTATTAAGCAGTTGTATGACAGCGTGCCTGACTCTGTGGAGACAGTATGCCAGTTCCAGCATTTCAATTCAAATCTCAAGTCTTTGCGGGACGTGTTTAGTATGCCACCGAGTCGCGCCAATATGAGCGAGGGTGCTCCCTGGTTTGTCGGCTGGAGCGTCTGCCAGTCCCAGATTCTGGCTGAGCTGCGCAAGCTATATCCACGACCTCACTTTCTGCCCGTTGATGCCGAAATGCCAAATACCGACTTTATTCTGATGGGTTACGAGCAGGGCGCCGTTATGCATGTAAGTATTGTTTTAACACTAACGTTAAATTGTGAATATTACGGCGTTTATCTTAACCACAGCTGGATTACATTCCGCGTCTTATGTGGCAGGCGCAGTTGCAGGGAAACAAAAGCTGGATACTCTCGCCGGCGCCAGAATGCGATCATGAATGTCAGTCCTTCTTCTTTTATGTGGAACCCGGTGATGCCGTTCTGGTGGATACGCGCATCTGGTACCATGCCAACACCATGCCCAGGGGTCAATTCTCGATCGCAGTGCAGTCCGAGTACGGATAACCTGTATGCCTTCACAAAACAAAAACAATAGTCTGATAGATTTAAGCCGGTAGTCAATAAATTTCAAAACATCCATAATGCTTTGCCAAATACATCGATAAACGACAATCGATCCTGTGCATTTTGTTGTTCAAAAGAAGCCTTTTTAAGGTTCGCGCTTCGATAACTACACAAAGTTGCTCAATTAATCGAATACAATTGTTCTGCCGGAACGCATTGACGCGCGCTTTCTTTGTTTATAAAGAGAATAGAGAAAATTACATTTGAAAGCAAACGAACAAGTATAAAAATGGACGCTAATGACACCGAATTTAACTTTAGTGAATTTTCTGCAAAATGCGACAAATATTTAACTGAAAATCCCTTAAACTTAAGGGAGCTTTGCATCACTAAGTCAGTTATTAAGCCGGCGACCTTCTTCAAGAATCTTGAGGAGAATACGATGCCAACGGTGACAATGACTTCGCCAAAGAGGGAACTGGGCATTGTGGAGGATTATGCAGGGCTGTTCAAAGCATTCGACACATATCCCTCTAATCTGCAGCCTTCGACAAAAAAGCGCGAACTGCAACGCACCAACTCTATATTCCTTAAAGTAAATGATGCTACTCAGGATCAATCAACGATAAGCAATACAAACGTGTCTTTGGAATCGTTGGTTAATCGCCTGGGGGAGCAGCCAAGCGCTACGAAAATATTCAACGAGTTCAAACAGTTTCAGCAGAAGCTGCGCCAGCTACAAGATGAGGTGACACCATTGGCCAAAACGCAATCGATGTACTTGAGCAAGATCGCCCAGTTGGAGACTTTCGCCCAGCAGCTGGAGAAACTGATGCCCAATGAGCGTGAAGCAACTAATGCCTTTACAGCTGACGAAGAGAACACACTGACCAACATTGTCGAGAACATGAAACAACTGAACTTCTTGCGCGGGCACACTCTGCCTCAAGTGGATCCCGCAGCATCACGCATTGAAGTTCTGGTAGATGTGCTCAATTATACGCTGATGCAAATAACCTGCTACAACAATGCTTAAATGCTTATGCTTATGTTCTTAAGAATTTATTAAATATGTGTATTTATTCGCTATATAAATCGTCTTCCTCGTCATTGCTCAACTGTTGCTCATCGTCGATGCTCTGCTTTAGCTGGGCAATAATATCGCGGAGTCCAACGAGTTTGCGCACACTGCTTCCCAGAAACTCGATTCGCTGGCGACTCGCCAGACAGCTATTTAATGCGCTTTGTCCATCTGCATTGCTATCTCCGTCTGCAGTTTGTTTGATGAGCTGCTGGAATTGCAGCAATATATTCACCACGGATTGTTCACAATTTGAGCTCACATTGTACACATTTTGTGCTGTCGTCGTTGTTGTTGAGGGTGACTGAAGTTTAGTATTTTGCGATTCGATGTGCAATAGAGTGCTATTGGATTTGTCCATAATTTCGCCAATCTTGTCAACTTGCCTTTGCATGGTCAGGCGTGCCGAGGCTACAGTTGGAGTAAAGTTGAGAATAAGCTGAGCCGTTTCTATTTTATTAAATAATTACCGAGGCCCGCCAATAACTCGTCAATTGTTTCCGACATTTTGAATTTGTTGTGCGTCTGCTTGTGCACAGCTGTCAAAGCTATCGTTATCGCTCGATATACGCGAGTTATAAGAAGCTATAATCGGAATGCACTTTATCGATTCAAATTTGGTTTAACGTTGTGATTTATTTAAGTTTTGTATATTGTTCAAATTAAATTTGACTCTGATCATTTAAAATTAGTGTAATCTTTAATGGTTTTGCATTACATTTATTCATACACATCCTCCTTATCGGCGACGTATTTAATGATGTCGGCAGGTTTCAGAAGCTTCTCAGCATCAGAGTCTGGAATCTCAAAGCCGAACTCATCCTCCATGGCCATGATGACCTCAACGTGATCCAGTGAGTCCAAGCCCAGATCATTGATGAAGTGCGAGTTCACGTTAAGCTGCAACAGAAATATAATTAACAAATAGTGAATATACTTTTCGTATTGAGAGTGGTTTTGATCGTTTCTTTTTGAGGAGGAGCACAAATAGAGAATAATTCAACTGGCAAAGGCAATTGTGGCAATTGAATCAAACAAGCAAAAAGCTTGCCATGAGCGTGGTCATTACCTTGCTGGGATCGATCTTATCGTACAGCTTCAACACAAGCAAGACGCGCTCGTTGATCAGTTTCAGCGACAATGGCGGTTTCGCCGAGTAACTGCGCACCGATTGCGTTTGCCAGCGACATCTGCTCTCCTGGGAATATGTGCGCCCCAAAAAGAAAAGAACAAAACAAGCCAAGTTAGTTGATTCTCGTTACGATGAGATTACCTTATCGGCTGTCACTTTGTCGTAGGCCGAAACCACTTTCAAAACACGATGCTCAATTTCTTCCATGGTATTCCTTACCGAATAGTTGCGCACTGTGAAAAACTTCTGAAAGATTATGAGAAATTATACGATTGATGAACTTATTCAACCTTTGCGGCATTTGACCGTAAACTATCTTAATATTTTTGTGCGACCCGGAGTGTTTTCTTTTTCTTTACATAGTTTTAGCAAAAAACACACAAGTGACGCAATATTGTAGTCAACAATTTTCTAGACTTAAAAAATCTCTGAAGCCTACATATAAATGTAATCCCTCCGCCATAGCGTTCGTCACAATGAGGTTATGGTGCAATAAATAATTTAAAATGCCGTCACCTTTGCAAAAATATAAACGTGTTAGGCTTACTTGGGTGAGCTGGGTGCCAATTGCAGGCACGGCAATCCGATGCAACATCCTCGACTGCGTCTGAACGGCGACACTGGCGATGCGAACTGTGGTCAGTGCAGCCGCAAATCGGCCGCAGCTACGTGCGACTTGTGTTAACGACATTTTTTGGTTTACCTATAATGTAATTGAAATAGTTTAAGTTCCGAGTGTATATCTGTGTAATGTTCATGCGTTTTAAACAAATATTTACACCGAATTTTTGTCGAAAAGGGAGCTCAGATTATGTAAAAGTTCTGGAGGAGCACGGCAGCACAGATGTTGAACAAGCATCGATACCAACACAGCTATAAGAATCGATTATTTTCGTGTAGCCGGCTCGTTCTGAATACTTATTGACATGGTTGCCTAACATTTTCAAATTTTACTAAAATGGGAAAAAATGTTCTACATAAATGAGTATTTGTTCTTTCAATAAAAATGTACATGGAATTGTAAATGAAATAAATCGTAATCGACAAGTTGACAGGCCCGGTTGGATAATAAAAAGATAACACATAACTGCCAATCACAAGTTTGTTGTTGACAAACTATTGTTCGGTGTTGCCACAATTTTGAACAATTTTCAAATGAGCAGCACTGACATATTCAAATATTCCATTAGCGTATGAACGAATTTTAAGAACAAGAGAAAAGTTATCTAGTTTGACAACTGGCTGTCGTTTATAAAAGTACTAATCAATTAAATACTGTAATTTACTGGGAACATAGATAAGATAAGGCAACCACGCCCGTAGTTACGTAATCAGACCATAATAATAATCATAAAAGCGCAATTAAATAAATTCAATTATTAGCTCTCATAAATGTATTTACGATTTATATAAACAGTAGGCATTCGTTTAATTGGGAACATAATAAGTACATATAAAATCAATATTACGCGCCTCGTCGTTGCAAGTAACGAAATACAAAAATATAGCATAAATTACATGAATAATATAACAAAACAATTGTCGTTTGATTTAAAGCCATTTGGTAGATATCTTTTATTAAATTCCTTATTGACCAGCAATCTGCAACGAATAAAGGAATATTAGATTATTTTGAAATTGTGATTCGATCATTTTCAACTTACAACAACAAGATGGCCGCTCTTATCACGCACAACGCCGGGCTCAGAGCCCGTTTGGAGCTCAATGACACCACCCTTGCCCTTGACCACATTGTGCTCCAGACTGAAGAGCAAAATAATATAATTTAGTAAAGTGTTTTCATTAAATGTTAATCTTGCACTTACGAAGCTCTGTCCACAATAGATACTATTTGGGCGGTTCCCACTGTATCAATGATGTAGGTGTTAAACTCGATTATGTGTGGAATGATTAGGATCAGATCGCCCTTATCCTTCTTCAGCTCTAGCGGTATGCGTATGACCATCAGGTCATCGTTGTGGTTTGTCAGCGTAAAGTCAATCTTCTCGAGCGGCAAACGATGCTTCTGCTTGTAGCTCTTCCCATCCAGCACATAGATGGCTTTGTTGCTCAGCAGGATAAAGCGTTCGCG
Source organism: Drosophila fungiperda (assembly GCA_035042345.1). Lineage (NCBI taxonomy): Eukaryota > Metazoa > Arthropoda > Insecta > Diptera > Drosophilidae > Drosophila > Drosophila fungiperda. The sequence goes on along the minus strand of JAWNLM010000278.1, from coordinate 2,284,192 downwards.
GGACTTATAGCCGTGTCTATCGAATTTGGTGCAGGCGGATTGATATTTGAGTTGCTCGCTGCCAAAGGTGCTGGCCACAAAATCATTGACGCGCTGTATATGCTCCTGGGGTATGCGATCCTGCTGGAACCAATTGGGCACACTGCTTGCATAGTTGTTCTTCTTGTCCTTGAACACCTTTTCGGCGAGAACCTTCAACTCAAACTGTCGCTTGCGTTGCGCCGTTAATTTCAGGCGATAGATCCTGGCCAAATGTAAGCGGTGCAAACGATGCAGATAATTGGAGGCCTCCTGGCAGTGTCCCGGCGCTGGGGGCCAACTCTTATCGAGCACCTTGGTGGGCAAATCCTTGGCCAATCGCAGCAGCCACATACGTTTGGCATTGGCAATGAAATCATCATTGTAACCATTGGGTGGATCGTTGCGCGTTATGAATCCCTTGATGAAGGCACGGATTTTAACAGCAGCCTCGCGGCGCTGCTGGGCCGCCTGCTGGGCCAAACGACGGCGACAATAGCTTTGCAGGACAATGACCTGAGCGCGCAGCTTTAGGTATTTGCGCCGCTGCAACAGACCTTTCCAGTGTGCCTGAATGATCGAAGCAATGTCGTGCTTTTTGGCCTGATACGCATCCTCTGTGTCGAAAAGAGTGCGCGGGTAGCGGATGAACAACTTTGTTTCGCCCAGCTTGAAATGTTCGTTGGTGTAACTCAAATCCTTGACAAGCAGTTGAACACCGGCCTTGGCACCGCCATTACCCTTATAGTTCGGCCAGGTGGACTTGCTCAAGCACTTGTAGCGCTCCAGGAAAAGCTCATAGCTGCGGCGATAGGCAAAACCGGCGCGACGAACACGCAGATTCTCCATTAAGCCAAGATACTTGACCTGGTGCAGCACCAGGTCTTCGTTGAAAATGCCCGGCGATTGCAAATCGTTCGGCTTGATGCAGCGTATATAGCTAGGCTCCTTGCACATCAATATGTCCATCAGGTTGTTCAGCGAGGTTTTGAACTGGGTGATGGCCGTTTCAGGTCGCTTTTTGCTGCGCAACTCTTGTTCGGGGAAACAGGAGCGAACAATGTGGTTGCCGGACTTGCTCAACGTTTCCTTGAGATCGCGGAACAGCAAATCGTTGTTCTTATCGAGGAACCCATTGACGGAGTAGGTCACCTCGCCAGCATAGTGCACCAGACGGAACTCATCGCGTCCCATTATCTTTTGTACCTGAATGGGTGCCTTCTCGTGGCACACATAGTGATCATGTTTCTCCAGCTTCTGGGTTAGCTTCTCGAGGAAGGTGCGATCGGTGGGCTCACCGGGACGCAGGCACTCCTCATCCAATATGGATATAATGCCCTTATGCTTCTCCTCAATCAGATTACAAATGACCTTATTATCAAAATACTCCACCGAAATCCACTCGATGCCCTCGCGTCTATATTCATCCTGCTCCGACTTCAATGTCAACTCAATAAATAGCTGCTGGAGCTTCTCATTGCAGAAATTGATGCAGAACTGTTCAAAGTTGTTCGTCTTGAAGATCTCAAAGCCATAGATATCCAAAATGCCCATCACATTGTTCCTTGCACCGCGCGTGTCCTTTGCCTGCAGCGAGATATTCAAACGCTGCACCAGCCACGAGAACATGCGATCGTAAACAGCCTTGGCCAAAGCATCTCTGGCATAGACAGCGAGTTCATGATTAAGTGGCGACGTGACCACATCTCCCCGAGCATCGATGGTGCGATGTGTTAGAGCCTCACCCAATTCCCCAGCATTAACGCCTAGCAGACGTGCGATGGTGACAATCAGATCACGACTTTTCACTTGAGCATTGCCCTCCACCTCGTCGAAGCCCACGTTGCCCAAATGCAGTATGCTGCCAATAATAGCGAATATCTCACGCTGCTCCTCGGCCGTGAAATCGATGACGCCCAATGCCTGCTGCACCTGCTTAAAGCTCTCCGCATCATTGATGCTGCTTACAGTACCCTTGAGCTGAGACAAAGGTAAACAATTAGGACATAACCAAAACTGTATCAAGGCTTGACTTACCCCATCGGTCAGATAGTTATAGCTATCCAGGGAACGCTCCAAGTGCAGTTCCTTCAACAAGGTTTCATCAGCGCCCGCGATTAGCTGGTAGAAAATGTGGAAATTGCGTTCGCCAGCCATCTGAGCCACCACACGCGACTTCTCCAGCAGATAGTTGAGAATGTTGCCACCAATGGGCACACCCTTGTAATCGAACTGGATGTCCATGTACTTGCCAAAGCGCGAGGAGTTATCATTGCGATTCGTTTTGGCATTGCCAAAGGCCTCCAGCACCGGATTACTCTTCAACAGCTTATCCTTGACGTCCTCAACAGTCGACTGATAACCGGAACAGGCGGCAATATATTGCAGCACCTTCTTGGAGGCCTCCGTCTTTCCAGAGCCACTCTCACCCGAAATGAGCACACACTGGCCGCGATTCTCCTCGATCAGCGAGCGAAATGCATTATCCGTCACAGCAAAACTAAAGAGAATTCAACAATCAATCATAATTCAGAGTTTCTAAAAGAGATTCCGACTTACATATGGGGCGGCATCTCGTAGAAGTGCTTGTTTCGGTACTCCTTGATGTGGGCATCTGAGTAGATGGGCAGCTGTTTGTAGGGATTCACCGAGATCAGCACTTGCCCGATGTACGTCTGCAAATGAACAGTAAAGGATTTTTTATAAATGAATAATTTTTAATATGTTGGACAATTAAATAACTAAGCAGAGCTTACACAGAGCCAGCATCCGGTCTAAAAAATTGCGTACAATATTTTAGAGGAGTGGATGCATGTGTTAAGTTAGGAATAGAGACAGAGACAGTTCAAAAATAGGTAGAAATTTTACAGAGTGGAAGGCAACTGATAGATATAAGAGGTAAAGAGTGGGAGATTCTTACATAGATGAGGTTCTCCTGAAAGCGTTTCTTCAGATTATCAATGAATGCGGCCTCGCTCTCGTAGTTCTCGAGCAGCACAAAGTCCTGTACTCCCGCCCGATCGCGTTCGTGCAAACCCAACTCCATGTTGGTTAAAGTCGTGTTACTAGAAGAAATAAAATAGATAAATATTGTTAGTAATTGAAAGTTTTTAAAATTCTTAGAAACAAATTGGCGTGATTCCACTTGAGTAGCTGTGCAGTTAGTTGCTGGGTACGAAAAGGCCAACACACATAAACAACCACACAATAAAGAATTCGATTTGTCCAATTGATAAGATTTGTATGTACAAAATTTATGGCACTCAACTAACAAGGAAATTAGGACAAAGAATACAAATCAATAGATAAGACATTTTTAAAATCGGCATTTGCATTTAAAAACAGGTAGGTTAATGTATATTATAAATATTCCCAAATATTAAATGAAAACATTCCAAAAATAGAACTAAAAGTTCGCCAGGTGCAATGCGCATTGTGGCTTATCAAGTCCATATTTCATATCTTTGGTTTATTGCTGGCAACAATTCTCGAACTCTTTGTTGTTAGCTGACGGCGATTATTCGAGGTTAGCAAATCCAAGTTTTTCGATTACGCAATGAGATTATGTATGCATTCTATAAATATTAGTTTAATTAGTTTAATTAATCAACTCCCTGATATTGATAGCATAATAATGTAAACACTTTAAAATGACAAACTGATATACAAACAACACATTAAAGGCCAATTAGTGCCCTAGATAAGTCCAATTCGGTGGCTCATTTGATGAATATATACCTGGACATGGTTGGAGCGTTAATTGAGGCGACTATTCTGGTAAGATGCGTGGCACAATACACTGTGAATTGATTATTGGTTGATTGGCTACTGTCAGTTTTCGCACGTATTCCGCACGTCAAAGACTGCGTTGGAAAACTGACTGGATCTGGAGTTGGCAATAACGTTTTAACCATCAATATTCAATTGCCATAGTTGTCGCTGTCGTTGTTATCAACAACGATTTAGCTACACGGAGAGCACTACTACCAAAGAGCCAAAGAATGGCCTAATCAACAGCCGATTAGATAAAACAGTAAATATATATTTATATATACATATATATATATATACAAGATATATTAAAACCGATCCGTTTAGAGCAAACGATGGCAGATGACTCAGTACCGAGTATCTTCAACAAACCGAAACTAATTAAATATCCATAAAGATATTAATTTATTACATTTACAAAAAAAAATCCTAAATTTATGGTGATCTGCGACTATTTGAAATATGATCACGACTCGAATATTTTAAACAGACTGTGGAAATTAAAGAACTGTGCCAGTTCTGAGTCATAAACTCTGTTTACATTCTGAGGCTGACCAGCAGCCTCATTCAGTCGGTCCACTTAGAGCAACTCTTATCAGTGAACCAAATAATAAGTCATTCACTACATAAATGTGTTTCTTCAATGCAACTTATACTATGTGATTGTAAAAAGTTGAAGAGGTATTTGCAGTTGTGAACAAACAACGAAATGTTTAACTAATTACGCAATGTGCTTTTAATATAATGTGACATTGTTCAATTTCAAGTTGATATCACATCTATCCATGCCCATGCACAGAACAGAAGGCGATTGTAAATTTAATTTGTCACATATATTGTTTAATGCACGTAATTTAAATAGCGATATTTCCAGAGCTCAACATAAATCGCAAGAATTCCCTAACTTCAACGGGAGCAATGGAGTAAAGCAGTGTGTTATCTGCCCACACCGGAAATTCTGTAAAAAAAATATGCAGGCGATGTACAAATATATATAAATTTTGAATCATTCCCAAAAAATGTACAAATCAATTTAATACAATCTGTTTCTCTTTTTTTAATTTTAACAAATTTTAATTTGCAAACAAAAATGTTCTTTACTATAAATTGTTGGAAGGTTTAACTAAGAAAACATCTGTTACAGTTATTTGCTAGAAATATATTTTACTATATTTATTTGCTAATAAATATTTACTATTATTGTTATACAGTTGCAAGCTGTCAAGCTAGGTATATGGACCATATTTTTCGACCATATGCAAACTCATGCCAAATAAAGATTTATTGTGATTGAAAAAGCTTCGAATTTCAGCTGTTTATAGAAATCGTCTATTGAAATAGTTGGTGCCTGAAGTTATGCCTCATTTTTTCGCCGATATTTTCTAAGATGTCATTGACACTTGACATGGGTAATGTGTATGCGTGTTTTTGTTGTTGTTGAACGTGTTAATTATATGTTGCTTTTTGACTTGGGAACACCTTTATGTGCTTTCAACAGTTTCAACAATTCGTGGACTCCTTTCAAGAACGCTGAGCTGAGCTGAACTGGTTTGCTTAGTGCGAGATCTGAATTAAGCTCGAATTGACCCCATGGCGGTGTTGAAAACTGTATAGGTTTCTATTACATAAAAAATGGACAAGCAGCTTGAGAAACACGGAAATGACGAGATGGGGCCGGCTATTGAACTGCCCGCATTTTTGACATAATAATGATCTGAGCAATCGGTCGATCGCTGAGAAAAGATTACCGTAATTCACATAAATTCACAGCTCAAAAATTGATGTAGGCGAAAACAAACCCAAAGAATATTCAACATTTATATGCAAATTGGGGGCTATGCGGTTCTTGTTAGCCACTTCTATTACAAATAGCTAAAAATAGTGTTCTAGCAAAGAGGTGAAAAGAAACGTTGTCGAAATTGGGTCTCTTCGAAGATGGAGGCAAAGTTGTAAAAATGCATTCGTTTCAAATGACATAATGAGAAAAACGTTAGCGCACAAAAATCGATAAAGAAGATGCACTCTCCAGCTGCTGAGTGGGTGGGGTATTCAGTTTGGAGCTGGCTATATAAAGGTTGGCTCAGTGCAACACCAGCATATTCCCAAGGCAATCATGGAACACAGCGCATCAATGCTTTGGATAGGTGAGTGTGCTGTGCAGCCGATCAACAAATTGTTGATACCGAAATTAAATCATATTTGCAGTGCTTATATCCTTGCTGGGCATTGGTTACGCCTTCCAGGAGAAGGAGCTGCAGAAGCCAAGTCTGGTGCAGGTACGCAGCGATAGTTTGCACCAGCAGCAACAGCAGCACCAGCAACAGAAGCAGTCGCAACAGCTTGGAGTAAAAGGAGTTGGATTAGTTGAGGATTCTGCACGTGGCCTTGACTTTACCAAACACTTTGGTGTCTCCAACCAGAATATTGTAACAAAACCAGATGAAGATCAGTACCATTACTATTATAATAGAGATGGAAACGAGAAGAAGATATCTTGGCCGGGATTACCATCAGGTCCACCCCATAGTTCCTGGCCATATGGCTGGAGTAATTCCGGCTTCCCTAGCGGCCCTGGTGGTACTGGTTTTCTTGGCTATCCTGGCAATTCTGGGTATTCTGGGTATCCCGGTTATTCTGGCTATCCTGGTTACCCAGGCTATCCCATATACCCTGGCTACCCTGGCTATCCACCTTATCTATATCCTGGCTACCCTTTCTATCGCTCACCGGAAAACGAGCAGGGCGTCGAGACTGCGTTTCAAACAGAGCTAACATCTCGGGTCATTCCCGGCCACTATCAGGCACGCATTTTGCCCTCCACTGGCAACTTTATCCCGGGTAAAAGCACCGGCAATATATTTCCATTCTATCAGCTCCTCAATGTGGCTGGGCTCTAGGCTATAGCTGGAGCTGACAACTTCACTGCACACTTACAAATTCATATATTTCATGATAACACAAAAAATGTAATCGTTTTTTAATTACATTAATTTTGTAATGCAGACTAAAATGTTTGCCTCATTCAGATGGCTAACAAATATTAAACGTTAACCATTTTAAAATTTAAAGCAAGAAATGTGTATTTCAAGTTTAAATACAGTATTAAATATACAAGATTAACAATTTGAACATTTAAACCAATAAATATTGAATATTAACTATTTTAATTTTTTTTTGCTTGTTTCAAGTTTAAATGCAGTATTAACCTATAGACTAATACATAGTAAAAATTCTGTTGCTTTTGAAAATTTTTTGAATTTGCTTGACTTGGAGCTTGAACTCCAAGCCGATCTTAAAAGATCTATAATAGACAATTTATATACAAAAATTTTCACATTAGTAATACGCATAAAAAAAATATGAAACAAGTCATAAAAGCAGTGAACTTCAGATATTTACAAGTGTTGGCATTTTGAGATATAATAACAAATGTCGATAACGCCATATCTCGTTCGGTATTTCAGCTAAAAAAAAATATAAATAAAGTATATATAAACGTGTCAATGGCCACCAGTCTGCCAGCTCAGATCATAATGATCGTTAACTTCCCAAATTTTGAATTAAGAAACACACACACGCCTTCATTTCATTTGGATGTATGCAAAAAAAAAAGGCAAACAAGAAATCGGGGAACAATCTGACTTTGCTGACTCACATTTGTCCAGTGGTTCAAGCTGAGGCCACGTCTGACGCATAGCCGGTTTTTGGATTAACAATAAAAAACAATGAGCAAATGATTTTCAAATTCATATTTTTTTGTTTGTTTGGTTTGCTTGGTGACTGATCTTGGGCGCAACTTCAATTTTGCAATTGCAAAAAGTTGTTTTGGAGCCAAGTAAATCTGTTTCGCATTTACCTTTTTGCTTCTTTCTGGTTTTAATGAGTGAATATGTTCGAGTAATTCGATGTTCAGCTTTTGCCTTCTTTCTTTTTATTCACATCCACGAAAAGCCCTTAGTTGACACTTTGCTGAAAGCACTTGGCGTTGCCGTGGATTCGGTAATCTTAAACTCCGCTCGACACACGTTCTTGTTCGACCGTCTGTCGTTTTAACAATGGATCGCTCTGTTCCATAACTTGATAATGTCAAAAAAATCATATAATAAAACTGAATGTAGCTGTACAAATTATGGAATTATTGCCTTCGTTTCGGCATAATTCAGATTTATGATTGGCAATTTTTTTTGCAATGGGTTCAGTTGCGTTTTGCTTTAGATCAGCTAGTTTAAAAGATTTTAAATATTTTATTATATTTTTAGAACAATTAAGATCGGATGTAGTATAAGGAAACAACTAAATAAATCACGTTTTGATTTCACTCTTTTTTTTTTTATATAGGGTACAACATGTGTCGCGCCAACCTCGTTAAAGATCACGTTCATTATGTCTGTAGTCTGTTGGCAGAGCTTAATGCTTGAGTCATCATATGGACAGACCGCATATGTATATGATTATTATCTTATCGGAGTAATGTTTGCTTGTCGCACCATTAAAAGAAACACCATATTTAATAAATGCAATTGACACCAGTGGGAACACCCTGTATAAATCGAACCATTAGAGTTCTACAGAATAATGAAATAAAATAGAAATTTTATTTTTATCATTTAGTTGAAGATTGATAGATAACGATATTGGGTCTGCATCGATAGCTGAACGCTTAAAATTGCATGTGGTCATAAAACAAAAATATTGCCAGTTCGTAATTAACACAAAGTTTGACAAATCATAGAAATTCCCCACACATATATGCATATATGTATATATATATATATAAAGTAGTGCACATGATAAAGCTCCTTTGTTAAGCAAACTAAAATGCTTAAAACTTTAAGGTCTCAGACTCTATATGTATATATATATATATAGTATAAGTCGGTCTTTCAGCATATTTTTCTTTGTTGCTCATTGTTCGAGATTTATATGCAAGAATTACATCATTACCATTAGAAGCGCTTGCTTTTAAGTGGTCTTTTTAGCTTGTTTTTTTTTCAACTAGTTGAAAAAGAGTCTATGAGGCAATGACATTGAAGGTAACGCTCTGCTGATGCCTGGAGGCGGAGTAGGAGGGTAAGTTCGCTCTGTTGACGATCGTGATGCAGGCTAAGCGGCTTACCGTCTTATTGCCACAGATACACAATTCAAAAATGGGTCAAATCAATATAGCGCAAGCCATTGAAATTGAAATTGAAAATTGAAATTCAATACAAATTGCGATGGGGCGTTGATAATAATAAAAACAAAAAAGAAAAAAAAGAGTGAGGCATAAACATTTCCATACATATGTAATGCATACAATTATAATGTAGTAGATAGATTGTAACAAAGTGCGGTTTTAATTTACTATCGGAAACGATGGCTGTTATGTCAAAAGTTGACCCGCTTTGTGTTTGTGTTTGTTCCTGCTGTAAAAACTATGCAAACAAAATTAAGAAACGCAGGAAGAAGTAGAGTAGAGGAGGCATTCGAAAGGAAGTGTCCAGGAAGCGAAGCAGTCGTCTAAAAGCAAATGGAAGATAGCTGGCTGGCTGGGGGTTAAGGTGTCGGTCTTTGATGTGTTGCTTTTGCCACAAACCAAACTACTGCAAACCAAACCACCACCAAAGAGGCAGTAAAGAGGCAACCGCCACATATCGTAAATGCCGCTTTATTAGTAGACGTGCGTAGTATAAACATAAACCAGATTTGTGCTCGTTGTCGTCTTGGTTTTTTTTTCTGATTATTTTTTTTTTTAGTTTTGTGGTGTCCAAGTTCAAACTGTGCAAAAGGAAAGAAAGTCGCGCTGTCAGCCAGAGCCAGTCAGCAACAGCGGATGGATCACGACATGGGCAAACCGGCAGAACCGCTTTTTAGCGACGATTTTTAAAACTCTTCATTTTTATTTTATTTGTGTTTATTTTGCGTCGTTGGTGTCTTCTTTGCCTTGCCTGAATTTAGCCACACTCATCCAATAAGGATGCCAAAAAAAGAGATTGTATTTCATATGCAAAAATTGCCGCAATAATTAGTTTTCATCATAACATTTGTCGTCTGTATTTCCATAATGGCTAATTAGCTGTCGTGATAAGGAGTTCGAAGCCAATAAACACCTCTTCACGTTTAATAAATGAAAGCAAGTACAAATAATTTCACTCACTGTCTGCCGTTGTTTGAATTTCTTTTTTGATTTTGATTGGGGGTACCGTTAGCTTGACCCGCCGCTGGCAGCGGCAACAGCGACGTCCCAAAAAATATTCCAAAAAATCGACACTGGTTGCTTCTATGGCCGCGAACACTTGTTATGTGGTTTTTGTCGTTGTTATTCTACGTTTAGCTTTGGCACGCGTAATGCATTCAAATTGTCGTGCGCCCAAAAAAAACACAAATGTTCTTGAGCTGCCAGCTGAAATAACATTAATTTTCTAGAACAAAGCACCGGCGACGCGACAAACGCACCTTGCAAATGTTAAAACCTAACTGAAGTGCGGCGTTACTTTTGCCGCCACATTTCGCATAGCCCACCACAGTGCGCCGGAACAACAACAACATTAGCAACAATATCGATGAGTGTGCAAACACATTAATCGTTTATCGATTGCATGCGCCCATGTGGCAACTCCGGTGATCAGAACGATAGACTTGGAAACATAACAACTCTCGATTTCAATTTCACATTTATTTTCATTGTTGATTCACCAGTTGATCATTATAACAATATATTAACTATACTTAAGACATTATCTAATGTAACACAATAGGTTTTCAGCTGATTTGATCGCTGAAAGTATATTGTGTTTTATATTTTATAATTTCCTTTATTTACTTACTTTATTTACTTCATACCGGATGAAGTGCAAAATGTTTGACCAAATTAAATTTTACCCAAATTTAATTATGTGTACTTTCTTCTTTCTCCCTCTCACTTCTTGACTACATTCTCTTTATATTTATATATATATATATTTAGATGAAATGATTAGATCAGACTAAAGCCCTGTGTTTGCTGTATGGCTTGCTGTAGTTTATACTTGAGTCGTTCCCTGGTCTTATATCGCGGCAGATCCAACAGATTAAAGCAGGTATGTGCAACGGGCAGGAAGCGTTCATCAGGTGTCGGTTGTACAACAATCTTTCAGGCAAACAATTTTATAAACAATTAAATATAATAACACTTTTTCTACATACCTTTATGGCTTTCATGCCCTGAATGGGTATACGATCACTGCCCGTCAAATAGAGCAGGAAACTTTTCTTCTCCGCCTCGGACAGATCGTGAAACACTTCCCAGAACCATTTAACCTATTAAGAATATACTTATTAATATATATATATATATAAATAAATGTCTTTTTATTTATAGACCTACCGTTTCATCGCCGGACGTATATCCATTCTTGTACTCGCAATTGTCCTCGAGCACCTGCCAATCGTACTCTTCGTTGCCGACGACAACAGCCATCAGTTCCTCGGGCTGAAAGATCTGCAGCACGCGACCCGAGCACACCTTCATGAAACCCTCGTGGAAGGCGCGATATTGTAGCTCCACCAATTTATTAAATTTGAAATCAACATAGAGATTTACAAACTCCTGCCTAAAAGCATCATCAGGATTAGCCATAAGGAAAAATACACTTGTATTCTAAAACAAACCTGTTATCCATTGTGACAGCAATGTTGTCGCCATTGGTTTTCAATGGCTGAGTCTCGGACTCCCCGTAAATGTCGCGGGAGATCTCAAACGTCAAATTGAAGGTGCCTTCGAAGTCGTCACCCTCATAGTCGAGCAGTGCCTGCATTGAATTCGCTTCTGTCGGTGACATTTCACGCAGATCACTTAAATCCACGGGTTTCTTTAGCAATTTCTTGTAAAGAGCCAGTGGAAAGGGCAGATTGATAATGGTGAAATTATATATGGCCAAACCGCAGAGGACACCAATTAAGAAATACATGTTCTCCGACTCGAAGGTGATATCTGCGAACCACATGACGTGCGAATCTTCAAACTCCTTGAACATGCCATACTTGGGATCGATGAGATCCTTTAGCAATAGCATAAAGAACTCCTTTCGAACACCGCCCGCATCCTCGGCCTCCTCGTTATGAAACTTGATTTTCAGCGGCTTCTTGAGATCCATTTGAGTATAACGCTCCAGCTCACGCAACGAATCCCGCACCAGATTCTCTCGCGTCACATTCAAAACGATGTACTGCGAAACGTGGCCATAGTTGAGCAGATTATAAAATGCCTGTAATCAGCAGAGTAAAATTATAAATTTAGGAAAAAAGAAATAGATGTAGCTCGAAACGTACATTGGAGACGGCGTTCGACATGGCCGAGTGTTTTTGGAGCATCTGATCCGCTTGGAGCAGAGACGTTTTGGCGGACGCATCGAAAAGGAATGGGAAATTGCAAATGTTAAACTCCCTTTCTGATTCAGACATTATCCAGCTCAAATACTCTTGCTGCACGTCCACATAGTCGGATATATCGGGCCAATGGAAGAGTTGATAGTTGAGACGCTCGTCGCGCTGATCATTGACTTGACACAAATTCGCCAACAGACGCAGCACAGCTTCCAGATCGCTGTTATAGGGCAGAACCTACGGAAAGTATTACAGATTAGACTCGGTTGGGGCTTAATTGCCAAATGCTTACCCTTTTCTGTCGTGGCTCATTAGTATTGATTACCTCGATGCCCATCTTAAAGCTGATGATATGCATCGCAACATGTAAAAAACTGTTTACCATATGCTCAAAATAATCGGAGGGTGTTTGACTCCACCATTTCTCCAGCACCTTGCGCGGGTTCTCAGTCAGCTTGAAGGTTGCAACGGCAAAGGGAACATGCAGTGTCTTGAAGTGCTTAGAATTAACAAACTCATGATAGAGTGGCAGCAATAGATAGAGACGCATACTCTCCACATCCGCCGGTGACGGTACCAGCGAGCCAAGCAGCTCTTTCGTCAGATTATCCCAGATCTAAAATCAACAACAATTTACTTGCCATACTAATGAATTTTAAAATTCATCTTACGACTTGTTTGATGCTCTGGTTCTCCACTTTGCGCAGATTATCGAACGCCAACTGTGCAGCTTTCAGGTCGAGGCCATAGTTACGCGCAGAGCAACCAAAGTGCTTGTCCTCGAGCAGCAGAAATGAACCATTGAGGCAGGCCTGACTCTTGAATATCAGCTCCATGGAGTTCAACAAGTCCAAATCGCTTTGATCGTCCTTCTTGAAGCGGGCACATTGACTGGTCGCATCCGCCGTAAGCACCAGGATCTGTGATTTGGGTCTGCAAAGCAAAAATATATATAAGTAACGAATAATATATATATTTAGCTGGTGTTTGATATACATGTGTCTGATCTGAGCCAAGTTTTTAAAAATATTTTAAGGACTCCAAAATTAAATTATGGTTTATAAAAAAAAACAACGAAATTTGGATTTACTCATAGAAACGGCAGTCGACTGGCGGTTTTTTGTCCACATAGAGCGATGTAGTCACTATCGATTGATCGCCTCCTGAGAAGATCTGTTGAATGACAACAGCGATCTGTGCATCGCTGGACTGCAGCAGAGCTGAACCACTTGGCGATACCCAAGGCCCGATGACCATTTGTGGCAGATTTAAGCTTTTGGTGTTGCGTGTGCCCAGCTGCCCCGAACTGCCCAGCCCAAAGCCATAGACGCGACCACGTGCCGGTACCATGGCGAGTGTATGACGATTGCCACATGCCACCTGCGATATGGTGCTGCCCATCAGCTCCATGACCATGCGTGGCAGCATCTCATTGCCGCAGAAGCCGTGACCCAACTGTCCATAGGCACCAGCACCGCAGGTGAACACACCGCCCTCGTTGGTAAGGAATACGGAAAACTCGTCGCCGCAGGCCACAAAACGGACGCCAAGCGTGCGCAGTGTCTTCAGCTGGGTGGGATAGGCACGATTCGTCTCATCATTCAAGCCCAACTGACCGCAATTGTTGCGACCCCATCCAAATACCGCACTCGACTTGGAGATGAGAAACGAGTGATTGCCTCCACAGGCAATGGCCCTGACTGGTATGCCCAGCAGTGTTGTCAATAGCATTGGCGAGTTGCATTGATCCAACTCACTGGGTGCCTGTACGCCCAGCTGGCCATAGATATTGGAGCCCCACGCATACAGCTCGCCACCTGCAAACGTTTATGGAGGATTAGGATGTATGCCAAACTTTAATCTGGATTACTTACAGCATGTGAGCGCTAGGCTGTGATTATTGCCACAGGCAATTTGCACCACCGTCTTGGCGACAAGAGCGCGTACAATTTTTGGCAGCTGGATGACATCCTGATGGCTGGCGTGGCCCAACTGGCCGCACTCATTGTCGCCCCAGCTGAGTACTTGGCCCCATTCGGTGAGCGCCATCGAATGGCGACTGCCGCAAGCTATTTGTGTGATAACACAATCCTCCAGCTCCGGTATCTGCACTGCAACCGAACAAGGCAACAAACAATAAAAATGGCATGAGCGGAAGAACAACAGAATTGACTGGATGCGATATGTGCGAGAATGAGGTGCGGGGTGTGAGGATAGCGGCAGTGTACAAACGAGAATGGAAGATATGTACATACGAAATGGCGACATACGTGGCCTTTTGGTGGGCAACTCATGTCCCAACTGGGCATAATCATTGCTCCCGCATGCATACACCTTGCCGCTGGCAGTGAGGAAGAGCGTATGCCGATGTCCGCACGCAATCTGATGGACCGACGAATCCGGCTGCCACGGTATCTTGCTGGGCGTCAATATCTACAAGAAAATACAAATTGCAATCACAGTGAACTATGTACTTTGCTATTATCTGCCACTTGGTTACCACCTGTTCATCCTCGATGCCGCCCATACCCAGCTGACCGTGCGATGCATTGCCCCAGCAATATAATTCCATATCTATGCTCCACCTCCAAACCTCTCTCGCTTTCCGTTCGTATTTATCGCTTGTTTTGCTTGTATTATTATCTTCCACTTGCTTTGGGTGTGTTACAGAATATTCGAGAGGCTTTGAAACATAATTTTGCGGGCCTGTCTGCGTCCGTTCTGAGCTGAAGTTTAAATGGTGCTATTTTATTATTTATTTTGAACAACGCATTGAGTGTGCTTTTAACCGGAATGTTGCTTATTTTTCGACAGAAAGTTCTGTTCTATAACAAAAATAACAAATTATAACAAATAAAAACCGCAACAACAAACAATACCAACAAATAATAATAGCGCTGCCAATTCATTCACAAGCTTTTATGGCATATACACACTCCTCGGAATGACTTGTTATCGATAGTTGAAGCAAGAGTATAAATGTAAATGTTTGCCTGTAGTATTATCAAAGCATTCTTGTAAATTTTTCTTCGTCTTTTATTTTAGACTTGTTTATTTGCCTGTTAGTCAATAACATTAAATAACCACATAACTTGTGCAAGATGCACGCAATGTTTTTTTTTAGTTTTGGGAGAGTGGACATGGCTGCTCCGTTAGCGAATTATTGCCGGTAACTGAGACTGATGACTGACCTCTGAACTTTTATGCGTAATTAAGTTGCGAATTGCGAAATAAAGCAATTCGTGCTGATAATACCTGCCAAAGCGCGCAATTGAAAATTTCAAATCTGATAAGAACTGTTAAGCTACACCTGTTGTCAGAGTAGCAACAAAAACCAGTTGCTTCAAATTGGACAGCTTTTTGTGGTTTTGCTGAGAAAGTGGAAAATTCATTGATTTTCAACCGATTGCTGCCACGCGAGCAGCAGCAACACCAATAACAGTAGAATGCATAAGGCCTTCGTGAATATAAATTGCATACCCACGAACATTATAACGTGGGGCAAGTGGATCGAGGAGTCGCTGACTGATGTCAAGGAGCTGGTTATTTGCATAACGGGTAATCCGGGATTGCCTGGTTTCTACACCGATTTCGGCGCTGCACTGCAGCAAGAGCTGCAAGATCTGCCCGTCTGGGTGATAGGTGAGTGGTGAATGCGTTGCAGCCAGCAACAGCTGTCATCTGTTGCTTTTTGTAGGGCATGCTGGTCATGAGGATCCACCGGAGGCTAGCATACGCGAGGTGCCGCAGCTCAGCGGAAACGAGGAGCTCTTCAATCTGAACGGACAGCTGGCGCACAAGTTGGACTTCATCAAGAAATACGTGCCGAGTCATGTGAAAATCCATCTGATTGGCCATTCGATTGGCGCCTGGATGATACTGCAACTACTCGAAGACCAGGAAATTCGTAGTCGGGTCAAGAAGTGCTACATGCTCTTTCCAACCGTGGAGCGCATGATTGAGTCACCCAACGGCTGGACATTCACCAAGATCGCAATGCCTTTGTATTCCGTCTTTGGCTACGTGTTCTTTAATTTCTTCAATGCGCTGCCCGTTTGGCTGCGCATCTTCCTCATTCAAATCTACTTTTTCGTCTTTTCGATACCCAATCACTTTATGGATACCGCCCTGCAATACTCCAAGCCATCGGTGGCGGAGAAAGTCATCTTTTTGGCCGACGATGAAATGGCACGAGTTCGCTTTCTGCAAAACAAACAAATCGAGGAGCATTTGCCACTGCTAAAATTCTATTATGGCAAAACAGATGGCTGGGTGCCCATCTCCTACTACGATAATCTCAAGCTGGAATTTCCCAAAGTGGATGCACAGCTGGACGACAAGGGAATCGCACATGCATTTGTGCTCCGGCAGTCAAAGCCCATGGCAAGCATTGTCAGCAATATGATTAAGGAAAATTTGAACTAGAAATTTTCCGCTTAAGTTTTGCTCGCAATTAGCCAATTGTTGCCTAATCTTTAATTGTTAAGCAAGCATTTTACCGGGTAAAATGTACAAATGGAAGTTGCATACCAGGTGCAAGAAATTCTTTAAGGCAAATGAGAAATGCCGTAGATAATTTTAGATTTTAATTGACTTAGCAAAGGTTTTGGGTTTGGAAGCAGCTCCTGCACAACTTTAATTTATGTAATTCAAATAAATAATTATTGTTGCAACACATTTTATATTTTTTTGCAGTGACAATTTACAGGTCAAGTTGATTAACTGCTCCAGGTGGAGTTGGCTTATAGAATTTAACTTCTAATTGCTGGCCGCTGAACCGGAACGTGAACGGCTGCGCGAGGGTGAACGCGAACCGGAACCGGAGCGTGAACGAGAACGCGACTTAGACTTGGATTTTGAGTGAGAACGTGAGCGAGAGCGAGAACGGGATCGGGATCGAGATGGTGACTTTGAACGGGATCTGGATTTCGATTTTGATTTGGAGCGACTGCCGGAACGTGAACGTGAACCGGATGCCGACCTGGAGCGCGAACGTGAGCCGGACTTGGAACGTGATCTGGAACGTGAACGAGACTTGTCCGATTCGCCGCCAGAATCGATGCGATTCTTGGCGCGCTTGCGTTGAGCAACTGCATCACTGTCGCTGCCGCTGCCACTGCGGCGACTCCGGCTGCGCTTGCGTCCACGATCCACGCTGCCGCTGCCTGATCGACTGCCACTGCGACTCCGGCTGCCGCTCTTCTGCCTGCTGCCGGAACGGCTGCGGCTGCGACTGCTGCCGCTGGCGCTTCCAGAGCGACTGCCACTGCCGGATTTGCTCCGACGCCGACTGCCGCTGCGGCTTCTACTGCGACTGCGACTGCGTTTACCATCGCTCTCCGATTCGCTCGTGGAGATTGTCTCCTTGGAGACGATTTTAAGGCGCTGCTTCGCGGACAGCTTCTCCTTGGACTCCTTGGCATTCTTTTGCTGCTGCTTCTTCTTCTTCTGCTTGCTTTTGTTATCCTGATTGCCACCAGCAGATTCCTCATCGCTGTCGCTCTCATATTTCTCAGACTTGCGCTTGCGTCCGCTGCCCTTCTTCCGCTCACCCTTGCTCCGCTTCTTCTTGGCCGGGCGCTCGGCACCCTCGCGTGGCGCACCATCGCCGCTATCCGTGCCGGAGATGTAGTCATCCTTGCGTGGTCGCCCGCTGCCCTTTTTGCGCTCGCGTTCAGTCGGCGCATCGGCAATGATGAGCAAATTCTTTGTCTTTTCCACGTACTCCTGCCGCTTGGCGAGCAACTGATCGCGGGAGGATTGTGCATCCTCCTCGCGCTTCTTGCGCTGCTCGGCTATCTTCAGTTTGAACGCTTCGCGCTCCTCTTCCTGGCGGCGGCGCAGCGTGCGCTCCTCCTCATCAATGCGACGGGCACGTCCCACATGGTATTGGGCCTGCGAGAGCAGATCCTGGCAGGTGTTGGCCTCCACGGCGGCGACCTCAATGTTGAATCGTGTCTTGTCGCCATGCACAGACAAGTATTGGAAGTATCTAAGCAGGGATTGGATCACATGTTATAGTTGGACTAAATTTAAGATTTCTCTGACTCACTTGTGTGCCAACTCTAGTTCGTGTACCGCTTGCAAGACGACCTCCAGCGTGGACTTCTCATCCTTGAGTATGGCCATGGCCAGGCGGGAGAGCACCACGGCAATGTTAAACAGCAGCACGGTGTCCTGGGGAGCAACACGACGTGCGCGGAGCAGCACAGATTTCGCCTCGACGAGCTTATTGGCACGGAGATAGGCACGGGCGAGGTACTGCATCACCTCGACATTGTTGTGCTTGTAGAACTTTTTCATGCAATTCTCGTACATCTGAATGGCGCTGATATATTGCTTCTGCTCCACATAGACATGTGCAATGTTCAACCACACGTCGCAGAAGTCAGCGGTTGCCTCGCGCACCTGGGCAAAGATATCGCGTGCCTCGATCACACAGCCCTTGTGGGCGAGCACGGCGCCAATGCCATTGGTGGCCCAAATGTTACGCGGATCGGTGCGCAGAACCTGAAAATGTGTTTTGAATTTGAGTAATCTCAATAATAATAATAAAAGCAGAGCCAATTCCGAGTCACCTGCTTGTAAATGGCCAGTGCCTTCTCCTGATGCTTGCGCTCCTTCTCCTTGTCGCGACTTGGCTGATGCAGTGTCTGCAGCGAGAAGTTTCCCAGCGCAATCAGTGAATAGGAATCGGAGCCTGTCGCCGGATTTTTCAGAATGGTTTCAAAATTCTTTTGACCCAAAGCGAATTGCATTTTGGCCAAATGCAGATTGCCCAGCAGTGATCGAGCATCCGGATTATCGTTGTTGATATTTAGGGCATCCTTAAAAAAATCGGAAGCAACAAAAATCAAACCCTTGTCGCGGGCCATGCAACCCAAACGGAGATAGCAATCAATATAGTTGGGATGTTCCTTGAGGATCTCCTTGTACAGTTTGTCGGCGACATCAAAGCTACTCATCGCCTCATTCAAACGGGCCAGGTTATATTTCATGGTCACCTGTATGGACTCATAGTACTTCACATCCTTTTCCATCTCGGAGCTGGCATGTTTCAGTGCAGACTCCAGCGTGTTCTTGGCCATTTTAAGATTGCCCAGTCGGTAATAGAGCGATGCCACATTATTCTGTATCTCGGCGGGAATCTCATACTTGGCCTTGTCCCGCAATATGCTCGATGCGGTGCCATAAGCATTCAACGATGCCTGCAAATCATTCTGTTCCAAGATCTGCGCCAACTCAATCCAGGCCTCAATATCCTCGGGGAACTGCTCGGTGACCTTCTTCAGGTGGGTCTTGGCCATGTCCCGCTTGGTCTGCGAATTGGAGTGAGCATACAGTGAGCCCAGGATCTTCATGGTCTCATAGTTGCCCGGCTGAATCTTAAGCACCTTCTCAAAGCACTGAGCTGCCTGTCAATAAACAAATTAAAGTTAAGCCAAGTTAAAAATGGGAATAGTCGTGAGTCGCATACATTTTCCGTATCGCCGCGATATATATACATCTGTCCAAGTCCATAATGGGGTAGCACAAAGTGGGCGGGTGCAATCTGTGTGGATTGATAGTAGTACTGGAAGGCCTGATCATAGTCGCTCTGGGCATGAAAGCTGCGCGCCAACTGATAACAGCTCTCGGCGCGCATCGCTTCGTTTTCCGTGTTGTGGAAGGCATGCAGGGCGAGATGATGCACCTTCTGGTAATCCTTCTTAAAGAAGAAATGATTGGCCAAATGATTGAGCACCATCGGATTGGCATTGTCAATGGTGTAGGCCTTAGAGAGCATTTGTACGCCCAATTTGTTGGATTCCGGCTCCAATTGATTCAGTTTCAACACTGCCAGGCCAATTAAGGCACCCACACATTGCTGATCCAGCTGGAGGGCACGCTCAAATGCCAACTTGGCCTTCTCCGCATTGCCCATCTTGAGAAAACAGTGCGCCATGCCAATCCGTACATTCGCCGGACAATTGGGATTCGTGCGCAATGCCTTCTTATAGAAGGCCATCGCACCGCGATAATCCTTGCGATTGAAGGCGATGCACGCCTTGCCCAGCAGCGATGGTATGTTTGATGGCGACTGATTGAGCACAAAATTGAACTGAGCATCCGCCTGGTCCATTTTGTCGCCCTCGAGCAGACAGAAATATGCACGGCCCAGCAAATGGCTCTGATCGTACATAATGATCTTGTCCGCATTCGTGTACAAATTGGTGGCCTTCATGAAGAGCTCTCGCTTTTTATCCTTAGACTTCTCCCGATACGCCTCCTGCACATAGTGGGCGGCCAGCATGTCCAGGGCACGCATTTGATCCGTCTTAAAGTCACGATAGTCAACGGTGCCCTTCTCCCGCGCTGCCTCCAGCAGCATAATAAAGTCATCAGTCTTCTTCTGCTTGTAGTACGCCAACTGAAGGAAAAAATATACATATATTTTGTATATATATATATACATAAACCATGTGGATAGCTGCAAATATATCACTTACCGCTACATTGACCCAGACGTGGAGCGGCGCTCGCTCCTGCAGCAGTATGCTAAACACCTCGGAACATTCCGGCAATTGATCCGGGTCCACTTCAATGACCTGTAAGCATATTTAATATTTTTTTTTTTTTCTTTTTCGAACTTGCAAACGCATAAAATTCATAATATATTTATGCCTTGTTACTCACCTCATCTGTGTCCTGCAGTGGAATTTCGATGCATGTGGACATAATTGCAGCTGGCGTGGCTCGAAGGCCAAACACTTGAGCACTTTACGACGTTTTATTAGATGGAAATGAACAATTTCTCCTTTAAAGCGGTACGCTTGCCAATAAAAAAAAACATTGAAACAATCGATTACAACGTTGCGCAGAGCTGCGTGAGAAAATATCTTAGCTCCCGATGGTATCGTGATTGCTTATCGACTGACCACCACGTTCTACCAGCTGTCAGAACGATAAATTAAAAATAAATCAACAAAAACTTTGTTGCTCAGACATTCTTGGTATAATAAGCATAAATAGTGATATTATCGATTTTAAGGATGTCACGTCGCAGCCAGGACATACCCATAAGACCACGATATGGCTACACAGATGAAGGCGAGGGCGAAGAGACTGCCGCTGGCCAAAGCAAAACGCAGCAACGAAACAATTGTGGAACCCCCGCCTCCTACTCCGAGATCCCATTCCTGGCCCAATACGCTGGCCCAGTGCCGGAGCATGTAATGCAGGATATCACGCCCACAGCCAGCAGCCAGGTACCACCGCGAGCCAATGAGAGTTACGTGAATCTGGATTCGGGAGAGGAAGATAACGATGATGACGACGAGGAAGAGGAGCAGAGCAATAGCAACTCCAAGGACAGCTCCAGCGAGCTGGGCAGAACAACGGGGCGGCCCAAGTCACGGCAGTCCAGTGAGTGCAGCATTCGAATTGCTTCAAAGTTGTTTTTATTGCAAAGATTATCACTTGGGTATCCTTGCAGATTTTCCGTATGAGCTGGAGGGTGAGGGTGCCACTAGCACCACGGGTACCATGCATCATTTCGTGGCGCACAATCTGGAGTCGAAGTTGCGTGCCGCCACGGACTATAATATTAGCTCGGAGCACACCACACCATCACTGTCGACTGCGCCGATTTCAAGATTTCTCCAGTCGCGCAATGTGCCCGAGGTGGATGGCAATGTTTTGAGTGATATTGAACTGGAGGCACAGTATTTGGCCACTTCCGTGGATAATCTCGTTGAGAATCTAGGCAATCTGCTGCACTCGATCTCATCGATAGCCGCCGATAACGTGGAGGTGCACAAGAATTCCGTGAAGAAGCTCACCGATGCTTTGGATGCGAACATTAAGTGCCAGTATCAATTGCTGGCCAAAACCGAGGAGATCTCCAAGTCGATGCGACCCACCGAGCAGCTAAGCCAACGCATGTGAGTATTAAATGCATTCTATAATCTGACATATCGATGACATATGTGAATTGCAGTCGCGAAATAAAGCGGCTTGTGGATATGCTCGATAGCAGCATGTAGGATGAAGCCAGCGTCCGAGGAGTGGAGCTTACCGCTGCATTTCAGCAGGATACTGATGACTCTCCTTGTGCTTTTCTCTGAGCATAGCATTCCATTAGATCACATTGCTAGTCACTTTTATCATATTAAATATTGTAAATCTGAATTTAGAATTAATAACAAAAATATATATTGAAATATTCCGCCAAATGTCGATGTAACTACAGACAACGATAAATAAATTCGGTGTGACCAACTTAAATATATATTACATTTTGTACCTAATTTTTTGTCAAGCTGGTATTTCAGGCGTTTTCGCATATGTGGTATCTTTTTGACATTCTATCATCAGTAACTTTTGTCCATCTAGTCTACTAAAACTCTCTGTACAAATCGGACGCTTGGTCGGTCGTTCTCGGGCTCGTGGAAAAGTGAGCAAAATAAATTTATTGTGATTCATGCTTGCGTGTGCGTGAATGAGAAAAAAGCGAGCGAGCGAATCATGGCGAGTGTTTTAATAACGAAAATTCAATTACTACACTTTCTATAATTCAATTTTTGTGTTTCAAAACGTAATGCGGCCAAAGTGTTTGCGCGCAGTGTGAATGCTTTATCCCTTATTTTTCTACCGCAACCCGCCCCATCATCAAAATAATGAAAAGTAAGCATACAAATACACTTGCATTGAGTGCAACTGTGCGTGTTGTGTAGTGTGTCTATGTGTGAGTGTGTGAATTTGAGTGTGTTTTTGTATTTGTACTGTTTGCTCTATTCAAGTAGCTACAAGAAGAAGCAGCAGGCAGCCCACCGAGAGAAACTCAAAGCGAATTGAAAACGATGAACTCAAAGTAGCTCACGTAGGCAGCTTTATGTGTGTGTGTGTGTGTGTGTAAGAGAGAGAGAGCGAATTATACACGTTTTCAATTGCATTTTTAACTTGTTTTTTTTTTGTATTTGCCACGAACATTGTTGTATCTTTTCATTCTGCTTAACAAAACAATTTTAATAATAATGCATGCTGACGCATTGTGTTTTTGTATGTGATTTGCCCTCACTCATATTTAATTATAATTTTCATTTAATTATTTATTTTTGAATTACTTTTGCCTGTTTTCTTTTACATTTACGCCTTACAAAAAATTGTCAAAATTGCCATATGGTGGCAAATGCGGGTTGTTTGTTCTCTCCTTTTATCTTCCTTCCTTTAACTGTTGTTGTTGATCTTTTTCATTGCACTGAAATTTCATACGCAATATTCATTCACGGTTATTGAGTCCGCTTGCTGTTGTTTCTGCTGGCGTAGGCTACTTCTATATGTATGTGTGCGGTTGTGTTTGCTTCCTTGCTGCTGTCCAGCGCTGCGTCATTAATGACATGAAAGAAACGCCGCCGCCAGCGTTGCCGGTCTGCGCCTGAGAGAGAGTGACAATTTTGAGTTTGACGAGAGAGTCGGCGTGTATTAGAGAGAGAGCGTTCGCTCGCTCTGTTTGTCATTCATGCGAAGGATACTGAAAACAATATAACAGCGCTACCGCTGCTTGCGTCGCTGCTCGCGTCGCTTACTTATACAATTTTTGATGTAAACGATTTAAGCGAAATTCGAACAAACTTTAATCCGTTAAAAGAGCACGAGTTGCTCTCTCACTCTTCCTCCCACTCTCACTCCTCAATTAGTCGTGCAAATGGGCAACTTAAGTGAAATTCAAAGAATCGCAGCAAAAGTACAAGGCGACAGCTGTTCAACAAATTAACCAATCCGATTTTGGTTTGGAGACTGGGTGGTCAGTCTCTCCCTACATGCAATGAGCAATCCCAATTCAGGTTCTATCATAAAAATAGCTATAACATATTGTGTATTTATATATTAATCTAAATTATTCATCAATTCGTCAATAATGTAGATTTTTCTAATATTTCTATTATCAAGTTTAATTTATCATTTAAAACACTGTTTTAAAGACGCTATTAGAAATCAACATGTATTTCTAAAACTTTAAGTCTCTTTCATCAGTTCCAAGCCTATTCCAGTTCCTGAGTTCATTTCGTTCCAGGCGCTTATGTTTTTACTTAGCAAGTGAAACCTAACAAAACGCAAATGGGAGCAGGATAAAAATAAAAACAAGTTTACACAAGCACAATCAAGGCAAAAAAATATATATACCGTTTGCCACGCCCACATATTAACTGCCTAAAGCTTTTTACAAATTGCGCAGTTTTTGTTGTGCCTTCGTTTTGCTTATTTGTTTCTCATTATGTTGTATTTTAAGTTTTCTTAATCCTTTGACTTTTTCATCCATGCAAATACACACACAAGCATATTTACACACACATACACGACACACACGTGCAAACATATGTTAGCACCCCCTCAAGCCTACCTCAACTTAGAAGCTCCTTAAATGTGCCATTTTCTGTGCTATAAATATATGTGTATATATTTGTTTGCATGTGTGTTAGTTAGTCTATATGTGTGTGAAATTAACTTTTCCCACAAACGCAACATTTTGCGTTTTGCCGCCGGCCAAAGCAGTCTACTAACTAACCAACCCACCTTTCGCCACCGCCCCACTTTCACATCCCCAACCCCTTCTCGTTGATTGTGCAAAAGAAACTATTTCTGACGCGTCCGTAATCCACTCCGCTAAAATGCGAACTACGTAAATCCTTACGTGTCTGTTGAAATAATCAGCCCAGTTCCTCCGCACCACACCTCCCTGCCTCGCCCAAGGTGGTGCGCCCACGTCAGCAAAAAAAGCGACAATTTGGCGAATCCCCCGGGCAGCAGCAGTAAGAGAGTGAGAAAGAGAGAGAGAGAGAGAGCGTGACGTCGACGTCGCTGCTGATGCTTGCGCAGGCGCCCAACAAACAAACGTAACGGCGAAAGCCAGCGTCGAAGCCTTCAGCAGCAGCTGCCTGGCAGTCAGAGTTACCATAGTCTCAGAGTCTCAGCAAACGGCGTCTCAAGCAGTCGTTCGACACGGCCAGCAGCAGCAGCAGCCAAAAATATAATATCCACAGAAAGTTAAAGGACACGGCTCGTCTGCAGCAGCGGAAGGTGCACACCAGAATAATATAAGAAATTATGCATAAATCTAATAATAGACTGAGAAACACTTTAAAAACACATTTCTGTGTATATATGTGTGTGTGTGTTTGAAACTTAAATAAATAAATTAATAAATGTCGCAATATGCAAACAAACTCAATTTATTAATAAATACGAGTTTGGATTTGTTGTAGTGGTGGTTGCTATTGCTGTTAATTGCGACTCGCCCAATAATAACAAAAATAAACTGTGCAAAGACCACAGCAAAGAAATAAAACAAGAAAAAACAAAAACAAAATAAAAAAAAAACAAAACTAGTTTCGCCGTCGCCGCCTTAAATTCGCTCCTCTGCCGCCCGCTCTCTCTTTCTCTTACTTCGGCTCAATTTCGCTGTGTTGACGTCTGCGCCGGTCGATGTGGAGCTGACGTTGGCGCTGCCTGCTGCGTGTCTGTGCATGTGTGTGTGTGCACACGTTTGTTTGTTATGTTTGCCGTTCGCTTTTGAGCAGCTGCAACTTCTCTTCGCTTTTTATTGAACAGCGACGACGGCGTCAGCGTCGACAGCATCTTTGCAAACTTTTTCTCGCCTTTTGAGTGTTTGTGCGTGTGTGTGTGTGAGAACCGGCTTTTTGTTTGCTTTAATTTTTGTGTTTTTCTCCGCACATATTCATTATTATTTTGGTGCGTTTGCCCCTCCTCCCTCCACTTACCGATCTGCCCAGCCCAACAAGTTGTTAATATTGCTTTTAACCATGGTCACATTCAAACCAAAGTTACCAATTGACCAACAACAACAACCAACGTTCAGACAACTTTATCCTCTTATCTTAATTTTCTGGCTTCTTAATTTCGCGTGGCTTGCGTGTAAAAAGTGCGTAGAAAAATTTTTATCTATCTCTGTCGCTCTGCCTGCCTGCGTGCGTTATCTACAAATCTGATTTTTTTTAGGTGTTTGTTCCTATTGTGTTATGTTGTTTTGCTTTTGCCACAGGTTTTTATAGTTTTTGCGTTTTAAATTTCGGCCAACACGCACTCACACATTATCACACACACAGACAGACAGTAACCCCAAGCGACGCCCCAAAATAAAAATGAGGCAGATAAAAATGTGTATAAAAACAAAAACCCAAAAACCGTCTGACCGCAGCGTTAATTTTATTGTTGTTGTTTGAACAAAAGAATTTTGAATGGAAAATTTCAAAACGAAAAAAATAGTCTGAATATTGTTGTATGTACCACACTGTATGGTACAGTGTGCGACAATGCTGGACCCAAAGCAGAAAATTAGTTTGGTTCCGCTCAACGCATGCAAACAACTCAATTTAATTAGTTTTAACAACTAATTAGCGTTTAGTTTTTAACTCTTAGGTATTGTGTTGATAAATTGAGTATTATAAACCTTAAAAATTAGCAACAAGTTAGAACGCGCTAGTCTAGAGAGCTTGACTTGGATATATATATTCAATATATTAACTTTCTAATATTGCTAAAACTTTCGCTTCCCTTACAATTTAATGTCTTGGCTCTTGATGCTGTTCGAGAATATATATAACTTTCAAACTTTTGCAAAATATGATTACACTTTTTCCGACCATTTTTAATGGGTATAGCATACACCTTACCTTTTTTGCTTAAACTCTCCGCTAATTGAGGTTATTTTCTCTCTACTTGCAGATTCTCTTCTGAATTGACGTCAATTTGTCAATAGTATTTGTAAATAATAATTCTTCAAATATAACAATCTATATGTAAAAGATTAAAGGTGTTGGTCGACATCAACATTTTGGTCACGTTTCAATTTGCAGCCGTAATTTTTGTATAGTAAATTAAATTTGTAAGAAGGCGACAATTCCAATGAATATTGACGCCTAGGCAACATCAACAGTAAACACGAAGACGGAAAAGAAGAAGAAAATAGAGACCAACAATATAATCAAATCCAATTAGAAGCGAATTGAAAAAAAATCAACCCATTAAACAAGAAGAATCAGAAGCAGAAGCGCCGAAACAGAAGTGCAAACGGCAACAAAATAAACCACACGAACGTCACAAACGAAAGAGAGAGAGACAGAGTTAGATGCAGAGAGTGTGAGTGAGTAAGAGAGAGAGCACCAGAGGATCCGTTGAATTAATTCGCATGCGCCAATGAAAACGTCGCATCTTTCGCACGCGTCCGATTTCGTCGTCGACTACGCCGTCGTTGCCGCCGGTTCCGGTTCCGCTACAGCAACAGAAACTTCGGTTTCCGGATCCGGATTCCACCAGCAGCAGCATCATCATCATCAGCCGCAGCCAGCAACAGCAGCACACTTCTACCAGCCGGGCCGCCGTCAGAGCGATGTGGACATAAAGCCAACCGTCGAACAACAAATCAGAAGTATCCGAGGAGGCATCAGTTGCGATCTGTTGAAGCCCATCGTTTACCATCTCGACGCGGACACTCAGCATCAACAGCAACGTCAGCGTAGTGTCATCATCAAGCAGGA
This sequence comes from Drosophila fungiperda, assembly GCA_035042345.1. Taxonomy (NCBI): domain Eukaryota; kingdom Metazoa; phylum Arthropoda; class Insecta; order Diptera; family Drosophilidae; genus Drosophila; species Drosophila fungiperda. The sequence goes on along the minus strand of JAWNLM010000278.1, from coordinate 2,256,524 downwards.
TAATCAGCAATCACAACAACAACATCAACGTCATCATCAACAACTACACCAACAGCAGCAGCGAACGTTGTCCAAGACTGGAGCAGCGGCCAACAGCAAGCGAAAGCGCGAAACAGGTGAGTTTATTATTATATACAAATATCCAATATAGCGCCTATACTTAATAATATGTAGATATTAGAATTCTTAGCTGAAATGCAGCTTTGAAACTGAATATCTTTGATCTTTAAGATCATCAATATATTCTGAGTAACAAATTGTAATGCTAGACTGTAGCAGACCCAACTCCTCTAAACTACTGCATTTAAACGTCTTTCAGAATCCTCTACAAAACACAATTCCGATCTAAAATTCGTCTTGTAAATAAACATTTATTTATTTTCTGAGTAAAACAAGTTAAAACAATCTAATTAAAAATACGCTTTGTTAAACGAAATTTGTGTTTCTTATCAGATTGTAAAACAATTTTTACAGTTTTGCTATATTAAATATAAGTTGGAAGAAAGTAACCTTTGTAAAACTACAATTGCATATTTATTATATTATCATCACATAACGATTCTTGGGAAACGAGGTAACTATCGATCAAATTAAAACTTGATCTGTTAGAAGTACTTATATTTCAAATTAAGTCTGTAGTCTGCATTCTTATAGTCATTGAGATCAAGAATAATAATAATAATAGTTTTATTTTCAACAAATGCCATTTGAAAAAATTTGAGAAAATGCAACAAGTTGTATTTCATCTGGTAAACATATTCAACGTGAACCTCCCTTGAATGTCTGATGCATCTGCTGTGCGCTATTTCATCAGCTCTAATTTATGTATTTATTATTTATTATCTTGAGCAATGGCCAAAAGTCATTTGTGCATCCCATTGCTGCACTTTTAATAATCTAAATATTAAGACAATTACAATTGTAAAAGTGAACAAAGCAAAGTTTCGATTGTTCTTGTAATAAATTATTTAAATATTTACAGCAATGTAAATTTCTATAGAAATATTATACCGATAACTTGACTATGTGCAATGATATATAATTCTATTGTTATCGTTTTTCGAGCACACAGCTCGGCGATAAACACGGTATACACTGCTTACATATTTCATATATGATTATATTTGGTTGTCCCATGCGTTCTTTTTCTTCTGGCACTGCTTGTTCTTGTTCTTCATCATCACTTGACGCTTATCAAGTGGGAAAGGAAACGCGTGTGTGCCCCCATCCCTCTCCCCTCTTTAAAGTAGGTAGTCTGGCTCTATTGATAATCAAACAATAAACGCGACGAAAAACCATGCGAAATTGTGTTGATATTTTATTGTTGTTTTTGTCACTTGGCTTCAATTGAATGCGTTGCAAAAATGGCGAAGACAGCAAAAAACAAACCGCATATCCCCTCCCTTCTTGCTTGAGTGTTTTTGTATATGTGTGTAAACCCCAAACGCCTATCTTTCTTTCTCTCTTTTACCTCTACGTTACTGCTTCTTCTCTACTCTTTTTATAAGTCTTCATTTTGTTCAGTCATTCTTGATGTTTGTCTCTGATTACTTTGCAAGTTCAGACATGTTTGCTGACTTGAGTTTGTTGATGGTTTTATTGCCTCCCTACTTGTTTTTTTCGGTTTTGTTTTCCCATTTTTTTTTTTGTTATCTATTAAATTTTTTTGTTTTGGTTGTTTTTGGTTGTTTTTTTCCCTAAGCTTTAGTTGACCATTTGCTGTGTGGTTTTCGTTTTTGTTTTTTATTAGCTAATTTTATTGTTTGATATCACACACACACATACAACTTATACATGTACTTAAACTATCGCAAAAACTTTGGGAGGAAGATGTAGAACAAAATTCAATGAAATACAAGACATTAAAAAGTTTATATTTCAATGTCACTTTTCATTTCTAATTGAAAAGATGCTTAATCAAGACTTGTTGACTTCTTTGCTTGTTCGTTTTGTTTACAAAAGTTTGTCCTTCGATGAGATAAACAAATAAAAATGCTCGTCTAGTAGATACCCTGCAACACAGAAAGATGAACTTGACTAAAATGAGTAGGTTTTTAATGCTGATCCAAAATATATATATATATATTATATATTATTTTTCCACTTTTTTTTAATGGGTACAGTTACCCTAAATCTGGAGATAACAGTATAAGTCTCTTTTTTCTCTCGCTGTATGTTTTAAGCAGTCGCAATTTTCTTTCTCACTCTAAAACGTAATTTTTATTTGCCTACTATTTTTGTCGTTTTATTTTGTTTTTAGTTTTTATTTGCTTTATTCGCGCCTATTGCGACTTAAATATTGTTTGTATTTCTCAATTTGCTGTTACTGTCGTCATCCGCGTCTCTGGAATATTTTTTATTTATTTATGCTTTATGTTTTTCTTGTTTTTTTGACTTCTTCTGTTCTTTTCGGGTTATTTTCTGTTGGTGTCCATGAAAATAAACTTGATAGGAGAAACCGTAAATTGTGATAGTTTTGCTTATTTTATTTTGTTTTTAGGTGCTTCCCATGATGTTTACCATGCTTAACACTTTAATATCCATTAGTCATATTCATTTCGCCTTGCGTGTGCACTAATAAAAAGCGATTTTGTTTTTTATGGTAACTTACGGATGTTCCCGACAATAATTTTCATAACTTTTTTTTTCTTCCTAACTTCTGATCAATAATCCAACAAAGCGAAAAAAAAAACTATATTTAGATGTGAAATGCACTATAGCAAAGACCTTGTTTTTCTTTCCCACTGTTCCCACTTGTTTTAAACTCATTTTATTAAGAATTGAGAACTTCTTTTCAGTCTTAGAAAGTTGAAAAATCAGTTCTTTTCATCAGAATGACATACTTTGGTACTCACCTTTTTTTTATGTTGCCTTTACTTACTGCTCTCAGAATTTTTTGTTGTTTTTTTTTTTGTGTTGTTCAATTCTGAAGCTTCCTGTTGTTATTGTTGTTGCAGTACTTTCACCAATAAATCTTTGTGCAACAAATTGCCAAGAGATCACAATTTGCGATCACACATTGTTTGTTACAGCTGCTACTTGCCCTATTATTCAGGCCTGCTTCGTGAGTGGGTGAAAGGAGTTAGACGGCAATCCAGCAAACTTGCAGCTATTTTTGTTGCAATTTCACTCAAGTTGGTATCTATCTCTCTCTTTATCTCTTTTTCACTAAAAGAAAAGCAGGGACAGGTATAACTGGTGCTTGCAGCTGCACTCTTTTTTCTCCTAAAACCAGAATCTTAAAGTTTGCAATGGTTGCTTTTACTTCTTTTTCTTCTTTTATTTTTCCCACCTGCTCTTTGCCTTTGAGCCAAAGTTTATATCAAAGACATTTCACCCACGCACGCACACAAACCAACATTGTGAAGAAAGAGAGAGAGAGAGAGAGAAAGAAAGAGATAGAGAGAATGGGCGCGTAATTGAGTAGAGCAGAGCGTCTCAAGGCAGAAAAGCTAATATGCCAATCAAAGGTGCTGCGTAGTTGTCTCTGTGTGTGTGTTGTTTTTTTTTTGCTGTCAACAAAGTTCGATTTAGTTTTTATATTACTTGACGCACTTCCAATGACAAAGTTATTTTTGTTGCTCATATTTATGTACATATTTATGTGCAAGGGAGAGAGAGATATAGAAAGACAGTGAACATGTAAAAAAAGACGAAATATAAATGTGTAAATATTCATGGAAGACATCACGTAGCTTTAAAGCACACACGACTGCGAAATTCCACGACAGCCAAATGTTAATTTCGTTGTAAACAAAGAGAGCAGAAGAGTTAACGACCGACCCCATTGTACTAAATATGTATGCATGTGCATGCATATGCGACATTTAGGCCTAGACGATGCGTTAATTGCCAACAAATTAATGCAACGAGTGAAATTTAAAAGCGCAAGTCGTAATCGATTCCCCTGGAAGTGTAAGGTGTAGAGGACTACCAACGATCGATAAATTCCATTAAAAAAACAAAAAAAAAAAACATCGCTTGTTTCATTACTACAACTGAGCTGCAAACCTTGTGGTTGGCTAAAGAGAAAAATCGACAGTTAATGTTGAGCTAAGGTTAAAGGAAGGCCGATTGCAAAAGGTAACTGCATAAAACATGCATTTAAACATGTGTACATTACTTATATGTGTACATCTCGTAATGTTTTAGAAACATTTTGTCTGTTGCCCGTTTATCTATTGTCTACTATTGCAAGTGCACGTGTGTGTATGTAGAGCATTTCAATAAAACAACAAAAACAGAACTTTTCAACACATAATATAATAATAAATATATATTTATAAGAATAAAGTTAAATTAAATTTGTATTTTTTACATGTGTTGTACACAAAAATATACAAATACCAAAAAAGATACAGGGCATATACAAGTCGAGTACGTTTTATTATTTTATATCTCAATTCCCTTATGCATTCTGTTTTTGACATTTTGTTGCTCAAGCGAAATTCAATTGAGCGATTTTCCCGACGGCCTTTTCTGTCAATTTCACTTTTATTTGTGCCTAGAACAGTCTCGACTATTACATAAATATGTAAAATAAGATTGATGGGAGACAAAACATGAATCATTTGAGTCATTAATATACTGCTTAAACAAACATCTACAATTTGCATAAATTGTAATCTATGTATTTTTCTAAGTTCATAAATCATTTAAATTGTTAATAAACTACGTGAGCAAACAACTGTAATTTGTATAAATTTTAAACCATATATCGTTGCTTTTCTTACAGGTAAGCAAATGTGTCTCTCATTCAACAACTACTCAAAAATGTACTGTGTAAGTTGAAATATTAAATATTAATAAGTCGCATTATTCAATATTGATAGATGAGGAGACGGCTGTGTGAATCTTAGTCAACTTATTCTTAGTATTTAGTATTAATGCAACTGTTTCGATTCATGGTTGATAACTTTTCAAAATTATATATACATCTATCTATATATCGCCAACTGTCACAATGTTTCCCCTCTCCACAAGCCCATTGAATTGATTTCAAAATGTTCGATGGACCAGTTTTTTTTTTTCGTTTGAGAACTTGTTTCTCTGTTTTTCTGTATTTGTATTTTTTTTTTTTTTTTTTTTGTGCACACTTGCACAATTCATCGTAATTTACCTGTCTGTGTTGCTATGAGCTATGCTTTTTTGGAGCTATTTTTTTTAATTGAGCTGCGACCACACCGGCCTCCAACAACCGGCCTGCTGCCACAACTCCAACATCAGCTTCAACTGTTCGACCCTCAGGGCGGCGGTGGCGACGTCGACCACGACGGCGACCAATGGAGGTCAGACCCAAAAAAATTAAAAGCACAACAACAAAAGAAACGCACCAAGAAGCAGCAGCACTGAAGAGAAAATTTGCCAAATCTGACGCTGATCAACAACAGGGGGCGCGCTTAAAAAAGTATGTGCTTTTTGAACTAGCTCTCTCTCTGTCTCTTTCTCTTTCTGTTGCTCTGTCGCTCGCCTTGAAGCTGTTATTGCGTCTGCTGCTGTATGCTTTGTTAAAGGCAGCGACGTTGACGTCGACGTTTGCGTCACTTGCTTTTTTTTATTATCGTTCTTGCTGCAGCACGTAACTACTATATCTGCATGTGTGTGTGTGTGTGCTTTGAGTGACAATGCAGGGCATTGCTAGCTGTTTTGTGAGTCGCTCAACGTTCCAAGCCTCACACACACACACACACACAACGTGCGACCATCTATGGAAATTGAATCTAAATTGGGTTAACAAGTGTTAATGGACAATTCCCAAGCCCAGCGAATGCAACGCGGCCACTGAGCAAAGCACAGCAAAGCGAAGCGAACAAAAGCAAAGTACAGTAAACACATATCGCCGTTATTGCTGCTAATATTTATAAAAAAAATGTCTATATAAAAGTATTTTTAAACCGCAACAGAATATGCGTAAGGCAGGCATTCTTCTTGCATCTATTTGTTGTAGATAATGTAAATTTTATTATATGTAAATAACACAAATGAAGATAGTTAACACAAGTCAAAACAATAGCCTTAGTAAAAGCTTCTTAGCATTGTCTTCCATTCCACTGATCATCTTACATATTAAGTTTTCCGAGTTTCCAGAATCATCTTGTTTGTCGCTTTCTTCCATTAATTTGAGAGTAGTCTTATTAAAAGCATTGCCGGCTGTTGTTCTGTGGCGTCACCTGGCGACCTGTTTTGCATAGATTACGCAAATTATCCGAATGGGGAAAAAGTTACAATACACAAAACAAACAAATTCAAATTAAATAATATCAAAGCTGCTTAAGTTCGCTGAGACCTAAAAAGGGCATGAATGAGGAGAAGAGTGGAGTGAAATCTTTTGTAAAAATGAAATGCGCTGTGCAGCAAAATGTGCCATAAAAAGACGCCAGGGACACACACACTCAGAAAATTGAACAAAAATAGAATTACATACCAAGTTGCACAACGCGAACGTGGTACATAGTGCTGGGTGGGAAAGAGGCGACGTATGATGGGAGATGGGTTGGGGGTAATTGCGAGTGCGGTTCCGTCAAAACACATTAAACGCAATTATAGAAAGTCAATTGAGAAACGAGTAGCAACAACAACAGCAGCAATGAGCGAATTGCGCGGGTGTTGAAAAAAATACGCCAACGACGACGTCAAAATCGCTTGCGCCTAGCGACGGGTTGTCCGCCTCCCCTCTCTTGACTACGCTTCAAAGCCTGTTGGCGACAAACAACCACAACATGGGCTTCTCCCTTCTCCATCCATTCACACGTTTCTAATTTCTTTTCGCATGCGCTTCAAGCTACCACTGCAAATTAATCCTTTTTGCCATTGAGCAGCTTATTCACCCACACACACACATACACACACTGAAGGAAACCTGCTGCTGGTACTTTTTGTTCCGTTATTGGCTATGGCTTTTCAACAGCTTAGTTCTCCTCAAGCTTCTCACAACTGTTGACTCTAATCCGCAGATTCTCTCTTTGCATGTTTGCATGTTTGCTCTCCCTCTCTCTCGCAGCTTGCTAGGCTTGTGGACTGTGTGTTGTGAGTTTTGTTGTTTGTTTGCGCTTTGCTTTCTACAGGTGTGCACGCTGCCGCAGTCGACGTCGCTGCAGCAGCGATGACTAATGGTTATTTTTTGTTTTTTGTTGTGGTTGCTTTTGTTGCCAATGCTATTGTTACTGTGTGTGCAAAAAACAAACAAGTTTTAACTGACGTTTCTAAGGCTTTGTTGTTGTTTTTAGTTTCTGCTCTGTTCAAAATGGCTACAATATATCAAATTTGGTAGTTTCCATGCGTTGTATTCCAAGTTTATCTGCGCAAGTTTTTCCCCCAGTTTTTTAATGGTTGCTTTTGTGTGCGGTTTGTTTTATTTTTTTACTTTTGTATTTAGTCAACTATCAAAATGCGGATATTTATCTGATGAGTTTTGTGTTAATACGATTTTGGTGTACTAAACCTGGAGGCCACAAATCGTATATGAATATTTTTTAATGCTGTTTTATAGAATTTTCGATTTATTATCAATAACAACTAATAAAAACAGCAGACAAAAAAAACACAGACAAAAAAGCCACATTAGTTATCAAACTATTTGAAAACTTAAGCAGTTATATTGTTTCTTACATTCTTATTTAAATCAACTTTGTACTTATTTATATGCGACAAAGAACTCAAGATAATTTTCTATATTTAATCGAGCATTACACAAATTATTGTCGCCAGCTGAAGTCTTTAAATTGTATGCATAAATTTACATAAATGTTTGCCCCAGAAACTAAAACAAATGATGTGTCATATAAATAAAATATCCTTTACTTAAAGATATCGTGGTTACTTTGACAGTTATGAACTTCTACTTCTACGGTATATATCTAAGTCGTTTTCTTTGCTGACCATACTTTTGCATATGTTTTGTCTCTTTTATTTATACATATTTTGTGTACAGGGCATTTTTAATTCCATCAGCTTGCAGCAACTGCAACTGTTGGCTGTTGTCTGCTTTAATTTTGAAAATCTGAATAATATTAAATTAAAAACAACACTTTTCTCTTTTTTCTCTCTTTCCGTCTGCAATTTTGTGTAAAATTCGTGTTGGAACTCGTCCATAAAATGCGATGCGGAAAATTGCATCAAGCAACATTGTTGCTTATTTTTTATTTTTTTTTTATTTTTAAGTGTGTTTGGCTTTGCTTTCTTTTCGCCTTTCCTATTGAAAATATTCTTGGCTTATTACAGCATTTCTTTCGTTAAGTGTGTCGTTTATTTAAAAATGCTGTCAAAACACCCACACTCACCCACCCATCCGCCAACCCACCACTTCATGTTCACCTCCATCTCTTCTGTACTTCACCTCTCTGCTCTATCTTAGCAGCAGCAACAAAAGTTAAAGGTGCGTTTCTTGTTGTTGTTGATTATTTTCTGTTCTTGTTGCTGGCAACTTCCGCGTGTAGCTTCTGTTGTTGTTGCAGTTGTTTTTGTGTTTGCTTTGCATATAATCGTAATTAAGCTGAAAATATTCATTCGTTTGCTTCTTCTCTTCTCATGTTTTCTTTTATTTTTTATTTGTTGTGTGTGTGTGTGTGGGTCTGTGCAGCGACAGAGGCGCCAGCGTCACTGACTGTTGTTGACCGCTGAGTAGGGCATTTCATATTGTTATTGTTGTTGTTGTTTGTCGTGGCATATGGATATGTAAATGGCTTCACTGCACGCGGCTGTTTAGTGTTGTTTGCCTGAATAGAATATTTTGCGTAGAATGCTATTTTGAGACATAGCACTTTTTCCAAAGAATTCCTTCCAGCATTGGAAGTGCTGAAAAAAAAGATTTAAATTGGAATTATGATCAACGTTCTCAATAGCAGATTTCAGTAGCTTTCTTTCACATGTGTGTGTAAATGTCATTGTTTCATATTTAATGAAAGACTTCTATTGAGTTAAAACAAATGTTTCAGCATTTAGCTTATGTTTCTTTAAAATAAATTAATTCGTTGAAGTCATCTCAGCTGGCTTTTCGAACATTCGTGAAACAAAAAACCATTTTCGTTTTCCTATAAATTTGGGTTTTACATTTCTCATTGATATTTCGTGCGGCAAACTCATTAAATAAATTTATGTAAATAAATCGAGAGTAACTACAGATATATAATCATAGGCAACAGCAACAATTTGTTTAATTATGTGTAATTTCATTAAAAGCTCAACAATAATTATAACATGATGCATCACTCATGCCATATTAATTGATAATATTTAATGAGCAGCAGCTTTTGCTTGTTAACTGAATTATATGAAAAGCTTAACACGCCCCGTCCCCTCTAGCCTAGTTGTTATTGTTGAAGGCTGCTTTTCGACTTTGCGTAGATTTGGCAAAGAAATGTACTCAAGTGACGGCGACGTTGACGTCGGCAGTAACGCGCCCGGCAAGTGTCAACCCAAATTGAAAATTTGTTGACGCTGCCAACTCAACTCCTTTTTCACAGCTTTCAGCACTGTCGCTGTCCGCTCGACGATATTCGCCCTCTTCTCTTTGACTACCCACAATAGCGTCTGGCTTTTGTGTCATTCCCTTCGTTCACCCCATCTCACCCTTTTTTTTCTCCTTGAGCTTCCGCTTAAGGCACTTTGGTAAGCTATTCTGCTCTCTTTTCATCATCATTATCATCTGCTTTTCTTCCTCTTCTTCTGCCTCTACTTCTGACTCATCTTGTTTTCATTTGGTTTATTATTCGCCTCTTGTTGTTTGTTTGTTTCTCGCTGTCGACGCTTCCCACTTCAAATGCTGCAGCAGCTTTTTTTTTTATATCTTTCGCTCAGTTTTGTTTTACATTTATAGTTGCGATTAGTCATTGGCAAAATGCTGCCTCCTACATACCCATACCGAAGCTTTAACGATGACGATGTCGTCTAACTGTTTAGCCTTTAACATATATCAGCTGCTGCCAAATTGGTTAAGCTGTGAAAATAAAGCTGCTTTTTTTTTATTATTATTTTACAATCTAATTCAATTTTAGTCAATCGATTTTGATTCAATCTCTAATCTAGGATATAAAAACTTGCTGTTTCCTAATGGTTTTGTTATGCTCGCTCTCACTCACTCACTTAGTCGTTTTTTATGTCCTTGACAGCTTTTCAATGTTTTGTTTTGACTAGCTTTTATGTGGTCAGCAGCGAAACTTTTATATTTGGTTTGGCTGTTTTACTGTTACAGCCCTGCTTCTCCATCTTCTTCTTGTTTTTTTTTCTCTCTTTTCCTTAGCTCTGTAAGAGCGAGTGAGAAAGAGAGAGAACCATTCATAAAGTTCTTAGCCCGCATTTCGTGTTGTGTGCCAGTTTAACATTCTTTGGCTATTTTTTTTATTACTTTTAATACATTTATGAGCAATTTTACTACCTTTTCAGCTTCTTCCTTTTGTAGCTGGCCACTCGATAAGCCACAGTAGTTGCTAGTTACCGCTATGAACCCATCCTCTTGCATTCCTTTATTCAGTTCTTATATTTATTCATTCTTCGTTCGTGCCAGTTGCAAATATATTCATACGAATTTCGTTATTTTCTATTACTACCCTTACACTGAGGGTGTTTTCAATCGACCATAAAGGTTGTAATTTATACAGGGTATACCGAGGGTATATACAGGCTTATACCGAGGGTGTATGCAAGTTTATTTAAAATCTATATTTAAAAAAAAAGGTGTAGAAAATAATTCTATAAAGATCGAAACATATTTGTTAACATTTATAAATTATTTAGGGTATTTGGCATTTGTCAAAGGTGCTTAATTTGATTTATTTTTTACCACAAGCTCAGAAACTTGCAGCTCTTATTTCCGTTGAACTATTTTACCCATTTATGACCACCCCGCCTACTGACAGGATGCGAGGCACAGGTGGGGCTGCACCAAACAACTCCCGCCTCCCCTACCCTACTTGGGAACTTTAAGAACTTTTCCTTGGAGGTCATTGAACTTCTTGGCGTTTTTGCGGCTCATAAAATATAATGTGTTGCTTTTGTTGCTGTTGATGGTATTGTTGCAGTTGGGAATTTAATTCTTTCAGCTGTTGTTGACTGAAATAAAACACACTGTTTTATGTTTATTACACGTTTATTAACGCAATTCGATTTCATTGTGTAAGCATTACTAATCATTAAATCGCAAGAAAAGAAACAGTTGTTCGATCATTAGTATTAGTTGGCTATGAGTAAATGAGAGTATTGCCAAATGGGTCGTATGTGAATATTCTGCACTTATAAATTTAAAAGGCGAACCAGCCACGCCTATAACAAGCCCAGACAACCGGCAACACACGCCTCGATTGTATCGATCCATATTTATTAAAGAGGCAGCAAAAAACTGAATAATATAACAGCAGCAGCAAGTGACTTGCAACTATGCCGCACAGTGTGTCAAATTGTAGATTCTAGAAATTGTACGAGTGTTCTATATATTTATATATGGCTTGCTAGATTATTGCAGCCTCATTAACCTCTTTAATAGCTAGCAGACATTGTTATTGCCTGATAATTTCGAACGAAAACAGATGCTGCCACGCCCCCCAACACTCTATATACACAGCTAGTCCGCCGCTCCAGAATCTTATCAACACAAGCTCGTTGAGAATTGCTATTTTAATTGACAGCTGTGTCAGCTTTTACAGTTACTGCTGCTTATCAACGCACTCAGACAACAAAATCAACTATTGATAGCAATTCAAAGAAGAAGACGAAAACTTAATGCACTTTATTAGCATTTAATGCAAGTAAAATCGTAAATAAAATTATATTTTTATATTTTCCATGGTTGCAGTGATTTTCTACATAATACTTTCTCTGTTCATGAGAAAATTCAGCGACGTTTTCTTATTCATTTGCTTACTAACTTATTCTTATTCATTTTAAGTATTACAAATTTACTGTGCAAACTAAAATACTGCATGCTATATATTACTGTTATTTCTATGAATTAAATTTCCTCATGCATTCAGGTTTTTTTATTACATTTTTCTTATCGCCAGACAGCAAATCGAACACCTTCCTTTTTTGTCTACCCTTTTTCGACACCTTTGGTCCTCCTTCTACCTTCTTCCACTTTTCTTCTGCATTAAGCACTTTAAATGTTAAGCCAAAAATTGCATTTATGCATTTCAAATATTTGCGGCCAACCAAAATGGCAAAAGCCAGCCAAAAAAGAAACGGTAAAATGTATTGCAAAATTGACAAAGTGTGTGCAACACTCGAATATAACCTGTACATGAACGCAAACTGTATAAACGACTGCTGGGGCTACAAGATATTTAGATTCATACTTTTGGTATAGGCTCAACTCAAATTGTAGCCTCAAATTTTAAGCTTAGCATACCCGTTATGCTGGTTTATTTTACAGGGTATTAAAACCTCACCGCAGTCATGCAAAATGCAACGTTGTCTAAGTTTGTTTGTTGTTTTTTTTGTTGCCCGCTTTGCTTGTTTGTTTGTTGTTGTTGTTGTTATAGTTGTTGTAAAAAGCACTCTACACGACACAAATTTCGTTCATTTACTCAGTGGGAACCAAAGCGATGAGTGTGCTTAGAAGCCGCTCCTAGCAGCAAAAGGGGGCGAATATGTTTGTGCGGAGGGAAAAAGAGAGAAGAGGGGTGGCAGACGCTAATGTCGTTGCTCTCACACAGTCAGTCAGTCAGTCAGTTAGGGTACAAATAAACAAACGGACACGGAGAACACCACACACACAATACAACAGCAGGACATGCATAACTGATAAGGATCTTCAAATGATTTCATTCCAGGCCACAGAAATTTCCAGACATGGAATGGAAAGATTTTGTGAATTGGGGTTTTCTAGTTCATACACTAACAAACAAAAGAAAACCAGGCACAGTTTAATTAATATTTAACTCTTAAATACAAATTGTTTGTTTTTAAAAAAATTAATAATTAAAATAAAAAATAAGTAAATTAAATAAAATTAAAAATTAAATTACAATTGAAAAAAAAAATAAATATTGAAATAAATTATTTAAAATACTGCAGCTGGTTATAATTCGTTATTTATATGTATTTCCTGGGAGTTGCATTGGCCCCACTTGTAATACAATTTTCCCATCATTTTTAATAATAAATGTAAAGCATGATAAATATCTGATATGTGTTTTCATGCAGCTCAAACAAATTGCGTCGTTTCGCATCAAAATGCATCAAATTGAGTTATGAACATGTTGTCAGCTGAGTGCTGTTATAGAGGTGGGTGGCAGGAGGGGGTTGTTTACAAAGTCCAATTCGCCTTGTTGGGTCATTTTTCAATTGCAACAAGATAGACAGCAACAACAACAACAGCAACTGCAACAAAGCAAACAGACAAAAGCGAATCAATGGAATGCGAATCAATAATCTTAAAAAAAGCTTGTTTTTGTTGTTGTTATTGCTGCTTCTATTATTATTTCTCATACTATTATTGTTATGCTTTAGCTTTTTTTTCCCACTCTTTTTTTTTTTCTTGTTTAACGCTTGAAATGCAATTTGCGATTTCATTTCAGTCCTCAACTCCTCTTTCTCTCCCTCTCTTTCTAATCCTCTGTCTGCTCTCTGCTCCCCCTCCTCTTTTTCTGTTGCCGTTTGCGCTTTTCATTTCTCGGTTTTAGTGCCCTGCATTTTGGCCAATCAAATTGACACGCTTTCCCTCACACCTCTTGCTCCACCCTCCCGCGCATCCTTGCCTTTGCTTGTTGCCCTCTCGTAGCTATCCCACGCCGCCCCTCCCTGACCGTCAGCCGGCGCAAGCTTCGCTTTCCATTTTGGCTTTGATACGTTTTATGTGCATTTAAATTACGTTGGAAACTCGCCTCGAATCATTCACTAATCGAGCTGTTTTTGTTGTTGTTGTTAGTGCTATTTCCATTGGGTTTTTCCATGCGATTTTGTTTTTGTAGTTCCTTCGCTTTGTTTGGGTCTGTTGGGAATATTGTTGATTATGCGTGAATATGTATGTGTGCCTTAAAAGAACTATCTCTGCTTAAAGAGCAAACAAGGTTCTAATCAACGAATTCTTAGTAGATAACCGTATAAAGCGCAAGATTAAAGATGTTAGTTATATGCATGAAGTGAGGGCAATGAAGAAAGAACCTAGAATATAAGAAACTCAAATAACCGTACCGATAACCAAGTTTTTTTTTTTACTATTTTGAGCCAGATCGTTGCAATTTATCGATATTTTCCTTAGAAAATGAGCAAATAAATGCAAACAATAAACTGTAGTTTTGTTAACTTAAGTGTTGAAAAGTTCTGAAAGAGAATTTAAGCCGCAACAAACTGTAGATCATTTATATAGTTGTTGTGTTTATTATTTTTTGCTCTCAATGTGCGACAGAATGTTGTTGTTGATGTTGATTTTGTTGTTGTTGTGTTGTTGATGTTGCTCTGGTTGTTCCAGTTCTGGACTGACTTGTTAAACTTGTCGCACAGCCTGCTGCCTTCTTCCCATCCCCCTTTCAATTGCCTGCCTGTTGAGTGACGACTTCCAGCTGCTGTTGCTGTTGCTGCTGCTATCTGTTTTGCAACTTGGACGGTTGGACATTCACTCTTCCCCTCGCCCACTACTGCTCTCCCTGGTGCCATTAACTATCAGTGGCAGTCTGAGACGTTCGCAAAGTGTTGACCTCAATTAAAGTTGTTCGCTCGCCTGCAACAAGCAACACACAACGAAAAAAAAAAACAAAAGCAAAATAGAGATGTCAGTTATAAAAATATCGTGCATGCAACGACTCTTGGTGTATGCAGTAGTTGCAGCTGTAAAAAGGGAGTGGCAAGTGGGAGACAAGCAGTGAGCGGGTGGCAAGTGAATGCTGTCAAGTCGAATATGTTGCATATGCTTCATTCTAGATATATCTTTAAGTTGTACCCCCTAGAAATGGGCTTGAGGAGTATTGTTATCAGTGGGAAACGAATAATTCTTGAGCGAGAACAAATTTAAATTAGTTTTCTGGGTAACTTTTAGTCGAGCACTGTTTTTATGGCTTGTTGCCATTATTATACATATATTTGTTTGTTTGCGCCTCTCTCTCCCCACTCTCTCTGCTCATCTTTTACGTCATATTGGTTGTTTTTTGACGGTTTTAGTTTTTACCATTTTATATGCAGCTGCCAAACTGCTGCTCCGTCATCTGACACGCCATATGCCACGCCCACACTCAAAATGCATACATCAAGTACGAATACACACGTGCATACACACATGCACGCATACACACACATACATAAATGCATTCGTTTGTATGTACTTATGCATATGCACAAAACTAAATATGCAGAAGCCACTCGCCCATTTCCGTTGCTCTTTGCCGGTTCTGTGACTCTCCACGCCTCGCTATTGCTCGCCTCACCTGGCCACGTCTCTTCTCTCCTCTACTCTCCTCTTCACTCCGCCTCTCTGCTTTTCACCTCGTCGTGTGCGTTGTGCAATACTCGCCGCGTTCGCCTTCCCATTGGTGGGTTACTTTAGGTCATTGCAGCTGACGTCGCCGCCGTCACTTCTAATGCTCGCTTGAAGGACGTCGTCTAAAGTGCCGCCGTCGCCGTCGTCGCAGCTGCGGCTGCTGCTGCTATTGTTGTTGTTCTCGTTCTCAACGTCACCAGCAATAGTGTTGCCCCCCATATAAATAGCTAAGAAAAAAAAAACAAAAAAAACCAAGCTAGTTTTAGACAAATAAAACCCATTAAAAGAGTTGAAGGCGAAAGCTGCAGCTAAAATAATATGACATTTATTTTTTTATTGCTTAAGATATGTTAATACTATACATAGATAAAACAAGAAATGGCCAGTGCAAACAAAGCCAGAATTAAGGGAGCAAAAAAAGCTTCATTAGCAACACTGACTTCCAATGCTAAGTTTGCTTTGCGCTGCTGGCAACACTCGCTGCTTCTAACAACAGCTAGTTATGCTAGCTGAGCAGACTGAGCTGAACGTCCGTGGACCGTCGGCGTCGACCTCCAAGCGAGCAGCTCTGCTGGCGTCGTACGTCAACATTTGTTGTTCACTTGAGAATCGAATTGCAAATGTTTAAAAATATGAATAACAAATTTTTGTGCATATATTGAATAACTATTCGGCTTATTATCATTAGTTAAAAATGTATTTTGTTAGATAGATCATACATGTTTGTAAAAACATAAAAACTTTCACCAAAGCATTAGCGAAAATCTGCAATGCAAGTGGAAAGATTTCCCTTCATTATATTTTTTGGTTTTTTTTTTTTTTATCTGTCGCGCTGTTGTGTCTTGTCAACTGCATGCAACATTTAACCGAAAAAGAAAACAAGATCAAAAATAAGAGAGCGCGTCGCTGCGATTTTAGACAAGCAGCAGCAGCAGCAGCTGCGGCGGCGGCGCATCAAAAGCCAACGATTGTCGGGGAAGCTTTCACATATACATAAACAAACATACATAGTCTACAAGCAGGAGACGACGAAGAAGAAATATGTCGTTGGCAAAACCTCCCACATTTATGCATGCGTTCCACATGCTTAAGTGTCTGTGTGTATGTGTCTAGGTATTAGTATGTGCTTTTACCTCATTTACGTTTTATTGCAGCGCTGCCTTTGTTGCTTGCTGCTTGTCGAATCTCGTTAAAAATCATGCTGGCGTAGATCCGCGCAAATATAAATTTAAATTGCATTTGTATTTCTTTAGCTGTTTAAGTAAAAATTCGTTTCGGCAAAAAAAAAGGAGAAAAACAACCGATAAAACATCGAAAAAGCTGCAACAGCAGCTCTTAAAAAATAAATTTTTCTTGCTTGCTGCTTGTTTTGGCTGTTTCGTGTTGTTTCTCGATTATTCGTTCGTTTTGCGTTTAATTTGTAATTGATTCTGTTATTTTGTTGTCGCCTCAGCACAGATGCTGTTAATGCACACACACAATCACAATTGTACAAATTTACGAACAATATAAAAATTTAATCGCCACAACTTAAAAAAATAAATACAAGAGTGAGAGTAAGATAGGGAGGCAGAGAGAGAGAGAGAGAGTGTATGTTGTTGCTGCTGTTGCCATGCATAAGTTTATTGGCGTTATTTGTAGTCGCTGGAGCTGCGTGCAATCAAGTGTGCAATGCAATTACACAAATGAACACAGCAATAAAAACAATAGGCACATTGTATACGATTATAAAAGAAAACAAAATTAGATGCATTTTCAGCATTTCGCCTTTTTTTTATTTTTTATTTACACATTGTGTTTCCCATCCGGCTATGTGTGCAAAATGCGTAAAGTTAATTTCCGATTGCAATGCAATAAAAAAACTATGCAAATGTTGTTCAGCAACATGTTGCAAAAATCATGCGCGCTCTTCTCCCTCTTGCTACTTGTTTGATTTTTGATATCGATATAATAATAATAACTTACCGTTACTGTTGCTGCTGTCCCTCTTCTTCCTCTTCACTATCCACTCTTTATTTGGCTTCCACTTGTTGCGGTTGTTTCTTGTTGTTGTTTTTGTCATTTAATCGCCTTTTTGATTTTTCAAGTTTGAGCTGGTTTTCATTTATTTGGTTGTACGTATTTATTTATTTTTTTTTACTGTCGTGAAAGTACATAAAAGGCATTTTTACTTGATCTTTTTTTTAGAAAGGCATTTGGCGACATTTCTGCAACGTCAACATGTTGTTGTTGCTGCGTGATAACAGGCTGCCATTTTGTATGTGTGCCAGTTTTTATTTGGTCTTTTTTTTTTTGGAATATTTGGTGTAGCTAAATGTTCTGCTCGCTGAAGTGTGCAGCAAACAAAGCATGAGTTATTGCTGCTGCTGTTGCTGATATTGTGTGTTATGTAAATGATGCGCTTGCGTCCAGTGTTAAATATGTAGCTAAAATGTTCATTTGTCTCTGTCACACACACACGCACACAACCCATTTAACATAAGAGGAGCACAGTACATAATTCCGCCCAAGGCACAGGCAGCAACAACTTGAATTCGGCCAATTATTGCTGTCTGGCTACAGCAGCGTTGCCTGCACATATTCGCTATACTTTCTCCCGTTGTTCTTCTGCCATTTTGGGAGAACGACGTTGTCTGACGGTGCTCTCATTTACTTTGTATGCACTAGCAACAAAAGCATACCAATATGTAGCAACATTGTTGCGCTCTCTCTCACACACTGGAACTTGTTGTTGTAGTTGTTGTGTTGTTGTTGTCAGGTGCGTGGAGTCAAGTGGAAAATGCTTTTGCGTGCATTGCTCTCATTGTGTAGCGACAAATATTTGCACAACTCCAACAGGCAACATATACCGTACTCTCTTCTCCTTCCATCCACCCCCCCTTTCTGATCTGTCTTGGCAACATTCCTTGTACGTGGTTTTGCCCCCGATTTTTGTCGTTCCCTTGTCTCGTTTTATTGTTTGCACCCATTAATCAGTCGCTAGTCGCCGCGCCGTTCACATTATCTACATCTACCTTATGCATTTAACCTGTTGCTTCTTGCTGCACATTATATTGTCTCATTTTGTTGTTTTCTGATTTAGTTGCGCGTATCTCTTGAAGCGTCTCCATATTCTTTCCGCTTCCGTTTTGCCGACTTGCGTTTCAAATAATCATTTATCGTGCAGCAAGCAGCACTTTTGTGCACTTTCCGCACATTTCCGCTGCCTTATTCAACAATCGCTGCAACATGCAACATCAATTCACACACTTTGTTTTTTTGAAAGTTGTGTGCCGACTTTCTCCGCATAAACTAAACGATTCTTACTCACTTGCAGCTTAATCTAATAACTCACCATAAATTATTAATGGATAAATCATCCCTTTATCAGTGTTTTATAACCGACGTGGCACGTGGTGACTGTTGCAATATGTGTTCCAGATATAGAAATGTTTTTTTATTGCACATAATAATGATATAAATGTGCAGCTGTTGCTTTTCGAGCTGATATCTAATTGTGCACTTTCGCTATTGCAATGTGATTGTGAACTCAGCACTCATAATTGAGATATTTATTGTGGCCCCCAACAAACCAAGAACATTAACCGATAATGCTCAAGGCCCTGATAAACTGAACTCTCGCAATTGTGAACATGTTCTGGAATACAAACATTCAAGTTGTATAAGAATGAGATATACAAGATAAAAATTAACAATAGAACAGTTGGTAGCTTCCATGTTTTAGTAAGCGTTCAATGAAGTGAAGAATTTGTAGACAACAAAGAAGGAAATATCGATGGGTTGAGTCTGAAGACTCATCAGACATCCTTTAATCAAAAAGTGTGAGCAATTTCAGTATTATTTAAGATATTACAATAAAACTTGACAGTTAAGAGATAATATATAACCAACATCTTTTATTTATGTATTAAGACTTTCAAAGGAAGTGCATAAAAAAATCGGTTCTGTTTTTTATTACAATTTTTTATACACCAAACTCAACACTTTGGAGTTTTTTAATGCGATTTCTATCAAAATTCCAGATCTGTATGATTTATTTATGTATTATTTGCAAGCATATTTCAACTTTGGGTGAAAACCCATAAGTATCTGTTGCTTGCGGAGTTAGAAAAGTTGCAATAACCCGTGGCAAAACCATAGCCATTTAGTTGCCTGCCACCGAGGCAACGAATTTCTGCTTTTTCCCCGTTATTCATTTCATTTTTCGTTTGCGTCAGCAGCAGTTACAGTTACTTCTGCTCGCATATTTGTACCAAACGTAGGAAGTTGCCACCCGACCTCTCGCCAACCACGCCCCCACACAATTGCTCCCACACACAACTATACCGTTTGCACCTTTACAGTTGGTTGGTTGGCTCGCCTTTTATGCAACAAGCAGCGGCGAGTGAGTGGGGCAAACGCAAAAAAAAAAAAGCTTCAATTCGTTTTGCTAAACTGCGTCACGTTGCAACTTTGACGTTGAATGCGAGAGACTGTTGCTGCTGCTGCTGAGATTTGCGTAAGCGAATTCGTTTTCGGATTGTGCAACGTAACAAACAAATAAATAGTAGATGTATGTAAATTGCTGTCGAACCGTTAAATCGCGTAACTTGTTGCAACAAACAAATTTGTGTGCAAGTGCAGGCGGCCCCCTTCCTGCCACGTGATGGCGCCACGTGAACGCAATGTGTTATGGAAATGTCCTTGCCATTGCCAAAGTCACCGTTGATGTTGCCCCTGAGGCTGGTGTTGGCAGTTAACGCACTAGCGACGAGTCCATGAGGTAAGCAGGTGTATAAGTGGGTCGGTGGTGTGTGTGTTTTTTGGTGACTCAATTTCAACGATTGTCCGACGTTTGACCTTGCCAGCTTATTCGGGTTGTCCTCCTATTAATATCCCTTAAGTATTGATACAAATTAAAGAGTATTATTTCTAAAAGCAACTTGCAACG
This sequence comes from Drosophila fungiperda, assembly GCA_035042345.1. Taxonomy (NCBI): domain Eukaryota; kingdom Metazoa; phylum Arthropoda; class Insecta; order Diptera; family Drosophilidae; genus Drosophila; species Drosophila fungiperda. The sequence goes on along the minus strand of JAWNLM010000278.1, from coordinate 2,236,191 downwards.
GCAAAAAGCAGACCAAAGTCGAAAAGTTAAGGGATATAACAGGAGACTCGAGCTGTTCCCAGAACAACTGTTCTTACTAATAATTATTGAAAAAAATTGATTGTCAACAAATTTTTTTTCCTTTCTTAAATTTATAGTTTTCGATAAATTGTAGAATTAGTTGACTTCCATTTATATATCTATATACATTTCTTCATAATTGTGCTAATTTCCTTCATTTTCGTGCTAAGTACAGGGTATTAGTTAGTCATGCTTCTGTTGTTTGTGCATTTTTCAAATGTTCGATTTCAATTTGACTTTTCGATTTGTGCGTTTTCTCATCGGGTTTTTGCATAATTTATTGCATTTAGTTTTCATTCAGCGCTGTCATAAATTTTCCCGCACACAAAAACCAAATGTCGTCTATTTATGCGCCACTCCCACACCCCCCCAAACTGCCTGCTCGCCCCTCCCCCTCTCCATGCTATACACGACTAAAGTGTCCCCCAAACGACGGACATGGGCGTCGCGTGTGTCCTTAAATTCAGTTTTGATTACAGTCGAGCAGCGAATCAAGCGAACCAAGTTTATGTCCAGCTAACGCAGCTTGTCCCTCCCTCCCTCACTCCCCCTCTGCCTGCTGGTTCTTGGTGTTGCCCCCACGGGTGACCTTCGTTTGTCGTTGCCATAGAATATTTCCAGGAAGGCGCGTGGGTTTTTCCTTTGCCTCTCGACTACCATTTTATTATTACTTTCTCTTGTTTCTCTTTTTCCATTTTTCTCTTTTTTATTATTTTCCGTGTTCTCCGCCATTTATTGTATATAAGGCATCCGGCTTCCTCTTTAGCTATACAGTCCTTGGCAAGAGGGTATTGCGACTTAAGTTTGGAAACTAACTAAGTAAACTTTCCCGATGCCTGAAGGGTATGCGAGAATTTATTTTAATGGTTGATGAAGCATATAGCTGCCATAGGAAGAATCGGTCGAAAGTTGAGCTCTTGTATCACAAATATGCCTTTAAAAAACAGTTATACTTGTTTCTCATTTGGACATAATATCATCTTAATTAGAGCCACTAAATCATATGGCTTTCATATTAAGTACATTCCGCAAGGGTATCTAATATTCGTTGTGACCAATAAAGTCTTTGTTTTCTTGTTATGTCAAGTCGTATCGAGTGTCCGCTGACGCAAATTAATTAAATACTATAATAGGCTTGCTTGTGGGGGCGGGTCAGCAGGGTGGGCGGTTGGACGGTTGGTCGGTTGGGGCAGTGCCCACTTGACCATTTCTAAATTTAGTTGCAGATTACAAAATGAACTCTGCTGCCTGCTTTACTCCACAATGCGACAATTATGGACAATGAAATAAAGGCGAATGCTAATAAAATTATATTACTGGATTGAAGTGTTTGTGTTTACCACACAGTCCCTTTTTTCCTAGAAATTTGCCCATTTATAAGCAATGTCCTTTTCCCATTATATACTTAACATGTTTGAGTGGGATTTTATTATTAATGCAATTCAGTTTGCCGTGTCAAAATAAAATTATAAAAGAAATGCTAATTATACAAATAATAAAAGGGTACATTCCAACTAAATGCCCAAGGACAGTCCACCTAAGGGTATTTTGTGAAAGAATGTCTCCTGAGTAACCAATTTATATTGCGTTACTTAACTCTTGAAAGTGGATGCTTTATTTATTCCGCAATTGGAATTTTTATAAAGATTCTTTTTAATTTTCCTCTATTTCAAGTTTCTCTCTGAAGACTTTAAGTCTACCATTTGGGAGCTAAATCGTAGCAGTCCAAAAAAAATATCGATAATTAAACATTGAAAACTGTCTTTTGAAAAACAGCAAACAATGCTGACGCGTTTAACATAACGATTTTATGATGTATACAATAAAATATATTTAACGTTTCGCACCTGAAGCAAACCAAGATGATTCAATGGTTCTACATCTTCCGAGGTAATAATCGTTGTTGACAGTGCCTGCTTCCTTATTGAAATTGTTTTCTTCTTTGTTTGTTGTCGTCGTCTTATTCCTAGCCAAAATATTTGCTTTATGATTATGCAAATATAGCTGAATGTTCTTGTTTGAATTGGCCAAAATGTGACTTGTCACTTTCTTTGTCACCGTGCTGGCAAGTTCAGCGCTGAGTGTTGATATCTATATATATATATATATATATATATTTGTATCTTTTATATGCAGCTGTACTCACTTTTGTCCGATTGCAGCGCAGTTATCGCATTGTAAAATTGCCTGTTGAGCTGTGCTGAGCACAATTGCCGCAGGAGAATTTTATTTACAAATATAAACATATATAAATATATATATCTGGATTAGTCACCAAATGATATCCTTAGTAATTAGACGGTTACTCAGGCGAGGTAACAATTTTTTTTATTGACTCACCAAAACTAAATTTGACTAATATTTTTTATTTTTTTTTTTGTAGATTGCGATTGCGGCTGCGTGGACACGTACAGCAGCGGAGGCGGCGGCGGCAGTAGCAGCAGCAGCGGCGGCGTTGAGGTGCGGCACGGCCAGGCGCAGGAGGTGGCAGCCATCCAAAACGTAGTGAACAGCAGCAGCCTCAAAACGGCGCACGCAAAGGTCGCCACATCGGGGGGGCATGCAAATACGCAACCCCCCAGCAAACGTTCCAGCAGCGGCGCCGATGGTGACTACCAGTTGGTCCAGCACGAGGTGCTCTATTCCCTCTCAGCTGAATATGAGGCAAGTCAATCAGTAATGGATCATCTTATGTCCTAATGCTTAATCGAATTCACTTTGGTCTCGCTTAGGTTCTGGAGTTTTTGGGTCGCGGCACCTTTGGCCAGGTGGTCAAGTGTTGGAAGCGCGGCACATCCGAAATTGTTGCCATTAAGATACTAAAGAATCATCCATCATATGCGAGACAGGGCCAGATCGAGGTGTCCATTTTATCGCGCCTGAGCCAGGAGAATGCGGACGAGTTTAATTTTGTGCGTGCATTCGAATGCTTTCAGCACAAGAATCACACCTGCCTCGTCTTTGAGATGCTCGAACAGAATCTCTATGATTTTCTCAAGCAGAACAAATTCTCACCGCTGCCCCTCAAATACATACGTCCCATTCTGGAGCAGGTAAGAGTCAACTGTGTGTGTTTGAATCTCCAGAAGAATCTCTAATTCTTGTGTTGTTGTTGTTGAAGGTGCTGACTGCCCTGTTGAAGCTGAAGCAACTGGGCCTGATTCACGCCGATTTGAAGCCGGAGAACATAATGCTGGTCGATCCGGTGCGTCAGCCGTATCGCGTTAAGGTCATTGATTTTGGCAGCGCCTCGCATGTGAGCAAAACCGTTTGCAATACGTATTTGCAGTCGCGCTATTATCGCGCACCCGAAATCATCCTGGGTCTGCCCTTCTGTGAGGCCATCGATATGTGGTCGCTGGGCTGTGTGGTCGCCGAACTCTTTCTCGGCTGGCCACTGTATCCGGGCAGCTCAGAGTTCGATCAGATACGGTATATATCGCAGACCCAGGGTCTGCCCACGGAGCATATGTTGAATAGCGCCTCGAAGACATCGAAGTTCTTTTATCGTGACGTGGATTCGACGTATCCGTTCTGGCGTCTAAAGACCACCGAGGAGCACGAGGCGGAGACGAACACAAAGAGCAAGGAGGCGCGCAAATATATTTTCAATTGTCTGGATGACATTGGGCAGGTGAATGTGCCTACGGATTTGGAGGGTGGTCAACTGCTGGCCGAGAAGACGGATCGACGGGAATTCATTGATCTGCTCAAGCGCATGCTCACCATTGATCAGGAGCGACGCTTGACCCCAACGGAGGCACTCAATCACAGCTTTACAAGGCTCACCCATCTGGTCGATTATGTTTACTGCAACAATGTAAAGGCCTCTGTCCAAATGATGGAGGTGTGTCGTCGCGGCGACTTCCACACGTGAGTTTTTTTTTATATATATATTTGGATTATAATAATGATTATGTTCGTGTTTTTTTTTTTGCAGTGTACAACCAGCACCGACGCTGGTGACTAACTTTGTGCCGAGCAGCACCGAGAACATGACGTTCACCATCAACAATCAGCTGACCAGTCAGGTGCAGCGCTTGGTGCGCGATGGTCGCCCCCTGGCCTACGAGGGTCTCTACCAGATCTACGGTGGTCGCAACGTGGCCCGGCAATATCCGCAGGCGCGCACCGACACGTTCCAGCATCAGCTGGTGTCGAACATACTCTGTCCGCCATCGTATCAGGCGATGCCCAGTCCCACCAAGCATGTTGTTGTGGGCAGCGCCACAATGCAGCCCCCGTTGCAGGTGCCGCCGCAGCAGTATGTTAATGTGCCCGTGCCCGTCTCGATGGTGGAGCCCAGTTCGGGTCAGCGCATGCTGCTCACCAATCGTGTGCAGGCCAGTGGCGTTGCCTGGCCCCAAACCGGACGGCAAATGGCGCTGGTGCCATCGTGGCCACAACAGGCGCCGGCGCATTCGCTAATTGTCGACTCGACGCCGCTGTTCAATGTGGAGGAGATCTATCCTAAGCATCATCTCAACTTGCCGCGCAACGATCTCAAAAAGGAGTCGCCGGCTCATCATTTAGCGTGCGTAGTAAACAAGTTAATCCTTAAATTGTGCTTAGTTTAATCAATTATTTTGTATGCCCAACTATAGCAAGGGCAACTCTTATCGTGTGCCGCGTCACGAGAAGAAGGAACACCAGCAGCTGTCGCCGGTGAAGAAGCGCGTCAAGGAGAGCTCGCCGCCGCATCAGCAGCGCTATCAGCGGGCCGCACATGTCTCGCCACAGTATCATGCCCATCACAATTGCAACTATGGCGGTGGCTATGGCGCCGGCACTGCTGGTGGTCCCGTTGTGGCCAGCTCGGCCTCCTCAGCCAGCAGTGAGTTCATCTCGGCTTGTTTGCCCAATTCTGGGAACTCTGATAATAATTTATCTTCTTTTTCCTTAGATATTATCAATGCGAGTGGCAGCAACTCATCGAGCTCGCATCATAATCACGCGCCGGTGGCACATGCCCCACACGGTGGCAGCAGCAGTGGCGGTCCCTACAACATTGTTGGCCATCACATTGTGGTCAACAATTGTCTTGGTGGTGGCGCCGCAGTGGGTGGTTATCATGCCAGCAGCCAGCCGCCGTTGCATGCACACCAGCAGCCGCACGTGAAGCAGCCGACGATCACCATCCATGACACGCCCTCGCCGACGGCAGTTGTGGGCGATGTCATAACCATATCGGACAGCGAGGACGAAGGCGCCGATGGACCGCCGGCAACAATAACTGCAACAACAGCAGCAGCAAGTGTTGTGGCACCGGTCAAGCAACGTGCCCATGCCCATGCCCAGTCGCAGACTAGCAGCAGCCTGATGCAACAGCATCAGCATCAACATCAACAGCAGCAGCAGCAGCCACAGCAACAGCAACAGCAACAGCAACAACAACATCATCCACAGCAGCAGCAGCAACAACAGCAGCAACATCATCATCCACAGCAGCAGCAGCAACACTCGAGCAGCAATTCATCCAGTTCGTTGCATTGTCGCAGCAGTGCACAACCGTTGCATGTCTCGCACTCCCAGCAGCAGCAGCAACAACAACAGCAGCAGCAGGCGGTTAATTATGGTAATGCTCACAGTTCAATGTCCATCAGCTCCTCCTCCGCCAATGCCAGCAGCGGCAGCAGTAATCGTTTGGCCAGCAAATGTAGCAGCCAGCTGGGCGGCAGCGGAGCTAGTCATCATAGCCATCATAGTCACCATAGTCACCATAGTCACCACCACCACCACAACCACAACCACAGCCAACAGCAACAGCAAATTCCGCACCAACATGGCAGCAGCAACAACAGCAGCAGCAGCAACGGCAACAGCAACAGTAGCAGTAATAATAACAGTAACAGTAACAATAACAGTAACATTAACAGTAACAGTAGCAGTCAGCAGTTGCCGCCGCCGCCGCCGCAGCTGCCAAACCACAGTAGCAGTAGCAGTAGCAGTAACAGTAGCAATAATCATCATCATCATCATACAGCGTCTTTATCGTCGTCGTCGTCGTCGTCGATGGGCGGAAGCGGAAGTGGAAATGGATTTGGTGCTGCTATCGTCCTCGACAACAGCTGCTCAATACAGCCACAACAGCAGCAGCAGCAACAGCCACAGCAACAGCAGCAACAGCCACAGCAACAGCAGCAGCAGCAGCAGCAGCAACAGCAACAGCAACAGCAATGCTTTCAGCCAAGCAACAACAGCAATAACAACATTCATCACAACACCAATTCCAATTCTGCTTCCACTTCCAACCAACAACAACAACCACAACAACTACAACCACATCACCATAACCATCATAGTCTTCAGCTTAACAACGCCCCCCATTCCATATCCAGCACAACAAGCACACAATTTAGCACACCCATTTCCCTCTCATCCTCATCCGCCTGTCTCACTCAGCCACCTATCTCTTTGCCCGTCCCCGTACCTGTCTCTGCCCCAGTACCCCTGCCCTTACCACTGCCCTTGCCCCCCCCGTCCACAACTCAGTCGCATCTCAGTCGTCATAAGCCAACGCAACAACACGTCCATCTAGTAATTCCATGCGTTACCGTAGGTGATCACGATCCGGAGGATGCAAGACGACGCCATCATGCAGCCGCCGCGGCCGCCCTCTCTGTCGTCTCCAGCGGTGGAAGTCCCAAGCATCATCATCATCATCAGCATGCACATCATCAGGTGCAGCCGGCACAGCAGACGCCGCATTATCAGCCACAGCCCCAACTACAACCCCAGCCGCAGCTCCAACAACAACAACAACAGCAGCAGCAACAGCAACAGCAACAACAGCAACAACAGCAACATCAGCAACATCAGCAACAACAGCAGCAGCCGCAGCCGAATATTAAATATGAACCGGGTCAATCGCAAAAGAAGCGCATTTTGGCCATGGCTCAAAGTGAGTGCAACTATCAGCCGCAGCCACAGCAGGTGCAGATACAAGTGCAGCAGCAGCAACAACAGCAGCAGCAGCCGCCACCGCCTGTCGTCAGTTTGCCACATATACCCACTAAGCAGGAACCGCCAGAATTCTATCCGGAATACGCACAGCAGCAGCCGCCGCCGCAACAACAACAGCTACAATTGGAAACGAAGCGTAGCTCGTGGGCAGCCAGTTCGGTTAGTGCATCCGCAATGCCACTGGCACATCCCAAGCGGGAGGCACCCTCTGTGGCGCCCGTTAGCTATGTGGCACCGGCTGTGGCGCCACCGCTTGCCCACTCAAAGAGCGGCTCGAGCTCCTCGTCATCATCGATCAGTGCTGCGGCCGCTGCAGCGGCAGCTTCTGCTGCTGCCGCCAGCGTGGGTCCACCGTCTTGGGGTGCACCGCAAGTGTATCGCCAGCCATCGCAGCCGCCGCCGGCGACTATTGCGGCTGTGGCACCGTCAGCGGTTGCACCGCCGCCGCATCATCATCACAGCAGTCACAGCCACAGCCACAGTCACCATCATCATCATCAGGCGGGCACGCCGCTGGGCGGCTCACCCTCATCGACAGCGGCTGCGGCCATGTTGCCAACGGACATCTACGCCCAGGGCGACATGTATCGCCGTCCCACGGTCTACGTGTCCCAGGCGGCGCCGACGTACGCCTATGCGAACCGAGCGGTGGTTGCACCGCCGCCAGCACACAACAGCTCCAGTCGCCAGGTGGGTGCCAGGCACTACTCTCATTTAATATTCAATTGTACAAGTCTTGTGTAGTTTAGCTTCTTTTAATTATAATTCTTATTTAATTACCAAATTGCCCATTGAGAGTAGTTTGGAATATTTATTAAAGCTTTAATTACAATCTATCATTTAGTTTATAATTACAAACATATTTACCTAAATGTTAATAGCAATTATTAATTATTATTTAACATTTAGCTTTTTTATATTTATAATTACTTTGGTTATTTAGAGTAATTAAAGGTATTTAACGAAGTACAATCTGATATACAAATTATAATGAATTGTTTTGTTATGTTAAAGGTGATACCATCGCATCCGCTGCCGGCACACATACAGATTCCTTCGCAGTATAGCCAATTTGGACCGTTGAGTCCCGCCCAGGTAGCTGCCAGCAAGCATGCGGCGCACTTTGCGCCCGCCAACATATGGTATGGTGCTGAGTAGCTTGCAGAGGGTTGAACGAGGGTTGGACGAGGATTGCCAGAGGCCACCAACTGACCACCACCACCATCACTGACTAATACAGCAACAACACCACAGCCCCACCATATTATAACCACCACCAATCACCACTGTCTCTCCGTGCATCATCGAACTTGATTGATTGATGATTGATTGATGCTCGAGTGAGTCGATAATGCCAGATTGATGGCCGAAAAAGCAATTTGCAAAAGGCGCCAATTTGATAACTTATTTATTTTACAGCCAAAGAACATGTTTATTAATTAAAATCTCTTTTGCTTTGCAACCCAATTTAGATCTTTAATGGCCTCGGCTGATGGCGGCGACACTCCAAACAGCAACAGCAACAATAATCACAGCAGCAGCAACAACAGCAACAACAATGCGGAGGATCAGGAATTGCAGCAGTTGCAGCTAACGCATTGCTGGTGGTTTATGATGCTCATGCAACAAAGCATTATACAGCGCAACAGCAGCATGTTGCACGATTCAACAACAATAGCAGCAACAGCAACAACAACTACTGAATCAACAACAACAAGCAACATAAATGTGAAATGCAGCAACAACACTAAGAGTCGCCGCAAACGTTGATAACTCGTCCGCCCCCTGTCCCCACCCAAATAACTGCAATTTTTTAATAACGTCAATCCTCAAAGAGATTGTCGATTGTTTCATAATTCACTTCTGAATTATGAATTTTGTTTGTTTTTTTTTTGTTTTTAAGAAAAATATCAAGCATTTTGTACACGCAGCTTGAAGTGTAAAGTGCTTAATTTTACATACACCTAAGTAATGAACACACACACACACATACACAAAAACACTCACACACTTAAAAATACTTACAAACGCAGACTTTGCTAAGATAAAAACAATATCAAAATAGGCGCAACACTTTCTATATACAAATTTTGAAGTTTACTCAAAAACTAAAGCGTTTCATTATATGTGTGTTGTATATTTTTTATTATAACTTCTAAGTACATACGTATATATATATATATATACACAGATACACACATAACTATGATAAATATGTATTCTATATTACGATACGCCTAAGTACTACATGCATAATACATACATATGTAAAATTAACCTAACTAACTCTAATACTATGAATACTTCAACTATTATTATACATAAAACAAACAAATAAGCAAATAATGCAAAATTACAAAGTTAATGCAACATGTTATTGTACACAACAACAGCAACAAAAACAACAACAACACCAACAACAAAAGCAGCAACAGCAACAGCAAAAAAACGTAGTGCAAAAGTTATAGCAACTTTTTTTAGACTCTTTTTAGCAAGTACCTCAAAAGAAAAAAGTAAAAAAAAAACGAAAATAAAAACAAAATATGCAACAACAAAAACACCACGAAGCAGCCACAGCAGCCGCAACAAACAAACAAATAATGTTATGAAAAAATTGCCTTTTACAAACAACAAAATAAATAAATAACAAAATAATCTTAAATAAAATAGTGTAAACAAAATATAAAAAAAAGAAATACAAAATTAGTGAGATAATCATAAACTACAGAATGATATATAATACCGCAAAAACCTTACTAGCAAACAAAGCAGAACATATATTAACAATATTGTAGGAAACCCTAGCGATATCTGAATATAACTGATAACTGAACATGCGATATATTATAGCTAATAAACATAGACTTATACAGATTTTTTTGGTTTTAAAAAAACAATATACACAACATATACAAACATAAAAAGCCCACTCTCATAGAACTTACAAAATAAGTTTGCCCACAAACAGATGAATTATAATACTTCTGGGGATTTGTACAAAAGAATATAACAAAAATTAGATGCATTGTATTTAGCAATAACTAACTATTAATAATGGATTTTAAAATCAAGATTAGATATCAGGTTAGTTGTGGTACAAGACAGCAACAAGGAAATTATATATACATATAAATGAATATATATATTTATATATATATATATATTGCGTCATATACTTATTAACATCGCTTCGATTTTAGTCCGTTTATCATGTTCATTATTTACTTCTCTAAAACGATAAGATTCTTTTTATTTGTGCTTAGTTCTCTTCCATGTAAAACAGACTCTGCGTTTAAGTTCTTGTCTAGTTTACTGAGGGTTTCGTATGAATTTTCAAAAATATATTGAGAAAAAATACAGAGAGAGAAAGGAAAATAATCCACTTGAGGGAATGTTTACTAAAGTACAAAAAGGCAAGCAATCTAGCAATAATTGAAAAGAGTTACAGGCTTTGAACACATTTCTAATTTCTAATTATTAATTTAGCTGTATTTATATTTGTATTTTTATTCTGTATGTGCGCGTATTTAATTCATATTTTTTGTCGGTTTTTTTGTTTTTTTTTTTTCGTAATTAAACGCAGAGATTTTCGTTTTTAAAAACCATTTCGATAGTTTTCTAACTTAGTGTGTATGTATTGTACTATAAAACGGACGGTTTTGAACATTGTGTGAGACCGTTTCTAACTATATGCTAAAAACCTTATGCTACACATACTATATACCCATATGATACATGATATATACTACTATCTACCTAAATACATATTAAATAATGTTCTTGTTAATTAGGTTTCTTAATGTATTTTGTAGTTAGTCGTAAATTTGTCGCAATTTTTTTAATTTTTTCCTTTTTTGTAAACATATTTTTTTGTAGTGTTTAGAAATGTGGGCACTTCCTATTATGATACTAAAAAAACTACAATCCCAACACACACACCATACTCTCATACCCAGACACACACATACACGTTTTAATGTACCAGTTTAAATGGTGAACAGAGAATTCGTCTTATTATTATTATTAGCATTATTGTAATTATTGATAGAATTAAAAAATGAAAACTTATGATTCGAACGTAACGCATGAATATATGATAATTAATCAGCTGTGCACTAAATAATTGTAACAAACAAAAACAAACAAATTATACATACATATGCATATATATATATATATATATATTTATATATTGCAACAACAAATGCAACAAGATCTATTTGAAAGTCTAGCATATAATTATTGTGATGTAGTTTTTAAATCGATGCAAAATACAAATTGAAATTGTCGTCGGAATTTTTGTCCTTGTCGTAATTTTAGCCAGTAACGAAATTAACAAACGCAAACAAATTACAAATTACAAATTACTAATTAATTCTACGTTTAATCAATACCGTTTTAACAATGCGGCTTATGAATACAACTAATAATAATAATATTAATATTAAAAATTATATATGTTAACTATTTAGTACGCAAAACAACAAAACAAACAAATGACTAAGCAAAAAGGCAAAATAAGAAAGAAAATATTTAATTTTTATTCTATACGATTTTCATTTTTTCAAAAACAACTTGAAATGTCAACATTTTTGTAGTAGAAACTAATGGAACGTTTAATTAGCAGCTTTAGGCGTGAATTAAGAAACGTTAGTGTTGTGACTTTAACGATTAATCGTACATACTTTCTAACAAACAACAAACAACAAACAAACATATACACGCGATAAGGGATACGTAGACTAGAGATCTAGCTATGTAGGATGATCATGATGGGTATGGATTGATAGATAATGGTTGATCACATATTTATATATGTGCATATATATATATATATGTATATATTTTGTGTATTAAATCAACAACAAAAGGAACAAGAACAGATAACTATTGTGTGGCAACTGAATTCAAGTCAGAAGCGGAATTTCGCTTGCCTTTTGTGTTTTTATTCATTTTTAAATAGGTTTTGTTGTTGGTTTTTTCTTCTTATAGATCAAAGTCGAGTAATTAAGCTTAACGGCATTAAAGAAACTTTATAGAAATTTTATGGACCATTATTAAAGGAAACTAGAACAACAACAAAAACAACAACAAAAACAACAACGAGAATAACAATTTGTTGTATCAAAGCGATAAACAAATAAAACAAATTTTTAATCTAAGCGTTTGATGTTTGTATGTCGAAGCAAAAAATTGCTTGCAACTTGTTTATTTAACATTTTCCTTTTTTTTTATATATACATACATGTATATATATAAACGTACATACACATACAATATATATATATATATATATATATAAGTAACTAAAATATTATTAAAACTGAACAAGTTAAAAGATAATAAACTTTTCAATTTCTATTCAATGTTTTAGAGAAGCAACCAGATAAATCAAGAACGCTTTAAATGTAACAAAAACGAAACGTTAATAGACTTAAACAACAACAAAAAATAAAACATCAAAAATGAATATATTAATAACACTCACTAACTAAACAAATACACAGACACACACACAGAATCAGACATAGACATAGACATATAAATATATATGCATAAATCGTTTTGTATTGTAAGAGAACATTTTTAAATAACAATGTTTTAACTGTGTAGCCTTGAAATTAATTTACAACTGAACTTTAAATACTATGTATGTCCTATATATATATATATATATATAGATATCTATATCTATACTTAAAATATATGATCGATCGGTGTTTATTACGTACAATATTTCAATGTACTTCAATGATTAATAATATAGTTGATTTGTCTTTACTTTCTTATCATATTTTAAATTTGCTTTACTTTTACTTTGTGACTTTTGAATTGTATTTTACACACTGATATGCACACACCACACATACAAACGCATAATTGTTTTATATTGTAAACCATTTAAACATAGCCACAACAACATGCATATACCTACATAATTTACTATTATCATAAACGATTATAATATTTACTTATGTCCTAAATGCAAACCTTACAAATACATATATATATATATATATTATTATCGAAAGCATAGCTCCTTGTGTTTTTTACTTTTTGATTTTTTTTCGGTTCGTATTTTATCTTTTTTTTTTAGCAACTAGTTAAAGTGAACAAGCTAATCAAAATACAAGTTTTAACAAAATCAAGAAGAACAACAACAAATACAACATATATCCCACCAAATTAATTTTAAATAATTAAATAGCTATACGCAAAGTAAAGGGAAAAAACAACAACAATTATATAATAGCTAATTACGTATGTATGTATTTATCGATAATATTTCGCACTCTATGTGTATATATATATATAAAAATATATATATATATGATAATTAGCATTACCTTTTAGTTTATGTGTTAGCTCATCAGAAACTGATGGATCGCAAAACTTGTTTAGGGATAGAATTTACTTTTACCTATTGAGGCCCTCTGGCTGCAGCTAAAAAATAACCTTATATTTAATGTTTAGTTTAATGGGTAATCAGGTTTCTGTAGTTGCCAATAGGTTGTTAATTATTTCAAAAATAAAGCAAGCAAAAAAATACACTCCTGTCCCAGAAATAAAGTATATACAGCATGTATATATGTATTTTGGATCTAAGTTGGTTGACCAAATTCTCGAAGACGAACAATTAATGAGCTTTTATAAATAATTTGTCGCTTTGGAATGTGTTTCATACGCAAGTTATGTGCATTTATCAAGACAAACAACAACAAGCAGAAGATAACCACAACAACAACAACAACAGCAACTAAAACAAATACAAATAAATATTTATTAAGTATATATAGTACATGCCACGTATTAATAACAATAATAGTACGAGTAGCTAGTGTTTTAAAACCAACAAAATACAGTTTTGAAAATCGAAAAAAAAAAAATGGAAAACCAACCGAACCAGATGAACAAATATTGATGGATTTGGATGATCGTATTATAAAAAAATTTGATTGAATGGATCGAAAGCGATTGGAAAATTTGACAAACGCTGACACACAAGATTGATAAGAACCCGTCCATAATTAGATTTCGTTCTTTTAAGAAACAAACCAACAACCACAGCAACCACATATGATGAATCGAATCACAAATTTAAAATTCGATTCGGAATTCGGCTTTACATATAAATAGTGACACACATATATATATATATATATATAATAGTAATTGTCAAACGGAATAAATTCTATTAGATTATATCATAGTTATATACACAATCTCTTCGTGTTTCTTTGACTTAAATCAATATTTGTATGAATAGAATAAATTTCAATTTCATTCAAACTAGCAGAAAAACAAAAATATAAAACACATTTAATTGATATTAGGTGTTTTAAAATAATTGACAAAAACTAAATACGATATATTTACATATACACCTACACACTCACACACACATACACACACAATGCAAAATACAAATACATATTAAAACTAAACCAAAACAAAAAACAAAACGAATTAAAAATTTAAAAACATATACACTATATTTTATTAAATACAAAATATTTCGAAAGAATAAACATAACCAAAAGAAAAAAATGTTGATGTGTGAAATTTATAAGACTAGTATATTTCCTACCTAAAACCAAAACAAAAAAAATGAATGAAACGATAACTGAAAACAAACCATATACGTTATATTGAGATCTATATAGATATATATATACATATATATATGATATAGACATATGATAAATATGTATATGGTAATTAACTAGCAGCTAGAGCTGAAATCATACGCATTCTCACGAGTCTAACTAAGATATAGATATTGAACCGATATTGAATTTAAAAAACGTCTAACAAATTGAATCGTACCTTTTTGCTGATTTAAATGGGAAACTAGTATAACAAATAAAACTAAAGTATATTAAATATATAGTATATACACATATATGCATTAAAATCTCTTGTATTTAGTGTGATGAGTGATGCAAACCGTAATCGAAACAATATGTTTTAAATATATATATATATATATATATATATACATGATAGCCAGTAACAAATGCAAATAGATGATGGCACTTTAATGGGATTTGCTTTTTATATGTATGTACACACTATGTACTAAATATGAACTAGAGATAAATCACACACACAAACACATAGATATACATCTATGCAATTTGTATATTAATGTGTGTGTGTTGTGTTGTGTGTATGGGTGTATTTTTAGCATTAGTATCGTCTTGCGCCGTTTCAAAATAAAGAATTTAAATATTTTTATATGTAATCTAAAATCAATAACAAATAGCCAATAGAGATCGTAGTTAAGGATATATGCTGATATCCTCTAGAAGGCATATTATATGTATTACAACAACAAAAACAACAACAGCAACATCAAGTTTAAACCAAAGAACGATAATCAAAGAGCGCACATAAGTATATACAATATATATATATATATAGTATATACATAGGATTAAGGGAAATGTTTTTTCTTTATGGGCACCAAGTTTTATTCATACCCAATAAATATACATATATGTATATATATATATACGTGTATATGGTATTTACAAAGAAATTCTCCTTTTTATAGCATGTACCTCAGATTATTAAGTGTGCGTTAAAAAAATGTAAACTAGAAATGGAGTGAAGAGATTTTTTTTAGATTAGATAAGTGTATGGGTTAGACAACGAATTGCCGGGCAAGTCGGGATTTAAGAATAAATGCAAATATTGAACCTGTACATTCCCTGGGCCTTTCCCCCCCGCGTAAGCCAATTGCAATGTTAAATTAATTACAATTATTTCGATCACCAACGATGCGGATTAGGATCCTTTTTACTAAATTGTTTGGATCGCCCGCCTGCTAATCTATAACACATATTGGATAAGGCAATTAAAGTGATTTACTTTTTGTGTGCAGACTTACCTAAAAAAAAAAAACAAGAAATAAATCTTAAAACTAACACGTTTTTTTTTGTAACTATCGATGTGTACTGAATGTTTTTACTTGGTGTCCT
The DNA here is from genome assembly GCA_035042345.1 of Drosophila fungiperda. Lineage (NCBI taxonomy): Eukaryota > Metazoa > Arthropoda > Insecta > Diptera > Drosophilidae > Drosophila > Drosophila fungiperda. The sequence continues at coordinate 2,220,184 of JAWNLM010000278.1, read as the reverse complement.
TTTTGTAAACAAATGAGAGTCTTAATGTAAGCGTTCAAACGGAAATACTTATATCAAAAACCAAGCACACCGATACATCTAGCATGAATATGGAATATGAATATATATATATATATATATATATATGCGTATATGATAAGCAAAATCTGAAAATTATTCAACAAACATATATAAAATTAACTAACGAGTTATTTATCCATATATATATATATATATATATAGATTTGCGTACCTTTTTAGGCAATTAATTCAATGTTATTTGCAAAGTCAGCATAAAATTGTGAATCGAATATAGTAAACACTACAACAAGGATGCCCTCCCCTCGTCTCTTAGACGAGTATATTGAAAGGGGGAGGAGGGCTTTACGTATGTACACCGTCTCAAGACCAAACCAATTGTAACACAATGAGCCGCAAATTGGTATTTATATCTATAATTACCAGAAGTAAAAACCTATAACAATCGAGTTCCGATTTCAAAGTAATATATAAAACACACACACACACAAACACTCACGTTACATGCAACTTCTAGAAGTGTAGAAGATATGATGGCATTACATAAATGATAAAACCTAAACGCGTTTAGATAATTGATAATATTGATTAAGAACTTTTGACTTTTATGGCTGTTTAGAGATTTTATAATACATATACTATGAATATACATACTACTTACGATATAAAACGTACACTTTTCGTAAATTATTTACATAAATACATGTACTCAATACACACACTTACACATGACGTATTGCCCATAGAAATTGCATATTTTGTAGTCCGTAGAATGCAGTGGATACTCTGGAAATAAAAGATTCCTGCGGAACAGCCCCTAACTTAAACTCAATTTATCTTAATATATTTCTCTATGTGTGTCTCTATCTAAATGTCTCTTTCTCTTTCTCCGGTTTTCGATAAACTCTGGCATAATGAACCCCTCCGCTCCAATCGGCATCCAACTAGTTAGCCGGGAGTGATTTTTGTAGCGTATAAAGAGCAACAGCAACAACAACAAAAAAAGAAGAAGAAAAACAAAAAGCAAAAAGCAAAAAACAAAAAGCAAAAAGCAAAAAACAAAAACAAACGAAAATTGTGAAATTTAGTGTCTTTACACTTTAAAGAGTATATACAAGAAAAAACTTAACTAAGTATAATTGAATGTAGTATTCGTATAAGCATCACTCACACACACACATATACACTCACAGATACACAGCTACGTATATGGATATAAATACGTTTACATACAAATTATGATACATACTCGTACATATGCCTAAAAGGATAAACGTGTAGTAATCTACGTCAAGTAAACATTACAAATAAATGTCTATATATATATTATGTATATGGAAAATATGAAAAACAAAAAAAAAAATACAAAAAACAAAAAACCATAAAAAAAACCAAATACAAAACAAAAAACAAAAATTATCAAATGATAAATTATGTGTTTTCTTTTTACAAAATTAAGGAATTAAACAATTTTACTTGGGAAATGATTTTATTTATTTGATTTACATCGAAAAACTGCAATAACTTCGACAAACTGAACCAAAAGAAAAAAATTAACTTTCATCCATTAAAAGCATTTTTTTTGTTGGTGTATTTAATGGCATTTTGTGCAGTAGTTTTTGGGCTTTACTTACACATTATTATTATGGGTTTTTCTTTCAAAAAACTATTATCAAAAATATTCTTGAAAGATTTACTGAAATGTACAATAGTAGACAATGTTAGATCAGTCTGCCAAATGCAAAATCAACTTTGGTTTGCCCGACAAAAATATATTTATCTTATGAATTAGGAAAAAACTATATGTTGACAAAATCCCTGTAAGTAAACCAAAAGAATCTGATAATGGGGCAAACCTTGTCGGAACCGGTGACCACCAAGGATACGTCACGTTCCATGAATAGCTTGTATCTCGTGGGTAGTAGCTGCATGCAGGGCTGGCGCCTCGATATGGAAGATGCACACACTCATATTTTATCGCTGCCCGATGATTTTGGCACCGCCTTCTTTGGGGTCTATGATGGACACGGTGGAGGAGATGTGGCAAAGTTTGCTGGCAAGCATTTGCACAAGTTCATCACAAAGCGGCCGGAATACTTTAGCGGCTGTGTGGAGCTGGCCATGAAACGGGGCTTCCTCGACATTGATAACGAGATGCTGCACAACGACAGCTGGGGCGATAAGATGGCCGGTTCCACGGCAATTGTGGTGTTGATCAAGGAGCAGAAACTCTACTGCGCCAATGCGGGAGACTCTCGAGCCATTGCCAGCATTGGGGGCATAGCACGACCCCTCTCCTTTGACCACAAACCCAGCAATGAGTTTGAGTTGCGGCGCATTATTGCTGCTGGCGGTTTTGTGCAGCAAAATCGCGTCAATGGAAACCTGGCACTGTCGCGTGCCCTGGGCGATTTTATGTATAAGCAAAACAAGAGCAAGATGCCCGAGGAACAAATTGTTACTGCTGATCCGGATGTTCAGGTCTGTGATATCACTGAGAATTGGGAGTTTTTGGTGCTGGCCTGCGATGGCATTTGGGATGTGATGAGCAGCATCCAGGTGATGGAGTTTGTGCGCGAACGCATCGCAGTCGGCATTCAGCCGGATGTCATCTGTGAAGATCTGATGAACTACTGCCTGGCGCCCGGTATCACAAGCTATGGCCTTGGCGGCGACAATATGACCGTCATACTCGTCTGCCTGCTGCACAATAAACCCTTCGAGGATCTCATCGTTCGCTGTGGCGGCTCTAAGATATCATCCCTTGAATCGGGTGTGGGCGATGTTATTGGCCCAAATCTAAAGGTATGTAGCTACTTGGATTTGATATGATTTTGTATCTGAGGATGTTCATTTTAATCTCATTGCCTGTGCATCCTGGACCCACAGTATCAAATATCCAAGGGAGCGTCTAGTTGCCGCAATTTGGAGAACGCCTGAAGAATATCCACCTTTTGAAAAATACTTGCATATATACACCTAATTTAATTCAATTTAAAAGACTCCTTCAACATTCTGAAAAGGAATAAATAAGAACAAAAACCAAATTGGCATTTCTTAATTTCAGGGATCGGTGGATCACTCGTTTAATTTGAATAAATGTGCTTTTCTATATAATACATAATGTACTCGCTATAAATATATGTATACATTATACAATATTCAATATCTTTGGTCTGTTTAGCTGTAGGTTCTGTTGAGTATACAAAATGCAGTGAGTTTTTCTACAAACAACGCAAGATGAAACAGAAGAATTAAAATCGAAATCAAAATAGAAATGGAAATCAAACAATATAAGTAATAATTTAAATATCTAAAATAAGAGAAATACATATTATTTGTATATGCTACACAAAAATGTACAAAAATAATAGAAAATTATACCAAATATATAAAATATATATATTTATATATATAAGTTTCTGTGTGTGTATGTGTGTGTGTGTGTGTGTGTAGATGCTAATTAGTGATATAGTTATGTCAATTATTATTGCACGACGTGCGGCCGTAAAGTGCCTAAAATAACGCGAAACATGTGCGGGAATACCCCTTATACACCCGACCGCATTCCCCAACCATAACTCTAGGTGTATGGATGGATTGGGGCAGGGAAGGGAGTGAAGCAACCCGACATGCTGCATTTTAAAGATACAAGACTAGAGATTCGCTCGTTGGACTTCCGTGCAGATGCAGGAAATCGCAATGCCTTAAAACAAAAGAATTTTAAATCGTATTTTACGTAAATGGTAAGTAAATATATGGCAAAATAATATAATATATGTATATGTATATGCATATGTATGTATATGTATATGTATGTAAATGTATATGTGTGTAAATTCTAAAATCAGTGAAGGTCATCGTTGACAAAATTCACAATTAACATTTATGTAAATCATGTGTGTATATATATAGATCGTATCCGTATGTGGCACATATACATATATTTATATATATATATATATATATTGTAAGTTTATGTATGCATGCATGTATATAATGTGGTTTAAGTAGTGCTAAGAAAATACTGGTTACATGTTTTTTGCAAGTCTCTAAATCCTCGTTACAACTAAAATGAAGATCGATAATATGTATGTATTAATGTGTGTAATGTTTTGTAATTAAGTTCTGTGTTAACGTTTTTTGATCTTTTGCATCTTTGGAATCGACTACTCTCTAACGGTACTTTTGCTCTTTTTCATATTTATCACATATTTGTTTACTACAGTAAGCTCCTAAAAATCGAATGCAAAATGGGTTTTCTTTTTTCTTCTCTGTTTTTTTTCTTTTCATTTCTTCTTTTCTTTTTGGGTTCGTTTTCTTGTTGTTTTTGGCATATCAAATTTTAAATCTGTCTCTCAGTTGTCTTTTACAGTCAGACTGGGGGCGTCTGCCTAGGGGGGCGTGGTTAGGCGACCATTGTTGCATAATTGCCAGTCAGCTCGAATGGACTCGTTTTGGCCGAGTGCGTGAAATTGTTTTTGGGCGAAAAGTCCACGGGTTGCTCTTGATCCTGTTGCTGCTGCTGCTGCTGTGGATAGGACATGGGCAGGGGTAGTGGCAGGGGCAGCGGTAGTGGCAGCATATGCTCCTGATACAGTGCACTGGGATGCTGCAACACAGTGGGCTGAATAATGCCATTGCGCTTGTAGCTATCATAATGCTCCAGGTTGCCCAGTCGGGATGCATGTCCAGCATGCCCGGGATAACCATAAGCCAGAGCAGCCTGTGCCTGAGCTTGAGCTACAGCCTGCGCCTGCCTGCGATCCTTCTCCTTCTGCAGCAGCTTGTGCGCCAGCGTTGACTTGGCCGAGTCTGGCAAGGATTGTCCAGCTGATGGTGGTGCTGTGGTTGCTGTTGTTGTTGTTGCAATCGTTGCTTCCAGTTCGGTTTGCTGCTGCTGCTGCACTGATGCTGTCTCGTTGCTACTGCTGCTGCTGCTGCTGCTGTTGTTGCGATTCTTCATGCATGAGGATTCCTCGTGCTTGTACAGATATGACTTGAGGGCAAAGGCCTTGCCACAGCGGGTACACGTGTGCGGCTTCGTGTTCGAGTGCGTCTGAATGTGGGCGCGAAGATTGGACTTGTCGGCGAAGGCTTTATTGCAGACGCTGCACTTGAACGGCTTCTCGCCGGTATGGGTGCGTATATGGCCCTGCAGCAGCCAGGGACGCGAGAAGCACTTGCCACAATACCTACACTCGCAGCCCTGGTTGTGCGTACGCACATGCATCGAGAATGCCGGCATCGATACGTACACCTTCTCACAATATGGACAGTGACGCGCCTTCTTATCCATAATTGACCTACGAAGAGTAAATAACATTGGCTTAAATTTAAATTTATTATATGGGGAGACACTCACCTGTGGGTTTGTCTATGGCGCGCCAGATTTGAGGAGGTGGAATACTTCTTGCCGCACTCGGGACAAATGTGCTCATCGTCCAGCATTGTTAGGCTACTGTTGTCCTGGGCATGTGGTGATTGTTCGCTGGAGTGGCGACTGCTGCTGCTGTTGCTGGTGGTGCTGCTGGCACAGGAATTGGAGTCGGAAATGGTGCAGCGACGCAGTTTCCTGCGATCGAACACCTTGTGGCTGTACGAGTTGTAAGTGGAGTCATCATCCGATGAGGCATAAAACATGTTGTTGTTGTTGTTGTTGTTGGTGGCAGACATGGGACTAGATTTGGCTGGTGTGGTGAGCGGTCCTGCCGCCAGTGTCACATTCGCCAGCTGGGTGAGATTGTACAGCTCCTCGGGTATGGGCGTCACCTGCTGATCCTTCGTCATATCGTCTGCAAATCAGTAAGAATCAAACATCAACAATGAGATTCTCTGTGTGTGACGTATGGGAAAGATTGGTGAGGCAACCTGCTAAATGCGCACCAAATGCGTCATTACTACCAACGATGACAGGCCACAAAAACCAGCCACGAAACATAAATCGAAATAAATTTCAAATTCAACTTAATAAATATTTGTTGTTGTTGATATTCTTTTTTCGTCATGTCGCAGACAAAACTAATACATTCTTTGATGAGCTATGGGTGCCATAATTCATTGGGTATATTGAGTCTATCACTCGGACTGAATAACATAGAACGGTTAGAGCATTTGGGGTTCGTTGTGCTACTGGCTTGATTCATATTTATTTATGTGAATATTCATCAATTTATAATTAAGGACAAGCCAAGAGGCCAGGCAAAGCAGAGCCAAAGTCGTCTGCATCATTGTCGTCACCTTGTCGCTTGTGCTTGAGGTTGCCTGCAGCTCGGTTGCTGCCACACGGGGCGTATGATTAACGTCAGCAGGCATCGCACCGGCATTTGTATTCAAATTCGCATTCGCATTCGAATTTGCAATTGCAATCGAAATCGCAATCGCAATCGCACTTGTTGGCTGCTGCTATTCGCGATTCAAAGAAATAAATTCACGTCGAGCTGCGCATAATTTGTGCATGTTGTCTTGGCATTGATTAATATCGCACGTAATTGCCACCCCTGACAACACACAATCCGCCCCATCTATATACTCAACCGTAGACACTCAGACAGGCAGGCAGACGGGCAAGCAGGTGGCTCGTCATATAACGCTCCTCATTTTACCTATACATTGTTCCGTCTACAAAATTATGTTTCCATATCATTTTCTCTTTTTAGCTAACTTTGCTATTCTATAGAAGATCTACACATTTTTTAATTGTCAAATAAATATTAAATATCTTTTCTAATTTTTATTTGAATTAGTTCCCAAATTCATAAGAAAAGTTCTGTTAATACGTATCTCAGTATTTACTAATTTAAACTTTTAATTGATACTTGCACTTTAAACATCAGATTTAGGATTACTTTTTCTTTTTGTAGTCAATTCACAAAAAAAAAAAGGATTTATATTATTTGCAGATGAGCTATTAAATTTTTCCAGGCAATAAAATCACTGAGCGTTGCTGAACGTTTTCTCATTATTCTTAGTAATTATCTAAACAATTCGATTTATTCTTATTGCCACAACATCAGATGCAATGTGTGTGGTGCACGGAGAAGGAGGGGAGAGGGGGGATAAATGGATTTAAGGGTACTGCGGGGAATGTTCGCGTTGAGGAGGTCATGTGCGCGATGCGATGGCTTTGTTTATTTTCATTTTCTTGTAGTGCGGCTGGCGTTTTTCGTTTTTCCCGGTTGTTTGGTCTGCTGAGGCCTGAGATCAGCACCGCAATGCGTGGGCTTTAGCCCCCAACTGCCTGCCCCTGCCTACTTTCCCCCCACTGGCTTTGCCACCTTATATAAATTTCGGCAAAAAAAAAAGTGTATTGCAACCTGTTGCGCCTTCGTGGCAGCAAAATTCTCGTATTTGTTGTTATTTTGTAGTTGTGCAAACGATCAAAATTAATTCTATTCGAAGAGTACATCAAAATGTTTGTGGTCATAAAAATTGTGGTTGCTTTTGTAGCTGGATGTGAGCAACGGGCAGGTGGCAAAAATTGCTTTTGTGTGTGTGTGTGGCGCCCCCAAATGTGAATATATTTATATCGGTATGTAGAAGTATTTCGAACTATTGCAAAATTGGCCCAGAGATATTAACAGACATCCAGATGTATATACAATATATGTGACTTTAGTATTTATTTATAGGTATTCAACAAATGGAGCACCTCTAAACCACATATCCCCCTCCGCGACCATTGTCTGTGTGTTAATTTTTCGCATTTCAACATTCAACCTGTTCCACAGAAAATCAGCCAAAAAAATTATTTATAATTTAACCAAAGACTTTCGGCTGAAACTTTGTTGCTCATTCTAAAATATTTTCCCAAGAAACAAGACGCAAACACACACACATTGTAACAGGTGACATGTGGGAAATATTGTGGCATAGGCGAGGGACATGTCTGCGCAATATTTGGGATGTCAGAAGACCAGAAAAAAGTCCGCGAAAATCGCATGTTTCTGTGACATGCCGTTAATTAATTATTTGTTGGCCCGTACAGATTGAAAATTGCGGATTGCAGATAGCAGATCGGTAATGATCGCATATGACATCTCTCAAAGAGCAGGAAAATGCAATGAAAACGCTAATTGGTGCAGCCTCCTCCTCGCGGAGCAAAAGTGGGGAGTGCGGTATGAGGGACATAAAACATGTGGCACATGTTGCTTTATTCCAATCGAATTTGGTTCAGCCAATTTAAAGATAATTATAAACGATTTAAAGTGTCATTTGCCTTAAGATTCTACATAAATAAAAAGCCCATTAAATTAACTAATGGCAAAAAAAAATAAATAAAAATAAAAAAAAACAACCACAACAGAATATTTAAATATATTTATATTATTTATAAAAAAATTAAAATCTTTTTAAAATGTGAAACCAAAACAATGCAGCTAGTCAAACGTTTACGAACAATGCACAAAGAGGAATTCAAAAAATCTCTTGGCAGAGAAAAATATGCAATTACTTATATATTGGGAAAATATATTGAATTGAGTTAATTGTCAGCTATTTTAATTCTAATTTATTTTTATTAAACTAAATAAATACGCTGCTATTTCTAATAGAGGAATTCAAAATATCTCTTGGCAGAGAAAAATATACAATTACTTATATATTGGGAAAATATATTCGCTTGAGTTAATTGTCACCTATTCTAATTCTAATTTATTAAACTAAATATATCCGCTGCTATTTCTAATAGTGCAGTAAAATAATAAATATGTACATACCACATGCTGGCTAAAATTAGCACTGGATATACGAAAACGAGTGACCCTCTCCAAAGTGCAACGCACAATGGACATGGAAACACTCTTTGTATATATGTACATATATTGACGGGAAGAAATCTGCGCAAAATGCGATCGCTGCTGGCCCGAAGAAAGTTCAAAGTCCTGTTAATGTACACAAAGCAAAGAAATGTTAATGGCTGATGCCAGCGAGGAAGGAGATGGCAGTGGTGAAGGTGGTGGTGGTGGTGGAGGTGTCGGTGGAGGCGGAGGCGTTGGCTGGCGTCGACATGGCCAGTGGCTGTGAGAGATTGGTTGGACTATTTTTAAAACGCAGCCAGTGCAGGAGAAAAACGCGCATAGTTTACATTTTAGTTCAAACTTGAAAAATGCACAAATGCTCAATAAACAAATCGTTCAGGCGAACGGAGGAACAAAACGACGGAACGGTGGGCGTGGTGTCGGAGTGGGGGAAACGGGGGCGCCTACTGTGCGGGTCAAGTGCCAATGCCACGCAATGTTAACCAACTAGACAGGACTTCCTCAATCCCTAACCGCTGCGCTTCCATCCCCCATTTTTGGTTTGTTTATATCTGATGATCCTCTTGTTGTTGTTGTTCTTGTTTTAGTTAAATTGTTTATATCAGGAAGCTGCCCTGCTCAATCAACGCTGGTCTCATTTGAAAACTGTTTACGCTACCAAATTGTGTAAACAATGTCAGACCATGCAACAAAGGGGACACAAAGGATCAGTGTGGAGAGAATGGGTTGCTCTTACTACTGTTTATGCCACACCTCTGTCCATAGCCTAATTAGTCGCAGGCAGAGATTAATCACAGCTACAGATTATACTATTATATATATATATATATATATATAAACAATACACTATTAGAAATATGTAATTTTAAAATTGTTCTTTTTCATTTCTTTTCATTGAGTTCTACGCAGTGTTTGTTTTTGCATGACTAGGAGAAAATATTAGCTATAATACATATGAGCAAATATTTATCATCATAATCCAACTATTTACGCAACGAACTATACAGAGACATAAAGACATATATATGTATAAATATATGAATATATATATATATATATATATATATATATATGTATATTATAGGGCATTCATATGGTGGCATCCATCTGCTTGGCTGATCATTGCCAATGAAAACACATTTCTCACGTAAATGTCAAAATATCAAAGAAATCATAATATTAATTTAACAAGTGTGGTTCGTACGCGAGATCTCTCTTTGTGGGTCGGTTGTCGGTTTTCGGTGATAAAAATTTGCTCATCTTGAAGATTTTTGCATTTACGTGATTTATTCTCGATATATACTACAGATAGAAGAATATACTAAAATAAACTAAAAACATTTCGCATTTGGAATAATTGTGTAATTCGTATAGTCGGCTTAACGATAAACTAATAACAATAAATTATCAAATGATTACTTACCCTGGTCGAAGCGATTGCTGTGTGAATCAGGAAACAAATCCGTCAGACCTACCCCACCCTCCCTCCGTGAGGGAAGATCAACCAATGCGTGTCCAATGGAAACGGAATCTGTTGCCTTGTGGTACACTGACTGCGAGTGCAGATGACTCAGCTGCGAATGTTGGATGTCGATGCGAAATCAATAATATATCACTAGGCACCACGCTCCGCCCCACCTCGAGCCACCCTATAGAATTTTGTGTTCGCAAGCGATTTGCACGAATTTCATCAGAAGCAGACGAAGACGAAGTCAATAAGATGAAATGTGTAGATTCAATTCGAGATATCGCGTAATGCACAAGTGTTTTGGGCCCGATCCTCACCAGTACGGATCAGGCAGGCAATGCCGAGATGTCGAGTTACAAAGGGGGGCGACGATCGCGTTTGTTCTATCTCTAATTCTTTCTGTTATATCTTTTTTTTTTATAGTAAACGAACGCAGCGAGATCTCAGGAAGAACTGAACTTTCTTTGGCATGCCACTTACAGTTTTTACATCGCTGCTGCCGTTGAGGAGGTGACGCGTCGTTGGGCCGACAGCTAGCAGCTGTTTTCCGAGGATCGCCCGAGTGCGTCTCTCGGCGACGTGCGACCAGAGACAAGAGACAAGAGAACAGGGAGCTGAGAGCAGAGCGTGCTCGCCCCATTTGGAACAAGTGTGTGCGGTTTAAAAATAAATCGAAAATAATGTTTTTATTACTCTCTTCCTCTCTCTCTCTTTCTCGCTGACGCCGCAACTTTGGGTCGCGCACATTTTCCACACACACACACACACACACATAGAGAAAAGGGAAAACACATTTTGACTGCTGCTGGCGGGACAAGGACCACTGCGCAGCATTTTCTAACGCAGCAGCAGCAGCAGCAACAGCAACAGCGTCAAGTTGGCAGCCAGAACGCCAGCCAGTGTCAAAAACCTCACAGATCGCTGCTGCTGCTGCTGCCCCATGCCGCTTCGAGCCCTATCCAAGAGATAGAGAAAGAGAGCTGCTCGCGAGAGAGGGAGAGAGTGAGAGAGAGAGAGAGAGAGAGAAGCAACGCATCGCCGTGGTTGGCAGCTTTGCCGGTTGGATTCGGATTCGAATACTGGGGGCTAATGCAGTGACGCAGTCGGGCAATATGGCGTTTTGCCGTTTGTACTTTACGCCGTAAATTATTCAAAATAGAATCTCTCACCTGCTGCCGCTGCCGCCGCCTCCCCCTAACCGCTCGCCCGCCCGCTCGCCCGCCCGCCCGCCACCCTTTGCGTCTGCTCCCATCCCATTCCTATTGCGAACGAACGGATTTATCACAGGTGTTGTTGTCGCTGCAGCTCTCAACATTTGACTTTTTCAAGCGTAATGAACTTAATGTCGCTCGATCAGGTGTTGCTTGGTCTCCGCTCCGGCCTGATGGATGTGCGATGAGGAATGATCAGAGGGTGCTTTTCTCGACTGTACGAGTATGTGTGTTGAACATGGGCTCTTACGTATAATCATTTAGCGCATTTTACAATCATTATATATGCTATATATGATTTATGTCTCGTGTCCATTTGTTGTTGGCGTCGCCTTGATTTTATTTCTCGTGGATCTAAGTGGATTTTGTTGTTGCGGTTGCACGCATCAAACGTGTCATCAAAATGTTAATAAACATAAAGTAATTAACAAAAATAGAATAACTAATAAAATTCAAAAACTATATTGACGATAGGTAATAGGAAATTTAATTGCCAGCCGTGATAGGTTTGTCCACATTATTCACACTTCTTCAATTTATTGCTTTGATATTCGGAGTTCAGTCGGGTCTAGTGAATGATAATTTCCGGAAAATTCAAATATACGATATATTTATATTTTTATTTTCGAATATATAAATGAAATGATACTCGCAAGTAGGTTGAGAAACTTATAATAATGTATTTGTTATCTGCAATCAATCTTAAAAATAGTTGCAAGTGCAATTTAAAATATTCAACAATTTTGTTTCACGATTTACGTCAAATCGAAAGATTTAAATACTTTTAATACTTATTATTTGTTAAGAGACTATTTTTATGTATATATGCAGAATGGCTGATGGCCATTTGTGTCCTCGACCCACGCAATACGAGCAACAAAGAAATCCGAATGGATTAAGATAAAATGTTATATATATATACATAATATATATACATATGTAAGTTGTCTGGCGTCAACATGGAAATGCAATTTGAATGGTAGGGTCAAGTTGGGCCAGTGCCATGCCTCACAGCCAGAGCAGTTGAGTTTTTGGCGACAAAGCGCCTATGTAGGGTGGCACAGTGGTTGGTATTGGGGATGGACGTACTCTTTATAGAGAGGAAGGAGGGTGCTAAAGAACAATGTGACATGTGCTAAAGACATTTGTGGCAGCCACGTCGACTTTAATCACGGCAATTAATAAAAGAGAGTAGCTGCAAGTCTCGCCATGGATTTTACACACCAGTCACAAAGGAGGCACAGCGGTATGGGTTGGAGACGGAGGAGAAGCTCAACCAGCTAGCGCATCACCCAGAGCGCTGCGATTCTTGAAACTGAAACTGAAACCGACGCGACTTGCAGGCCATAAATCTATTTTTGGTCCTGGTTGCGTTGCATTCTCCAGCCAATCTCCCAATCCGGCAATCTGCGGGTGTCAGGGGTCTGCGTGCTGCGCAATTGTTGCAAGTGCAGAGATGATTCTTTTTTGTTGTTGTAGGTTTTTTTTCTTTTTTTTATTTTTAACTGCTGGGCTGAACAACGGTTCTTTGCGTAGGTAACAAACAGTGCAGCTGAGCGGCAGAGCAGCAGCAGAGATGAGGCCATAAATTCCACACAGCTTTTCCATTTATTTACACGCAGATAAATAAGCGAAATCGCCTTAATGTGAAATTCAACAGGCAGCGAATTAAAAAAATATAAAACACAACACCAAAAAGAAAAGAAATACTTTCGCATATTTCTTTTTTGTGTAAATTATTTTTATAATCGATTTCAAATGAAAGACTAGCAGCTTGCGGCTCCACATTAATTATCTGCTAATCTTTATTGAATTGCTCAGAGTTCATTTGCACCACATTCGCATTGGCGGCTCTATAATTGCCCTCTTCCCGGAACCAGTCCTCACGCCCTCTCCGAGTCGCATCTTTGGCCAAATTAATTTGATAATTATCTGAGTTGTTTTCGATTCCCGAACAGACTTTTTTAGCTCGTCACCTAATAAAAAAAGAAAACAGCGTCCTGTTTACAGGATGGCATTGGATTGTTTGCGTTACGGACTCATTACTCAAAACATTGAAACGTGAAGTGGTCGCTTTCCAGAACCTTCAGCTCCGTGCCGGATATGCCTGTAATTCCAGCGCCAAGTCAAAAGTCGGGAGTCGCCTTTTCAAAGAGGCAGAAAACATCATAAAGTTCTATTTTTAATGCTGCTGAAAACACACGACAGGCGGATTCAAATTGGGGGGAGTTGTCGAGAAAGAGAGAGGGGGAGAGAGAGGGAAAAGGGGGATTTGAACTCCAAATGCGCGTCGGCTAAATTTGAATTTGAAGTGCAAGTGAAGCGACCAACGAATCCATAGGTGGCAGCCACTTTGCGCTAGGCGGGGCAAAGCACGGGCGGACTTGTGCCATGTGCTGCAACTTTAGGTACGGGGGTGGTGGTAGGAAGCAACATGTAGCACGCGTCAGGCAAAGAGTTTGCAATGCTTGTGCCTCTGCAGCATATGCCAGAGCAACCTGCAGCCTACACAGTCCAAAGATGCGATTGAATGCCATATGTATTTGTAAAAATATATGTAAGTATTTCAGTACATTTCCCACCAACGATCGTGTTATGATTCAAAGAAACAAAAGCGGAAATGTTGGTGTTTTCTTTTATTTTGAATAGCAACAAGCCATAATCCAAAACATAATCCTCATCCATATCATCATCACTGTGACTGGTTGCTAAGGTCATTGAACTTGTGTATTTGGCGTTTCTTCTTAGTTGTAATAATATCTGAAATAAAATCTCACCTTTTTTTAATACAAAATGTGACTTTGATTGGAGATCTCGTTGGCAATCACATGTCGAGGGCAGCCGGAGTACAAAGTCCCGGTTTCTGTAAACCAGAAATCAACTCGACACAATAAATTATAGGAGCAAACGCAGCACAAATAAAATCTTTTGTTGTAATAAATATTTTTTCTTTAAATTATTAAGTATAATAACTATCAGGGTGCATGGCGGCAGGGATGATCTAACAGGCATGATTGGCATTATATTTACATATCCTTTGGCAATATTTAGCTCAATAATACCTTGCTCTCATGTCTTGTCACCGCCTGTATACCGTTAAATATCTCAAAACCATATCCCCTCGATATGCAGAACGCCAGCGCAGTATTATCAATAATTATTTTACCAATATCCGGACAGTACACGGTAGGGTCTTCCGTATAATTAAATTTTGTTCTTTCGGCCACGTCTTTAGCTATTTATATATAATTATATAATTCTTTATTATTTACTTTATAATTTATTATATTTTTGCTTACTCAAACCGACTACATAGCCAATGGTTGCTGTACGAAGGCTCTTACATCCTAGGGCAAACCTCTGCTCGATATGAGGTAATTTAACAAAATATATATATGGTCGGTCATCGTTATGATTGTAATTCATTGTTGCGAATACACAGTCGACCCCTCAATGTTTTTTTTTCGAAAATTATCAAATTGTTATAAGCATTTTTAAAAAAAATGTTTTTGAAAGTCTGTCACAGCTCAAATTGATTAACAGAATTATTCAAAATAAAATATAACAGCTGTTAAGTGGCGCACATTTATAACAGAGACCGAACAGCATTTGTTTAAGCTATCGATATCTTTAATTAATCGATTACGTTCATTCGTTGCTGTAGGCCATCGCCAATTGCGATACATTTTTGTAGGAAACAATGTTGCTGTGAGCCGTGTATAATAATTAACGAATTGTTGAAAATTTCGCGCAAAACAAATGCAAAAAAATATGCGTTGGACTTGCTGGCGTTAAAAGAAGAAACGTGAAAACACATACAAGCCGTTAGCAAAGTTGACTTGTCAATCTTTGCAACAAACAAATTGAATTTGCAAGCAACCCAAAAAAAAACATGGCGCCCACTCCGCTGCCATTGGAGCAAATGCCCGCCGCAAATGCTGGCTATTTGCCAGCCGGGCAGGAGGGAGGACCCCGCATCAACACCATGTCCATGTCGGTGCTGATCGATTTTATTATCCAGCGCACCTACCACGAGCTAATGGTCCTCGCCGAACTGTGAGTTAAACGAATTTAACTTTAGACCATAGCATGCTAACATCTTTGATCCACAGATTGCCACGCAAGACCGATATGGAGCGCAAGGTAGAAATCTATGCGTATGCGGCACGCACCCGTCATCTCTTTACACGGCTCAACGCTTTAGTCAAGTGGGGCAACTCAGTGTCTAAGGTAGATAAAAGTTCCCAGATAATGAGCTTCCTGGACAAGCAAAACATGCTGTTCGTGGAGACGGCCGATATGTTGGCGCGCATGTCGCGTGAGACGTTGGTGCGTGCACGCCTGCCCAACTTTCACATACCGGCTGCAGTTGAGGTTCTCACTACGGGCACCTACAACCGGTTGCCGACATGCATACGCGAACGAATTGTCCCTCCGGACGCCATTACGCCGGCGGAAAAGAAGCAAACCCTCTTGCGTCTGAACCAAGTCATACAGCATCGGCTGGTCACAGGCAAATTGCTGCCGCAAATGCGTGAGTTTCGCATACGCAATGGACGTGTCACATTCGAAGTGAAGCACGAATTCAGCGTAGCTCTCACCGTCATGGGCGACAGTCCGACTGTGCCCTGGCGCCTTCTGGACATTGATGTACTCGTTGAAGACAAGGAGACAGGCGGTAACTACCATTTAAGTTAAGACTTTTATTAACTAAACGTTAATCTCATTGAACTTCATCGGTTCGTAGATGGCAAGTCTTTGGTGCATCCGCTGCAGGTCAACTATATACACCAACTGATTCAGGCGCGTCTCGTCGAGAATCCCAATGCCTTGAGCGAGGTCTACAACTGCCTGCACTATTTCTGCCAGTCGTTGCAGCTGGAGGTGCTTTACACACAGACGTTGCGCCTTAACTACGAGCGTCTGGACGACAACAATGTCAATGTGGAGGAGTATGTGCCGGGTGTCAAGCTAACCGTCTCTTATTGGCGTGATCTCAAGTCGGAGCTGGGCTATCGGCTCACCGTTCAGTCGGATCCTAGTGAAATCGGTCGTCCTCTGGCCGTTGTTCATGTACCTTCGCTGGGTGCCAAGGAGTCCGCCGAGGTGGCTGATCGTGCTGTGCGCTCTGAGCATTTGTCCATGGAACGTCTGATTGTGCACACCGTCTACATACGATCCGTGTCTCGATTGAGTGATCTTAAGCTCGAGTTCCAGGCCTTCCTTAAGGACGTTGACTGTGAGTGTAAATGTTGTCCGCGACGAGAAAAGACCTTGAGTCCTACATTTTCTAGTTTGGATCTACTTAATTTCGTTATTATTTGTTAAAGTTACTTATTGTGATTCCCTCATTTAGTTAATTTGCAAGGCACTCCGGCTATTCTCACTGTACCCGTGCTGTCACCATGCCTGCGTGCAGAGCAGATTCACATAACTATTGATACACACACGGGCATGTTCCGCTGCCATGTACCAAAGCATCTTGATTGCCCCATTACGGATGAGATGCAGGACTGCTTAAATGGCGATCGCAGCAAGCTGCCTATGTTACTATCAGAGTTACGCTACTGGATCACCCATCGTCGCTGCGAGAAGACGCTACAGCATCTGCCTGCGACGGCCACCGAGACGCTGCCTTTCCTCATGCTGCCTGAACAGGAACTGTTGCAGGCAGGTCGTCACAAGATCTATGTGAAGCTGCATCGCCATCCAAACATTATACTTGTAAGCAGCAAATTACATAATGAATATTTTTGAGCAGCTTTGCTAATATCTTTGTATTTCAGGTGGTTCAGTTAAAGGAGAAGTCCGCAATGCCCAACGAAATGGAGTATACGTTTCATTTGGGCTTTGTGGTCTTTCAAAAGGATGAGAACGATGTTGTGGATGACTCAGCTAAGCAGCTGGTGTCCATTGTGGCGCAAACCCCATCAGATATACCCAAATTCTACACAAAACTGATGCGTCTAATCGAATTTGACACATTTGTGGCTACCCACGGACCCGGCACTGAGGTCGACGGTAAGTTTCCTATTTGCATTCATTATTAACCAGATGCCAAACAATTAATCAACTAATTTTTGCTCCCAGCAGAGGTATCACCCCATAAGCGCAAATCAAATGGCGATATTTTAGCACCGCCCGCCAAGCAACAAAAGACAATTTTTCCCGCATACTTTATACCAGAATTGGCGCACGTGGTGGCCATGTGCGATGAGAAGATACCGTTCCTCAATCTGGCGCAAGCGCTCTCCAAATACCGCATACCGCATAGCGGCCTGCAAGTAGAGGCGAACGCCACTTCGCTGGTCCTAAAGATTCTGGCTCTGCCCAAACCGGGCTCCAGTCAGCCAGCAGTGACAGCAGCAGCAGCAGCTGCTACTGCTGAGCCCGGCAAGCCAGTGCCAGCGACGGCACCAAACACATCGACAGCACTGCCCAAGATCGAGTCACATGTGTGGGATGATCTAATGCGACGGGTCTTGTCCATATCGATGCGGTCGCAGACCAACAAAAACAGTCAGGTGCGCATCTGGGTGGTAGAGTTTGTGTTCTATAGCACGCCGCTGCAGAGTACACACCAGAAGGAGCAGGGTAGCCGTCGCACCGTCTATCTGACCTACGAGCAGGCCAATCATGACTTCTCCAAGACAGTCGAGGATCTGCTCAACGACTGGTCCAAGATTGTCTATCTTTATACGCTTGTTCACGACTTTGCCGAGCAGTTGGGCAACAGTAAGTAGCATACTAAAATATTTTATAAATTTGTTTACATAATACATTCACAGAGCGTCTTACTCTCGGCGATATACTGGTTGTCAAGTCGTTTAATTATGTGAATCTGCTGCTGGGATATGGACCCAAGAAGGAGGTCACCTGCAGCATATACTGGTCGGTGCAGTCGCATGGATTTCGGCTCACTTTTGTGGGCGGCATCTCGGCGGTGAATGCGCATTCCATGATGCGGGATCAGCTCGCCCAGCATCTCAACCAACAACACAGCCTCACGGCCATTGCTCACATACTGCACGAGACATACAATCCCATGAGCTCCATTGCCAAGCTGCCTGTGATTCCCCTGCTGGGCATACCGGTAAGTAGCTAAGACTGAGACTGAGATATTGTCATATGAATATATAACATATTTATCCCAATCTCTACATGTTTGTAGCGTCCTCAAGTACCCGTGTTGTCGTTCTGTATGCTGCCACAGTCGCCGTGCTTGATGCGGTTGGCCTACCAGGCGGTTTACTGTTTGGAGCTGCGTTTCCGTGCCAATCGCCTTGTCTCCATACGCGATGGTGCCAGCAGTCGTTTTGAACGTAATGTCATCGAGGAGTTTACGCCCATCCAGGGTCTCAAAGCATTCCTATCCAAGTACGCGGATGAGTCGGCTGTGTACCGAGGACGTGCACCGCATGAGGATGACAATCCGCTGTCGCCCATGGGCCTCGAGGATAACTTTGGCGGTCCGAGCAGTGTGACAGGCGTTAGTGCAGGCGGCTCATCGCCGTTTTTGAGTGCGGGCGTGCGTGGTCCACAGTCGCCGAGAGATAGTGGATTACGTTTTCCTGCACCACATACGCCGCCATCCAGTTCAAATCCGCACACACCGGCCAGTCCACATCCGAGCGCTGGCGGTGGTGGTGCCGGTGGTGGACAGAGTCATGCCAACTTTAATTTGACATCGCCACCAGCGCCGCATATGCCTCATCCGTCACCCGGTGGACTGATGCCTTCATCGCCGCTAAATCCACAGCCCAGTCCGCACATGGTGCACAGTCCGGGACCCAATACGCTGTACATGCAAAGCCATCAGGATTCGCCGTTTACCGCCATGTCGCCGGCGAATAATAACTGGCCGGGTTCCCCAAGCATGCCGCGGCCATCGCCCCGTCCTGGCCAGAGTCCCGAACACAGAAGCACAGGTGGCGCCAATCCGGGTGTGGGTGGAGCAGGTGATCGAAGCGTCACTCGTGGCACCCTCAACCGGCCCTGGGCTGGCGCTGTGCCAACGCTATTGACGCATGAGGCATTGGAGACACTGTGCCGTCCCAGTCCGCATCCCAACAAAGACATCAATGTGGCCGACATGAGTCCACTGGAGCGTTTCCTGGGCTGTGTCTATATGCGTCGCCAGCTTCATCGCAACATCCAAAGCGAAGAGACATTGACGGCGCTTAACTCAACGGAGCCGGGTGTGGTGCTCTTCAAGGTGGATGGCCTGCAGTGCCAGGTGATGCTTAATCAGATGCACATGCAATCCCTGCATCTGAAGGTCACTCAACTGCCCTCGATGCCCGACAAGAACACCTTCCCGCTGAACCAAGACGATCTGCTCGTGATCGAGCAATACTTTGACACCAGAGTCGCTGCCCCGCCCTATCGCCCTAATTCGCTGCACAGCATCTGCCGGCTGTTGAATCTGCCCGGTCATGTGCTCAAGGATTTCGTGCAGATCATGCGACTGGAGCTGAAGCCCGAGCTGGGCGGCGATCATCTTAAGTGGACCGTGCAGATGTGTATGCGGGTGCCGCCATCTGCCATGCCCATTGTGCCCATTGGAAATGCTTGTGTGGTGCTTGGCCGCATGAAAATCCTGTTCTTTTTGCACATCACACGCATACCGTACAATGGGAAGGACTCGCTGGTGCTGCCCATTGTTCATGACATTGCCACCAATCTGACGCAAGTGGCCGAGAAGCGAGAACAGGTCCAATCGCCGATTATGACAGCGGCAAGTACATTGCTCCGTCGCTTTGCCGACTTTGGTGTGCAGCAGAATCAGTGTTCGCTCTTCCCGGCCATAACCGAACTGCTGACCAATCTACAGCCGACGACGGACTTGCCGCCTCTGCCGCCAAATCAGTCAATTGGTCCGCCAGTGGGTGTGGGAGTGGGTGGTGTTGGTGTCGGTGTCAGCGTTGTGGGCGCCAGTCCGAACGCGATGATGCCCATGCAACAGCTGCAGCCGCAAGTGGGTGGACATGGTCCACAGCTTGGGCCAAATCCCGGTGGTCCGCAGTGATGAAGGCGCAAGCGCCGCGCCTCCTCGGTACAGCCATGAGGCGGCATCCTGGCGTAATTGCGACCAAAAACACAGACGGTATTCCCAATCATCATCCATTTTATTTATTTGCTAAATACCAGACAAAGTTAATTGTACATTCAACATGCGTCTTGTGCATGTGATGCAAGTCAAGATCTAAATCTCCATTACCAGGACAAACTCTACTATCCTGACAACAAATAACGATTACAATAAAGATAAACACACCACTGTACACAAGTGCACACAGTAAATACACGCAATAAAGCACCAACTAACTTAACTACTCTAAACGTAAAGTGCTCATTTCTATTTATTATTATTATTATTATTATTATTATTGCTGTTTTCTGTTATCACATAAGTTACTAGCAACGCCAGTTGCCTGCTGCCAACTGTCGTGCGAATTTGTGACTACTTTCACCGAGGTTAGTACATATGGTTGTTTGTTATAGCATATACCCTTGCTGAAGATGTGTTGCCTGATTTATTAAGGAAAAGCGGAAAGCTGGCTTTCAGTAATTTCTAATCATTTCCTCAGCCGGACGTGGAAACTATTTGAAATTAATTAGAGCAATAATTCAATGAGTTCGAATAACTAAGTTTAATTCAAAACTAGCTTATTTACGGGAAAGTCAAATTATTCCAGCTAATTTGAAGTACTCAGAGATTAGTGGAAACTTGTTTCTACTAAGTAGATGATAACTTTTATCACAATCTTCGGGCAACGGTATAAAAGATTCGGCTGTGCCGATTTTGAATACTCTTCAATGTGCTTGCTGAGTTTTTGGCTGAGTTGCTGCTGTTGTTGCAATATATCACTGCTGTGCCACAATTTGTGTGCTCTCCAATTGTGTGGTCATCTCAGTGACACCCTCCTGCTCCTCGCCTGAGATGAGATCGACCCAGTAACGCAGCCGCTTGCTGCGCAAATAGCTTGCCGAGTTGTCAAATACGACGGTGTCTGTGAAGGATGCATTGATAAGAATGGAGAGCTCTGTCTGGATTGATGAGTCTACTTACACGTCGTGTTGGGTCGCGTTGAGATGTAGCCAGCCTCGTCCATTTCGTGGGAGTGGACAGTGCCGAGAGGGATTTCGCTGCGCTTCTCGCCCGTCTTTGCGTCCACGCTGTAAATGCCGAACTTGATGTCGTGGTCGAGAGTACGGAAATTCCACGACAGCAGCTGTTCCGCCTGACCGTTCACCTTGAAGTCCAGCTTCAGCTTGTCACCCTTGAGTACGTGGGTATCGGTGAAGTCCTTGTCGCTCTCTTGGCTGCTCTGATGAACATACAGCGACTCGGGCAGCTTGCCGCCCCACACCATCATGGACTTGCACTGTGGATCTCCATGCTCGTCCACCAGCTGTCCACCCCAGCATTTTGGGAAGTTCTTCGAATCGACGTGCTCAAAGAGCTGCTGCTGCCACTTGTCTGATCCGGTCTTGTAGATGTGTATCTTGCTGGTGGTGTTCTCGTCCAGGAACTTCTTGACTATGTTAAATGCGACGGAGAACAGCTTGGGCGCATTAATAATGTAACACTTCTTGAGCAGCTCTGGAAAGTTTCCCTCATACTCCTTCACCGATGAGATGACGCACTCGGCCGCTGGCCGCCAAGCGAACTGTTTCAGGTTCATCGAATCACAATCAAAGAAGACGACCAGCTGGCGTGCCTTCCAGCCATGCTTCAGGCTCTGCTCATAGGCGATCTTCGTTAGACGCTCCAGCAGCAGAACCAAATACTTTTGGAACTCGAAACGTGTCACGCAATGCAGCATGCCCCACATGTCAAAGGTGTGGAAGGGGCACACAATTACTGCAGAGAATGAGAAAAAAAAAGTTAAGTAAATGAGGCAATTATCTAAGCAATTTTTATGTTGTTCACCTGGCGAACCCTCATTGTCGTAACCCATTAGGCCATAGGGCAGATATTCGCGCAGAGCTTGCGGCGCATCCCACTTCTCAATATTGTCCACGTTCCACATGGCGCGTGTCTTGAGACTCTGTTGAGTTTGAGATTGGTAAACTGATGAGCCACTGATGGACGATTAACACTTACCGCTTTAAGCATTTTCTCCGCCGCTTCAATGTTCCATTTGCGAGCTGTGAAATAGAGATCAGAGTGGGTTAATTGGTTGTTTTTTGTTCTATGCAACATTTTCCATCACACTTGACTTACCTCGCAGCCAGCGTAGCAAGAAGTAATCATCATGCGTGTCTTTGAGTTCATCGCTCATCAGTTCGCGGAACTGCAAAATGCAATTGAAAAATGTTAATTGAAATTCATTTTGTGACCTTGAATTGATTCAATGTTTAATCAGTCTCTAATCAAACCATAAACACTGTTTTTGTTGTCTAAACTGATAAGCACGATCTGAATGTGGTTCGGTCTCTATTGGAAATTGGGGTCTTAACTTGACGTTGCTTGTGGTCTAAAAGTGGTTTGCCTTTATAGCTGCTAATTTCCACTTGAGCCAATATCAATTTAAATACCCTGTATTTTACGGTGTGGGGAGTTTTTTTAACATTGGATTATGTAGATTTAAAACTTAATCTGACAATTTTTATTGCAATGCTGGATTAGATTGCAAAACTACTATAAAACTACGACCACTAAAGGCTTACTCCATTGGGTATAGTTTTATTTAGGAATTCATGATCGTCACTTTTACTGTTATTCTAAATGCTTTTTAATTAAAGGCTTTTAAATAAAATCTAAGCCCGTTTTGCAGGCAACTTAAAGTCGTAAAAGCTCTGTTGCAAAACGTTTAATGGTTGAATGTTATCCAGTATTTGGTTTGAAGGTTTTTTGGCTTGTCATAAAAAACATGAGTCGGCAAATTGTTATTAGATTCAAGAGCAAACAGCTTAGCATCGGAAGAGAGAATTTAAATGCAGTCAACTGGAACTATCCGTTAAATCGTATTTAATGTTTGCTAATTAGTCAGGTTGTTAATTACATATACTAAGCTATGTGTAATGTAAATATGATTATTATTGACATATAATACGATTAAAATGAAGAATAGTGTTTTAATTGTTTAAGAGTAAACAAACAAAAACAAGTAATGCTTAAGGCTAATTTACTGTTTAGTATAAACTAAAAATATTCGGCAATCAATTGGCCATACTATATTTGGCTAAACCCAGTTAGTTCGACACTTGAAAAATTAATAACGAGGCCAACTGCCTAGTTTTTGATTTGCTTTTGGCCTGAACTGCAGGCCAAGACGCTTTAATATGAAAACGTGGCCATTTAGTTGGCTTTGTGAGCGGTTGGAAGGGGGATTTTTGTTGGTTTTCGTTAGTGTTGAACGGTTTTTTTTTTATGAACTTCCTCATAGCTAACGCGTAGCTGCCTTTTGCCTACTTTGCTTTGTTCTTTGTTTTCATTGCAACTTGACCAAGTTTATTAATTGCCTGTAGTCAAAAAGTATATAAAGTATATAAAGACTTGATAATCTACCAGGCTACGAATGGATTATAATGCCTTGGGCAATGCTGCTAAAGTCCAAATTGTAATATAAAAAGTTTAAATTCAGTCAGGTGGCAAAACTAAATTGATTACCTCCAAATAGATTAATTAAGAAAATGGCGTTACAAGTGTTTAAGTATAAAATGCTTTCATACACTTTGCAAAGCTATTTGTAAGTATATTAGATAAAAAAAAAATACCTCAAACGTATTTGTTTTCAACGTATTTTTCCCCTTTTCGTGACAAGAAACCAGTTGTTTAAAGCAAACCAGCAAAACTCATTAGCATTTGTAAGTGCAACTCATTCTATATACATTTATAGGCATATATATATATATTCATATCAGTATTCATATCAGTATTCATCTGATTCAGAACAACCTCCTTCCTGGTAATGGTTGAGTCTGGGTTAAGAGATCGCTATGACAAATCACTTTTGCACCGTAAGTTAATTAAGTTAATTGCAGAGTGGGTTGAGGGGCCAAACGTCCCAATAAAGCATCTGCTGAGAATGCTGGCCAAATGCAATAATTTTAACCGGTTGTATTTCGTTTTCGTTTTCAGCTGTGCTTATTTTGGCCAAGTTTGTGGGTCGTTGGCCACTGCGCTTTTTTAAATGTGGGCGTGCCGCCGAGCAGACGTCTAACCGCTATGCAGATTTGCTGGCCTAGACAATTTGCGGACCAAGCGAGCCACGAACAACAAACACAGCTGTGCAAAGAGCATTGGCCACAACAAGTTGTTGTTGTTTACCATTCGTTATGGCCTATTGCCCGGCGGCACAGTGTAACAGATGCTTGCCTGCAAATAAAAAAAAATCGACAACTTAACGCAATCTCATTTTCATAAGACACGTTCCATCGATCTACTCCTGCTTACTTAACTTTTGAGCATATTTAAATGCGCAATTAATCATTTATATATTTTTTTTACATAGTTATCACAAGGCCAAAGAAACCAACCAGCTTGTATGGTAATCTGTGGTTAGTCATTTCATAATGCAACTGTTACGGAAATACTAAGTATTTTAAGTTGTGATAAACAGTAATTATAAAGAATTCTATAAAATTACGATAAATATATATATCGTCAAGGCTCGCCCACATTTCGCGTGATTCTGTGCTGTGGAAGAGCAGCTTTTCTCAAAAATGCTATCGCTCTCACCTGTTCCAATGTTTTGCGCTGCTCAGCGCTGATTTCGGGCAGTGGACCAGACATTATTTACGTTTTTATTTATTTCACCAAAATTGTTATAATGCACACACACATTCACACAAACAAACACACACGAACGAACACAACTTTACAAGTTGGATTTCTTTTTTCGTCTCTCTTTTTTCGGCTTCACACGCAAAAAATTTGATGATGCTTCGGTTTTTTCCGGCTTTTGACTTTGAATTTGGTGTTTTGTTGGCTTTTAAAATAATAACAATATAAACTTTCTACGCTCGCGTAGATATTGTTATTGTTGTTTTTTCATTTAAATATCTTGAGCGTAATTATATTGTCGATTATTATTTAACACAGAGGCGACCTCCAACCGATAGTGTAATAACAATAATTATACTAGCAACAATTGAAGACACTTGAAATCGAAACCAAATGCGGCGCCAATTTGGCTTTGACTGCTTGTTTGTAGTAGAATAAGTATTTTGTGTTAAACGGTAAATAAGCGCCAAAACCGAAGTGTACGGAACTTAAAGCACCAGCTCCACAAGTAAGTTGCGTTTGCTTTGCGAGCGACGACGGACTGAGCTCCAATTCAACGCTGCGTGTCTACTTAACATGCGCCATATGTGCCGCTCTCTTTGCTGTGAAGAGGCAGTAGAGAGACACAAAAGTTCTGGGGTTGCCGCTTCTGCTCTCAACTCTTGTTCTCTCTCTCTCTCTCTTTATATCTCTCTTTCTCTTTTTTTTGAGGGAGTACACAATATCTGTTTGAATTTGAATTGAAAACAATCCAACGAATATTATATACCTCTTGGGAAAAGTATTAATATTTGATGTTTTCAATTACACAAGGGTGCACTACGCATTAAATGTATCCGTCCATATCAAACGGATGTTTCCTTGTTTAAGACTGGTGAAGTTCAATCACATTTCTTTGTTTGTCTGTTATCAAAATGTACTTTATGGGGGACATATATATTATGGCACTTATTTTCTGTTCTTGTTTTTTTAAGCTTCTATTGTTTTTGCATATAAACAAACATTCGCTGAACTGATAAACCAAGCAGATAAAGTTATTGTGCACTGTATTTAAAAGTGCGCTCACTCAAATTTAACGACGTCATTGATCTAAATTTTAGCTGGTTCTCAATTAAAACATCCGCTAGATGTCGCTAATGTGTATAAAATTGTCTAAAGAATGCAATGGTGTTGTGTATGTTTATGAGCACTAGATGTCGCTCGTCCTTCAAAGAGAAATTTAAGGTGCAACGCTTTTAGTCAACCATCGCTAGATGGCATTCGTCTTAGCTGGTTTAGCTGTTGTTTGCTTGAGAGGCTGACTAGTTCATCGAGATGAAAGTGGGCTTATGAATTATCCAAAATGTTTTTGGTTCTTACTATCTGTCTGCTTGTTTGTGGCTATTTGTTGATATTTAAGTATGCAGTGGGAGAATGCTTTGTTCAATGTTGCGTTTGTTCGTTAAAGTATTGGAATAGCATGTGCATGCACCAGTGGCAATAAAGAGGTTGCTGTATTAGGTAACTGTGTATTAAGCTAAATTTGATGCATACTTTTAGGGGCACACTTGTATTACACATTACATACAGAGTCTCCCGAACAGAACCAGACCTGTCCTTCTGGAATGACCATGCCCTCAAAATTAAAAAAGTAAAGAGGCGTTTCAATTATGTTCAATCTATTAATCAATATTTTGGCAGATGATAGTAATAAGTAATATTTGCTAATATATCAGATGGTTTTTTGCAAAACTAAACCATAATCAAAAGTTAAACACAAGTTTTATGATTAGTTTTTGCATGTTTTTTTCTTACTTATAACACTTATCACTTAAATAAAAATATAGCTCGTGTTGTTTTCTTATTTATTATGGTTGATTGATTTATATGCATGGAGGCCACATATCCAGTGGATTTTGAAACGACGTGCCAAAACTTGTTCATTTAATTTGTGCTATTTAAATATTGATAAACTAAGGTGCGGAAAATTTAAATACCGAAATTTGTGTTTTCGCCATAGGAATTGATTAGCTTCTCCCTATCTGGGCCCCTCTGCCCTACACGTGCCGTCCACTCAGCTGATGGGGCTCACCTTCATCAATGCTGCCACTTTTGCTGCTACTGTTGCTGTTGCTGTTGCTGTTGCTGTTGCATATGGATTCGTTTATTCGCACTTGAAGCGAATTTACTACTTTGCGTCACTGAAATGCCAAAACTTCATAATTCAAAAGTACATATTGAATAATAGGTTTATAAAAACAAACAATGATGCCGATTCGTAAAATTTTATGAATCTGTTGAAATTTTCAACTGTCGTTCAGTGAGCGAGAGAAAGATAGAGAGACAGTGAGAGAGAGAGAGAGAGAGAGAGGGAGATGAAAACTGCGGTTTTTCATTGATTTAGTTGCTCATGTGAGATTGGTTAAATAATCATAATCCTCAAGCATTTACATAACAATAATAATCAAACACATACATTTTTCAGCAGATTGTTGTTTTTGCCCAGCATCGATGAAATTTTAAATAAAAACATTCAAAATCTCCGCACGACGGTGTGGGATGGGTCAGAGGTGAGAGTTGAGTCCTCATCTCAACACCTGTGCCACATAAGTGTAAAAATAAGTGTTAAAATCATCCACGTTGTGCCTCGATTTAAGTTTTTATTTCCAGATTCCAGATCCGAACAACAAATGCCAGAGGCAACTTTTCACTTATCAGCCAAACGTTGATTTAAATTTAATTGTGCCGAAAGGGGGAAATTAATTTAGCAATTTGTCTAATTGTTCAGTTGATCAGTTTGGATTAGTTTGCCAAGGCGCAATTCGTGCTAAACACTGCAAACATATATCCACTCAATCCAATAAATATGGTGGCAGACAAACAACAATAAAGTTGCCAAGTCAATCAAACAGTGCCACTCCCCCTCCTTTTTCCCCCCTTTTCTATCAACACTTTTTACTTGAACAAAATAACACTGTCGACCGCCCGCTGCTAGACAATCAACACACAAGAGAAAAGGATCCACGTCATGGATGTTGGATCAACATTTTGGCTTGATGATGCAGTCAGCCCATTTTAAACGACGACTGCCCCACGTGACGTCACAACGAGAGCATCATCATCATCATCAGTGCTGTAGCAGGAAGTGAGAGTATTTGCATATCTCGAAATTTTCGCAGCACTCGGCTGAACATAATTGTCTATTTTTGGGCGATTGCACGAGCTGATTTGCCTCCGGCGGAGCCAAGGTAAACAAACAAAATACTTACTCAACCCAACTGAATTAAACTTGACTAAACAATGAAAGAATAACAATGTTCACTTAATAATCAGCTATTTGTTGTTACTATGACGAATATCCTACGATTGTCTAGAAAGTTTACATCTATGTTTATATGTAGCCCACACACTTTTGGGGATCCCTCTTCCTGCTTGCCACATGGGTATTCCCATGCCTCTTTCCGCTTGTGTCGAAATTAATCAGTATTTCATATTTTCGAAATGATCGGCAATTAGTCATTTGGATGTGAATAAGCTGTTGAGTATGAGATTTCTTCCAAACTTTGATAAATTCTGAGAAACCAAGTCTTGGCTCGAAAGAAATGCTGAATTATTGATTATAATGAATGCAGTTGTATTTTCCCTTAAACAAATGCTTCTGCTAAAAATTTAAAAAATTGTTGATGTTTGTAAAATGATCATTTGTATTATTTATTATTTTTGTTTCTAAATTCTAAGAAACTTTGTACATGACTCACTTTTACAACTTTTCGAGAGCCTTTTCAAATTCCTTTGACTGCATTTTACTTAACCAAAAAAGAAGAAAATGAACAAAATAACTAAATACACTGCAGCACGTGTGCTTGCATGCCAGTCAAGGATCTACGCATGTGGCACTGCCCTTGCAACCAAAAATTCCCATTACTGCTGTCTATTCAACTTGCAACCTCATCTCCTGATGTGCGTGCAGTTGCCTCTAATCCGCGTTTTAGTCGCCAACGTTCGTCGTTTAATAGCTGCCGCATTATCCTGGCCAGACACAGACACATACACACATACACGCACATACACACACACACAAGGTGGTGAGGTGGGCAACTAGCTTCCAGACAAACCCCAAACCAAAACTGTTGCTCTTTGTCGCGCCCTTTCCGTATTAGGGTGCGGAGAGGGAAGGGTGAGGTGTGTACGAGTGTGAGTGTGTGCCTGTGTGTGTATTCCTTTTAACATGGCCATGACAGTGATGGTCATGATGTGGCGGATTTTGTGTTTCCTGCTTGCTTTCTGCTTTGACAAACAAATTACTAAGAAACCGAGGGCTGGGCTGAGACATAAACCTCCCCTTGCCACCCCCCTTCACCCCTGCCGTTAGCTGGCTATAATACGCGTAATTTTGCTTTGTAAGCAAATGGTTGGCAAGCTGATTCCCAGCTAGTGGCGGGCAGCACGACCAGCAGTAAGTCCTAGAATAGTGGATGAGGGAGAGGAGGAGCAGCAACAGGATGGAAAAATCGTAGCTAACAGAGCACCCTAACTACCCAAACAAAGTCCGATGTGCGTTTGTCCTTGATGCCAATGTTTGAAATAATGACTTTTGATTACAGCGCCATTAAGCGCCTGGCCAAAGGTTGTGGCTGCTCCTTGTACATCTGTTTGATTTTGTTTTGTGTTTGTTATGGTGTAGCTACACTGCACAAAATTGAATTCGAATCGTTGCCGAGCAAGGCAAGAAAGCAATTTATAGAGAATTTATAAAAGTAAGTGAAGTAAAACTCAAAACTACCTCAAAAATGTTCATATATATTTTATAAAACCTGTGCATATTTTTTCTCTAGTTAGTTAAATATTTTTTAAGTTATTGCAAGAATTTTCTACTTTCACTTTATTAACCAAAATTTTAGTTTTCTCTCTGTGCAGCATTTCTTCGGCTTTGCTTTGGATTTGCGCTGCATGATGTCGCCGGATCGTAAATATTACCCACTGTGCATGGGATAAGCCGCATTAGACGCAATCCAATTCAATCCATTCAAAATGGCAAATTACTGGCTCACACACACGCATTCACACACGCATTCACACACAGCAAGCAAATGAATTAATGCGAATAAAGCGTATACTTCAATTACCGTAATGTTACGCCCCTTCCGCCCTCCACGTTTAACTGAATTGCGTTTTAAGTGTCCCTTTGGCATTCGGCAAGGATTACTTTCCTTCCTTTGCCTTCTCCACAAATTGTTTATTGACATTTCATGTGGCGCATTCGCTTGCATCAATTGATTGCCCTGTCAGATGGGCCGGAACGGAGGGTAGTCAAACAGCCAAGAAAGAACGGAGAAACGACACAGAAGCCAGTTGATGGGTCCATAAATTGAGTCAAGTTTTTTAATAAACTGCACACGTTGCGCATACGCCGTGTGTGCGCCATCAGTTTGGCGGCTTGCCGACTGACGGATTGGGTGACTGCATGGGGCAAGCAAAAGTCGCCTGTCCATCCACATCCACATTCACATTCACATCAACATCAACATCAATTTCAAAGTGCACTCGCCACGTTGCACACAGGTCGCGACCACTTGGCACACTTCTACAGTGCTGGCAACGGAGCAACGGTTGGGGGAGGAGTGGGTTAGGGGGGAGGTAAGAGCTTTTTCTTTTACGGCTGACTTTTTCTCCTCGTATAATTCCACACGGGTCTCGTTTACCAAAGTGCAACTGATAATGCGCATGTAATCTTCGCAAAACTTTTTCCTTTTCGTGTTTTCTTGCCCTTTATTTTTTTTTATATATATATCTATATATATATACATATATTTTTTAGGTGTTTCATGTCTGCCTTTCTATGCTATCTTTTCTACGCCCCCTGCACCCCCGGACACGTTTCAGATGTCTGCTGGCAGCTTTGGGTACATTTGCTAAGCTTTTCATGTTTAATGCTATTGCCGGTTTTCTTGTTGTTGTTGTTGTTGTTGTTACTTGTTTTATGGGTATTTGCATTTGCCGTGTAACAGGAACCATTTCTCTACACAAAGTTTTTGTCGGTTTTTGCAAAAGTTTTGCGTTTGCTTCGCATCTTCAAGTTTTTGGTGTCAAAATCAATTTTAGTGCGCTGCCAGTTAGAAAAGAGCTGGGAAAACTTGTTTACGATAAGTAGTAGAAAACCTGACTGAAGAATGCTAATTACTGCCACTGAAATTAGCTGGCTAATGGAAAGCAGTTAGCAGGAGGTGGAGGTGCAGAGTTTTTCACAACTAATGTTCAACTAATTTACATAAATCCTTCACTGCAAATATTGATTGGCATTTCTAGCTCACTCAACAAAATGTACAACAATTAATTAAGGTATTTTGTTCAATTTGTGCAAATTGTGTACAGCTTGGCTCCAACTGAATCCATTAATCTATTTAATTTTGCCTAATCTATTCAGGTATTTGAATATACATACATATATTCTTTGTTTTCTCTATGCCAGCAAAATAGATTAAAGTCTGCCAATTTAAGGAAATATTCATTTAATGCAATAAATGGAAAACAAAGCAAAAAAGACAAAATTTTGACATAAATTGGCTCTGCTTTTGTTGACAGTTGAAAATTGAAATTATACTTTTGCGAACATACAAATTAAAATAAATGAAAATATGTCAGTTATAATATGTGAAGCCAATATTTATTTGACAAAAGTTGAGTTTATAAAAAATATTATTAATTTAATTACATGTCGCATGCAACAGAAAAAACGAAGCTGCAGGCTGAATTTTCAGAAACTGTGCAAAATATATGCACAATATTTAAAGTGATAAAAAATGCAGAGAAATCAAAAAATTTTTAATCTGTATATTTTGTACAACTTTGAAGTATATTTGTCGTATATGCATTAAATTTTCACACATTCGTTTTGATTAATTAACCGCATTTGCCACATATTCAACATTTATTCCCAGGCTTTGCGGTATTTAATTAAATTTGTGCAGCGCATTATCAATCAATCAATCATTCTATCAATCAGTGTCATTACAATAACGCTTTGAGTACTCGAAATAAATTCGATTAACTTGATTAAAATGCAATTTTTCATAATCGACTTAAACATAAATTTCACTAATGCCAGATTATTGTCAAAATGGGCTGCATTCGATTCTAGATGAAAATCAAAATCTTTATTCTGCTGCTGCTGTTGTTGCTGTTGCTGCTGCTGGCGTTGTTGCTGCTGGCGTTTAATGCCCCTGACACACACACACACATCGTGAGGGAAGCCACCTGCCCGCATTTGAGACCGAGTGCCACAAACAACAACAGAACTACAAAATCACACCTTGCGTCCTGTGTGTCTGCCCCTCGTATTGCATTGCTGGGCTGAGCTGCTTGTGGCAAGGACCTCGTTGCCCTCAGGCTGGGCTGCCGGCGGCTGCTATTTGTAGACAACTTGGCAAACAATCTCCTTAGACACACACATGGGACACGCTATCAGCTCAATCGGGTATCTATCTGTTTGTGAACAACTCAAATTACCATTTCGATTCAGTTTTTAATGAGATTTGCCAGGGTTCATCTGCCACAACAGAAGTGCAGGCAGCCAGCCAGCCAGCCAGGATTGCTGGCAGGATTGCAAACAGGAGTTGGCACGAGTTATGTGCTTGCCATATCATTTTACTCCTGTTAGCTTATCTCGCCAGGGCAGCTGCGTCTGCATTCTGACATCTTATCAAGCGCTCTTCCATCTCACCCTTCCCCTTCCCCTTTCCCTTCCACACTCTTTCTCTTTTTCGTTGCAACTGTGTCTATGAAGTCGATAAACTGGTTGCTTCATTGCTTTCACTGTCTGTTTGTATCCTTGCCCCCCCCCCCCCATATTTGGGATATGAATGTCCTTTGCTTCTGTGGTCGACAGGTTAAACAGGAACAGCGTATCCTTAATACCACAGTTGCTGTTGTTGTTGTTGTTGTTATTCTTCCAGTTCGAGCCTGAAAATCAGTGAACCAATTAATGCCGCGCTCCAATTCCGCTTGCATCGGCAGGATGTCGCATGTCCATTGTCCATTGTCCATTGTCCTGGCTCGCTGTTGTGCTTCTGCTTCTGTTGCTTGCTCCTGTTCCTGTTTCTGTTGCCTGCTGCCTGCTGCTTGCTCCTGCACGTGCCTGACCCATCGATGCCGCCAAATGTTTTTTAAACACAATTATCCACGCAGCGACAAAGTCTTGCTTCATTTGGCCACGACAAAACAATAACAACAACAACAACAACGGCAACAAAATCGACAACAACAACAGCCATAAGAAGAGTGCACGTGGTGGCCATAACACTGCTCCTGTCTCCCCCCCCTGCCACGTCTGCCACTTGTTCCGGTGTCGAGTTGCACACAGTGGCCTTAATTTTCCCCTCCCTCCTCCACACACCTTACCTTAGCTCCAGATGCCCAAGTATATGAATTTTGTTGAAAATGTTGGTTTATTGATATGTAAGTTGAAATTAAATTGAAACTCCTTGCACCCCCTCCGCCACCCAGAAACTGTATTATTCTTGGCTTGGCTTGAAGGGATTTATGGGGTCAGCTCTGCGTCTGGCAACTTGTTATTTGGCTGATAGCGAGCCGGCTCATATTTTGCGGTGCACTAATTAGAAATTGTGCGGCCAAAGAAAACTGTTTACCTGGCTAACAGACAGACGGACGGACGGACAGACATACGGACGGACAGCAACAGCAGCTGCAACAGAAGCTGAGCAGAGGCCACCACAAAAAGTGCAAAGCTTTGCAGTAAAATCTAATTACGTACGGCGTGTGTGCGAGTGTGTGTGGGTGTGTGGGTGTGTGTATGTGTGTGTGTGTTTGTGGACTTATCTACGTGTTAACAGTCCGCTGCGCCATTTAGCAAAGATTGCAAATTGTTAAGTCAACAGCTAAAAAGTGATTTTAAATGCTTTGCTTTAACTTGCCACAATCACAGATGATAGCAGAAAAAGCAATGGACTTAAGATCTATCTATAAGCTCATTCCTAAAACTAGTTAAATATTTTAAATTTAGAAGAAAATTAAGTCACATTAAAGTTGTTTTTAGAATTTATTTAAAAGTGTAAAATTTACTCTATATCTTTATATATTCAATCAAGTTGAACACCTTCTGGGTAATTTTATTTTAACGGCTTAGCAATGAAAAACATTTTAAGTTTTTCATTTAATGAAGGATATCTTAAACAAAAATTATTTTTCGATTCCTTAATTTTGTATATTTTAAATAGCATCTTCAACCAATTACATATTTAAAATTGTACATATTTTCGCACTTTTTTATTTTTAATGAATTTATTAAAGAAAATGCATTTAAAGATTTTTAGGGCAAATGCATAAAGAAAATAGCGAAAACATGTTTTCTATATTAATTGTTATTTGTAGTTTCCATTAAGGTTAAAAGTGCGCTTCGGGTACATTCCCCACATGCCACAATCTGGATGCCTGCCACTTGCCAGGACTGTTCTGCCAGCGGCAAATAATTGATATAAAACAACGATCGTATTCCATGCTGAACAATAAATCTTTGAACCTGAGCCCAAAGGCATTCCAAAGGCATTTAACCTCGGCAGGGAAGGGCAGGTTATGGTAGGGGAAGGTAGGGTAGGGGGATTGAGGTCGATCGCTCGCATTGTTGTTGGCAGCGAGCGGCACTTCCGATTTGGCATCTTTGCATTCAAATATTTTTTTTCGGGGCTGCTGCGCACGCGCCCCGTAGACTGTGTGTGCCACAGAGAGAGAGAGAGGGAGAGGGAGAGAGAGGATGAGGAGTCGAGAGAAGAGAAGCGGAGAGGGGAGCGAGCGGCTGTTTAATGTAGAAATGTGTACAAAAAGAGGAAAACATCTGTCCCGGCTATGGTCGGGATTGCTCCTCAATCAGTGCGCTTCCTGCCCGGGCAACATGTGTGCACACTCGCACACACACACACATTGGCACACTCAGGCACACAAGTTCCTTTTGTTTGTTGTATTTGCACAAAGGATGCGCGTGCTGCAGCAGCAGATGCCTCCTTCGACTTCGTCTACTCTGAATATGCATGCAGAGTCCTGCAAAGGAGACGAAGCCAAACGCAGAAGCCACATTAAAATATATCAAATTTGCACGTGCATCTGATTCGTGTCCGAGTCCAATTGTCAGTGTGATGAAAAGTAAAAGGATAAAAGGAACAATTGTTCTCGTACTGCGCTGACTGCCAATTAAGATGCGATGTGGAAACAGCTGTTTAGAAACTGTTTAGAAGCTGTTTAGGAGCTGATCCTGCTCCCCGCCTGTCTGCATTGCCTGCCTGCCTGGGTGGGCATCATCGTTTTGTGGCACATCTAAGCTGCTTACAGTCAACGCTGAACTCAATCTGTTTGTTAACACGCCCACTGACAAAGTGCTCGCCAACAGCTTGGAAAGTACGTGTCAAACGTGCTACATGCCACACAGTGTTGCCGCACGCTTTTGACAAGCCCAACGGGGAAGCTCATGAAAGTGGAAGATGAGGCAAATAATGTAACACATTTGTTAAATATTTTGATGATCATCTTTTGTCCAATTTCAACATTATCGTTTTTCAAGTAAATAATAAATTTTTCATATTAAAAATTTAAAATATTGATAAAAAGCCCAGCCAAAATAGAGGCAAACAGTTGCAGTTTTGCTGCCATGAGGAGAAAAAGCGAAGTCAGTCAACACTGGTGTAGGTTACCAAGGATGCTGAGAAACAGCTATTAGAAAGAAGAAACCAAAACCAACTAAAAGTTGGAAATGTGACAACAACACGGCTCAGAAGTGCTGGCCAAGCACAGAGTTGCAGTTGTCTACAAGTGTACATACATTATTCGGGTTGTTTCCCTTCTTTTTTTTGTATGCTGCAGAGTGGAGCATCAGCTTAATCCAAACATACGCACGTCTCTTCCCTCCTCACCCCACACAACTCAACTATCAGCTATCAACTCTCAACTCAACTCTCAACTCAACTCTCGTCTCGACACTTAAACTTCAACTCGTTATCGCATCGTATATCGCTTATTGCCACGCCCCTTCGCCTCGCTGGTAGTCAACACTTTCGCTGCTGCTGCTGCTGCTGCTGCTGCTGCTGCTGCTGCACTTGGTGTTCCTGCCCCGGATATGGCTGAGGATGATGCTGATTTTGATGAGCAGCTCTTTAGCGCTGCTCGCGTCGCTTCCTATCAGATTCCACCAGCTGCACAATGTCCTTTGCCTTAATGCGTTGCGTATTTCTTCCGGTCCTTGCACTGCTTTGTCTTTGTCTTTGTCTTGGTCTTTGTCCTTAGCTATTGGTCTCAGTTTCATCTGCTTCAACCCTCACCAGCCCACTTTCCCCCTTCACCCCAACCTCTTTTAAATTGCGCATCGCTTTTGGCACGAGCGCTGCTTCTGCCTTGCCTTCTCTCCTCTCCTCTCCCCTACTCTGTCTCCACTCGGTCACGGGAGCATTCAGTCATTCACTCGTTATTCACTTGGCCCTGGCGCTGACATGCCCATTTAGTTGCCAGCCCTCATCTATGGTTTAAAGAGCTGCTTCAAGCATGCTTATATTTATAATCTGCTTACAATCTGCATGTACGCAACATAAATCTATGAAAGGTTTATAAAGATAAAAAACTTATACAACTTTGCCATAACTAAGTTAATTTTCTGTGTCGAGGATTCTTCACAAATTACATCCCTATTAACATCATTTGATTTATGCTTTTAATTTACTTTTAAATGTTAAATTATAATTTTCATTAAATTGTCTTGAAATTTTAAATCACTTAAATTGTAACTTTATTTTAAATTTCCTCTGAAAATAGTATATTAATAGTCCACATTAAATAATTATATATTTAAAATCTTTATTTGCTGTTTTAAATATTCTTTTTCCTGCCGGCATTTCAAGTGTTTGATAAATATTCTGTAAACTCGAATAAATTATGAATTCTGTCGAGATTTTTTTTACGACTGTTTTTCAGTTAGCCGTGTAGCTTAAATAAAATAAAAATTCTTGACCTGTAGTCAGTGAAATACATGAAATGAGGTCAACAAATATCCAACAGTTTTGCATATTTTCTACACATGTTTAGCTGCAATAAATTGAGTTTTGACCAGTTTTATTTCATTCTCCAAGCTAATGCACTATAAATTAGCATTTAACAGTTATGTGCAAAGGTATTTTAGCCACATAAAAAAAACGGGATAAGTTACACTGGTCAAGGGCATTTGTGCATTTGGGCAACTGTGAAATGTATAGAAAAAACTGTGAACCACACAGACAGAAAGGATATCCTTTGGCCATTTAATTACGCTAATGCATTAGTTTTTGCACACTTGCATGTCTGGCATTAGTCATTCATTCATTCATTCATTTATACACTCATTCATTCACTCATTCATTTGACCTATTCGGTGGCTCATTCATCGCACACTCGCCGCGAATTGTTTTGTTGTTTTGAATTCTTGCACAAAGCAAAACCTCAAGCAAAATCTGCTGGATAACAGAGGGGGTGGAGGGGTGTGGCTCAGTTGTTAGTTAGAGTGGGAGGGGGGGGGGGGTAGGTTTGAGGAGGGGCATTGCATTAATAGCGTATTTAGTTAAATACCGTAGCGGAAGCCCCTCGAATCACTCAAAATACTCTTCAAACTGGACTTGGCAGCAGCTGTCCCTGACAACGATTCCCACTTACGGTGTGTGTGTGTGTGTGTGTGGAAGTGTGTGTTGCAATGGACAACTAATCCAATTGAATTAAAGTGGCACGCCACAACAAAAAGTCGTGGGTCGTCGGCGTTGAAGGTGTTTTATTCTGCACAATTTCGATATTTAAATAAATGTTGTTTTTTTTTTTTAGTTGTTTTTCTCTAAATTTTTCTTTTGTTTTTGCCTTGAGTTGATTCGATTTAATTTAATTTGATTTGATTTCGCTTTTCGTTTTCGCTGCGGAACATTAAAAAGTTTCGTCTGCTCAAGCGGAAATCAAAAAGTTTTATTGAGTAAAAGACAAAACGGTGAAGGACTCTGGCAGAGGGCCATGGCCATGGGTGAGGTGGGGTGGGGTGGATGCATGTCAAACTCGAAACTCGAAATGGAAAATATATATATATTTTGTATTAAGAAAATAACATGAGATGTTTGCTGCCGGAGACCAGAGACAGCAACAACAAGCAACTTGCAACTTGCAACTGGCGATGCGTTTTATTGCCACGTCCTGCGGAACGAAGCGGAGCGGAGACTGTGGCCAGTGGCAGCAGCCAACGTCAAGTCAAGTGCAGCAGGAAGTATCTTGTCTGTGCTCCCCATTCCACACGCCACGCCTCCATCTGTCCAAGCCAAGTGGAGCGATGGGGAAAATGTATAACACTTCCGATTTCACACTCAAATTGGCTGCTTTAAAAGAGCCAAAATTTCTGTTTATTTACCAATTTGCAATTGAATTCATACCAGGCAATTAAGCTCAGTAGACAAGGGGTTTGTTGAAGGGAGGGGGTGGATTGTGCAGCACAATGCGTATACGGCCCGTTGAACGCACGTAAAGCTGATTAATTACACGTAATTTATAATGAGCAAAGGTAAATGGCAGGTAATAAATTGCTCAGATACTCTAGCACACACAGATAAGCACACACACACACATAGACCTGCACTATGCAGGTCATGAATGAAAAGTGAAATACGGAAAATCATCATCTGCAGCACTTCGCCCAAAGATTTGTTTATGCATTCATCAGAATTGTGTTGCTTATTTAAAGCGTTGATACAATTTGGCCAAAGATTTGTTCCGATTAGTTTATTGAGTGGAATTATTTTGACTAAAATAGAAGATGATTTTTGGGGAAATTTCGTGAGTATGGCAAAAATGGGAAACAATCAAAATAATCAACAGATGTGATTAGTCTTATGTAGAATCAAATCAATCTAAAGAAAAGAATCAATTCTCAAAAGTCTTTTTTTTTATATAATTTAGAGCTCAGTTTCAAAGCGACTTTCAGACTGTGATTATTAATGCCACATGCCACATGTTGGCTTGGCGCCTCCTTGAGCTCGACACTGAGTTGTCATAATCGAGGCGCCACATCGACCCCAAATAGTGCCACAATTATGGCACTTTCCATTTTCATAATACATCATTTAAATTGTGACTTTAAAGTTGCCTTTGTTGCATTCCGCATCAATTATGGACTTATGATTTATGATCTCAACACGTGAAAACGCCCCGCAGATTGCATAATGCTAATGCTGAGCTCCCCCGGTTTGCCACAACTGTTGCAACTGTGGCAATGATCTATGGCCGTGTTTTAAATGAAAACACAGCTAAAAGGTTGCCACGGGGTAGTTCCGCTTCCACTTTATGTTCCGGCTGCGTCGGCGCACTCTAATTTTTATTGGGGTCCTCTCGGTGACTTGCCTCATGTTGTGCCCCTCCACTTGCCTCCGTTTTTATTCGGGTCTCGTGATCCCTGACACTCGGCTCTGCTTAATGTATGTAAATTTTTATGAATTGTCTGCCGCTTGTTTTTCCACGACTCGAATTCATTTTTCTTCATTTTTTTTTTGTATTTTGTATTTTGTTATTTTGGTACGAGCCATTAGCATAAGTTGCTGTTGTTGTTGTTGTTTGTTTTGTTGTTGTTGCTTGTTGTTTTGTCTGTTATGTTGCTGCTTGTTGCTCGACAAGTGTCTCTGTGTTTCAGTTCAATATAATATTATCATAACGTCGATGCAGATTACGCTAAGTATTGTTTTTTTTTAAATAATTGAACTCTGTTTGTGCAGCTTGTCGGCACTGTTTGAAGTACTTACCTCTTGCTACTCTCAGCCTGCGATTTGTGTGTGTGTGTGGCAGGTGCATTTGGAAATCATTTGGGAATCGAACGCAATTGGAAAATGCTAGAGAACAACTCAAATTAAATCGGCAAGTTTATGCGCCGCCCTGTTTGGCTGATGGAATTTAAACAGAAGGTGCCAAATGAACGACAGCTACTTTCATAAGCCGCTTAGTTGCGATTGGCATGCCACACATACAACGTTGGGGAGGGGGTTGGGGGTTGGGTGTTGTGGCAGGCGGGCGTTGGGAGTGTGGGTGGGGAGATAAGCCTAATGAATAGCCAGCTGTCTGGTTTGTTCTGGTTACCAGCTAGGGACAAACAAAAAAAGTGCAACTGCTCGTGGAGAGAATGAACAACTGACTGATACCCTGTAATCAACGAATACTCTCGTTTGTTACGAGTATGAACAACTGAGTGATTTTCTGGGAATCCCCATTGAATAAAGGCATTTCAAACTAAAGAGTCAAACGCAAACTTTGTATTCGATTTGATTCACTTTACATAAACCCAAAAGTTATCTAAACTTATTTGAAAAGCAATAATGTTTAACGATTATTCACATTCACATATTGTGTTGGCAATTTGAATGGGATTTAGACTTCATTTACAAAAGCCCTAAAGTCAATAA
Source organism: Drosophila fungiperda (assembly GCA_035042345.1). Classification (NCBI taxonomy): domain Eukaryota; kingdom Metazoa; phylum Arthropoda; class Insecta; order Diptera; family Drosophilidae; genus Drosophila; species Drosophila fungiperda. The sequence continues at coordinate 2,179,571 of JAWNLM010000278.1, read as the reverse complement.
AACTTATTCTTTTCAAACTTACTATTTCTTTTTCAGACTTTATTTAATGTACTAAACTCAACAAAGCGAATTCTTTAAACTTATTCATTGCATTCGAAACGAGAACATTGAAAGATTTTTGACATTTACAGACAATTTAATTTAATTTTTTCAAAGAAGACTGTAACTAAAATTGAGAACGAGAAGTTTTTCTTTTATACCCCTTTTTTTTTTTTTTTTTAGAAAGTTACGAAGGGGTATAGAGTATTTTTAACTTGTGTGGCACTCACTGGCCGAAGGGGTCTTTCCTCGTGCTGAATACTGACTTTCCCACAAATTAATCAGACAGCGGCCCGGCAGAGTTGACCGACAGAGTTGCGGCTCATTAGTGCTGCCATGTTAACCATTAAGAGAGCATTAGGAATAGCAATAGTTAGCTCGAACCAGGAGCAGAATTCGAACCCGAACCCTAAACTGAACCCTGCCTTATTAATGGTGTTGCGGTTGTGACTTGATGACCATTGAATACGCAACTTTCACAAGGACTTCCTCAACTGTATGCCTCTCTGGCTGTCTGTCCGTCCGTCCGTCCGTCTGCTTGTCCCTCCATCTACCTTCAGGTAGAGTTGAGCCGGCTGCCTGGGTTTTGTTATTGGGTTTTGGTTCTTGGTTCTTCCAATCACAGCGCGGCAGTCGAAACCCGTCGGGAGGTGAAGCCACTCAAAACGGGTTTCGTTAGTTGACCCAAAGAGCGTTTGTTTGCTTTTGGTCAGCTATTGTTGCTGTAGATGCTGCAGATGCTTTTCGCGTCGCCATCTTGATTGATCTTGGCCATGCCACGCCCCCATAACGAACGCCGCACGGCCATCTGCATTTGCGTGAATTTTTATTCAATTAAGCCGAAGCCAAAATAAATCAGCGAAGAAAGTGTTGCAAGTTAAATTTGCAGTGGTTGCAAGCGGACGCAATGAGAAGGAGACTTTGGGGCAAGCCGCTGTGCAGCATCTATAATTGCTTGGAATTTGAATTTGATGACGCACACGAAATATGCTGACTTCCCAATATGTAAATCAAATGCTCGAGTACAGTATGCACTCAAATGAAAGAACTGATTGATTAGAATTTTACATATTTCTTCTAGATAAAAAGAAGGTCAAGAAATAAAAACTGCATTTTGCCTGGAATATAAAATAACTTATTTTTACGTAGATAAAGAATTCCCTATTAAAAAATTGGATTTTTTTAGTTTTAGTTTTAATAGTTGCCAAATTGAACTCGGCAGCTGCAGCTTTCCAAACTTTCGAATGTTTAACGTATTTGTGTTAATTTCTCGCATCGACTGGGCCAAGGCTGTTGGCCACGTCAAACGCTTCGCTGCACTTGCCCCCCAACAACGTGCCCCCAGGTCGACACCTTGGACCGCCAACTGTTTGCCCGGCCAATAACTCAAGCTGACTGCTGCTGGTCAGGTGCTGTTCGAGCAGCTAAAGAAGAAGAGATAGAGAAGTAGTCGCCTCAACATTCTGTGGCCCACTTGTGTTGCAAGGCTTAAATTCACATTTGGCAGCGCACCCCAAACCGAAGGACCAAGTATTTTCTTACAATTAGGCTAAATGGTTACGCATCTCGGAATTGCGGGGGGAGAAGAGAAAGGGGAGCTCGGCGAGCGAGCTCAACTCAAATATGAACTGTACTTGCAACGCAAAACTTGTCCGAGAACTTTGTCTGCTACTATTCTGTTGCAATTTGGTTAGATGTGGCAAGGGTAAAGGGGAGAAAGTGAATTGGTACAGTTTGAATCTTATGCAAATATTTTTGAAAAGGCTTTGACCAACTGTGAGATACAATTGTCTTTCTCACTCAATGTGTGTGTGTGTGCGAGTGTGTGTTGGTTGCAAATTGACTCTGAGGCTTTGGCGTTTATATATGAATTTTGGCTGTATTGGATTTGACGAAGAGAAGCAGACAGAAAGAGAGACGGAGGAAGTTTTAATTGAGTTTTATGTGAACTCGGTGAGCTCTCGTTTTCAATGAAAGGGTATCTATAAGTAAGGAGCGAGTCATGATGCAGTTTTATTTTTGTGTTTACAGTTGTTCAAATTGAGTGCGATCACGAAATTCAATCAAACCTAAATGTTGCTTCTCTTCTACGCAACTTGTTTGCGCGCACGCTCTTCTACATGTGAGAGGCGCTCTCTTATACGCAACACGTTCGTGTTGCGAACAGCTGTTTGTATAAGAGCGCCGACGAACATGTTCGAACAGATGGGCAGCAGCAGCAGCAGCAGAGAGCGTATTGTTTTACTATTTTTTTTTTTGTGACTTGGCCAATTTGTAGACTGCAACTGTTGCAAGCTTCGCGCTTGGCGTCCTACTGTGCCTTGCAGCAGATGCCTGGGCGTATCTTGCCAAAGGAGAAACGCATTGTTATGCGACAGGCGTCGCCGCATTCCCTGCCAACAAGCCAACGAGCCGGAGACACCAACAAGCAACGTTTGTGGCTTGTGCCGCGTCTTCTGCCTCTGAGCTGTTTCCTTGACCCCTTCTACACTCCCCTCCACCCTTCCCGGTCTGTCTGTGAATTTCTCAATAAAATTACAACTACAACGAGCACTTTCCGTTTTTCCTTGACGCTGCCTCTGTCAACGTCGCTGCTTTGTATGCGCCACGTGCGGCGCGTAGTTGAAAACGCAGGCAGCGAACTGAGCTGAATTGAGTTGAGTTCATTTGGACTTCAACCTGAAGTTGCAGGAGTCGACTTGAATATTCGAGTGCAGCAACACAATTTTTGCAGCTGTGTCGTCCTGCGGCAGCAATATGCACTATCCCCCCTTCCCCATCACTCTTTCACTCACTCTCTCTCTTTCCGCCTCTCCCTTTTTGTCTCTGTCACTCTGAGCGGAAGCAGACAGTGTTGTGGCAAGGTCCTCATAATTATTATACAGTAATGCCTCGCAAACAAATACGCTTTGTTTTTTAAATTCTTTCGGATTATTTAAATTATTAATTCAATAAAAATTTATAAATATAATCTTGCAGCATGATTATAATATATCCGATATATGTTTAACAAGATTATTTGAAAACTGTTTTTTTTTTCTTATTTGCAGAAAACGTGAAATTCACATTTTTTGTTGTTGTATATTTCTGTTTATCGGGAGATGACTGTGCGTAGCATGTCCTGGGCCATGCTGTGCCTGGCTCCTGTGTCCAAAAACGTAAAAGGAAGCGTAATTTGAGTCAGGCGGCATGTGGCAGGGGCAACAGGAGTAGTTCAGCCTAAGTCGATGTGTGGCAGGTGAGCGACGCACTTATTGGCCAAGTTGCAAACCTGCAACCAGTTTTGCTGAAATCCTTGCACAATTCCCGTTCGACGCTGCTGTTGCTGCATTATACCTTTCCTGCAGGATATGCGGCTGTGTGGCACAGTTACTTTTTTGTGCCGTCTGTTGGCCGTGTGGCACGAGCAACACAACAACAATAAAGATGAACAACAACCAGAAATGTATCTGGCAGCTTGTATCTCATTTCTTGTCTCCTGTGTTTTGTATCTTTTATCTTTTATTTGTGGCAAACTTTTGCCGTTGCTTTTTGGCTGGCAGTTTGATGTTGTGTTGCCAGTTTGTCGCACATCTGTTTTGATTTGCAAGCATCAGGCTAATGCTGCCCCATGCAACCTCCGCTTGCCCCGCAGCCCCTCCAATCCGTCTGTGTTGCCGGCACGTAATCACTTTTTTATTGGTTTTCGCTTTTTTTTATGTGCAATTTTGTACGTCAAATCGCCTACACATCAGCCTCATCATGCCCCTCTGCCTCACTCCCCCTCGCAACAACCCATTCCCATTCTTTGATTGTTTCATTTTGAAGGTGTTTGAATTTTGCTTTTGCTTTTTCGATTTATTTTGCTGCGACGTCAATTAAAAGTGTAAAAGTGCCGAAAACAAAAGCACAAAGCAAAAATTTGATAATTGCCTTTGGCTGTCTGCGTACTTTTATGACCAACTGTTTACGGAAGAATTGCGAGTGAATGAAACGCCAAATCTATCAGCAAATGCACAGTTATTGACACCGAATTCATTTACAGCTGCTTTTCTTCTAAATACGCAAAGGTTTATTTATTATTTAATTAATTATTAAACATAATAAATAATATGATGAATATGGGAAGATTTGCAACTGTTTTAAATGAGTCAGTGAAAAATGCATTTGGTTAGAAAATAAAAAATATTAATAAATAAATGTTGTTTATTTGCAGCTGTTTGGAAAAAATTGCATTTTCAAATAAGTAAGCTAAATATTCAATTGATTATAAAAAAAAAACAATAAAGTTCAACAATTTGATTTGTTTTAACATTTGGTTTTTGAATTAATAACAGTTTTTTTTTTGCGTTCAATTTGAGATTTTATGTATGTATTTACTGAATGAGTAGTGAAATATGATTCCCATTTATGCAAATAGAAACATCAAAATATAAATAACTTTGATAGACACATAAATGTATCAATATCTTTATCTGTAGCCCATCTCAATTTCCTATCGGGTTTTTGTCTGTAGACCTTGTCTATGCCTTGCCAAAAGATAGAAACTGAGTAACTGAAATGTGGGTTATCAGTTGTAAATCGATGTTAACATATTGAACATAATTTATTGTGTTGCCTGCCTCGCGGCGTCTGCCACATGAAAGTCGACAGCAAAATCAACGATGTGAACATTATCACAAATGACGTTCCCTCTGCTGACAGCTGATGAGGGCAACGCGTCAAAAGGGGGAAGGGGTAGGAACGTCGGAGGGGGGGGGGGGGAGGGGCCACAAACAGCAACCACAGTTGTTGTTGCAAAAACATTTTCAATTGATTTGATTTAACATGTTTTTCGAGTGCAAGTTGAACTCTTGCCACAATTGTAGGTTCAACGAAGGCGTGTGTGTGGCAAGTAGGTGAGGGGAGGGGGTGCCTGTTGAGGGGTTGCTCTTTATTAGCTGTTAGCTGATGATCCTCTTGCTGATGCTGGTTAGGGGCAAGGGTAGTCGCTTTGAATGCAAAAACCACATAATTGCTTGATCAATTCAATTAAGTATAAATTTTATGGTGGCGCTTGGCTAATTTGTGATTTTGATGCCTGCCACAGTTAACAGCTGCTAACAATCCTGGGAAAGCGACACTCGTCAGCCGTCAACTAGAGTTTTCTTTCTGTTTTTCACATTGCCATTTTCCATTATTAAATCTCACGACGATGATGCCGCTGATGCTGATTATTGTTATTAATCTTAAAGTGAGTGGCAAGCTGCCTGACCCCAATATGCATGCCATCGGCAGACAGTAGACAGCTGCGGGGTGATGCCAGGTGGCAGGGGGGTGTCTAGGGGAATTGTGTGGCAGGCAGGCGTCAGCTGCACGCCTCTGAGTAATGAGACTCGTTAATTGTCAGGCAGCGTCTGCTGCTGCTGCTGCTGTTGCTGCTGTTGCTCATCAGCTCAGCTGTCCACAAAAAGCTGGACACCAATGCACCTGCCACCAAAAACCGGCTTCCCAAAGACGCCCGCTCTCTCTCTCTCTCTCCCTTTCTCTCTTTCGCTAACTCTCTCTGCTGCTGCTGCATTTACCGTTTAGTTGCCAAAACAACACTGAAAGCTTCGAACCTCTTCGAACAAGTTCGTCAGCAGGTGGATAACTTACGACCATCGGCGACGGGCGACAGGGGCTGTGTCAGGGGCAGAGGTGTGTTTGGACTTTTGGGTGGTTGTTGTTGCTGTTTTGTTTGCTGGCCGGCCGGCTAAATAAAAAAGGGGTGCAAAGCAACAGCAACAGCAACAGCAACAAAAACAGCAACAAACAAACAAACGAAACGCTACCCTTGGCTACCTTTGCTAACAATGTCATCCCCTCCCCCCCCCCAACAACCGATTTCCACCCGCTTGTGCCTGGAGGCCGGCCTCGAGGCACATTGCGAATCTATAAAAGTATCGGAGCGCATAAAAAACGAGCTCAGTAGTGAACGGCACTTTGCAACGGGCAACAGCGGCTAAAAGCTAACGGCTAACGCTAAAAAACGGACGAAAGCGGCTAATAGCAAACGGCTAACGGGCCGGCGACTAACGGTGAATGCCCAAGGGTTGTGCCACGTAAACACACAAAAAAAAAATAAAATAAAACGGATGTGTTGCAAGCGCTAAATGTTGACTGGCTGAAGGCAATGAATGTGTATCCGCAAGATACAAGATACCAGATACATTAAGCACTGGCAACGTGGCCATAAACTGCAAACGGCCAGAAGGAGCAGCGCACCAATTTGTCCATCCTCATTGGTAAGTGTCGAAATGAAGACAAGTCATAAATCTAACTGTGGCTTAAAGTTGCCCCAAAATGTATCTGCGAACATCTGCGGCAACATCAACTGCAACTTCGGCTTACTTTGTACAACATTGCGTATACGCAACGTGTGTGATTTTTATTGATTTGCTTCGATTTGTTTTCCGCATTGCCAAAATGTGTGTTGCTTTTATGAATGAAAATTTGGTGGGTGCGCCACATGAAAGTCGACTCAAATTGAAATTAATTCAGATCACAGCTCGTTTTGTGTTGAAAGATTAATTTTATTATGTTGAATGTGGGTTGTGCTAAATAACGTTGCAGATGAAATAGTTTTGTATGCCGCATGTTAAATGTGGAATTTTGGTTAAGTGCTACTTTGCCAACTTGTGCCATCGATTGCCATTTGATTTCTATTGTTTTGATTCGTTCAACTCGTTGGCTCAGCCTAAATTTGAGTCGCTCAAAATGCTGTTGGCCCCACAATATCGATAATGTGTAGGAAGGACTGGCGACGAGGCAGCCTCTGAATGGGCGCTTTGAATACCAATTTCATGAATTTGTTCAATGGCTTGGTGTTTGTGTGGGTTGCGGCACGCAGCGGCAACCAAAAACGTTGCATGAGCGCTCGCAGATAAAATCGCAGCTAGACAAGATCACTGGGCGAGCTGAACAACCCATAATCATTCACAGTCACAGACTTTTTTATGCAGAAACTTGCTTATTTTTTGTTGTATTTATAATTAATTTTCAATAAATTCTAAATATCATAAAAAAATTTGTTTTAAGGTTATTAAACAATGCTTTAATTCCCTGTGTAGCTGATTTCTATATAAATTCTTGCCAAGTTATAATTAAAAAATGTATTCAACTAAATAAATATGCTTTTTTTTCTCTTTTGGTGCTTTTGTTTTACTGTTTAATTTTGTATACATTTTTGTGTTTATTGATTTATTTATTCATTGATTAAACTATTTTATTTACTCGCTGCCGTTTTACGTGTTTCATTAAATATGAGAGTTTCAATGCTTTTGTTATTGTTATCCACATACATATATATATATATATAAAATATATCAAGTTCAATTCATTCATTCGCAAGGTTTACTACCTTGTTGTAGCGTGGGCGTGGCCAGCGCCCAGTGTGTTGTTGTTGTTGCCGTCTCGAATTGTCTGCTAAAAGTGCATGCTAATTTCTGCGTGCGACGGCTGCTGGAAACATAAACATAAACCGAAACAACAAATCCATATATCACGCTTATAAGCATCCATGACATCAGAGCAGCAGACACACCGACTGCGACTGAGACAGAGGAGCACTCACAGAGAGAGACAGAGAGAGACAGATGTAGACGGAGACGCCACGCGACGACGATGATCGACGTTCTGCCATGAATTTCCACGGCCTACCGCAAAAGGGGGCGAACACTCAAGAGGGACAGGGGAATGGAGAGGGGGCAGATCGAGGGGTGTTAATCTCTGGACGGCCTCAGCTGCTTTTGTTGTTGAATGCGAGAACCACAGCAACAACAACAGTGAACAAAACAATAAAAAAAATATTGCGTTTGCTACTTTTTAAAAAATTGTACGCACTGCATTTTATTTTTATTTATGTTCATATTTTTTTTTATAATTATGTCAAGTTTGCTTGCATTTTTTTTTCTTCTCTTTGTTTTTTTGTTGTTACATTGAGTTCACACCTCAAGAAAAGAAAAACGGTTTGAAGAACCGAGGAAACTAGAACTGAAAATGTATGCCCAAAAAATGCCACACAAAGAGCTGAATTTAGAAATAGGGTTATTTTGTGTGCTTAAAGCTAAAGCGTTAATAAAAATAATGAAGTTAAATTGAAAGCGGGATGCATGTGGCAAGCACACGTGTGACTATGAATAAGTCAAGTCCTAATTTGCATAGTTAAACACTTTAGGAAACATTAGTCAACTTTAACCTTTCCTATCAGCCAACGTGAAAAAAAAACACAGACACATTCCTTGTGCCCCTCCGCTTGGAACTGCGTCGCTTTGATGCAATATTGCAGTCGTCTAGCCCTAATAAATTAGTGCACTTTATGCCACACAAATTTCATAAATTTACCAGACTCTCGCATAAGAAGAAGATGCAGATGAAGTCGCCTCCAAGTCTACCCAAAACAAAAACAAAGTCGCGTCAAATCAAAACCAAAAAAACTAGCAGAAGTGAAAAGGGGCACAACATATATGTGAATATATATGTATATATATATATATATATATATATATGAAGAGGAGAAACGATGTGAAAAGTTTCATGCCTAACAAGTTGAAAATGCGAATGAAAAGAAACAAAAGCACGAAGAAGAAACACAAACAGCAAAAAACAATGGCTGCGGAAAATGTGGAAATGTCTTGGGAATCTTTCGAAATGTTTGAAAAAGTTGTTGTTATCGCTGCTGCTTTTGTTATTGTTGTTGTTGTTATACTTGCAGTTTGTTGAATTAGATAAAGATTTAGGAAATGTTTATGCCAAAAGTGAAGCGCTGAAACCAACAGAAACAACAGAATAGAAAACCCCCAAACGCGAACTGGCAAGGTAAACATTTTTTTTGTTTTTGTATTTTTCTTCGACTGAGGACTTGGCAGCCGGCGGAAGTGCACTGAAAATAAATGTGGGTAAAAATGCCAACCAATAGATACACATACAAAGAAGCCGCACGTGAAATAAAAAATGACGACAGCAACTGAAAAAATGCCTAACCAGCGCAATTTGCAAATGCAAAACTGCGAACTGAGAAATACCATGCTATGAATCACATGAATCAACAACAACAATAACAACAACACTAACACCTTGCGCCAAGGGAACTCCGCACACTCATCGCTTATCGCAGATAGCACCTATGCCTCAACCTCTGCCGCTGCCCCTCCACGCTCAAAACATACCCATCTGCAACACTATTCATTCATCGATAGTGAAAAGTTCGTGCGCTCGACAAAAACAAAAGCAAACGCAAGACGCTAAAGAGAAAGAGAGAGAGATCGAGAGAGAGAGAGATAGAGAGAGAGGGAGATAAACAAACCAAGTGGCTAACAAGCAAACAAAGCAAACAGCAAATGGCAAATGGCAAGCGAAAGATACAGATACAATTGTATCTGCTGCATATCTGCTGCGTATCTACGTGTGAAACGACACTAAACTGCATAATTGAAATACTCGGAGGCCAAGCGGCAAACAAACAACAACAACAAAGCAGCAAATTGGCAAAAAAAAAGCAATCGAAAAATGCAAAAAAAAAAAAAACACAAACAAACACATATTTTTGAAAAGTGAAACGGAACCCAAGTCAGGGCCGTACTCACATCTACAACTATTAACATACATAAATATATATATATATATATATATATATATATATGTTTGTGTGTGTGCGTGTTAAGTATTTTTCTAGTGTAGAACTGGAACGGGTGAGTCAGGGCCCACGCAATGCGCCGTCGCAGCGGGCCACTGAAATCCGCATCCAACTCATATTGCGACCAAAAAAAACGAGTTTTTCCCACGGCAACTTGGACGATGTCGACGCGTGGGCAAAACCCCCCCGGATTGGATTCAAGTCTAAACTGCAGACATTTGACGTCAGAGATTGACAAATACCTAATCGGCACCTTTCTACATATTTCTACATAATCATGTACATACATATGCCACATTTGTGGTCTCTCGTTGTTGCAAATTTGTCAGCAGTTCCCAACTGATATTCACATTCAGTCAATGAATGATTTCTATTTGTTTGATTAATCATTGAATTCGTCATGTGACAACTATTTGCAGACATGATATAATAATATATTAGCACTTTACCCGCTCAAAACTAATCATTTACATAATTTGATTAAATTCCAGTTTGCATGAATAACAAACGAGTGCAGCTATGATTTGAGTGTGTCATGGGTTGAATACACTCATAAGCCATTCATAAGTTAAATAGATTCATACGAGACAAATTTATTTCAGCTGACATAAATTGGATATTGTTTTGAATGCAGCATAATTAATTTGTTAGCTTAGCATTCAAATTATAAGCAATTTTTAATTGAACAAGTAAATTTTAAATTCTCTTAAAAAGTCATCAAAAATTATGTTATTTTATAATCAGTTATGGAAAGTCATTTAAAACTTTTCTCCTGTTTTTTGCTCAATTTGTTTCATTAAAATATTAAAAACATAAAACATATATTTTTGGCATCTCTTAAAATAATTCAAAGTTTGCAGTCAACTAATTCCTTGTATAATGTTATTTAATTGCTAAATTTAATTTTAAAACATTAAATAATCATATCATTTTGGACATAAATGATTAAGTTATTTTCATAATGGAAAAGAGATTTAGTGCTCACAATAAGCCAGACAAAATAAATGAGAATTGAAATAGTTATTTGTTAGACGAATAACTACGGACTTATATATATTTAATTTGTGTTTATTTATATTATTTTTGGGACTATTAAAATGAAAAACCACACACAGAACGAGAAGACTACAACACAAATGCCAGTGGTGAAATGTGAAATGTTGAAAACAAATGTGCATCAAAATTGGATCTGTGTGCAAATATGCGAAATTAAATGAAATATTCGGGCAATTAAAAAGACACACACAAATATATACTTGTTGTTTATATACCCTAAAACCCATTGAAATCGGGTAGAAAGGGTCTAATGAAGATGGTGCCAAAGTGGCATCTTCCCTTAACTTACATATATATTCTGGAACAGCATTAACAGTTAAATTTAGCTTGTTGGCTGGAATATACGACTTGAGCCTAGGGTATCTTCAAGTCGAGCTTTCTCCACTCTTGACTTGATTTTTCTGTGTTGTTTTTTTTTTAAATGTGCGCTGGCCACAACAATGTATTTACAGGCAATTTAGTTTAGCATCAGTAACAATAAAAGTTTACAAAAAAAAAAACAACAACAAAAACAATACAAATAACTGTAAAATATTTATAATTAAAATATGCGCGTCTGCAGCAACCCAAACACAATTCGAAGGGGAAGGCGAAGGGGAAGGGAAGAGGTTTAAAAATATGTTGTGCGTTAGTGCGTTGATAATTATACCTCCCGTTGCCACTTTCCCCTTCGCAGTTGCAGTTGCAGTCGGCTTATTTGTTTACACTGTGAATGCGCCTTGGCCATTTGCAGATATTGCATCTTATGGATACCAATCGCGATCTCATCAAATTTGCATTAGCAAATGAGCGCAGCAAAGAGAAAGACGAATTACCAATGTCGACTGCGACTGCGACTGCAACTACGACGGCGACGGCGACTGAGACGTCGGCAGCGTTTAACAGTTAACTCAATTAACTTATAAAATGTAAACTATGCGAGTGCCAACACCAACAACACACACAATAACAACAATAACACCAATAACAACAAGAGCAACAACAACAGCAGCAGCAGCAACAGCGACTGAACTAAACGGCAACGGTGATTAACTCTTGGACACAGTGGGGCAACATCCACCATACACACATGCACACATAGTAGATGCGTGCCCCCTGAGATACAGATACAAGCACAGATATAGATACAGATACAGATACGTGAATGTATCTACAAGTTACAAGTTACGCTTTACAGACTGGCGCAGTCAGCTGAGCGCGAATAATTACCACGCCACACATCTTCTCTTGATGAGGCATGGGGAGAGGAGAGGGTAGGGGAGCTGAGGCGTTTCAGTCACAGCCCCAACTAAACTAAAAATAGTTGTTGGTCCGGTGAATGGTAAGCTTGAAATGAGAATGTCTATCGCAAGTTGGCCACATCCAAGTTGAGTTGTTGGGTGGTGCGGTGGTTTGACGATGTCTTGACCAGAGCGCCAGCGGTGCTAATGTGCTTATGAACGCCGCTTGCTATATACATATATATATATATATATATGTATATGCCTATGTATATAGCGATATGTGATAATCGGACAAGGCGACGCCGCCGGTGCAAAAATCTGCCTCGGCTACCAACTTCAATATCGGTTCAATGTGCGCCCAAGCGAATGTCGAGCGAACTTACAAACGCACTTGGCGAACGGACGGACGAACGGGCGGACGGACAGGCGGACGGACGGAATGTTTGCACATTTTACAGGTATTGAACCCATTAATGGGCCATTTGCTTTTAGCCGCAGTTTTCCAAGCAAATGAAAGTCGCTCAACTCAGCTAACTGAATCAATTCTTCAAATTGCTCAAATGCAAAACTTCAAGAATTGCAAATGTTTCAGTTGATCGAAATTTCTACTTTTACTTTCCAGTCCGAAGGTCTGCAAAATATTAATTAACTATTTTTTACAGCTGGTAAAAATTGAAAAATGTTCAATTCTGAAATTGTATCTTGATTGATGGGTTAACTGGAGGAGGCTTATTAATTTTGTTTTCGAGGGGTTACATTTTAATTGATTTTAATATACCAAATTTCTGAAAGGGGGCAACTTTGTAAAGTTTTTTTGCAAATTGCCATTCTAACAATGTGTTTGTAGATTCTGTGGAAGTACTTTGATTAATGAGTGCTATAAGACACACTCTCTGAGAGCATTCGTCAATGGTTCTTTAGACCGGGTTTCCTCCGCACTAAGAAAATTATTCTTGAGCTCCATTAAATAACTCGCGAATTCCTCATTCAAATTCCAGTCTCTGCATTTCTCTCCTTAGCTTTGTTGTCCAGCTCGCCCTTGCTTGCCTTTGTCTTCAGCAACCGCGCCCCCCCTCTTTTGCTGCCTTTTCAATCTGGCTAGCCAATCTGTCCAAGCCGTGTTTGTTTTGTGGCCCTTCTTGTCTCTGGCTCTTGTGGAGCACACCGAGCACAAAAGCCTTTTCATGCCATTTTCATTTCCATTGTCGTGCGAATTGTTCTAGCTGCTTGCATTCTTTTTCCCCCTCTCCAACCCTTTCGCCTACCCTCTCTCTTCACGCAATTTTCTTGTTGTTTTCTTATTAACATTTTCTTTTGTTTTTTGCCAAGTCAACATCCCTTTGCGCCATGACCTGCCGCCCACTCTTGGCGCATAATTGCCTTTTGATGTTGATGTTAATGTCGTTTTTGTTGTTGCTGTTGTTGCAGTTGTTGTGGTCACCACTGGTCATGACCATGTTGCTGCAAGCCTCGGCTGCACCTTGAGGGGACACGGGAGAGTGGCTGCTCTTGTTGTGCATATTTTAAGTAACATTAATTGTTATGATTTACAATGAGAAAAATGAGTTGTTCATAATTTAATTATTCATGGCGCTTGGGGCAACCAAAACTGAATAATAATAAATAAAAAGAAGCCGTTGACCAGTTGTTGGCCAGTTTCCTCATTGCGTCGCTTCCGTTGAGTGCTTCCTCAAGGCTGAGCTGCAATGTGTGCCTCATTTATAGACCAATTAGCTAACGGAACTACGTGCAAATCGTTGCATCTCAATGATGGCTGCTTAACCGTTCAATGGCGACTCATCTGAGATGCTTTTGCATCTTGAATTGGCTGCCGTTGCGGCCGTTTGCCACTTGCTGGCTTGCCACTTCGAAAGCAGGTTAATTGATGGCTTTTGCATTAAATTGCCACGCTCGACAATCAAGCGGCAATTTGCAGAGCACTCTCCACACACACACTAACACACACACACACAAGCATGCATATCTGTCAATCTGTGCATCTATGCAGCCGCCACAACTTGTATCTTTTGCATGCAGCAATCGCGTTTTAAAGTTAATTATCGAGTTCATGTTCGTGTTGCAATTTCTTCTTAAGCTTTCGTAGAGATCAGCCTAGCTAAGAAATTAGCTCATAATCCAGATTAAACGACAGACCGATAGACAGACTGCTTACAGTGCTGATTTATGTGCTTGGTTGTCCAACCACATGAATTCTGTGCCATCTGCGTGACAGACCAAAACCAACAACAAGAACAACAACAACAACAAGAACAACTTAACTAAACGCAAACTTGCCACAAGTTCACACCATCGTCGTCATCAGCATCTTGTCTTCAGTCTAGACATTGCCCAGTCACATAGATACATATATATAGATATATATATAGATATAACAGCCACGCACATTTATAGAATGCGTGCTAAATTTATTGATATGTCAAATGCTGCCCTATTCCCCCCCGTCTGCACCACTCTACTCTACTCTCTACTTGAGCAGAGAGAAGAGGCCTTGTGGCCTTCTGCCAAATGTTTTTCCTGCCCCTTTCAAATTCCATAAATATTCTTTCATCATATTTATTTATTTATTTAAAACTGACATCGATCTAAAATACAATCGAGCAAGATATTTAATACGAATTTAGGCAAAACTTCCATTTGCATTTTATACACTTCATCCCCCCCACCACCCAACACACACCATCTCCTTTCCCTTGATACCCTTTGCTTTGCTATCTGCTGTTGCGTGATTCATTTTCAAATTTGTTGTTGTTTTTACAACCAAACATAATGTTTATCTTTTTTCTTGTTATTACTGTTATTGTTGTTGTTGTTTTTATAGCTGGTTGTCGTTTTCTCATTTCGTTTTATTTTTTCCTATATATTTCCGTGTGAACTTCCGTTTTTTTCGTTGCCCCTCTCTCTGTCTCTCTACTTCTCTTCCCCTCTCTCTCTCTGTGGCCATTTGGCTGTGCCTGAAAAAGGCAAAAGTTTGGAACGTGTTTGAAATATTGATAGCGAGTACAGATAGACAACCACAATACAACCAACAAAAATACATGCTGCAACGTAGCAGCAGCAACACCGGTGGTTGCAACAACACCAATAACACTCACAGCAACAACAACAACAACAGTCTACTAACGCCTAGCGTTGTTTCGCTGCCTTTAGCTCCCTTTTATCCCCCGCTCCCTCTTTCTGACTGCCGCTTTTGGCGATTTTCCTTTGCTTTTTGTTGACCACTTTGGCTTGCGGGCTATCAGTCGCCCCCCCTCCACCCCATCGCTATCTCTTTCTCTCTCTGCTGTTCTGTTGTGGCCCCTTTACGGTGCCATTAGACAATAACTGGCAATAATCGTTGAACCGTAAAATAAACATGGATACGCGCTGCACTTGTTTAGGCAACACCAACTAACCAACCTACCTGCCAACCAACAACCCAACCAACAAGCCAACCAACCAACCAACCAGCCAACAAGAACAACAACAAACACAACAAACACAACAAATGTCGCGTGGTCAGGTGTCGATGTCGTTTTTTACCTCTCTGCCTCTGCAACCCCTTTGGGTTTATTACCATCTGACAACTGCCTTCTGTCGGACGCTAACTGATTTGTGCATTGACGCGAAGTCGTAGAAATATTCAGCAATAATACGTGCACATTTTGACCCAACTGACTTGTTGTTCCCTGCAATTTTCTCTCTCTCTCTATCTTTCTCTCTTTTCTATCAACAACTAACATGATTTTAAAAAGCTGCATGCTACATACAATTTGGTATCAGTTACACATCCAATCTCAGAAAAGTTTATTAAGGTTATTTTTTCTAATAAACTAGTACATCAATCTGTCAGTAAATTTTAGCTATTTAAAATTAAGTATTTTGCCAAGCAATTAATGTTTATGTAAATAAAAAAGAATGACACAAAAATAAATTAAAAGATTTTCCTTCTTTCTTTACTACTACTTTCTTTACATAATTATTTTTCTCATAGACCTATTATAATTTTGAATAATGTCGTAAATCTAGTTCTCATTGAAAAAGGTTATTTTTCGCTTCGACACGTGTTCTTTTCTCAGTTTTTTAATTATATAAAAATGAAGATCTCGACCAGACGATTGCTCAATCTCGAAATGTAAGTGAGAGCATCTTGTTAATTGGTTCCGATTTGCGGTACTGTGGCATTAATATCTCAAGTTCATCAGAGAGAAGCTTCTGTTGAAATCGCTGGCACAGATTTATATAAATACAAGTTTAAGCCCGCTTTTTGCTTCTAGGTTAAGTTTTATGTCAAAAAATTTAACGGCTAGCGCTAGAAGGACAAGGGGAGTGGGGGGGGAAGTTTTTTTTTGTGCAGAGATGTGTAGCTATGTGTGTGGCTGGGCAAGTGTTTCACACAGTAAAGACAAGTTAATGAAATTAAATCGTAAGCAGCAGGCAAACGCAATAAACACAAAAGAAATTAAAATTAAATTGAAAGCAGGCGGCAGTCGAAGAGATTCAGCTTGCCCCTCTCTGCGGCCCCAAGCAAGCAGACGTTGGCGTGGCATGCAACCTAAATGGAAATGAACTCTGAGCAGCTGCCCGCGTGGGTTGCCTGCAATTGTGTTGTGTGCTGCCGCTTTGGTAAGTTGATGGCCCTATCGCGATGCTCCATTTGCCCCCTCATTGCTGTAGCTACCTCCCCTTCTCCCCTCCACCATCCCCTTTGCAACTTCAACAGCGACTCAGCTTCAGTTGCGCACTTGTTTGACTCTCGCATGACGTGCGGCTTTTAATCGCATTCGTTTCAATTGCCGGAATTTGATTGTGAAATGAGCAACGACTTTGGGCGTTCAGCTCCCCTCTGTACCCTCTTTTCCCCCAGTCTACCATCCCTTTATTCCAGTCACTGTCCCCGCTCGACTTTCTTTTGTTTAGTGAAGTGCACAGTCAGCGACTCTCTCCCCGTCTCCCCGTCTCCCCACTCAAACACTCTTCCAGGCACATCTTTCATAACGCCAACCTTTCAGCGTTGCTTAACTATTTTTAACGCAAAAAGCAAAATGAAAAAAAAGTGCAAATTTAATGTAAATTATAATGTTATAGTTAATGTTAATGTAAATGTTAATGTTAATGTTAATGCTGTGTGCCTGGGTCTTATAAAAAGTGAAAACCCTCAGCGGGCAGAGCTGCATTCTCATTGGATTCTTGGGTGGTCTCCTCGGTTGACTCGCTAAAGTTTTTTATATAAGTAATTCTCTCGTCATTGTTTTTAATGTGTGTTCCTTGTTGCTACTGTTGTTGTTGTTGTTGTTGTAGCTAATGCAACTTTCTATGTGCACTTGTAGTCGACTTTATTCTTTCCCTGCGCCACCAACTTCAGGCACCCACAACTCATCCAAGGTCGTGTTGGAGAGAAAATGCTGAAAACTTTCTTGTTATTTATTTTTACTTTGTTTAATACATTTCTTATTTCGTGTTTTTTTTCTTCACTTTTCACAAGTTTCCCATAACTAACGTTTAAGCGCATTCATATTTATTATTCACATTTCGCTTTCCAACTCTCACAACTCTCCCCTCCGCCCCTCTTTGTTGTAATCTCTGCCCGCCGGCAGAGTTGGTAATTAAAATTTTTCTTTGTACATTTCACTTGAATTTGCAACTGCCATTAGCAGTCGTATTTGTATTGCATTAAGTTTCTATTTTTGACTGAATGCAAGTTTATTATTTTTTTTTTGTTGGTTTCTTTTATAGTCATAAGCTAAGCTAAAGGCTTTCACATTTGCTATCTTGTCAGAAACTTATCCTGTAACTATAATGGTAATTACTTTTTCGTTGCTCTTCCTCAAGCATTTAATAATTCATATTGTTTACTCTTAAATTCAATTAAATTAAACTCTTTCTCTTTTTTATTACATATATGTTGAGCACTTCAATAAACTACCACTTTTGAAATCATTCACCTACGAGTACATTTTAATATTACTTTTCAAGCGCATTAATCAATAAAAGCAGAAAGAATAAAAAAGACGAGTGAGAACGATTAGATTGGGTAAGCCGAAGATGCAGTACCCTTGCTGACTGGAGTCAATATAAATTAATTAATACGATGTTATATACATATTATCTGGTTATTATTATTACCTTATTACCATTATTAAAACTTGTAACTAGTGGGCTTAATCTGGAAATCCTAGGAAACAAATAAGCTTTTTAAACAAAACTCATCTTAACAATGAAGGTATATGAGTTAGTGAACAGATTCGAATGCCTTAGAAATCAATTTTACAATTTTACTTCCATTAAGACAGCTTCAAACCTTACTTGGCTACTGATGCTGATCAAGAATATATATACAAATTATAATACCCACTGGCAGAGTATACAAAATAGTAACTAAATGAAAGGGTGCGCCACACACACACATGTGTATTTGATAAATACGAATGCAAATAATGCAAGTACAAACACACACACACTTACACACAAATAGCCAACATTATGTAAATTAAATATTTGCCAAATGCAAATACAAATATACAAATACTCAAAGACGAGTCAAGTGCTGTAGCAGAGAGAGGGAGAAAGGGGGAGAGAGAGAGTGGGGACTGGGGAAGGTGAAAGGTAGCCTGTTTTAAGGAGGTCGCTTTGCGAGTCCAATTTTCTTGCATAATCCACAAATACACATATAACTACACATGTATTATATACACACTCGCACATATGTAGTATGTATTCAAGCTTGAGGATTCGATTGTTGGCTCGAATTGTGCTGTTGTGTTGGTTCAAGGATATGTGCGTGTCCTGAATGGGCACAACGGCGTGTAACTTGCGTGCGAAGGCCAACCAACCCAAACAAAAACTGGCAACATCAACAAGGAAACAGCAACGAAACAACAAGAAGGAACAACAAAAGCCATCGAAACCAGAAATGATGTTTAAAGGACATTAAGGACATGTACCTATACACCTGTCGATATTTGTACAGTTTCTGTTTTATTTTTTTTCGTTTTTCTTTCTTTTTTTTTGGCGCACGCTCGTTTGTGTTCATTAAAACGAGCACATCTCCCTCTTCCAGTCAGCCCCTCCAAACCCTTTCCCTTTGGCTTTGGCAACCGGTTTTCTGCTTTGCTGCATCCCGGCACAGGATCGAAGATGGAAACACTGCGTTTCCGTTCGCAAAAACTCGTTTGCAAGCAAGTGTCCTGCTGTTGCAGGAGGCGCCCCAAAAGTTACCGTTCGACATGTGCCTGCAGCAGACACACCCCGTTCCCCGCCAGCCCCTCTTTGACTGTAGCTAGTGGCTTTTTGTTTCGGCTACAGCTCCAAAAAGGTAATCACCATTAAAACTCATTACCAAGGGCAACTGCCAAACACAGCGCCAGGCCAAAAGCAACACGCCAACATGGCCAACATGTCCCAGAGCACTAAAACTGCTTACTGACCATATAAACCAATTTGGCCACAACTACGATACAATGTTCAAGAATATAAAAACGACCAAAAAACACAGACAGAAGAAATTACAAATGAAACCAGAAAATAAACATAAGAATCCTTTGTGCTTTTTTCTAGGGATTAAGAAAATGAAAAGTTATTCAATGTGTTAAACTTTAATTTAAGTTTACCACTAATCCCAAAAATGTAATAAAATTCCCTTTGTTAAAGAAGTTTTTCAGTTGACAATCAAATTTTAAACAGATGTGAATTATATAAATTTAAATATAATTATAATGAAATATGTATATAAACAAAACATTCAAAATTACATAATTTACTGTTTTGCAGTGTAATGCAGTCTAGTCTTAAAAATAACTTAAAATTCTTAGTTTGTATGCGACAATAATTTGAATTTTGTAAAGAGAACTCTCCAAAATCGTATAACTGAAACTCGGGCCATTAAATTGATGGGGCCCATAGACCACTTATTCTTATTATGCCACCCCAAAACCTTAGCAGAAGATGAATTTGCAAAATTGTATTTGGAATAGGTTTTGCAGCTTGGGAATTGTTGGGTTGCTGCTGGGAATTTTGGGGGCATGTGTTTGGTTGCCTTTGGGTTGGATTTGGAAAGGAAATAAATTTGTTTGTCGAAATATTTCGCCGTCTAGGAAAAGAAATAAATTCCAACTATTTTATTGCCATCTAGTGACATTACCAGAGTACATTGTAGATGGGGAAAGGGTGTAGCGGGGCGAGGACTTATTGACTTGGCTGGCGCCTTGCGACGACGACAACGACGACGACGATGGCTGCCAAATATAGTCAAGAATAATTGCGCTGCAGTTGTCGCAAAGTGGATATTGTTGGACAGACAACCTTGGGCTAATTTGGCTACCAAAACGCTATCTCAATTTCCACCTCATCCTCTCCATCTCTCTCTCTCTCGCTCCCTCTCTCTTTCTCCATCTGTGATTCACTATCTTTGTCTTGTGTCTTTGTTTTTGCAGGGGCCAGACAAAATTCCGAGCAGAGCGCCGCCACCGCCATCAGCAACATGACAGCCGCTAAGTGGGGCACCGTCACAAGGCAGACGCCCCAAAAATAGACGCGGCTGCCACGAACAGCAAGTATCGGAAATGCTCTCCTCCACCGCCACCGTTGTGCAGATGCCGCCATCTCAATCCAATCGCAATAGCGGCCTGGTGCTTGGCGTCTGCCTCGACCAGCTGATGCAGCACCAGCACCAGCAGCAGCAGCAACAAAAGCATTCCCGATCCGCACCGACAAAGACGTTGGAGGAGGAGCTGCAGTCGCCAGCCAAGGAGCAGCAGTTGACATCGAGGCAAACACGCTGCTGGCCACCGCCCTGTTTCATTGTACTCGTCTCACTCCTCGAGGTAGGTAACAAAACAATCAAACAACCAACCACCCACTCACACATCTAATGCGATTAACCTCGGACCTGGGTCTAAGGGTTGCTTGAGTGTGGCCACCAAACCAAAAAAAAAAGTAAAACAAGTAAGAATGGTTTTTTAGGAATGCCGAACAATTGATTCCCTTCCCAAAAACCAACGTAATTTTGTCATTGCAAAATTTACTTATTATTCCAAAATATATATTATTGACCAGTGTCCATGAATTCTTTTCCTAAATGATAGGAGAATAAGTAAAGGCATCTTCAATAAGTAGTAGTCTTCAAATTGTAGAACTAGTTCTCATAGAAACTTGAGATGCTGTTTCACTTTTTAAGCTCTCCTTTTTACAAGCTTCACGACAAAATAGGAATACCCTCTGCAAAGGTTATGAAAACTCCAGCGGGCAACTTGCCAGGTTGCCATGACTTCCTCCACGTTGCACAACATATCGAGCAACATTTATTTTTTTTATTTGGGTGCAACTTAAACTGCTGCTACACAATTATCTTGAATCTTTTTGGAAAAGCTCAAAAGGTTTGCCATTTGCAAATTTAATGAGAATTTTAAGCTGCACTTTTAATCGGATTCTAATGCGATTTGAATTTGATTTGATTTTGATTTAATTTGATTCACATCGGAATATCATTTAATACTTTATGCTTAAAATGGGATAAAACTTAGCTAGTCACGTTTTTTAAATGTCTGTTTAAATTTCTATACGTCGCCCAAAGCATTTTTCCCAAAAGGTTAAAACAAAAATATTGAATTTTTCATTGGTTACGAAAACACTTTATTTGAATTATGTATAGAGAAATATACTTAACATATTTGATGACTTTTGGTAGTATCGCTTATGGGCAGCTCTCCACTTAGTATGCATTAATTTTTGCCTTCCAGCAATAGGTTAACAGCTGTTGCTCCCCCGAACTGCTTCCTCCCGTTTTTGAGAAGTCATTTTTCAGGCGTTTTGTTTAGCCATCATCTCAAGTTATTGCGATGTGGATGCTGACGGCGAGGGTGGTTTGCGTGGATTGGGGTCGCTACCATGTGGGTGTCCCACTCAAGCAATGGCACACACTGTGATCATGTTTCAGAGTTCACCCCAGACGTGAGCTGTGGGCGAGTAAAATTGGACTTGAGCCGTAGCCGAGGCAAATAAATTGTCGACTGGCCGCAATGCGAATTGCAAGTTGCGGCAAGTGAAGCATTCGCAAATGGCATTTGGTTTCCGGGTAAAGGATATATCAGCATACAAACACACTGCGAAACGAAAGATGAGCCCGTTTGGGTCGAGTGGGGAGGGAGGGGAGCCAGAGGAATAGAGTGCGTGCGAAAATCCAACACTTTTGCGTCTGTATTCGTGTCTGTGTTTTGCGTCTGCTACTCGCAGACTGGACGCCGCCAGCCAGCCAGCCAAGGGTTGGCGGGGGCGGGGACCCCCTCATTTGGAATGTGTGGCAAGCGTTGGGGCAAGGGAGCACATAAAATTTGCCATGCCACCATCGGTGGTGGGGAAGGCTTTGGCTTTGGCTTTGGCGACGCAGACGTCTCGCCGCTGTCTGCTGCCAGTCTCGTTTCTGATACTTCGGTCTCGGCTCGCATCCAGGCCTGAGGGTTGCTCTGCTTGGGCAGCGCTGGCTTTGCTTTTCTTGCTTTTTGCATTTGCCTTGTCTTTGGCTTTGGCTTTTCTTCTCCTGTCTTCCTGTCAGAATGGCGGCGCCGTTAAGGGGCTGAAAAATGGCTTATATTGTGATGGCTTTATTGCTATGCCCACAGCACACAGCCCACAGCCCACATCCCATCACACTCCCGCCCCATCACACTTCGAGGGCAGGGCATATTGGCGGGTCTCCTGGCAACTAAACCTTTTGAATCCTATAATGCGTTTTAAATCGAATCTTAAATCAAGTAATTCTCTGTGCAAAAAACGATTTATTGTGCCGATAAAAAGCATTAATCAAGTAAAAATTTAAAATGCGTTGCTGACAGAAGCGAATTTTAAACTCTGATATATAAATTAAATAATGTAAAATATTTGCGAACGTATTTAAAATATAAGTAAAAGTTGAATTAAGTCACAAATATTAATTCTGATTAATTCGGGTTGGTGCAGGAAACAGTTCCAGTTGCATAAATATTTCTGATTAATTTGTAATCCAATTTGCAATCACTTAAACCGTATTCTCTTTCCAGATCTTTGTGTTTGTCTATGTGGGATCTGATCCGCCGGAGGACTCGTTGCTGATCTATCGACCAGATCGTCGCCTGCAGCTGTGGCGCTTCGTGTCCTATGCTCTGCTGCACGCCAGCTGGCTACATCTGGGTTTCAATGTGGTCACCCAGCTACTATATGGCCTGCCGCTGGAACTGCTCCATGGCTCGGGACGCACAGCGATCATCTACGTGGCTGGTGTGCTGGCCGGCTCGCTGGGCACCAGCGTTGTGGACTCCACGGTGTATCTGGTGGGTGCCAGTGGCGGAGTCTATGCTCTGCTGGCTGCCCAGTTGGCCAATGTCTTGCTCAACTTTGGACACATGCGCCAAGGAGTTGCCCAACTGTTAGCCGTTGTCATTTTTGGTAAGTGCTCCTTTTCTCGCTCTCTCTCCCTCTCTCTGTCTCCTTTCCCCAATCTAACAACTTACATTTGTAGTCTCCTGCGATCTGGGCTACACATTGTACAGCAGGCAACTGGCTTCGGTGGAGTATTCATCGAGTTCAATCTCGGTCTCCTACATAGCGCACATGACTGGCGCCCTGGCTGGCCTCAGTGTGGGTCTCTGCCTGCTCCGGCAGCTGGATGGCAGTCTGCGTCCGCGACTGTTGCGCTGGCTGGCGCTGGGCGTTTGGGCCATTTTTAGTGGATTTGCGTTTGCCTTCAATCTGATCAACACTGTAACAGCTCAGCTGTTGGCCGAGCGGGAGGGTGAGGTGATCAAGCAGCATCTGTTGCACGATCTGGGCATGCAACGTTGATCAAAAGACTGAGCTGCTGCAGCCGAGAATCAAGCCCTGAACTATACTCATATCTGATTAATAGACTAGTCACTAGCTTGTAATGCATTCCAGGACAATGTGCTCAAAAGTATACATTACTCTAAGAACCCAAATGGGGACAGCTCTCTCCTCGCTCAAACAAGTTTCAACTCAAAGGCTACCAATTATTATCTTATGTAAATGCCAAAAAAAAAAACAAAGAAGTCAAAATGAAATTAATTGCGAACTGAGCCAGGCTCAATTCAGACTTGACTTTGAAAACCAAATACTTCAAGCAAACGCCTCTTCAATTACCAGAAAACATCCTATTTAGTGCTATGTATACTATATACACAGATGTACATCAACAAATGAATTCATACCATAGACTTATGAAATAACAAATAGTAGAGGCTCACAAAATGGAACTATTTCAAATTTAATGCTAGAAATCCACAAAATATTCGATACATGAAATCCCTTTAAACAAAATTTGTTTCTAAAGTTATTCTTATTTGATCGTAAAATGAAATTATCACTTTTGTGAACCTCTACTAAGGTTTTAGCTAGGCTACAACTAACTGAAATAAAAGTTTATTCAATTGTATTTTCAGGGTAACTAATAAATAATACGAATAACAATAATAATCTACAATAAACTATGAATTACGAGTTTTAATTGGCTGGAAGTGTCTAAGAATGGTTTGTAATGTATTTCATAAAGTTCTATATTATTATACAATTACAAATTTCTAATCTTTTTGGAGATTGCTACCACAATTTGGTATTCAGAGCACTCCACATACATTTGATGGCTCAATAACATGAAACAAATCCCAAAATGGTTGAATTTTATTGACTCAAATTGCATGACTTGTGAGTGGATTCATACTGCTGCGTTTTGTGGCACAATTTGTGCGAGTGCTTAAGAGGGGGAGGTGCCACAATAATGCAGGTTTATCTACACCCATCAAAGCAAACCCAGCAACAGCAACAGCAACAACGGCAACAATCCACAATTGGCCAACAAAATGTAAATAGCAAACAAAGAATTAGCCGCCCGATTTTGTTTGTTGGCATTGCCCCATCAAGAATTGGCCTAATTAGGCACTAGGCCCCCTACCCGCGGTGGGGTGGCGCACAATTGGCCAGGTCAAGAGAGTAGTAGAGCCAAATGGGGAACAGCGTTTTGGCTTTTGTTTTGGTTTTTGGTTTCGTGTCGCAGTTTGCACAGCCCAAATACGAAATTTGGACGCGTGCCAAGTCAGCACTTCCAATTCGAAAAACCATTTCAAGTGCCAATACTCAATGAAATACAAGCGAATATTTATAAATCCAGCTACCCCATTTCTGACTTATATGCGAGGGTATTTGAAATTGTAAACGCTTCTTTTTGAGCGTATTTGTGCTGAAATTTAATAACTTGTTGCTGCAATTTGGTGACGCATTCGATTTCTGTGACCGTTGCAACAACAAAAATAGCAATCAGTAGAGCAACAAAAGGCATGAGAAGAAGAGGAAGATGAAGAAGGAGCGCAACTTTGACGAGACATTGATGGTTCAATCCCCCAATCGACCCACCAGCGCGCAGAGCCAATTTAGCAAACTGAATGCGATTTTTATATGCAACCTGTGCAGCTGATTTTGCAACACGACTTGAAGAACTCAACTCAACTCGAACTCGAACTTGAACTGAAACTGAAGATCAGCGCAGCTTAAATCCTCGTTAAGTCATCACCATGGTGAGCTGCTGCTGCTGGCTACGCTGACAACCACGACGACCAGAATCGGGGCGACATTTGACAACAAATATTTGTGACATTAAATGCCATCCACATCCACATTCCCAGCATCATCCTCATCCTCAGCATCATCCACAGCCTCATCTCTGTGCTCATCTACCAGCAACTGCAGCTACGTGCTCATTTCACTAATTTAATGAAGACCTTTGCGGTGGCGCGTCCTTTCCATTGTCTCGACATCGTCGTCAGATTGATGAGCATCGAGCACTGGCCGTGCCTGGCCTGGCCTGGCCTGGGTAGACCACATACATACATTCAACTCATGTTGCTCCTGCTGCTGCTGCTGATGCTCCTCGTCGCTTTCACTGCTGCTGACTGCATCAATAATTTGTGTTCGCCGTTGAAAATAATTGACCAAGTTTGTCTGTTTTGCGGTTCTTGGGGCCCAGACGAAAAGCGTTGTGGCATTTAATCTACTACTTGCAGCCGTCCAAAGACGATAAAGCGTCTGCAGGCTGCGGATGACAACGACAACTGAAGCGGCGGCAGCAGCTGCCACAGACGACAACAACAGCAACAACAACAATAGCAACAACAGCAACAGCAGCAACAAATCAGCATTGGTTCTTCTGCGTCTTGGCCTCAAACTTGGACTTGAAGCTGAAGTTGGACTTGAGTTGAAGTTGGACTCACTGCACTTGGCGTAATTGAAATAATTTTAAGTGAAAAATCTGCATTCAAAAAATATTTCAGTCAGCGCACAAAAAACAAGTAAGTAGTAAAAAGAAGCAGCACAACAGATGCCCTACCAGGGAAGGTCTACAGAGTGGGAGAGGGGAGTAGGGGCAGAGGGGTTAGCTCAAAAGTTAACAGACATTTATAAGCATTATCAAGATCAATATTAATCAATTACAAAGCAACCCCTCTTTAAAATCGACTTGAATGAGCCGCTCAGCAGCGAAAGATAATCTTCAGAGCTAACTCGACGTTTTGTTCACAGATTTTATCCTTCTAAATCCCCTTTTATTTTACTCTTAATATATTTTGTAACATATTGTTTACATTTGTATTCATATATATTTCATTGGACATTTAAGTTACTCTATAAAACGCAAGTACCCCAACGCAAAAAGAGGGCAAGTTTTATGGCCACCACAAAAATTTACATGAGCAAATTTAAAGAGTGGCCGGGTGGACAAAAAAAAGAGTCATCAGTTTGCAGTTTGCAGTTTGGCATCCGGCCAAACATTGGAGCCATCTTAATCCTTGGCATTAAGGCAAATTGCACAGAACAGAGAAAAAAAAAAGAAGAACTCATTGATTGGGCCGAACGCGAGCCAAGCAATGAACTTTAAGATGGAGCAATGAGCAACAATCTCCGATCACCGATCCACCGATCCACCGAGCACCGTAATTTGCTTAATTCGACGCTCAGCCAAAAGTTGTTCTTGCTGGAGCCGAGCCAACGGTTTGGGGCTGATTTCAAGTAATGGGCGCTCAGCACGCGGCTGCCACTCGTCAATTTTGTGGGTAGCATATATCTTCCTCTTTTTTTTCTGTTGCTCTTGCAACTGCTGACGATCGACACGTTCGGATGATCCTGCATCCGCAGCAGCAGCTTCCTCAGCAGTAGCAGCAGCGCAGCCTCAATTTGGCTTTTTGGCTGCGCCTGCGGGCAGACTGTAAGTTCGATTTAAGTTTTTATCACATGTTGCACTTGCCGCTTTTTTCGGTGGCTGTAATTTTGTGCGTCGAGCAAAAGAATTCGTGAACACACCCCTCGAACACACACAAAAAAACCCAACGCTGACCAAGTTCCCCAACTCTGCACAATCTCACATATTGATAAGCGAAAACTTTGAGCAATTTTTAAAGATTCTGTGAATTTGACTGGTGCATGAAATGGGATTACTAGAAACATGCCACTTAACAACAACAGCCACTTAAATGTCGTATTTAATCTGTGGAAAAACCCCCTTTATCCATGAATTCAATGTAAACAGCGATTTCCATATTTTGAGTGAACTTGACTTGATAAAAAAATATGGCTGTTGTTATGGGTTTCGTAAGAACTTGATTATTTTAACTTAGCTTTACTTCGCTTATCAGCAATTTTTCTTAGTGTACAAAGCAGCATAAATTCTTTTATAGCAAGAAATATATAAATTTGATTATTAAAAACTAAAGATTAACATTTATTGGTTAAATATTTGATATTGAGTTTGACGTAATCAAAAACAAATTTCAAAATTATAAAAATATATATGGTGAAACTGAGAAATTAAACAGCCTTCTGTGACAAAATGAAATTAATATTCTTGTTCAGTACATAAGTGTCGATAATTCAGTTGATGTAAATGAGTTTTGTAACATTATATTTTAGAGGTCATACGAATTCATATCCTCGCAGCAGTATATTAAATGTCGAACTAGTAGTTCAGATAGACTATAGCTAGACATATGTATATGATTATATATTTTGTTTATATATAGTATTATATGCTTTGAAATTAAACATTTACATTTATTGGATAAATATTTGAAATTAAGTTTTAAGTATTCGAAAACAAATTTCAAAATTATATAGATCAAACTGAAACTGACAATTAAACAGCCTTCTGATATTAATATTCCTTTCAATACAGAAATGATGTAATTGAGTTATTTAATATTATATGTCAAAGTTCATAGTTCCCTGCTGCGCACTATTCTCATCAAATTGCAGAAAGAAATCATTTTTTCCAAAGTCCATAATACTACTTGAATCATTCACATTCGAATTTTTCAAAACATCGGTTTGCATTAATGGGAAACTATTTTCCGTGCTTTCGCCGTCGTCGGTGATGATGTTGGTTTTCTTAACGCATTCGATTTGCTCTTCTGAAGCGGTTTTATTCGATTCAAAAATATCCTTAAAGTTCAGTTTTTTGCTTGAACTAGTTGGAAATTCCATAGACAAATCTAGTCTTGGTAAAATTTCCTCATTCTGTACAATGGCGCGATCACTAAAATTCTCAGTGGATAT
Source organism: Drosophila fungiperda (assembly GCA_035042345.1). Lineage (NCBI taxonomy): Eukaryota > Metazoa > Arthropoda > Insecta > Diptera > Drosophilidae > Drosophila > Drosophila fungiperda. The sequence continues at coordinate 2,151,041 of JAWNLM010000278.1, read as the reverse complement.
TTCCGATTCATGTTCTGCTGCTGCTTCTGTTTCTGGTTCCATTTCGGATAATTCCTCGTCGATCTGAATTGGCGATGGCAGTGAAGTAAAGTGCACTTTCTTCGGTGGATTTGAAACGCGGACATCTTCCAGCGGGTGATTCTTAACCACCAATATGGATTGCAACGGGGACGCATCGTCACCGGTCATGTCAGCAATTGGATCGCTGTCAATCGGCTTTATTGTATCTTCAACCATCTGCTTAGGCATGGGATGGTTTTCCATAAAATCGTTCGCCAATATAAAATTATATGAGAATGCAAGTTGGTTCCCCGGTTTATTGTGATTGTTGTTGCTGCTTATTTGTCTCTGCTCAGTTGGCGCCTTAAGCTCTGCGAGTTGTTTGCGTAGCTGAAGCAATGCGACAATCTTTTGGTTGCGCAGCTGCGTCGCTCTTTCGATTTTAATGCGCCACTGGCGATTGGATTCCTGCGATTCCAATTTGATTTTCGCATAGTGCTCTTGGGAGTTTTGCAAGGCACGTTGCCATTTGCGGAACTCTTGCACAACCACGCGGTTTTCCATTTTCGCCTTGTACTCGAGATCGGCTGCCAGGCGCTTCTCCAAGCGTTTAAATGTGTCCTGGGCCTCGTTCTGCCTGCGCAGCACCCCATATTGTAGAATATTGCTCATCCTCTCGTCATTCAGCAGTTGGTAGAATGCCTGCACCTGCTCGAAGGTCACCGTTAGCCGTCTCTTAATGTGGACTGCATCCTCTTGTGTTTCATTTTTAACCTTGTCCGCATCACGCAGCACCATCAAATCAAGTTCCAAATTTTCCCTCTCCTTGTGTGCGTCAAATTTGATGACGCTAAGCTCCTCCTTCCTTCTCAGCGCACTCTCCAATTGAGCGAACAATTTGCCCAATTCCTCATTGGAAGCGCACAAATTGTCTATGTAGCTGTGCACACGCGGACAATTCTTATTCGCCATTGCAATTTGTCTCCGCTTTTCTTCAATTTATTACGCAAGCGTTTTTTATTACTCAACTAATGTCGCAGAGTTGCTATTTCGATGGTTTCTTTCTATCGATATACATATCAAATGCTACTTCACCAAAATAATGCAACAGGTGGCAAAGTTGGCGAACCCACGATTTAATGTGATTCCACAAGGTGGCGTTTTTAGGGGATGGGGGAGAATTTTGCATATGACAAAGAGGAAAGTGCAAAGAGAGAGGCAGGGCATGGCTCTAACGGTTTAAATTGTGGTGTGGCTTCGTGCCAAGGAAGGAAATGTTTTTGAGAGTGCACTAAACATACGTGAAATAATTCCAATATATTGAATCACCTGGCCTTACTGGCATGCACTATATATCCCATATATATATATATATACATATAACGGTACTAACTGTACTGTACTTTTACTGTATAATTTATGTAAATTGCCAGGGCACACGCTATGCATAACATCTTATCCTGCAAATTTTATAATAATCTGACAATAAGATTTCTAGTGACTTTTTATGCTCTGTTCCCACTGCGATAATAAGGCGTCGGAGCAGGGAATGCCGATGAACAGTGCTGCAGGGTGCGTGCTCATCCCTGTTAAATGGCCAACTAATTTCATTGATCGTTACCAATCCATGCATCTCATTAAAGTTGTTGTTGTTCGTGTTGTGGTTTTTGTAGGTTCAATGCTTGGTGGCATCATAACTCAGCTCAATATAAATCTGTTAACAAAACGCTTAATCCGCTTTGTGCGTTTTATTTATGGCCATTTGATGGCGCATTATCGGATCAGGCACATGGCACCCGACAGCCGACAGCCGACAGCCGACGACCGACAATCGGCAGGCAGACATGCGGTTCCATGGCTCATTGGACAGTTGGCAGCTGGCGCGCCTCATAATTGGATTCGTCACAGGCGCTCTTGCGGTCCTGGTCATAAATCGCGGCCTGCTTGAAATGCAAATTCGGTGATGATCCCCTACCTTTCATCTTGTTTACTCTCGTTGCATGTCGTATGTGGATATGTGGTTTTGGGTTTGCTGCATGTGAATATAGAGTATCATCGGCAAGGCATCAAAGTGCCACGGCGCAAATGTTCGCCAGCCCAATTAACGCGAGCAGCACCATCACCAGCAGCAGCACCATCATCGGCAGCAGCAGCAGCAGCAGCAATCAGAGTTCACTTGAACAGCGAAATGTGTGCAATTAAGCCTCGATTTTCGGCAAAGTGCGTGGCTCTTAACGGACAACAGGGAAGCAGCAGATACAACCACAACAGCAGCAGAAGCTGCATCACAACAACACAGAACATCAACAAGAAGAAGAAGAAGAACAACAACAACAACAAAAACAGTACGAAGTCCACAACAAGAAGCATTTCATGTTCCTAAGCTGGCTGCTTGTCGATGCGTAACAAAGGATAATCCACAATGCTGACTCGTTGGATGGCTGTTTTGGCTGCTGCTGCTGCTGCTGCACCCACCACACAGTCAGACAACGTCAACAGCAACAACAACAACCCACGCCAAGAAAACTTTCAATTGGCTTAAAGCGTATTTTTAATACACTTTTTATTCACTTAAATAAATAAAGATATTTTCTGTTATTTCTTTTTAATACGAAACTCAAGTCGGAGTTAAAATGCTTTGATTGTTGAAAATCGAATCAGTTATGACCAAGTTCTGGAAACTTTCTAACAGACACTTTAAACACAATTTTATAATGAAATCCAGCCAGATATGCATTAAAACTGTGAATTTAGTATTAGAGGCGAAATCATGTAGGAAACTGAAATAACTTTTAAATATCACTTTAAAGTTACTTCAAGTATCACAGTAAGCAATTGTAGATGCTTCGCATTGATCCCTTTTAATTACGTAACAGGCAGACCACCAGCAAGAAATAGCTAAGCTACCCTCGGCAATAGGTTTTGAGCCAAGAACTACAACAACAAGTAAGACAACTGCAATCGTGTCCACACCCAAAGCAGCAAAAGCAAAAGGCGAGAATTGCACAACATTTGACAGCGTCCAAATCGCATTCCCGCACCCACCCAAGCCCAGCCAAGCAAGCCAAGCAAAGCAAGCAAGCAAAAGCAATCCTGCCTTGGACGACCCAATGTTCCAATGTTTGTCTATTTTGCCACACTGCAGATTAAGTGGTTTGTGGCCTGCTCCTAGAGACTCCTCTCAGCACTCGGAGCACTCTGAGGAGGCAGGCAGCGCATCTAATGCGCAAAATACCCAAAGATTCGAGTCACTTTGTTGCTTTGCTGTTTGCATTAATTAAACAAGTACCTGACCTAGGTGCAAATATCTCTCCCTCTCTCTGTCTGTGTATCTATATATATATATATATATAAATGTAGATATATGTGCTTGTTTGTCCGTCTATTGGACTGGGCCAATTAACTGTGGCCCATTCGGGCATCAATTTGTAACGCTCGAGACCAGAATGTCAGACTTGGCTCATTGCCCATTTAGCCATTTTACAATTTTCACATTTCGCCAGGCACTCAACATCAAAACAAGTCGCAACTTCCAGCAGAAGCAGGCAGGCAGGCAAAAGATAACAAAAACATCAATGAGCAAAAAAGAAGATGAAAATCGATGCGAAAAGTGGCTATAAATTATGTCTGCGGTGGCGTCGATGGCGTCCACTGCCCGCCACCAACTTGATTGAAATCGCGTCTCTGATAAAACGGAATTAACTTCTGTTACCCAACTGCAAAAAAAAAACACACACACACACACACTAGAGAAATGAGAAGTTCCTGCTGCGGCTCTGTGTCTGTGGCAGCTGATGCATCAGGTATGCAAAAGAGCAATATTTCAGAAATGATGAGTTACAGATGCGTTTGGGGCACCGCTGATGTGGCAGCAACACAGCTACAGCAACAGATGCAAAATATGCCAGCTTCGTTTGTGGCATCAGCAACAATTTCACAATTCCAATAGCCGGCTAAAGAGCAGAGGAACCCAAACACACTTCTCCCCTTTCTCACTCACTGTTCCCGTAACACTCTCTCACATGTCCACAGCACAGTGGTACAAAGTGTGTACAACTTGTGGGCAATTAGATATTGTATAAAATAAAGTAAAAACTAATTAAAAACAGGATGGATCAGCTTGGTTTGAATTGAGTAGTTCCCAGTTTCTGTTAACAATGAAAACTATTCGAATTATAATATTGAAATTGCTGTCAATGAAACTCAATTAAACATTTGTACCACTGTGCACAGTGAATCATTATCTGCCTCTGTCTGCAGTATTTGTTGCTATTATGGTCGATTTGTTGTTCTTATTGTTGCAGTTATTGTTGTTGTTTTTGTTGTTGTTGTTGTTGTTGCTGTTATTGTTGCCGGTGCATTGTTTACTTAGAGCAGACCAAAACAAAAATTCAGTCAGTTGGGAGTCCGGAGCAAGGCAGACATCGCCATCGAAGCGTCTGCTATGAAACGACCACCGAGCAGCAGGAGTAGACGAATACGAGATGAAGTTGCAGATGAAGATGAAGATGACGACAGTGGGGGGGCCGGAGAGGGGCATGTGACTATTCGCCATTGCTGCTGGTGCTGCTGCTGCTGCTGCGGCTGTGGTGCCTGTGGCAGAGACTGCGGTTTAGCTACGCTGCTGGAATCTTCACTAGTTTGAGTTGTTTTTGTTGGAAAATGCTGGCAACAAAATTTTTTTTTATGGATTTATTGAAAATTGAACACACTTGAAGATGGGCAGCAGCAGGGTATTGAATGGGCAGGGGAGAGGATGGATGGGCTATGCCCGCCTCACAGTCTGGGGGCCATTGCAAAGAGTCTTGTTTGGAAAACAAATAGCAAAATGGAAAATAACCAAAAAATGCTGCAGACCAGGTCGTAGATGTTGCTGTGGATGCCACGCGTTGCATTTTGTTTGTTGCCCAGTTTTTGTGTTTGTTTGTTTACAGAAACGCGTGCGGCCAACAACAACAACAACAACAGCAACAATAATAACAATAATAACCAAGAAAAGATGAAGAAGAAGAGCAGCAGCAGCAGCAGCAGCGAGTGCAAAACGCTGCCTAAATTTGAGCTCAATCAATTTTCAGTCCCTGTTTTGGCTGCAGTCACAGATACATCTTCGCAGATCTCAGCTCCGCATTGCCCTTCGATCTGCTCTGGTGGCGCCTCAGAACGGGTTGAGGCAGCAGCCGGTTCTTGGTTTGATTTAGTTAGTTTCGAGCCCGAACTCAGAGTCAGTCTGGGCTCAGTCTGAGCAAGGGGCAACAACGCCGCCCACTCACTTTCCCAGGATGTCGGCATCGGAATTCGCTTTCGACGCCAGCCACGTGGGCAGGGATCAGGCACAGCACGTTGCACGTTGTACGTCTGCTGTCTGGAGTCTGTAGTCTGGAGTCGCCACGCACATATCTGCCACAGTGGAGATTGTCTTTTAAAGGGGCGAATCATGCAGTCAACGTGTGGACAGCAGCAGCAGCAAACACCTCGACGAGTCGCACAATCTGCGAATCTATTCGGCAATGTATAAAAATAAAAAAATGTATTAACGAAATTCTCAAGAAACGTGCAACAATCTTTGTTCTACGCGATCTACCCCCACTCCCCCACCACACACACACCACACACCCATACAGAGTTTCAAGCATATAAACACTCATAAATATCCACAAACAGAAGAGTAAATGTTTTTCCCTATATATATATATAAATATATATATATATATATATGTATATATATGTCTATATGTTTGTCGGATTCTGTTCGTAAAAAAGCAAGTTGAAAATGTTGTCGTTTTGGGTCACCCACGCTGGCATTGGTTGGTCTGCGGGGGAGGCATGGTGCAGGGTGGTGCTTCAACATTGGCGGCGCCCGGCAACATTTGAAACAATTTAAGCGATAAACTGTTCAACACGCCAGACAGGTGGCTGGATGAAAGTGGGAAAGGAGGGGAGGGGGGGGGGAGACATTCTTTTGAACTCGTGTCACATAAATTCATTAATTTGTCGCACTTTGCGAATTGCCTTTAAAATATTGTCAGCTTTATGGTGTCTTTAATTATAGCGGCGACGCATTAAGAACTAATGCAAGAAAATTAACAAACATGAAGAAACCAAAAACAAATCACATCAGAAAATCCGAAAAAGGTGTGGTAGGCGCAGGGGGGGGGGGAAGGGAGGCGAGACGAGCTGTGCGGCTGGTCAGTGAAAGCAAACTGAATGTCGTTATGAATGTTTGGGCATATTTAAATTTAGCGAGATATGCGACAAGACGACGACCAGACCACTGAGGCGAGACAGAACCCAAAATAGATGTAGCACCAGTTGCTGATATATTTTAAATAGCCAAAATACCCTAGCCAAATCGAAAGACTAACCAAACTGTTCAATCACTTTGCAACTAAAACAAAACTTAAACTTTAATCAATAAATATAAATATTTAAGTGGCAGAAATGCAGTTGGAGTTAAAGTTGTGGCACTCTTGGAGTTAAGTGTTTAGTCGAGGGTATTTGTGGGGCAGCTTGGTGCACTTGACTTTGGCATCTCTTGTTTTATATATACAAAATCGTACGATGTTTTAGACGGTGTGATCTGTCATGTATTTTTAGTTGGCCCGTGCGACAGAAGCAAAGCCAAGCGAAACCAAATGAAATGAAATGAAATCAAACGAGACCATTTTGCGGCTGCAATCTTCGATGCCCAAGTTGGCCACGATGCCTTGTCCATATGATTGGATGGCTGGACGGATGGATGGAGTCTCTGTCCCTATTTGGTCTATCGATTTGCCGTCAATCAATGCCACGCCCACGCTCCGCCTCGAGTCAATCAGCTAGCCCAGCCACTAAGTTAGTTTGTCAATCGACTGTCCCATTAGCCTCGACACTTGCCTCTTGGCCACCTCGTGTGGGCTAACAGCGAAAGAATACTAAAGTCAGGGAGCGAGTTAGGTTGTTGGCATAATCCTCGCCATATAAAGCAGCTACTTTGGGCGACCTGTAAAATAGTATGCAAATTGCTGATTGAATTGGAATTCTTTTGCCCGGTTCTCCAACGGTCCCCGCACTGTTACTGATGATGATGATGATTATGATCATGATGATGATGATGGCGCGACAAATATGGCGACATGGCTTGCCTACGAAATGAGTAGGAATATGGCAGCAAGAGAAACAGGCAAAGGGGGGAGGGGAGTGAGCGGGAAGGTGGCAGCGCCAACAGTGTCATGAATCAAAAATTGTATAAATCGTATCAAGATCTCCAAAGAGTCAAGGTCTTTGGCAGCTTGGACGCGGCCCACATATGACAGTTGTGCGCCAAGAGAGTTGGGGAGGGGCAAGGCAAGCAGACACACACAAACACACACACAGAGGGTAGTCACAGTCGCATAATTAACATGCTTGACAACAGCGCCAACAGCAACAACAACAACAACAACAACAGCAATGACAATTGGAAGAAGCAGCAGCAAACGCAAAATAATCAAGCAAGAAGAAGAAAAAAAACACAACTAAAAAATACATAACTCTTCTCGTGGGTGTCAAGATTTAATTTCATTTTGAGTTTTAATGCCATTTTATAGTTGTGTTTTTTTTTATTCTCTTTGAGAAAAAAGTTCCATTGCAGGGGAGATTTTTTTTATTTTCTTCTGTTCTACAATTTAGAATGTGTGAGATTTTTATGATTTGTGCACTTTTAATTATGCTCAACAACTAAGTAGTGCTGTTTATGAGTGTGTGTATATTGTGTGTGTGTATATAGTGTGTGTGTGTGTACAAATAAGTACCTTGTTTGTTTTCAAACCAAACATACAAAGCGATTACCGTTAGAATGGTTTCTTCAATGGGGTCAAAGTAGTTGGGTTTATAAAAACCAACATTTTGTTTATGTTTATTTTATGAAAATGTGTTAAAAGCTGTAAGTTCTTCCAAATATGAGATCATAAATGAATATAAACTAATGTTTTCTTTAGTAGGTTTATATGTTCTCAATAAAATATAAGTTATTATTTTATGACTTCATTTTTACAGATTTTAGATACAAAGCAAGTAAAAAAATGTATTATGGTCTTCTATAAAAAGATAAATTTGAATTGAAACTAAATTATCTACACCAAATCTTTATTAAATTAGAGCATTTATGTAATTATTAAAACGGATCTCAAACCGCTCACATTAAATGTTTCAAATTTTCAACACTTATCCAATTTTACCACCGCTGGCCATAACTAATCTGGGCCACACGCACCAAGCCAACAACAACAGGCAAAAAATCGAGAAATATTAAAACTCTAAACAGAAATCATAAAACTTTTGCATTCTTTTATATTTTTTCATTAATAAAAACGACGGTTTCTTTCTGTTTTAGTCGTGTGTGTAGCACAGTAATACATATTGCACAGAAGCAAGCCCACAGGAAGAAGGGAGATGGTCAGGGGGGTGGTGGGCGTGGGGTGTGTTGTTGTGTAAGTAACTGGTAGTACATGAGTGAGAGATATGAGAACATTAACGCGTCATAGTTGGCGGTGGCAACCAGTTACATTTTATGACTTTAGTCAAACCGAGGCCGTAGTTGGAGAGCGGCTAATGAAAAAGAATTGAAGCCCGAAAGTAAATGAAACAAGTTGAAAATGCCAGTTGGCCTCATTTTCTCTCCACTACTACTGAAAGGGAGAAGTGGTGGGCAGAGGTGCAGAGAGTGTGTGCAACATAAATCCGACGTTAAATTTGAAATGCCAGAGAAATGAAAACGTTAAGCAGCATTTCTGATTTTTTACGGCAGAAAATTTCAGGAAATGCGCGTTGCGTTCAAAACAACAACAGCAACGAAAATTGCTGCAATAACCCTTTTGAGGCGACGCAACGTTTTCAACTTTGTCGGTGACAACTAAATTAAAGACAACTCCGCCACTTAACACCCCCTCGGCGGACCCCTCCCCGTACAGCCAGAAGACAACAGCAACGGTGAGCGCAATTTTCTCACCACCGTGCCACAGCTCAGCTCAGCTGACCCCCCGGGTTGGCGTCTCCGCAACCAATTCGGACACCCAAGCAGAAAAAATGGCTCTAAGCGCCGATTATGAAAGCTGAAAGACGACAGCAACATTAAAAACTTGGCTCAGATGGAGAGAGACGTGTCCGCAGCGACTGATGACATCGCTAGGCGAAACAAATAACATTGTTTTACGGGTTGTACATGTGACACTGGCTCCCCCTGTCCATACCCCTCTCCATCCCCTCCTCATCCAGAAGAAAAAAGTCTTGAGAATGTAGCGTAAAATTTATGTTGAAATAAAACATGAAACCGTTGAAACCACAGAAAGAAAAGGCAACAAGCGGCAAGCTTTGAGCAAAGGCCATCGCTAGAATGGGACATTTTTATTAATTATGATGGAACTGTGTGCTATGCCTAATCCCAGAGAATTGATGATGGCGCCAATCGTACTAAACCAACACACATAATCTCTGCAAATATATCGCAGCTTCCGCTTCACAGAGCCTCAAGCCCAGCCAAACAAAAGTGTCACAAACACTTTTTGACAATCGAACTATGAATTTGATTTATGAGCCCAAAATGTGCAGACATAATTTCGGCATCGAAACGCGCCCTGAGCACAGTTTTCAATTTATTAATGCAAGTCACCAATTTCATCTGTTTATGGATATAACTTTAGCTACTTAAGTACATTTCCGCTGCTGTTACATCAAAAAGCTTTGCCGCCCCTCTAAATTTCCACTGGGACACTCTCGCTGATGGGCAGCGACAATTGTTGGTGCTGTTTTGACACATCCCACGAGGCCTGGCCAAAAATAGCAAATCCTGGCCAGCCCGACCAATAAACCTCAAATAATATGTGTCTACTTTGCACGCAGTGCGACATTCAAACAAATTGAAATTACCAAATGCATCTATGAAATTTATCGCACAACAGTCCACACAGCAGAGGCGTAGACAACCGCAACAAAAACAACAATCGCCAGCAACAACAATAACAACAACACTAACAACAACAACAACAACAACAACAACAGCAACAACCATCATCATCATCAGCAGCAAAGCGACACAGAGAATTAATTTACGAACATCAATCTCAATGCTTGCAGCTCTGTGCAGCCAGTCACAGAGTATCCAAGTTCGTCTGCCTCATCCAAAACAAATTTGGGTGTGTGTGTGGTGTGTGTGTGTTTGTTATTTTGGTTGAAATTTATTTTTAATATTTTTCGTAGCGCTTGGCGTCTGATTCCACAATTCCAATTTCAATTCTCATGGCTTCATTGTGGGCGGCCGAAAGCGATGCCGAAAACACAATAAATTAACAATATTTATTTGTTTGCGGTAATTGTGCGAATAATTGATGATTATGTCTTTTGTCCACAGCTCCAAATCGAAATTGCAATTGAGTCGAAAGTGCATAAAGAATGCGAGTGTTGAATAGGTTTTTAATTAACGTTGGGAATAACTTTTGCTGAAATTGAATCGTTATTAAATATATAATTACTGCTCAAATTATAGTAACTAAATATTTAACTATGGTCACTATGGTCATATCAAATGTTTCAGCTCTACACAGACCACAATGTAAATTATACTAACATCTACATTTACTGAATAACGAATGAGTCGAAAACATCTCAATTTCAATCAAAATAATAACTTCTGCAAATCTGATGTACTTTAAAAATAAACAAGAAAATTAGAATTCCTTCACTAGTTGGTAAAGTTGAATTGGGAACATATGCAGGGTGCTTAACATATCCCATATTGTCTAGTGGTTAGGATATCCGGCTCTCACCCGGAAGGCCCGGGTTCAATTCCCGGTATGGGAAGCTCTGTACCATCATTTTTTTTGGTCTATACTCAACATTTCTCCTTGGGCAAAACAAATCTTGAAGTCGCATGCAATCTAAGCACAAAATAAAAATGTTATTTTCTACCCAATTACCGCAGTTGCTCCGCAAGAGGGAGGATGAACCCCATCATTTTTAGGCTATCGTTTAATCCCATATAACTTTTGGGATAATTTTCTAATTCAATTGAGGCCGAATTGAGGCTTTCTACACCCAACTAGCAAAGTGGGTAGCCAACCCAAAGCCTGCTGAATTACGAGCCACATACAACAAATGGTCACAGTTCAAGCACAGAAGACCCAACCAAACCCAACCCAATCCAACCGAAGCGAAGCGAAGCGGACAGATTTTACGACTCTGCAAACTGAAAGTAAACTACAAATGTTTACACAACTTTGGCCTGCAGCTTACACTACACCTACAACACGTCAAGGATGCCAACCCAAACTGGCAGGAGGCTCAGTAGTCCTTGTTGCCCCGGTGGGCGGGGCGGGACGGTTAAAGTTGTAACAAAAATTGAAAAACTTTTGCAGTCTTCTTCGTTTCTTCTGATGATAACAAGCAGCGACGTGCGCCCTATGCCAATTTCGGGTCTGGAATAGGCCACGCCCAGCACCGCCTCTTCACCTGCCACAAATATAGGCAAAGTGGGGCAGATAAATTTATATATAAAATTCGGCAAAAAAGTTTCTCACATGTCGACTGCATGTGAAATACGTTTTATCTGCGAGTAGCTATCTGTAACTACTTAAGCTTTTGAGATACATGTACAAACATATGTAACTCAAACACTGTGAGCAGTCCCAAACTTCCTTTAGAAGTGCATTTTGAGCGAGTTTCCGAAGAAGATTTAACAAAAGATGCTCACTGCATGCGAATGGAATGGAATCCCAAAAGTGCTGCTTGTCAGGGAAAAGCTCGCTGGGATTTGCATTTCCATGTCTAATTGTGCGGAAAATTGTATGAAAATAATTCGCGAAATGAGAGCGTGCCAAATGCAAATGCAAATCCCCTAAAGATAGGAAATGCGAAAGACTTGAATAAATATTTAAACAATCCAAATATTTAAAGCTTCAAATTTAAACCACAGTCTTCTTTGCCGGACACATTTCGACCCGTGCGGTTTTGCTGTAGTTCTGCTCGAGTATCATATTACTCCCCCCTCATAACCACCTGATCCAACTGCCTTTGCGGTTTCGCAATTTTGTTAAAGATACCAAACACCGATTCGAGTAGATGGAAAACGTGTGTTCGACGAGGTGAGAACAAAGCGATGCCAAAACCACACATCTGCGCAAGTGAACGCGTAGCAAGGGGTAAACCAAGGGCCCAAGAGAGTAGAAGAGGTATTGACTGATGCACGTAGAAAAATAAAGGAGTAATTACAAAATGTGATTGATTTGTTGCATTAAATTATTGCATTTTTAGAATAACCGTTTGACTAAAAGTTCATTGATTTAAGTTGAATGGGATGGATATGTGGGAATTGTATTTGTAAACTATTCCTGCGTGTTCCATTTTGTTGTACAGTGATAGGGTTTCACCTTGCTACCTTAGTGCAAGTGCTGATGAGTCTCTGACGAAGCCAACCACAACTGCACCAACGCTGAATTGCTTGCATCTCGTGGCACGAGCCAACGGACCGCATGCCACGCAAGACCTAATTGCCACTGTGTGCATTGGCATCCACGCCCACAAAATGTGCAAACACTTTTCAAAGACTCACAGACAGAGAGAGAGAGAGAGAGGGAGAGGCAGGGAGAGGAAGAGAATGTTTGTCTGTGGCTTGGTCTACAGATGGTAATTATACCGTTGACTGTAAACACAGCCGGGTCTAACTATATAGTGGCATATATATATACTTATGCACATATATATATTTGCATGCCTGGTTACACGAAACTCAAGCAGATCCTTGTTTTGTCCAGCTGATGAGTGAATCGCGTGTCGCAGCCATTTCCTATGGCTAATTTTTCTCAATTTGCCCACAAATAAAGTGCAATTTAATTCAGCGCAATGCACAAGTGAATTCGACACAACTCGACACATTTCTTCAGCAGATTCACTGCATAATAATAGCGTTGCGTGCCCACACCCCCTCCCACCCTATCAACAAAATGGCGTCAATTACAGTTCACACATGTAGGTGGGTGTGTGTGTGTGTGATTGTGTGTGTGTGAGTGTAGCGTGACAAATATTACAGACATGTATTTAAAGTTGCACAGAACTTTAATTTGATATTCCCAGCGGCGGAAGTGAATTAAATAGCAGTTGTCAAACATTGTTCAAGCTAATGCTATGAATTCCTCTGGGTTACTTAACTGAATTAAACTTTTATAACATTTGATAATCTTTGAAATGTCAGGCTATTATTGAAATTATTATTTAACTGCAGGATATTAAACACGGGTAATTTAATGTAGAACTGGTGTTTTACTTGTAATAATCTTGCAGAGGATTGTCGTGTGGAAGATGTATTCGATTCCATAAGGTATATATACATATATATTCATGATCATTAGCTGTTTTCGACTCTTGTCTACAAAAGTATCCAAACTTCAGACTTTAGTCAGACGTCCAATTAAAATTAGCTGCATTTATGTTATTCATGCGAATCATAATTATTTTCCAAATCAATTGATTTCGGTTTTAATAATTAATGCTAAAAATAGTTAGAGTTTTTAAGCAGCTTATGCAGTATCGAATAAATAATGTAGCACACAAATAACTAATTCTAAGCATTTGTAACAAACAGTAAAAAGAGATACAGAAACACGCACACACGGACTGGTACACACACACACACTGGCACACACACATACACACAGACAGACAACTTCCAGGGATTCCCTCAAGTCACTAAATCAAAACAAATCAACAACAAAGGTGAAAATCAGGTAAGACAATGAAGAGATTACATTTACTTATTCCCTCTGTTGGCCCATAAACAAGTTTCCCTCTCCGATGTAGATGCGGTTGTTGCTGTTGTTGTTGTTGCTGTTGTTGTTGTTGCTGTTGTTGATGCTACATTCGAGATAGAGATAAAGATAGCCAAGTGCAGTGGCGCTAACAGGATCATAAATTTAACGATATAAATCGTTGAGAATCTGTGCGTGCTGTTTGTGTTTGTGTTTGGGTATCCGTCCTCCTCCTCCTCCTCCTCATCCTCCTTCTCCTCCTCTGGCGGGGGCGTGAGTTGTAACAATTTAGAACCCTCATACAAGAAACATACACTCACCGATTTTGAATTACTTTCGTTTTTATCACCCGATTTTCGTCTCTTATTTTTTTTGGTGTATTTTGATTTAATATAATTTACACGCGAGCTGCGTAGAAGGGCACAAAATACGCTGACATCTTCACTTCATCATAAATTCACCTGTCGTTCTCGAGTTCATCCTGTGGACCGGACCTGCTTCCGTTGCCAACAACCTACGCTGTGTGTCCTTTGGTTGCTTCGATAGGGATGGGAAAAGCGTTAGGAAATTTATGAATTTGGTCGTCTGGTGTGGGAAGTGCGCGAATATTTCGTGGAATTTCTATTTTCTTACCCATACCTGGTACCAAAACGGAGAATAAAACACTACTTGGGCGACTTCGGGGCAGTGACTGGTAACTGGTGGCTGGTGGCTGGCGCGTCAGTCGAATTGAAATTTCATTAGTTTTACGATACGCTACCATAAAGCAATATCAAGAGGATGGGATGGGCACGCACCTCAACGTTATGGACTTGGATATCGTCGCCGTTTTACGACCCTTCCCGGGAAGGCTGCAGCGTCAGCAACGAGACGGTGCCACTTCCACTTCCAAAGGCAGGGGCAGGGGCAGGGGCAGGGGCAAGAGCAGCTAGCTAGCACGCAGCTCGATGAATTATTGAAAGCGATTTACATTCAAGCATTCATATTTTATTTGTTGTTGTTAATGTTTTCATTGGTTTTTTTCAGTTTTTTTTTTTTTTATTTGCGAATGCATGAATTATGGATATTTCCTTATGGAATGCGCCTGGCATGCATACAAAAAGAGCCAAACACCAAAAGAAAATGAAACGAGGAAATTTGTTATCATTGTTGAAAGTTTATTTTTGTTTTGTTCAAAATTTATGAAAAACATAAGTACAAGCTACAGTATGTTTTTTTGTTATAATATACTGAAAAGATATTTTACTAGATGGCATGTGTAATAAAAAATGATTTGCATTCGTTGTGGGAATATAATATAAAATATTTAGTCATGTATGCAGTAAGGAAGAGGGTGCAAAAATTGATTAATGCACTTCAATGTATAAACTTAATCTATATAAATATATATATAAAAACTAAAATCAAAATTTACTTCAGCTTCAGTTTGAATTATGTATTCTAGAAAATTGATTGAAAGTTAAGAAATTATTATAATTTTAATTATTGGCCCATTTTAACATTTTTTTTATGTATCTCAAAACCAAATATGAAAACATATAAAAATTCTCCATAGATATTTTACGCTTATAAAAACTGACAGTGCATAGGACCTCCGCTAGAGGGCGTGGTCAGCCATAAAAAACCGCCAGCATAATAAAAAATGTACAAACACAGCAGATATTCATAGTGGAAGAAGGGCAGAGTAATTGTTATATTCTTAACAATATTCCGGATATTTATGACCTATGCTCGGTGTTCAGCTGCAGTGGTCCGCTCTCCTATTTGCCGAGATAGTGCAATTGAGAGGGGGTGGGAGTGGGGTTGGGGGTGTTGCAATGGAGCGTGTTCCGGTCGCCAGTTCCAGTCGCCATTTTGCTGAATGCGTGAATAATGTTGCGAAAAATTTTAATGCGCTCGCTGCGGGCGCCAAATGGAAATGGAAAATGGAATGCAATGAAATGGCAAGATGACAAATGATTATGGAGCAACATAAATTTCAGCGCTGATTGAGCGAAATGCGAGCACACAGCCACAATAAAAGAAAAACAAAATCAAAAACAAAATAATATTCTGCATAATGCACAAAAAAGTAAGCAAAAGTGCGGAAAGATGGAAATTGTTGTAGCTGAATGCGACGAGCCCCGAACAAAAAGTCAAGAAGCAGCTCAAGGCAAAAATCTTTGCAATCCATTAATGAAGCTAATTTGCTTGTGAGTGTCGCTGCAGGTTCTCTTTCACAACCTTTTCAAATTCAAGAAAAATATGAAGAAAAAAAATGGAATAGAAGCAAAGCAAACAAAGCCAGCTAAGCAGGGAATTTGAGAGTGGGAGACGAGCAGGAGCTGAAAAAGTTTATCCTTAAGCTTATGTCTGGCGACTGACACAAGTGTCATCCACTGCTATCATATCTCAATCTTGGACAGGTCCTTTTTTTCTGCTGCCGTTGTCCGGGTAAATAAGTACAACTTGCCGAGAAAGCAATTTTATTGTTTCTTCCGCATAAAATCTAGCAAAGGCCAGGTCTCTATTGTGTGCCGCTCCCTCCCCCAGTCCCTCTCACTCTTCAAGCTGGCACACATGCTGCTAGCCAAGTGGGATTCCTTGCTGGTTAACTTTGAATTTATTTGGGTTCGTTCGACTCAAGTGCAAGTCTAAGCAGAACTGCAAGTTGTCCCTCCGCTTCTACTTTGCCCCATCATTGCGTACAGTTACGACAAAAGTTTTCGATTCTGATTTCTATTGGCTCAATGAGTTTATCAGAAGCTTCACTCAGCTCTCTGGTGTCCATTTCACTTCACATAAGCTGTGCAATGAGAATGAGGTGAAACACACGTTTCGTATCCACAAATCGATTTGGACACTTGAACAAAACTAAAACGATGGAGCGGAAAAATATTGGGGAACAAGTAAGAGAAATGCATTTGTCTCAATTGTCACGCTATTTGTAAGATTGATTTTTGATAAGCCCGATTGGAAATGGAAATCTATTCACCGAACCAATCCGAAATGGATAGAATAGATATTATATAGTAAAATATACAGATACCTAACTTTAAATAAATTGGATGGGTATTAATAAGTTCAGAGTATCTCATTTGCTTTGAGTATATATTATATTTAATTTCTATTTCTAGACCATATGTATATCAATATAAAGCGAATGAATATAATGATTATCTCAGACTTTTATCTATTCACACATGTCATAACAAATTCATAGCTAGTTTTGTAACCCAAACTTTTTAAGTTGAACGGACGCGAGTCGAGTCATCGACAATGCATGTGACTGTAAATTGTAGCGGTAATGCTGCCACACACACATATCACACACACAATTCTAAAACAATGACAACGCGGCACCCACAACAATGAGACAGCAGCAACTGTGTGTGCGGTGTGTGAGCGGTGTGTGCGTGTGCGTGTGTGTGTACTGCGCTGTGTGTTGGACTTGAAGTCGTGTAGACCAAGTCAACAAGTAATAAAATATTAAAAACAAAAAAAGAAACCCACCAAGAAGAAAATGAAGTCATCTTGTGCAAATATGAAAACAAAGTCAAGTGTTAATTTGCGTGGGAAAAACAATTTCATATATTTTTCTCCTTTCTCGCTTGCTCTCCAATGAGGCGACTCAAAGTTCTGTTGATAACTGAGTTGGGCTTGTCGTTTACACCAAAAATGAAAGAAAACAACAAAAAAAATACAGTCATCGACATTGCTGTTATTATTGTTGTAGTACCTGAAAGCAAAAGTGTGTAGCCCCCAAATTGAAATTGTCAACCCAAAAAGCAACAAAAGGCCACTTTAAATTGAGCGTGTGAAACTTGGGGTTAAGAGTTCATCTGCCTTTGAGTTAATGACAAGTGCTGCGATTAGCTGTTGGCTGGTTTATTTCGTTAGTTGGCCCAAAAAGGGTCAGAGCCGCAAAATACGCATAATACGTAAGCAAATTAGTGGAAAATGAACCATTAAAAACAGGCTCCCAAATGCCAAAATTTGCCTAAAAACTAAAGTCATGTCTGAAATTGGCCGCACAAAACATTAAGTTTGAGGTACATCAAACATTTTGTTGCCACTCTTATCTCAACAACAATAACAAACAACAACAACAACACCAATAACAATAGTTAAATGCAAAGGTGCCTCCAAACTTGGTCTGCAACTTTTTGGGGGCAGAGAGTGAAACTTTTGTGCGTCGACTGAGTTGTTGTCAACATTCAACTCTTGTTGTTGTTATTGTTATTGTTATTGTTATGGTTGTTTGTCTCTTTGATTTTGTGTTATGCGAATGACATTTCCATGTACTACAAAAGTTTCTCGACCACCGCTCGTTGTCCTGCACTCAGCAAAGACTGACTCAATATGGGTTTATCAAGACGAGGGAATTTATTAGTCGTACATTTGTTGTGGGAATATTTCTTTTTTAATTGTTTTGCGGTTTACTTTCCACGTATTTGGTTGTCACCTCAGTTGTTGAACCAGTTGTCACAAACTTGTTCACTTATCTTTATTTAGTGTTCACGTCAGCAACTTCATTTGTACATTTTAATTAGACGCTTTGCAGCCGCTGGGAAGAACCCATCAACACCCCTAGAAAATAAAGCATCGTTGAAGAAGCCAAATTCAAATTAATCAAATCATCAATGCCGACAAAACAAAACGCTTAACAAACATTTTGTGCTCGGCTTCGGCTCTTATCCACACACACACACACACACACGCACAACAGAAAAGAAAAAAAGAAAACATATTTCAATTACTGGGCCATGACCGCAACGAAGGCGATTCAGAAGGCGCTGATGTTGGCCATG